>CP136059.1:441921712-442645508 GCA_032464435.1 Aegilops umbellulata | reverse complement strand
GACGACACCTCCGCGTTCAACACACGTACAGAACAGAGACGTCTCCTCCTTCTTGATCCAGCAAGGGGAGAGGAGAAGTTGAGGGAAAACTCCGACAGCACGACGTCATGGTGGTGATGGAGCTCGTGGTTCTCCGGTAGGGCTTTGCCAAGCACTGCGGAGGAGGATGAGGTGTTGGAGGAGGGAGAGGGCTGCGCTAGGGGAAGGGGTGCGGCTGCCCTCTCTCTTCCTCACTATATATAGGGGTAAGGGAGGAGGGGAAGGCGCCCTAGGGTTCCCTAGGGGAGGGGCGGCGGCCACAGGGGAAACCCTAGATGGGTTTGGGCGCCCTCACCCCCTAGGAAACTTGCCCCCCAAGCCGGGAGGGGCGGCTGCCCTAGGGGTGGCGCCCCCACCTCTCTAGTTACGTGAGATGGGGTTGGGAGGGGCGCTCAGCCCCTTAGTGGGCTGATGTGCCCTCTCCCCTTGGCCCATAAGGCCCCCCAACGCTTGCCGGGGCCTCCGAAACCCCTTTCGGACACGCTGGTCATCACCTGGTACCCCCAGAACAATTCCGGACTCCAATACCCTTCGTCCAATATACCGATCTTCACCTCCGGACCATTCCGGAGCTCCTCGTCATGTCCAGGATCTCATCCGGGACTCCGAACAACCTTTGGTAACCACATACTATTTCCCATAACAACTCTAGCGTCACCGAACCTTAAGTGTGTAGACCCTACGGGTTCGGGAACCATGCAGGCATGACCGAGACAACTCTTCGGCCAATAACCAACAACGGGATCTGGATACCCATGTTGGCTCCCACGTGTTCCACGATGATCTCATCGGATGAACCACGATGTCGAGGATTCAATCAATCCCATATTCAATTCCCTTTGTCTAGAGGTATTGCACTTGCCCGAGATACGATCATCGGTATCTCGATACCTTGTTCAATCTCGTTACCAGCAAGTCTCTTTACTCGTTCCATAACACATCATCCCATGATCAACTCCTTGGTCACATTGCGCATATGATGATGTCCTACCGAGTGGGCCCAGAGATACCTCTCCGTTACACGGAGTGACAAATCCCAGTCTCGATTCGTGCCAACCCAACAGACACTTTCGGAGATACCTGTAGTGTACCTTAAGCCACCCAGTTACGTTGTGATGTTTGGTACACCCAAAGCATTCCTACGGTATCCGGGAGTTGCACAATCTCATGGTCTAAGGAAATGATACTTGACATTAGAAAAGCTTTAGCATATGAACTACACGATCTTTGTGCTAGGCTTAGGATTGGGTCTTGTCCATCACATCATTCTCCTAATGATGTGATCCCGTTATCAACGACATTCAATGTCCATGGTCAGGAAACTGTAACCATCTATTGATCAACGAGCTAGTCAACTAGAGGCTTACTAGGGACATGGTGTTGTCTATGTATCCACACATGTATCTGAGTTTCCTATCAATACAATTATAGCATGGATAATAAACGATTATCATGAACAAGGAAATATAATAATAACCAATTTATTATTGCCTCTAGGGCATATTTCCAACAGTCTCCCACTTGCACTAGAGTCAATAATCTAGTTCACATCGCCATGTGATTAACACTCACAGGTCACATCGCCATGTGACCAACATCCAAAGATTTTACTAGAGACAATAATCTAGTTCACATCACTATGTGATTAACACTCAATGAGTTCTGGGTTTGATCATGTTATGCTTGTGAGAGAGGTTGTAGTCTACGGGTCTGCAACATTCAGATCCGTATGTATGTCATCTTGTGGATGCAGCTACTACGCTATATTTGGAGCCATTTCAAATAACTGTTCTACTATACGAATCCAGTATCTCTACTCAGAGCTATCCGGATAGGTGTTAAGCTTGCATCGATGTAACTCTTTACGTCGAACTCTTTATCACCTTCATAACCGAGAAACATATCCTTATTCATCTAAGGATAATTTTGACCGATATCTGGTGATCTACTCCTAGATCATCTTTGTACCCTCTTGCCAGACATGTGGCAAGGCACACATCAGGTGCGGTACTCAGCATGGCATACCGTATAGAGCCTATGACAATCATAGGTGACGACCTTCGTCCTTCCTCTTTCTTCTGCCGTGGTCGAGCTTTAAGTCTTAACTTCATACCTTACAACTCAGGCAAGAACTCCTTCTTTGACTGATCCGTCTTGAACACCTTCAAGATCATGTCAAGGTATGTGCTCATTTGAAAGTACTATTAAGCAATTTTGATCTATCCTTATAGATCTTGATGCTCAATGTTCAAGTAGCTTAATCCAGGTTTTCCATTGAAAAACACTTTTCAAATAACCCTATATGCTTTCCAGAAATTCTACATCATTTCTGATCAACCATATGTTCACAACATATACTCATCAAAAATTATATATTGCTCCCACTCACTTCTTTGGAAATACAAGTTTCTCATAAAATTTGTATAAACCCAAATCTTTGATCATCTCATCAAAGCGTACATTCCAACTCCGAGATGCTTACTCCAGTCCTTAGAAGGATTGCTGGAGCTTTGCATACTTGTTAGCATCTTTCAGGATTGACAAAAATCTTCTGGTTGTATCACATACAACTTTCCTCAAGAAAATCATCAAGGAAACAATATTTTGACATCCTATCTGTAAGATTTCATAAATAATGCAGCAACTGCTAACATAATTTCAATAGACTTTTAGCATCGCTACGAGTGAGAAAGTCTCATCGTAGTAAACTCCTTGAACTTCTCAGGAAACATCTTAACGACAAGTCGAGCTTTCTCAATGGTGACACTTACCATCATTGTCCGTCTTCCTTTTAAAATCCATCTGTACTCAACAGCCTCACGACCATCGAGTCGTTCTGCCAAAGTCTACACTTTGTTTTCATACATGGATCCTCTCTCGGATTTTATGGCCTCGAGCCAATTTTCGGAATTCGGGCCCACCATCGCTTCTCCATAGCTCGTAGGTTCATTGTTATCTAGCAACATGACTTCCAGGACAGGATTACGTACCACCTGAAGTAGTACGCATCCTTATCGTCCCACAAGGTTTGGTAGTGACTTGATCTGAAGTTTTATGATCACTATCATAAGCTTCCACTTCAATTGGTGTAGGTGCCACAGGAACAACTTCCTGTGCCCTGCTACACACTAGTTGAAGTGACAGTTCAATAACCTCATCAAGTCTCCACCATCCTTCCACTCAATTCTTTCGAGAGAAACTTTTCCTTGAGAAAGGACCCGATTCAAGAAACAATTCCTATTGCTTTCGGATATGAGACTGGAGGTATACCCAACTGTTTTTGGGTGTCCTATGAAGATGCATTTATCCGCTTTGGGTTCGAGCTTATCAGCCTGAAACTTTTTCACATAAGCGTCGTAGTCCCAAACTTTTAAGAAACAACAGCTTAGGTTTCTTTAAACCATAGTTCATACGGTGTCGTCTCAACGGATTTGTGTGGTTCCCTATTTAAAGTGAATGCGGTTGTCTCTAATGCTTAACCCATATACGATAGTGGTAATTCGATAAGAGACATCATGGTATGCACCACATCCAATAGGGTGCAGTTATGATGTTCGGACACACCATCTCGCTATGGTTTTCCCGACGGTATTAGTCGTGAAACAATTTCCACAATGTCTTAATTGTGTGCCAAACTCGTAACTCAGATATAAATCTCTATGATCATATCACAGACATTTTATCCTCTTGTCACGACGATCTTCAACTTCACTCTGAAATTGCTTGAACCTTTCAATAATTCAGACTCGTGTTTCATCAAGTAAATATACAGCATCTACTCAAATCATCTGTGAAGTAAGAACATAACGATATCCACTGCGTGCCTCAACGCTCATTGGACTGCACACATCAAAATGTATTACTTCCAACAAGTTGCTTTCTTGTTACATCTTACTGAAAATGAGGTCTTTCAGTCATCTTGCCCATGTGGTATGATTTGCATGTCTCATGTAATTCAAAATCAAGTGAGTCCAAATGATCCATCAACATGGAGCTTCTTCATGCATTTTATACCAATATGACTCAAATTGCAGTGCCACAGGTATGTGGTACTATCATTACTATCTTATATCTTTTGGCATGAACATGTGTATCACTACGATCAGGATGGTATTATTCAAATAAACAAAGTAACCATTATTCTCCTTAAATGAATAATCGTATTGCGATAAACATAATCCAATCATGTCTATGCCCAACGCAAACACCAAATAACAATTATTTAGGTTTTAATACCAATCTCGATGGTAGAGAGAGCGTACGATATTTGATTACATCAACCTTGGAAACACTTCCAACACATATCGTCATCTCACCTTTAGCTAGTCTCCGTTTATTCCGTAGCCTTTTATTTCGAGTTAATAACACTTAGCAACCGAACCGGTATCTAATACCCTGGTGCTACTAGGAGTACTAGTAAAGTACACATTAATATAATGTATATTCAACACACTTCTGTCGACCTTACCAGCCTTCTCATCTACCAAGTATCTAGGGTAGTTCTGCTTCAGTGACCGTCCCCCTCATTACAGAAGCACTTAGTCTCGGGTTTTGGGTTCAACCTTGGGTTTCTTCACTAGAGCAGCAACTGATTTGCCGTTTCATGAAGTATCCCTTCTTGCCCTTGCCCTTCTTGAAACTAGTGGTTTTACTAACCATCAACAATTGATGCTCCTACTCGATTTCTATCGTGGTGTCAAACATCGCGAATTGCTCAAGGATCATCATGTCTATCCCTGATCTATATCTATACTTATAATAATTATGGACTTCCTAGAAATTCCCACGTTAATTAGAATTTACGAGCCGTTTATCTGGTGGGGCCGAACTATAACGGTGTAGATCTTTCTATTTTTTTCTGGATTAATGAAGAAAAAATATAAAATGCAAACAATAGAAACCATTCATCTGGTGGGACCAAATTATGATCGTTGAGATTATTTGGAAATAAAAAGTTAACAAGGAAAATTACTCTCCCACGTAAGAAAGGCAATGTTTAGAAGGATTCCTCACAAGGCAACCACGTGATTCCTTACAAATTCTTCGTATGTTCCTTTTCTATCCGTGAAGTTTTTTTCCTATTATGAGCCAATCTGGAATCTGGGATGCATATCTTCGAAGTAAAAATAATTTTAAAAATAAGTTAACAGCGAAGATTACTCCCACAGCGAAGAAAAGGCAAGATGTAAAAAAAATCAAAGAAAAGGCAATCACATACATTAAAGGGATTTCTCACAAAAAAACCAATCACCTTAAAAAGGAATCCTGAAAAATCTTCTCCCCGTTCATTTTGTATTGTTCCGTTGAGATTTTTTCCTATTATATCTGTCAAGATGGACTGTTCGATGCATATCCGCGTAGGCAATTTGAGATTTACATTGTATTCAAAGGCAGTGGCATAGACCAACAACACAATGAAGCCTAATCAATATCGTTAATGAGGTGGAGTCGCCTTCATATCTCTCCTCGGCGCACCACTGAGAGCCATGCTGCGATGTAACTCTAGCTGGTGGGAATCTCCGTCCTGGCCGCAATAGGCTTCGCTGCCACCGGACGCCCGATCGTTCCTGGCGTATGTCTTGGGAGAAACAGGCGACGCTGCTGGATTCCTAATAGCTCTGTCGAGGCCGGGTCAGGAGCCGCTGAATACACCAACACCCTTCCTTCACAAGACATCGGGATCAGCCCTGCCACTGAACACGGGCTAAGCTGGAATCCCGTTCCATCCATAGCACGCGTTCGTCATAGAAATATTGATGAAAGGCAGTCTGGCCTGTACTTTACGTGTGTATGGCTCTCTCATCTCTATGTTTTACTCAGATGTGAGTTTTTGGAGGTGACTGGAGCATGCATGCTAGGTGCTCATGATGAGGTGGAGTTGCTTCCATCTCCTCCATGGCTCTCCAAATCCCCACCCCCTGGATCTGAGGGCAGCTATCACCCGTGAGCCGTGTTGCATGCGTTAGGTTGAGAAGAGATCGTATAGTCGATGTGAGATGCTTGCGGATGTGTTGCTATTTGACTGCCATCCTTGCATGTATGTGTTGTTTGTCATAACACAAAACATCAAAGAGCGGACAGAACAAGGATCGACCATCCAATAGAGGATTAATCACTCTTATTTTCTATCATATATGTGGATTGTAAGTAAACAGTATTTTCCATCTAAATATCTAACTGTACAATGCAGGTCGTTTCACTTTGATGTTTATAGTTGTTCTACTGCACTTGGAAAACTACTAATATTAATGTGAGAAATATCATGTCTCTTCGAATCTGATAGTAGAATTTGATTCAGTTAGTTCTTTTTTTATATATTTGCTGTTTGGATTTGGATTCCAACATCCAAGTGAAGCTAATATAGTGTTCTGTTGATGCAAAGGGTCGCAGGTTGTACAGACTTGCTGTTCTAATTCATTGAGCGCCTTGCATGTTGAACCATTTTGCTCATTAATGTATGTTGTAAGATGGAATATCAAAGAGATGGCAACAACAAAATATGCGTTATCAAAGAGAGGATGTTGTCACTGTTGTTGGCCTTCATATATGAAGGTTGTAAGTGTACTTTGTTTTCTATCTAATTTTATAAGTGTACGATATAAGTTGTTGCACTTTGAGATTTCCCATACATATCCTATTGCTTTGAATCTGATAATCCATTTTCACGCACTTAGATAAAAAATATTGATGTTCAGATTTGGATTACAAGGGAAGCTAATATAATTTGTGTTCGTGCAAAGGACAAAAAATTGTAGAGGCTTACAATTCTGTTAGACTTCATGGTTGCATAGCCATTCTGTTCTTTACATCCTAAGATGGATTATCCAAGAGATGCCCAGAAAGATGGATTATACAGGAGAGGATGTTCTCACAGTTATTCGCCTTTATATATCTGGGTTGTAAGTGAATTCTTTATCTCATCTATAATTTAATTCTATGATGTAATATGTTGTCTTTTGAGAGTTCCTATATATCTTGCCAGTGTTACTCATTGAGATTTCTAACCACTCTTGCAGGAAACACTTGATGTAAAATATATGACCTCTAGGACTCCATGGTAAGGCTACTCATATCAAACAAATTGATTGTGCTGGAATTGCTTCATAACAAGTTATCAGGATAAGTGGGCAGCCCTTACATAAAAAAATGTAATGCACGACAGGCATGGTGGAGATTAACCTACTTTCAATAGAGACATGTATCATGAGTTAAGATCGTGAGAAAACCATTGTTTAGGTTGAAAATCAGATAAGAAAGTGTCCATGAAATTCTGACATACTTGCCAACTTAAGTTAGTTGGTTAAGATTAGGAAGAAAATTAATTGTCTGAATGTGTCTCGATATCCATTGATATAAGAATATATTAGTTCTCCATTACCGACATTGGCAATTTCAAAGTGTTTTTCTAATTAGCTGATATACAAACTTATCTGACGGGTCATATCAAAGCTTGGCGTTTGCATAATATACCGTGGAATAACCTGAAAATCCTGGCAAGTAGTATTTTAGTCATCAACGCATGCACCTACATGGGCTACCAGTTGTACATATTCTACATTAATACTAAATATTGTTATGAATTTTTTAGGCACACTAGATTCATACTCTCCAAATTTTTGTCATCATGTTCGTTCACAAGTTGTAGACTTCCGCATTATTATTGAGACTCGTAATACTTTATGTTTTTACTAAGTACTATATAATTAGGTGTGTTATTAATTAGTAATACATGATTAACTCTGTAGAAAGTAAAATGTTAAGTATCTAAGCCGGCCGGAAAAAATTATGAACAAGTAATAGTCAGTATCTTCAAAATATATATGTAAAATAACTAAAATACTTTGGTACTATTTTCAGCAAGCAAATATAACCAATTTTGGAGTATGTATTACACACACACAGACACACTAGCCCGTGCGAATGAACCTTAATTTTTTGGGTGCTCTTGAGGTATTAAATCTGGAACCTCTCGCCCAGCTCTTCTGCTCCGTTGGCTTCAGCCTCCCCAGCAGCTTTGAGGCACCTCAGCCCAGCCGTCGGCTTCGCCACACACCGAGCTACTCAGCATGTACCTCAGCAACGCCCCAGTCGGAACTCAAAACAACCACGGCCATGTCATGAGATCTCACCATTGGGCAGCCCGCAGTTCCTGCAGTGTGTCGTCAAGGACCTCATCACTTCAGGAGAAGATCATGAAGTTCCGCAAGGAAGTGATTGGCGGTGTTCTTCAACTTCTTCTACGAGTTATTAACTGGTGATTGATTTTTCGATTTTTCTTTCAAATAACACATGTCATAGCTATGAGTGATTTAAAAAAATTTACTCCCTCCAAAATTCATCATGTTCGTTCACAAGTTATAGACTTCCGCATTATTATTGAGACTGGTAATACTTTATGTTTTTACTGAGTACTATATAATTAGGTGTGTTATTAATTAGTAATACATGATTAACTCTGTACAAAGTAAAATGTTAAGTATCTTAGCCGGCCGGAAAAAATTATGAACAATTAATAGTCACTATCTTCAAAATATATAAGTAAAATAACTAAAATACTTTGGTACTATTTTCAGCAAGCAAATATAACCAATTTTAGAGTATGTATTACACACACACAGACACACTAGCCCGTGCGAATGCACGGGTTGGCGACTAGTATGTTATAGTTCATCACGAAGCTCTAATAGCTTGGTGACAGTGACTTTGAAGAACCATCACTATCTCATCTGGAAGGTTAACTCCCACTTGATTCAAGCGATTGTTGTACTCATACAATTTGAGCACATGCTCAACGATTGAGCTTCTCTCCTTAGTTTGCAGGCTTAGGAAACTTGTCAGAGGTCTCATACCTCTTGACGCGGGCACTATCCTGAAATCCCAATTTCAGTCCTTGGAACATCCCATATGTTCTGTGATGTTTCAAAAACGTCTTTGGTGCCTCAATTTTAAACCATTTAGCATTACGCACTGAACTATCATGTAGTCATCAAAACGTGTATGTCAGATGTTCGCAACATCCATAACCCACGTTCAAGGTTCAGCTCACTGAGCGGTGCATTAAGGACACAATCCTTCTGCGCAGCAATGAGGACAATCCTCAGTATACGGACCCAGTCCGCATAATTGCTACCATCAACTTTCAACTAAATTTTTCTCTAGGAACATATCTAAAACAGTAGAACTAAAGCGTGAGCTACGACATAATTTGCAAAGTCCTTTTGACTATGTTCATGATAATTGAGTTCATCTGATTATTTCATGAACTCCCACTCAGATAGACATCCCTCTAGTCATCTAAGTGATACATGATCCGAATCAACTAGGCCGTGTCCGATCATCACGTGAGACGGACTAGTCATCATCGGTGAACATCTCATGTTGATCGCATCTTCTATACGACTCATGTTCGACCTTTCGGTCCTCCGTGTTCCGAGGCCATGTCTGTACATGCTAGGCTCGTCAAGTTAACCTACGTGTTTCACATGTGTTCCGAGGCCATGTCTGTACATGCTAGGCTCGTCAACACCCGTTGTATTCGAACGTAAGAATCTATCACACCCGATCATCACGTGGTGCTTCGAAACGACGAACCTTCGCAACGGTGCACAGTTAGGGAGAACACTTTTCTTGAAATTTTAGTGAGGGATTATCTTATTTAAGCTACCGTCGTTCTAAGCAAATAAGATGTAAAAACATGATAAGCATCACATGCAATCAAATAGTGACATGATATGGCCATCATCACTTTGCTCCTTTTGATCTGCATCTTCGGGGCTCCATGATCATCATCGTCACCGACATGACACCATGATCTCCATCATCATGATCTCCATCATCGTGTCTTCATGAAGTTGTCTCGCCAACTATTACTTCTACTACTACAACTAACGGTTAGCAATAAAGTAAAGTAATTACATGACGTTTATGTTGACACGCAGATCATTAATTAATTAAGACAACTCCTATGGCTCCTGCCGGTTGTCATACTCATCGACATGCAAGTCGTGATTCCTATTACAAGAACATGATCAATCTCATACATCACATATCATTCATCACATTCTTTTTGGCCACATCACATCACATAGCATACCCTACAAAAACAAGTTAGACGTCCTCTAATTGTTGTTGCATGTTTTTACGTGGCTGCTATGGGTTTCTAGCAAGAACGTTTCTTACCTACGCAAAACCACAACGTGATATGCCAATTTCTATTTACCCTTCATAAGGACCCTTTTCATCGAATCCGATCTGACTAAAGTGGGAGAGACAGACACCCGCTAGCCACCTTATGCAACTAGTGCATGTCAGTCGGTGGAACCTGTCTCACGTAAGAGTATGTGTAAGGTCGGTCCGGGCCGCTTCATCCCACGATGACGCCGAATCAAGATAAGACTAGTAACGGCAAGTAAATTGACAAAATCGACTCCCACAACTACTTTGTGTTCTACTCGTGTATAGAAACTACGCATAGACCTAGCTCATGATGCCACTGTTGGGGAACGTAGCAGAAATTCAAAATTTTCTACGCAACACCAAGATCAATCTATGGAGTAATCTAGCAACGAGGGAAGGAGAGTGCATCTACATACCCTTATAGACCGCTAAGCGGAAGCGTTCAAGTGAACGGGGTTGATGGAGTCGTACTCGTCGTGATCCAAATCACCGATGATCCTAGCGCCGAACGGACGGCACCTCCGCGTTCAACACACATACAGAACGGAGACGTCTCCTCCTTCTTGATCCAGCAAGGGGAGAGGAGAAGTTGAGGGAAAACTCCGACAACATGACGGCATGGTGGTGATGGAGCTCGTGGTTCTCCTTCAGGGCTTCGCCAAACACTGCGGAGGAAGATGAGGTGTTGGAGGAGGGAGAGGGCTGCACTAGGGGAAGGGGTGCGGCTGCCCTCTCTCTTCCTCACTATATATAGGGGTAAAGGGAGGAGGGGAAGGCGCCCTAGGGTTCCCTAGGGGAGGGGCGGCGCCCACAGGGGAAACCCTAGATGGGTTTGGGCGCCCCCACCCCCTAGGAAACTTGCCCCCCAAGCCGGGAGGGGCGGCTGTCCTAGGGGTGGCGCCCCCACCTCTCTGGTTACGTGAGATGGGGTTGGGAGGGGCGCTCAGCCCCTTAGTGGGCTGATGTGCCCTCTCCCCTTGGCCCATAAGACCCCCCAACGCTTGCCGGGGCCTCCGAAACCCCTTTCGGACACGCTGGTCATCACCTGGTACCCCCAGAACAATTCCGGACTCCAATACCCTTCGTCCAATATACCGATCTTCACCTCCGGACCATTCCGGAGCTCCTCGTCATGTCCAGGATCTCATCCGGGACTCCAAACAACCTTCGGTAACCACATACTATTTCCCATAACAACTCTAACGTCACCGAACCTTAAGTGTGTAGACCCTACGGGTTCGGGAACCATGCAGACATGACCGAGACAACTCTCCGGCCAATAACCAACAGCAGGATCTGGATACCCATGTTGGCTCCCACATGTTCCACGATGATCTCATCGGATGAACCACGATGTCGAGGATTCAATCAATCCCGTATTCAATTCCCTTTGTCTAGCGGTATTGCACTTGCCCGAGGTTCGATCATCGGTATCTCGATACCTTGTTCAATCTCGTTACCGGCAAGTCTCTTTACTCGTTCCATAACACATCATCCCATGATCAACTCCTTGGTCACATTGCGCATATGATGATGTCCTACCGAGTGGGCCCAGAGATACCTCTCCGTTACACGGAGTGACAAATCCCAGTCTTGATTCATGCCAACCCAACAGACACTTTCGGAGATACCTGTAGTGTACCTTTATAGCCACCCAGTTACGTTGTGACGTTTGGTACACCCAAAGCATTCCTACGGTATCCGGGAGTTGCACAATCTCATGGTCTAAGGAAATGATACTTGACATTAGAAAAGCTTTAGCATATGAACTACACGATCTTTGTGCTAGTCTTAGGATTGGGTCTTGTCCATCACATCATTCTCCTAATGATGTGATCCCATTATCAATGACATTCAATGTCCATGGTCAGGAAACCATAACCATCTATTGATCAACGAGCTAGTCAACTAGAGGCTTACTAGGGACATGGGGTTGTCTATGTATCCACACATGTATCTGAGTTTACTATCAATACAATTATAGCATAGATAATAAACGATTATCATGAACAAGGAAATATAATAATAACCAATTTATTATTGCCTCTAGGGCATATTTCCAACACGACCGATTCGGGGTGGTCCTCAATCCCCAAAGGATTGATGGAAGCTCGTCGACCCACGCGCCAACAGCGTGTTTGAGGTCGCGCATCTGCCGGGGTTTCAGTCCTTTGAGAATCAAGCCGTTTGCTCTTTCTGCTTGTCCATTCGACTGGTGGTGAGCGACTGAAGCATAGTCTACTCGTGTGCCCTGGGAGGCGCAAAAGGCTCTGAACTTGTCAGAATCGAAGTTTGACCCATTTTCAGTGATGATGCTATGTGGAACTCCATATCTGAATATCAACTCTCTGATGAAACTGATAGCAGTGCAGGTATCAAGATTCTTGATAGGTTTAGCTTCAATCCATTTGGTAAACTTGTCAACTGCCACTAGCACATGAGTGAAGCCGCTCCTACCCGTTCTCAGAGGTCCAACCATAAACAAACCCCAAACGGCAAAGGGCCAGACGAGTGGGATGGTCTTCAGGGCTGACGCGGGCTTGTGCGACATATTGGAGTAGAACTGGCATCCTTCACATTTGTCGACTATCTCTTGTGCCATTTCATTTGCTCTTGGCCAGTAAAATCCCGCTCGGTATGCTTTAGCCACAATGGTTCGAGAGGATGCATGATGGCCACAGGTTCCCGAGTGGATATCATCAAGAATTATTTGACCTTCTTCTGGCATTATACACTTCTGGCTGACTCCAGTCGCGCTTTCTCTATACAACTGTCCCTTTATGACGGTAAAGGCCTTGGATCGATGGACGATCTGTCGAGCCTCTTCTTCGTCTTCTGGGAGCTCTTTCCTTAGGATGTACGCGATGTACGGCACCGTCCAGTCGGGAGTGATGACCAAAACCTCCATGATCGGGTCGACCACTGCTAGAATCTCAACTTCAGTCGGATCCGTGGCACTTTTTGGCTGCGGGGCTTCTTCAGTGAAAGGATCTTCTTGAACCGATGGTGTGTGGATGTGTTCAAAAAACACATTGCTGGGAATGGCTTCTCTCTTGGAACCTATTTTTGCCAAGTCGTCAGCTGCTTGATTTTTCAGTCGGGGTAAATGATGGAGCTCCAACCCCTCGAATTTCTTCTCTAACTTTCTCACTGCATTGCAATAACCAGTCATGGCTGGACTTCTGACGTCCCACTCCTCAATAACTTGATTAACCACCAAATCTGAGTCGCCATAGACCATGAGGCGACGGACGCCGAGTGAAATGGCCATGCACAACCCATACAAAAGTGCTTCATATTCTGCTTCGTTATTGGAGGAATCAAAGTGGATTTGGAGAACATATCTGAGCTTATCTCCTCGGGGGGAAGCCAGTACTACTCCAGCACCAGAACCATTCAACATCTTGGAACCGTCGAAGAACATGGTCCAGTGCTCCGAGTGAACTTGAGTCAGCAGTTGCTGTTCAATCCACTCGTCGACGAAATCTGCTATTGCTTGGGACTTGATAGCTTTCTTTGCCTCGAACTTGATATCTAGGGGAAGGAGTTCAATCGCCCATTTTGCCACTCGACCAGTTGCATCCCTGTTGTGCAGAATCTCTGACAATGGAGCGTCACTGACGACTGTAATGGAATGATCAGAGAAGTAGTGAGCAACTTTCTTTGTGGTCATATAAATCCCATAAACAAGCTTCTGATAATGAGGGTATCTTTGCTTTGATGGAGTCAAAACTTCAGAAATATAATATACTGGTCGCTGAACTTTGAAGGCCTTTCCTTCTTCTTCCCGCTTGACCGTAAGTACTGTACTGACAACTTGTCCTGTGGCTGCAATGTAAAGCAGTAAAGGCTCTTTGCTGATTGGGGCAGCAAGCACCTGCTGGGTGGAGAGCAGGGCTTTTAGCTCTGCAAATGCTGCATCAGCTTCTGGAGTCCACTCGAACTTGTCACACTTCTTCATCAGTTGGTAAAGAGGCAACGCCTTTTCACCGAGACGAGAAATGAATCGACTTAAAGTGGCCAAGCAACCAGTAAGCTTCTGGACATCGTGCATGCGCACAGGGCGCTTCATTTGGAGTATAGTACCAATTTTTTCTGGGTTGGCATCGATTCCTCGTTACGAAACGAGAAAACCGAGTAATTTCCCACCAGGAACTCCGAATGTGCACTTGGATGGATTGAGCTTGATATCATACCTCCTGAGGTTGGCAAAGGTTTCAGCAAGGTCAGTCAGTAGGTCGGAACCCTTTCGTGACTTGACCACAATATCATCCATGTATGCCTCCACGTGCCGACTGATTTGAGTGAGTAGACACTTCTGAATCATCCTCATGAACGTGGCTCCGGCATTCTTGAGGCCGAATGGCATGGTAACATAACAGAAGCACCCGAATTGAGTGATAAAAGCTATTTTGATCTCGTCGGGTCCATACAGACAGATCTGATGGTACCCGGCATAGGCGTCTAAAAAAGACAGGCGCTCACATCCCGCAGTTGAGTCGACTATCTGGTCGATGCGGGGGAGAGGAAAATGATCTTTCGGGCAGGCCCGATTGATATGCTTAAAGTCAATGCACATGCGGAGTGACTTGTCCTTCTTGGGGACCATGACAACATTGGCGAGCCACTCGGAGTGGTATATCTCTCAGATGAACTCTGCTGCTAACAGTCGAGCCACCTCCTCACCAATGGCCTTTCTCTTCTGGACGGCGGACCGCCAAAGATGTTCTTTCACAAGCTTAATTTTTGGGTCGACTCGTAGACGGTGCTCAGCCAGCCCCCTGGGAACGCCTGGCATGTCAGAAGGCTTCCATGCAAAGATGTCCCAGTTCTCATGGAGGAACTGGATGATCGCTTCTTCCTATTTGGAGTCGAGCGTTGTCGAGATATGGGTCGGAGCAGCATCGGGGTCGGCCGGGTGAATGTGAATCGGCTTTGTCTCACCGGACGACTAAAATGTTGATTCTGTAGCGGGCTTCTTGGCTCGCAACAAATCACTCGAGTCTGCTATTTTCTGGTATTCTTGCAGCTCCATCGTTGCCAACTGTATATTGGCGATCTTTGAGCCTTTCTGAAAGCACTCTTCCGCCTTCTTCCGATTGCCGGTAATAGTGATCACACCCCTGGGACCAGGCATCTTCAATTTGAGATACACGTAACATGGTCGAGCCATGAAACGTGCATAAGCTGGCCTGCCCAAGATAGCGTGATAAGCACTCTGGAAATCCACCACTTCAAACGTCAACTTTTCTTTGCGGTAATTCTTGGAATCACCGAAAACCACATCAAGAGCGATTTCGCCGAGTGACTCAGCCTTCTTTCCAGGAATGACTCCATGGAAACTCATGTTGCTGGTACTGAGTCTGGACACCGGAATGCTCATCCCTTTCAACGTCTCAGCATACAATAAATTCAGACCGCTGCCTCCATCCATCGGCACTTTGGTCAGTCGAGTGCCTTCGACAACTGGGTCGACCACCAAAGCTTGCCTCCCAGGGGTGGCAATGTGCGTTGGGTGATCGGACTGGTCGAATGTGATGGCAGTCTGAGACCATTTCAAATAACCGGGTGTCGTCGGGGCAACCATATTCACTTCTCGGTTGATAACTTTCAGTCGACTTTTGCTTTCAACATCAGCAAAAATCATCAGGGTGGAATTGACCTGGGGGTACCCATCATCACTATCTTCCTTGTCCTCAATCTTGTCCGACTCCTTTTCCTTATCTTTGGGCTGCTTCCCTTGGAACTGCTGGATCAAGAGTCGACACTGTCGAGTGGCATGTTTCAGATAAATGAGTTTACCCTCTTCATCTTTCTTTGTGTGAATGTGGCATGGCAGATCCAACACGTCATTTCCATCTTGGTCCTTAACTTTCTTAGGGTTCCAAGGCCCCTTGGTCTTCCCCTTAAACTTTCCTTGAGTCACGGCCAAGGCTTCTCCCGGAGCAGCTGGCTCGGCTTTCCGCTTTTGCTTTTGACTGGAATTCCCTCCTCCGGTTTCGTGGGCGACTGACTTGTGCTTGCCACTCCGGAGTCGATCCTCGTCTTCGCCATTGGCATACTTGGTGGCAATCTCTATCATTCGATTCAGAGACATGTCTCCGGTTCGACCGAATTTCATGTTCAGTTCTCTGTACTTAGTGCCTTCCTTGAAGGCACAAACTGCTTGGTGATCAGACACATTCTCTACCGTGTGATGCAACGTGATCCATCTCTGGATGTAATCCCTCAAAGTTTCATTCGACTTCTGCACACAAGATTGCAGCTCTGTCAATCCTGCTGGTCGCTTGCAAGTTCCTTCAAATGTTCTGACAAACACTCGGGAAAGATCTTCCCAAATGTAAATGCTGCTGGGCACTAACTGATTCAGCCATGCTCTGGCCGAACCCTCCAACATGAGAGGCAGGTGTTTCATGGCCACCTCATCGTTGCCGCCGCCAATCTAAACAGCCACTCGGTAGTCTTCAAGCCAAGTTTCGGGCTTGGACTCACCAGTGAACTTACTGACTCCAGTCGCCAACCTGAAGTTGGGAGGAATCACCGCGGCCCTGATGGCCCTGCTGAAGCACTCTGGTCCTGAGACGTGTACTCTGCTGCTGGTGGGTATCTCCCTGTCATGACCTTCCCTGTGAGCTCTGTTCCTGTCGACTAAACCTTGAACGAGAATGGATCTCGTGTCAAAGCCTGGTTCCCTAGGGTCGACTGGAATCCTTCGCCCAACACTGTGAGGGCGTCTGTCATCCTGCTGTCGAGGCACATACGATCCACTCCTTGGGGGAGGGGTGGGCACTCAACGTTGATTATCACGATCGAACCGGTGATCATACTGCTCACGGTTCCTATACTGATCACGCCGGTCTCCACGTCCCTCACGCCTCGGGGGCGATCTTGGGCTGTGAGCCGACTAGACTGTATCTGCAGCCACAGATCAGCTGTGGATCCTGTTCCGCGACTGTGAAACAGCTGAATTCTGGTCTCCTGCTGCCCGAAGTAATGCTCTTATTTGCAACAAGCCTCTACCAGCTTCTGACTGAGAGGGCTGAATGGACTCTGCTATACGGGCTGCAGCTGCTAAATTTTGAATCAGAGTTTGATATACCTGAGTTGGTGGTGGAAAGAGCTGACGTCGACTGGATTCTGGAACCCGTTGTCGTGTGCGCTCGTCGAGTGCTCGCTGGAGGTTATCCAGTCGAGTGCGCTCAACCAAGTTGGCCAAGCGCGTGTCCTCCAAGGCACAGGCCTCGGGGGTTTCTCCAACAATAGGAGTGTGTAGCGCATCCATGTTCCGGAGGCGAAGTTCCTCTCTCTGCAGCGACGTGAGAGGCTCGGGGAGATATTCTTCATGGGCGTGTGACGGGTCGCCGCTGCCGGCGCCTCCGTCGGTGCGGGTAAAACCGGGAGGACTGCGAGGTCCATCGACCATCAAAACCTTCGCCGCCGGATCACTGCTGCCGTACTCGGATGTAGTCTCTGTGGAGCCAGTCGACAGACTGAACAGGCCGTAGAGAGATTCGTCGGGCTCGATCGCCGTAACTTGAGGGGTGGCCGACTGGCGCGCCACCGCGTGTCTCACGCACCGCTGATGTCTCGACCGACCAGAACGCTTGCGCCGGCGGGAAATAGGGAGGGAGGATATCACAGGGGCCGACCGATAATGGGTCGACGGTTGCCGCAAGAGGACGCCGCGGACGCACGCGCGAAAGTGCGTTGCCCCGCGGACAGGGAGCGCGTCGACGTCGAGCGGAGCCTCCTGAAGCCAAGCGGAGTCATTGGCGATGAACGTGAGCGCACCGAGACGGATCTCGCGGCCCTCTACCAAAACTCCGCCTGAAACCATGATGATTTGGATCGGAAAAAATGCAACTTCTCCAACAAGTCGCTAAGACACCTGCCCCACGGTGGGCGCCAACTGTCGTGGTTCTAAGTCTGACAGTAGTGTAGGGGGGTAAGTATGGAGAGGCAAGATCCTAGCTATGGAGTAGTTGTAGACACACGAGGTTTACGAGTTCAAGCCCTTCTCGGAGGAAGTAATAGCCCTACATCTCGGAGCCCGGAGGTGGTCGACTGGATTATGTGTGTATGAATTACAGGGGTGCGAACCCTTTACACTGAAGAGGGGGGTGGCTTATATAGAGTTCGCCAGACCCCTCCAGCCCTCAGTTATGCAGGGTTTAAGGTACATTAAGGTCGGGCGTTACTGGTAACGCCACTAATAAAGTGCTATGATGATCATAAAAGCCACTTAATGCCCGTCCGTTAGCGAGTGGAGTGACTTTAGATCTCCTGGCCGTCGAGTGGACGGATCTTGGTCGAGTGGTAGTCTTCATGGTCGAGTGTCTTCGAGTAGCTTCATCAGCACTCACCAGTCGGCTCCCAAGATGAAATGGTTATTGCGACGTGCTGGGTTTAATTGGCCGACTATGATTAATGACTGCTTCAAATATTATAAAGGGTGTGAAGCTTGTCAAAATTTTGGTGATATTCAATTGGCTCCTGCTGCTATGTTGCATCCTATTATCAAGCCGTGGCCCTTCAGAGGATGGGGTTTAGACTTTATTGGGCAAATTCATCCATCTTCCTCAAAGGGGCATCGGTTCGTATTGGTGGCAACTGATTATTTCACTAAATGGTCTGAAGCAGTACCTCTCAAGAACACGACACATACAGAGGTAATTCAATTCATAACTGAGCACATTATTCATAGATTCGGTATTCCTCAAACGTTAACAACAAATCAAGGTTCATCTTTCATGTCACACCAAGTCAGAGAGTTTGCCGAATCTTATAACATAGAATTGCTCAATTCCTCTCCATATTATGCCCAAGCTAATGGACAAGCTGAGTCTAGCAATAAAATTTTAATCAAACTCATCAAGAAGAAGATTGAAGATAATCCAAGGAGATGGCATGAGTTGTTATCTGAAGCTTTGTGGGCACATAGAATTTCAAGGCATGGTGCTACGAAGGTGACACCATATGAGCTAGTATATGGTCAAGAGGCCGTTTTACCAGCGGAAGTAAATTTGAATGCTTTGAGAATAGCCAAACAAAATGATTTATCGACAGTAGACTTTTATAACTTGATGATGGACAATATTGATGAGGTTGCCGATAAACGTTTGGTTGCTTTGAAGTCCATAGAGAGAGAGAGAGAGACAAGTTGAGGGTTGCAAGAGCTTACAATAAGAAAGTTAAGTTGAAGAATTTTCAAGTTGGTGATCTCGTCTGGAAAGTGATTCTGCCGATTGGTTCAAGAGATAGAAAATTCGGGAAGTGGTCTCCAAGTTGGGAAGGTCCTTTTAGGATTATAAGAGTTGTTCCCGGAAATTCATATTTGATGGAATCAATACAAGGGGCATTGTTACCTCAAACTCTCAATGGCAAATATTTGAAGAAGTACCACCCGAGTGTGTGGCAGGAAGCCTAAGTAGGCAATGGCCGACATACGATTATCGCCCTTAGCACAAACATGGCCGATACATAATTATCGCCTTGAGAAAAATAAATGGCCGATGGAGTGTTGATATCGTCCTTAGAACAAACACTATGCATATTATTTTTCGGCGTGCAAGCTTTGCCGAAAAACAGGGGGGCATGTGTTTGACACCTAATTTTGGCAAGATACAGAGTGAAAGGGTTTTCAGCATGAGAAAGTTTCACATCGTCGAGTGGAACAACTTTTGATGTTTAGGCTATCGCCATTCGACCTCATCTCAGTGGCCGAAGCTGTACTCCGAGTGACAAAATCTAGTGTTCTGAGTGCTTTTCGGCCGATTACACCCTCAAAATGACCTCAGATGAAGGAGCACTTTAAAGGAATTGTCTTCGTCTCGTCAAGGCAATTGATTTTCATATATAAATCATCTTGATACGAGTTCATATGCAAAAGTTACAGTCAATACGGTTTGGACAGGCCAGAGACCAAAATATTACGCTTGACACCAGACACATGTTGATGAGTGTCTGATGCAATGCGTGAGCAATTCGGCCCTCAAGACGGCCTTGAATGGAAAAACCTTGAACATAGAAAAGTTTCGTCTCGTCGAGGTGATCGATTTTCATATATAATTTGTCTCAATCCGAGGTCGTATGAGGCCTGGAGAGGTAAGACAAGATCAGGCTGTGTTTTTAAGTCGAAAATCCGAGTGAAAAAGTTTACCATCCGAGTGAAAACTTACCGGTCGAGTGCCAATTTACCGGTCGAGTGAAAGTTTGCTGACCGGATGAACTTATTATTATCCAAGTGGAAATATAGTCACCCGAGTGTAAATATGATCATGCGAGCGAAATTGTCCTCCAGGTGAAAATATTCCGAGTGAAAAGATTACCATCAGAAGAAAACTTGCTGATCGAGTAAGGTAGTGCCTTCCGAGTGGAAATATAGTCACCCGAGTGGAAATATAGTCATCCGAGTGAAAGATTGTCTTCCGAGTGAAAAAGTCCAGTCGGACGATCCGAGGGGAAGTCTCTAATATCCGAGTGGATGAGCTCGAATCCGAGTGAAATTGAACATGTGCCCGAAAGTTTATCAAGATGGCCTCGGATGAAGAAGTGTTCAAGACAGAAGTTGTGCGTATCATCAAGACAGTAAAATTTGGTTTTAGAGTCATCATCATCAGAGATAGTATATGGCTGCAAATTCACTACATGACTCGGATAATCCAGTCTACTGCAAGACCGAGTACGACTGGAATGTAAAGATGACCTTGAAAAGTATTCAAGAAGGCATTATTTGTAAAAGTGATCAACATGAGAGTTGTTCGTATCCTCGAGGCGCACAAGTTTGATATTTGTGCCGTCCTAATCAGAGATCATATGCAATCTCAGCGGCCCGCGCAAGAAGGAAGACATAGTTTGGGCCAGATTCAGACTGAATCCGAGTTGGAATAGAACTAGGACTCTAGGACGTGAATTGATGTAATTTTTCTTGTAAGGAAAGCCTAGATGAATCCTTTACTTGTAGGGGAAGTCCAGCCGCATCTTATATATGTTGGGGGTGACGGCCGATTGAACAACACACAATCGAACAAATCAATATACTACTTTTTCATCTACGTTTTATCTCTCCATCATTTTTCTCTCTCGTTCTACGCTGTTCTTCGTGTTTGAGAGCTGCGAATATCGAGGCTCTAGGGGCGAGCGAATCGACCTAGGGCAGCCCATAGCCGCCGCACTCCCTAACGGGGTCCCTCCCGGGGGTGTGGGGTTTTCGGGTCTGCAAAAGCGCCCGTCGACTGTCTTGCGTATCGCGCTGTCGGTCGGGTCTCCTTCGACGTGAGCTGCGGTGCATCACCCCTGGCGTCGAGGGTACACGTGACGTGTTCGTGTGTCAACACTATCCACATCCATCCATCCATACATCCCACACCACGGTGACCTCCTCCCTCCGCTCCTTCCTCCCAAACCCTAACTCCCACTCCCCCGATTCAAATCGAATCGATGGCGATGCCGCACTCCCTTCCACAGCCGCCTCCCTTCTGCGCCGCCACTCCTCTCTCGATCCAGATCCCCCTTGCAGCCGCACCTCTCCCTCTCCGCCACCCACCTCTTCCCCTCGTTGCCGCCTCCCTCTCCGCCACCCACCTCTCCCCTCGCCGCCAGTCTGCCACATCCGACAACGTCGAGGCCAGTGGGCACTGGATCCGTCACCGGCCTGGCCCCTCCATCAGCAACTCGAACAGGGGGGGGGGGCAACGACGCCATGGCTTCCCCCAACCCCACGGCATGGGCCTGAGCCACCCGCTGGCTCGGCTGGGTCCCGGATAAGCAGTCACGCAGGATGATGCTGATGGCGCTGCGTCCGCAGCCCCCGACCATCCCGCCGGCGCTGCGGCCCGCGGAGGCGGCCACCCGCGAGGTGCTTGCTACCTCTTGAGCACTGTGTTGGTTTTCCCTTGAAGAGGAAAGGGTGATGCAGCGAAGTAGCGTAAGTATTTCCCTCAGTTTTTGAGAACCAATGTACCAATCCAGTAGGAGGCTACGCGCGAGTCCCTCGCACCTACACAAACAAATAAATCCTCGCAACCAACGCGATAAGGGGGTGTCAATCCCTACACGGTCACTTACGAGAGTGAGATCTGATAGATACGATAAGATAATATTTTTGGTATTTTTATTATAAAGATGCAAAGTAAAATAAAAGCAACGGAAATAACTAAGTGTTGAAAGATTAATATGATGGAAAATAGACCCGAGGGCCATAGGTTTCACTAGTGGCTTCTCTCAAGAGCATAAGTATTTTACGGTGGGTGAACAAATTACTGTTGAGCAATTGACAGAATTGAGCATAGTTATGAGAATATGTAGGTATGATCATGTATATAGGCATCACGTCCGAGACAAGTAGACCAACTTCTGCCTGCATCTACTACTATTACTCCACACATCGACCGCTATCCAGCATGCATCTAGAGTATTAAGTTCATAAGAACAGAGTAACGCTTTAAGAAAGATGACACGATGTAGAGGGATAAATGCATGCAATATGATAAAAAAACCATCTTTTTTATCCTCGATGGCAACAATACAATACGTGCCTTGCTGCCCCTACTGTCACTTGGAAAGGACACCGCAAGATTGAACCTAAAGCTAAGCACTTCTCCCATTGCAAGAAAGATCAATCTAGTAGGCCAAACCAAAATGATAATTCGAAGAGACTTGCAAAGATAACCAATCATACATAAAAGAATTCAGAAGATTCAAATATAGATAAACTTGATCATAAACCCACAATTCATCGGTCTCAACAAACACACCGCAAAAGAAGATTACATCGAATAGATCTCCACAAGAGAGGGGGAGAACATTGTATCGAGATCCAAAAAGAGAGAGGAAGCCATCTAGCTAATAACTATGGACCCGAAGGTCTGAGGTAATATACTCACACTTCATCGGAGAGGCTATGGTGTTGATGTAGAAGCCCTCCGTGATGGATGCCCCCTCCGACGGAGCTCCGGAACAGGCCCCAAGATGGGATCTCGTGGGTACAGAAGGTTGCGGCGGTGGAATTAGGTTTTTGGCTCTGTATCTGAGCGTTTGGGGTACGTAGGTATATATAGGAGGAAGGAGTACGTCGGTGGAGCAACGCAGGGGCCATGAGGGTGGAGGGCATGCCCAGGGGGTAGGCGCGCCCCCTACCTCATGGCTTCCTGGTAGCTTTCTTGACATAGGGTCCAAGTCCTCTGCATCATGTTCGTTCCGAAAATCACGTTCCCGAAGGTTTCATTCCGTTTGGACTCCGTTTGATATTTTTTTCTGTGAAACTCTGAAATAGGCAAAAACAACAATTCTGGGCTGGGCGTCCGGTTAATAGGTTAGTCCCGAAAATAATATAAAAGTGAATAATAAAGCCCAATAATGTCCAAAACAGAAGATAATATAGCATGGAGCAAGCAAAAATTATAGATACGTTGGAGACGTATCAGTGCTGCTGTGGCTACACCAAATAGAGGAGGTGGAGCGGCGTCAGCACAGGGTCCAGATCGAGGCGGGGTCCTTCTTCCTGCGTCTGCTTCTGCTCGGACGCCATGGGAGTGCTAGAGATGCCACAACGCAACTGCTCCCACATCAAGGTAGCCACTATCTCGCCCATCTTCTCCCCATCTCTTCCATTCCCTTCACTGACGCGTTTGGTTTCCAAGGGAGTAGCTCATGCATTGGGGCATGTGTTTGTCGTCGCCGTGGGCATGCTCCCGCTGCTGCTGGATTTGGGGGGGTGGGGAGAGAGCAGAGAGGGAGAGACAACCTTCGTCGCGCTCACGGGCCTCGTCTTCAAGGAAGGTACTTCAATAGCTGTCTCTGCTTATGATTGAACTGTCCAACTGAGAGTGGTTCGTTTTAGATTGACTATACTGAATGTGTGAGTTGATTTCATCGATAGCAGAGATCTTGGTAGTGTTCACTGGATGCATTTTGATTGATTAGTTCATTGGCTGAATGCTTGCACTGAATGACTGAAAATAGTTCAATTTTGTACAAATGCACTCCCATAGGTCTCTGCTACATCTGCTCAATTCGATTTCTGAGATTTAGCACTACAATCTCTTAATGGTTGATCTCAGATATGCTCATCTTGCTCCCTGATACATCTCTATCGTATCTACTTTTCCAAACACTTTTGCCCTTGTTTTGGACTCTAACTTGCATGATTTGAATGGAACTAACCCGGACTGACGTTGTTTTCAGCAGACTTTCCATGGTGTTATTTATGTGCAGAAACAAAAGTTCTCGAAATGACCTGAAACTCCATGGAACGTCTATTTGGAAATAATAAAAAATCCTTGCAAAAGATGAAGACCAGAGGTCCACACCCTGTCCACAAGGGTGGGGGGCGCGCCCCCCTAGGGCGTGCCCCCTACCTTGTGGGCCCCCTGGAGCTCCTCCGACCTCAACTCCAACTCTATGTATTTGCTTTCGGGGAGAAAAAAATTAGAGAGAAGAATTCATCGCGTTTTACGATATGGAGCCGCCGCCAAGCCCTAAAAGCTCTCGGGAGGGCTGATCTGGAGTCCGTTCGGGGCTCCGGAGAGGGGGATTCGTCGTCGTCATCATCATCAACCATCCTCCATCACCAATTTCATGATGCTCACTGCCGTGCGTGAGTAATTCATCATAGGCTTGCTGGACGGTGATGGGTTGGATGAGATCTATCATGTAATCGAGTTAGTTTTGTTAGGGTTTGATCCCTAGTATCCACTATGTTCTGAGGTTGATGTTGCTATGACTTTGCTATGCTTAATGCTTGTCACTAGGGCCCGAGTGCCATGATTTCATATCTGAACCTATTATGTTTTCATGAATATATGTGAGTTCTTGATCCTATCTTGCAAGTCTATGGTCACCTACTATGTGTTATGATCCGGCAACCCCGAAGTGACAATAATCGGGACCACTCCCGGTGATGACCATAGTTTGAGGAGTTCATGTATTCACTATGTGCTAATGCTTTGTTCAGGTACTCTATTAAAAGGAGGACTTAATATCCCTTAGTTTCCGCTAGGACCCCGCTGCCACGGGAGGGTAGGACAAAAGATGTCATGCAAGTTCTTTTCCATAAGCATGTATGACTATATTAGGAATACATGCCTACATTACATTGATGAATTGGAGCTAGTTCTGTGTCACCCTATGTTATGATTGTTACATGATGAACCGCATCCGGCATAATTTTCCATCACCGATCCAATGCCTACGAGCTTTTCCTATATTGTTCTTCGCTTATTTACTTTTCCGTTGCTACTGTTACAATCACTACAAAACACCAAAAATATTACTTTTGCTTCCGTTACCTTTGTTACCGTTACCACTACTATCATATTACTTTGCTACTAAATACCTTGCTGCAGATACTAAGTTATCCAGGTGTGGTTGAATTGACAACTCAACTGCTAATACTTGAGAATATTCTTTGGCTCCCCT
Organism: Aegilops umbellulata; assembly: GCA_032464435.1. Classification (NCBI taxonomy): domain Eukaryota; kingdom Viridiplantae; phylum Streptophyta; class Magnoliopsida; order Poales; family Poaceae; genus Aegilops; species Aegilops umbellulata. The sequence continues at coordinate 442,619,876 of CP136059.1, read as the reverse complement.
TGTGTCGAATCAATAAATTTGGGTTGAATACTCTACCCTCGAAAACTATTGCGCTCCCCTATACTTGTGGGTTATCAAGACTATTTTCTGGCGCTGTTGCCGGGGAGCATAGCTCTATTCTTTGAGTCACTTAGGATTTATATCTGCTGGTCACTATGAAGAACTTGAAAGACGCTAAGACAACAATTTATCCCTCAACTACAAGGGGAGGTAAGGAACTGCCATCTAGCTCTGCACTTGATTCACCTTCTGTTTTGAGTAAGCTTGCGACACCTAAACTTGCTTCTGCTATTCGTTCTGATATGTCGCATGTTATTGATGATGCCACTTCTGCTACGTACGATACTTATGATGAAACTACTTCTATGCTTGATACTACTGTGCTACTTGGTGAATTTCGTGATGAACAAATTGCTAGGGCTAGAGAGAAAGAAATTATTGAAATTGATTATATCGATGAAAGTGATGATGAAGACTTGCCTGTTATTCCTGAGGGTTATGTTTTTGATAAAGAAGCTTCTTTAGCTATTTTAGCTTGCAAAGATAGATATGAGCTCAAGGGATTATTAGCTAAATGGAATCAGCAATCTCTTAATGATAGAATGAGACCTGACCCTGCTTTTGCAACTTCACCTATCTGTGTTATCGATAAGGATTATGAATTCTCTGTTGATCCTGATATAATTACTTTGGTTGAATCTGATCCTTTTCATGGCTATGAATCTGAAACTGTTGTGGCATATCTTACCAAATTAAATGATATAGCCACCCTGTTCACTAATGATGAGAGATCTCGCTACTTTTATATGCTTAAAATATTTCCGTTCTCATTAAAGGGTGATGCTAAGATATGGTTTAATTCCCTCGATCCTGGTTGTGTGCTTAGTCCCGAGGATATGATCTATTACTTCTCTGCTAAATATTTCCCTGCTCATAAGAAACAAGCTGCTTTGAGGGAAATATACAACTTTGTGCAAATTGACAAAGAGAGTCTCCACAAGCTTGGGGGAGGCTTCTCAATTTACTTAATGCTTTGCCTGATCACCCTCTCAAGAAAAATGAAATACTTGATATCTTTTATAGTGGACTAACCGATGCTTCTAGAGATTATCTGGATAGTTGTGTTGGTTCTGTTTTCAGGGAAAGAACACCGGATGAAGGTGAAATTCTATTGAATAATATGTTGACAAATGAAAATTATTGGACACTTCCTGAGCCAGCTCCCGAGCCAATTGCTGAGCCTATTCCTAAACCAACTCCGGAGGTGTTCTATTTCTCAGTCCCGAAGATATGCAAGAGGCAAAGAAATCTATGAAAGAAAAAGGTATTAAAGCTGAAGATGTAAAGAATTTACCTCGTATTGAAGAGATACATGGTCTTAATTTACCGCCTGTTGAAGAAACATATGATCTTAATCGATTACCTATTGAAGAAACTCATGGTCTTGATAACCCGACACAGGTAGTAAAGGTAAATTCTCTCTATAGATAAGATAGAGCTGAAATCCCTCCTACTAAAATTGCTAGCCAATGCTTAGATGATTTTGATAACTTTATGGTTAAGCAAGAAGATTTCAATGCTAATTTTGGTAGAAAATTAAAACAAAATGCTTATATGATTGAACAGTTGGGTGATTATATGGCTAATGTTAGAGGTGAACTTAAACTCATTAGTAAACATGCTTCTATGGTTACCACTCAAGTAGAACAAGTGCTTAAGGCTCAAAATGATTTGCTCAATGAAATGAATAGTAAGAATAATGATTATGCTGTTAGAGTGGCTACTAGAACTGGTAAGATGACTCAGGAACCTTTGTATCCTGAAGGCCACCCTAAGAGAATTGAGCAAGATTCTCAAAGAAATAGTATTGATGCACCTAGTCCTTCTAAAAAGAAGAAAAAGAAAAATGATAGGACTTTGCATACTTCTAGTGAACCTATCGCTGAACCACCTGAGAATCTAAATGGTATCTCTATTTCTGATGCTAAAACACAATCTGGTAATGAACATGAACCTAACGAAAATACTAATGACGATGTTCATGATGATGCTCAACCTAGTAATGACAATGATGTAGAAATTGAAGCTGTTGTTAATCTTGATAACCCACAATCAAAGAATCAACGTTATGATAAGAGAGACTTTTTTGCGAGGAAACATGCTAAAGAAAGGGAGCCATGGGTTCAGAAACCCATGCCTTTTCCTCCCAAACCATCCAAGAAAAAGGATGATGAGGATTTTGAGCGCTTTGCTAAAATGATTAGACCTATCTTTTTGCGTATGCGATTAACTGATATGCTCAAAATGAATCCTTATGCTAAGTATATGAAAGATATTGTTACTAATAAAATAAAGATACCGGAAGCTGAGATTTCCACCATGCTTGCTAATTATACGTTTAAGGGTGGAATACCAAAGAAACTTGGAGATCCAGGAGTACCCACTATACCATGCTCCATTAAAAGAAACTATGTTAAAACTGCTTTATGTGATCTTGGAGCCGGTGTTAGTGTTATGCCTCTCTCTTTATATCGTAGACTTGTTTTGAATAAGTTGACACCTACTGAAATATCTTTGCAAATGGCTGATAAATTAACTGCTATACCTGTCGATATTTGTGAGGACGTGCCTGTTGTGGTTGCAAACGTTACTATTTTAACGGACTTTGTTATTCTTGATATTCCCGAGGACGATAGCATGTCTATTATTCTTGGAAGACCTTTTGTGAATACTTCAGGGGCTGTTATTGATTGCAACAAAGGCAATGTCACTTTTCATGTTAATGGTAATGAGCATACATACACTTTCCGAGGAAACAACCTCAAGTTCATAGTATCAACTCTATTGGAAAAATTCCATCGATTATATTTGGAGGTTTTGAATTTCCTCTTCCTACTGTCAAGAAGAAATATGATATCCTTATTATTGGGGATGTGCATATCCCCGTTGAGGTAACATAGTATTATTCCAAATTTCTCCGGTTCCATGATTATTCGGAATGAGTTTGTTAACAAGACTTGATCAACCTTATTAGTGGATTCCTTTTGATGAGCATGAGATGGATGAAACTAGAAGGCACAACCTTCTGTACCCTCCTTCTACTTTCTGTTATTTAGTTGAAATAAAGTAAAAATAGTATTTTTTTGTCTGTTTTCTGATTTATCCGTGCAATATAAAAATACCCCGAAAATAAAAGTTATCCAAATGCCCTGAAAATGGAATATGATTTTTTTCTAGAATTTTTGAGAATATCTGGCACTGAGAACACATCAGGAGGGGCAAGCACCTGGCCACGAGGGTGGAGGGCGCGCCCCCTGCCTCGTGGGCCCACAGTGGCCCTCCTCCACTTATTCCTGCACCCATACATTCCTTCTTCCTCCCACAAACACCAATATCCAGCTCAAGCACGAGTTCTAGCTCATTTTGCTGTGATTTTCGATCTCCTTCCTCAAAGCACCTCTCACAAAACTGTTTGAGGAGATTGTTCCTTGGTATGTGACTCCTCCATTGGTCCAATTAGTTTTTGCTCTAGTGCTTTATTCATTGCAAATTTGTGCTACTTTGGTGACCATGTTCTTGAGCTTGCATGTCAAATTTATATGGTTCTAAGTAGCTCTAATGCATGATATAGATTCTAGGGACTTGTAGGAGTTGTTGCTATCAATTTTGTTGAGCTTGGTTCACTTCTATTTGAAGTTACTAAAAATTTCAGAATATTTCAGAAAATAATGAAGATATTTTTGAGGGGCTCATCGAGCAGAAGCTCGAAGGAAAAGCAAAATGAAGAAGCACAGAGGCCCAAATATAATTTGCCTCGCACCGCGGAGGTCCAGCCATGTGAACGGCCTGCCGATGATTTCTTGAGAAAAGCCGGGATTTATGATAATTTCTATTCATTGGCTGAGAATGCTGGGCTCGCCGACTTCCTCCGCGACCAACATCATCACTATCTCTTACTCACCAATACTTTTGTGCAAAACTTCTACTATTTTCCTAAGGAATCACCTCCTTCAGTAGTGTTTCATTTATATGATGTTGTTAAGAAGATGCCACTAGATGAATTTTGCGAGGTTTGCAAAATACTCTTCGAGGGTACCTTAGATGAACCACATCGCAAAAATGTGGACGGGTTTATTGACACCATTACTCTGGGGGAAACCAGGAAGGTTTCCGATGCAAGAATCACTAGCATACATTTTCCTGTTTTACGCTACTTTGCCATATTTGCTAGTCGTTGCTTGATTGGTCGCGGAAACTGTGGAAACCTTAGTGTTCCTGATATTATCATTTTGCTCCATGGTTTATATTCCGATAACACTGTTAGTATGGGTGGTATTATTGCTAAATGGTTAAGTATGAACCGTACTAAGGGTCCTATCTTTGGAGGTATTTATGCTTCACGCCTAGCTGCACATTATAACATACCTATTAGGCTCTATGAGAAAGAAGAAAAATTGTTGCCCAATGCTTATTTAGATTATAAGAGTATTTTAGCGCATGATTTTATTGTTAAGAATAGGGAAGGGGAGCTTAAATATAAATTGTTCTTTGATAAACATCACCCTGAGACTATTACCTTGCCTGCTCCTTCTTTGTTTAATTTATCTGAAGGTCCGTATCTCATTTCGTGGGCGGCCATTCAAGCCTACCGGAACCCTACACCAGCCCCGGAGCCGGAATCACAATTTGAGCCTCCATGACAGTCTGATTACTTTTGGGATCCGGAGATGACTGCCAGGCAGTGGCAGTCAGAGTCCTCTTCATCTCAGTACGACCCCAGCTACACCTACGGGTATTAGCCAGGCCATCCGTGGCAATGAACAAACTTAGGCCAAAAGCCTAAGATTGGGGGAGTACGTATTTCCCACCGACATTACATTTATGTTCACACACTCATTGCTAGATGTCGGTGCTCATACTCTTTCACTGTAATATCCATGCTAGTTTATTTTATTTTTCTTGCTTTCTTCTTGTGTGTTTAATAAACCTTAAGAAAAACCAAAAAAAATTAGTATAGCTTTTAGTTAGTTTACTTTTCTTGCTGTAGTAGTAATAATTAAAAAGAAAACCCAAAAAGATTTCCCGTTCTTCTTTTGCTTGTTGGGAGCTTTCCCGTGTAAATAGTTTTTATTTCTTTTCTTTCCTTTGGGGGTCGATAGGAGAAGATCATAATTGAATTTTTTAAGTGGATCTTATATGCATTATTGTTGATTTAACCAATAGCTCATATTGCCTTGTCTTCTCCTGTTTATTTAAGTGGATCTTATATGCATTATTGTTGATTTAACCAATTGATTTAACCATTGTCTTATATGCATTATTCACTTAGTTCGGTCATGCAAGTGAAAGGCAATTATGACGATATATGATGGACTGACTGAGATGAGAAAAGCTGGTATGACCTCGACCTCTCTTGTTTTTGTAAATATGATGAGTTCATCGTTCCTGATTCAGCTTATTATGAATAAACATGTTTACAATGACAATTAGAGATCATAGTTGCTCGTGCCATGCTTGATTAGCTATGAGTTATAATGGTTTACCTTGCGTGCCAACATGCTATTAAAATGGTTGTGATGTGGTATAGTGGGGTAGTATCCTCCTTTGAATGATTTAAGTGACTTGACTTGGCACATGCTCACACATGTAGTTGAAACAAAATCAACATAGCCTTCACGATATTTATGTTCATGGTGGATTAGATCCTACTCATGCTTGTACTCAATGTTTATTAATTTTAATGCATGTTCATGACTGTTGTCGCTCTCTAGTTGGTCGCTTCCCAGTCTTTTGCTAGCCTTCACTTGTACTAAGCGGGAATAATGCTTGTGTATCCAATCCCTTAAACCCCAAAGTTATTCCATATGAGTCCACTATACCTTCCTATATGCGGTATCTACCTGCCGTTCCAAGTAAATTTGTATGTGCCAAACTCTAAACCTTCAAATAAACATTATGTTTTGTATGCTCGAATAGCTCATGTATCAACTAGGGCTGCCCTTATATTCCACGTTAGGCGGGTTATTCTCAAGAGGAGTGGACTCCGCTCCTCACTCACGAGAAAATGGCTGGTCACCGGGATGCCCAGTCCCATGCTTTATGCAAACTAAATCAAAATAATTGCAAAGAAAACTCCCCCTCGGACTGTTGCTAGTTGGAGACACTCGTTGTTTCGAGCAAGTCATGGATTGATGCTTGTTGGTGGAGGGGGAGTATAAACTTTACCATTCTGTTTGGGAACTGCCTATAATGTGTGTAGCATGGAAGATATCGCCATCTCTTGGTTGCTACATTGACAATGAAAGTATGCCGCTCAAAATATTATTTATCTCTGCTTTAGAATCGAGCTCTGGCACCTCTACAAATCCCTGCTTCCCTCAGCGAAGGGCCTATCTATTTACTTTTATGTTGAGTCATCACCCTCTTATTAAAAAGCACTAGCTGGAGAGCACAGCTATCATTTGCATTCATTACTACTAATTTATATTGGGTATGACTATGACTGGATCTCTTTTACCATGAATTACAATGTCTAGTCAGTCCTTGATCTTTAAAGGTGCTCTGCATTTATGTTTTGCGGTCTCAGAAAGGGCTAGCGAGATACCATATTATTATATTATATTATGATTGTTTTCAGAAAGTGTTGTCATCCGATATTTATTATTATGGCTCGCTAGTTGATTATGCTATTGATATGAGTAAACATGAGACCTGAGAGTTATTGTGAATGTGGTTAGTCATAATCTTTGCTGAAAACTTGAATGCTGGCTTTACATATTTACAACAACAAGAGCAAACAGCGTTTGTAGAAGTTTTTCTTTATCACTTTCAGTTTGTTAACTGAATTGCTTGAGGACAAGCAAAGGTTTATACTTGGGGGAGTTGATACGTCTCCATTGTATCTACTTTTCCAAACACTTTTGCCCTTGTTTTGGACTCCAACTTGCATGATTTGAATGGAACTAACCCAGACTGACGATGTTTTCAGCAGACTTTCCATGGTGTTATTTATGTGTAGAAACAAAAGTTCTCGGAATGACCTGAAACTCCACGGAACGTCTATTTGGAAATATTAAAAATCCTTGCAAAAGATGAAGACCAGGGGGGCCACACCCTGTCCACGAGGGTGGGGACGCCCCTCCCCCCTAGGGCGCGCCCCCTACCTCGTGGCCCCCCTGGAGCTCCTCCGACCTCAACTCCAACTCTATATATTTGCTTTCGGGGAGAAAAAAATCAGAAAGAAGAATTCATCGCGTTTTACGATACAGAGCCACCGCCAAGCCCTAAAACCTCTCGGGAGGGCTGATCTGGAGTCCGTTCAGGGCTTCGGAGAGGGGGATTCATCGCCGTCGTCATCATCAACCATCCTCCATCATAGATTTCATGATGCTCACCGCCGTGCGTGAGTAATTCCATCGTAGGCTTGCTGGACGGTGATGGGTTGGATGAGATCTATCATGTAATCGAGTTAGTTTTGTTAGGGTTTGATCCCTAGTATCCACTATGTTCTGAGATTGATGTTGCTATGACTTTGCTATGCTTAATGCTTGTCACTAGGGCCCGAGTGCCATGATTTCAGATCTGAACCTATTATGTTTTCATGAATATATGTGAGTTCTTGATCGTATCTTGCAAGTCTATAGTCACCTTCTATGTGTTATAATCCGGCAACCCCGAAGTGACAATAATCGGGACCACTCCCGGTGACACTACAAAAAAAAGACATATCCGTGACATTATGGGCCGAACGATTTTTTTTCCTGTCATACATATGACACTTCTATGACAATAATTATGAAAAAACCCGGTATCATCATAGATGTGGTGGGCTCCTACTTCTATGACAAAAAATCATGACAGAAAATGGGCTTTTTGTCCTGGGTGGGCCGGAGACGCAACTGCATGACATTCTTTGGGCCATCCATGACGGAAAAAACCATGGTAGAAGCGTGGGGAGGAAAATTTCGGGGAGTTCCCGGTTACGGTGGGAGGTCGGGGGCCGAGCGATGCGCGTTTCTCTTGTACACATACGCGCGTGTGTGCGAGGCGTTGGCTCTAACTGAACCCGAGCGAGGCGTTGGGCTCTAGCTGAACCCTAGCGATTGCACTGCAGGCTACGCGTTACTGAACCCGAGCGATCGATCGATGGCTGTTAACTGAACCCGATCGAGCGATTCCTTCGCTACTGCTACTAACTGAAGCCGATCGATGGGGTGAACAGTGAGCGTTGCAGGGGGTTTGAATTAACAGTGAGCGGTGGCGTTGCCTCTGGATGAACAGGACCCCGTGGTGTGGTGGAGGGCTGGATGAACAGTAGACGGTGGAGGGGTGCCTGTGGAGGGGTGGTTGAACAGGACCCCGTGGTGTGGAGGGATGGATGAACAGTAGACGGTGGAGGGGTGCCCGTGGAGGGGTGGTTGAACAGGACCCCGTGGTGTGGAGGGCTGGATGAACAGTAGACGGTGGAGGGGTGGTTGAACAGTAGCCGGTGGAGTAGCGCGTGGTGGAGGCTGGATGAACAGGAGCTCGTGGAGGCTGGAGGAGGTCGATCGTGGAGATGAACAGTATCCCGTGGAGTCCTGTTTTGCGGTACGCCGCACCCCTCCCGATGAACATGACCCCCCTTTCGACTGTAGCACTCCAACACAAGTCCATTTCGTCCGTTTTGCGGTACGCCACACCCCTCCCGATCAACAGGACCCCCGTTTCGACCGTAGGAGGTCCGTTTCCAACAGGACCCTCGTTTCGACCGTAGGAGGTCCGTTTCCTCCGTTTTACGGTACGCCACACCCCTCTCGATCAACAGGACCCCTGTTTCGACCATAGGCGGTCCGTTTCCTCCGTTTTGCGGTACGCCACACCCCTCCCGATCAACAGGACCCCGTTCCAAATGTAGGAGGTCCGTTTCCTCCGTTTTGTGGTACGCCAGGCCTCGTTTCCATCGTCTGTTCCGTCCAAGCCCTCCCGATGAACACGACCATGGCTCCCACGCGTTCCGTTGCCTCCCGATGAACACGACGCGTTCTGATACGTCTCTAACGTATCTATAATTTTTGATTGCTCCAGGCTATATTATCTACTGTTTTGGACTATATTGTGCTTTATTTTCCACTTTTATATTACCTTTCGGACTAACCTATTAACCGGAGGCCCAGCCCAGAATTGCTGTTTTTGCCTATTTCAGTGTTTGGAAGAAAAAGAATATCAAACGGAGTCCAAACGAAATGAAACCTTCGGGAACGTGATTTTCTCATCAGATATGATCCAGGAGACTTGGACCCTCCGTCAAGAAAGCCACGAGGCGGTCACGAGGGTGGAGGGCGCGCCCCCCTGCCTCGTGGGCCCCTCGAAGCTCCACCGACTTACTCCTTCCTCCTATATATACCTACGTACCCCCAAATGATCAGGTACGGAGCCAAAAACCTAATTCCACCGCCACAACCTTCTGTACCCACGAGACCCCATCTTGGGGCCTGTTCCAGAGCTCCGCCGGAGGGGCATCCATCACGGAGGGCTTCTACATCATCACCATAGCCTCTCCGATGAAGTATGAGTAGTTTACCTCAGACCTTCGGGTCCATAGTTAGTAGCTAGATGGCTTCTTCTCTCTTTTTGGATCTCAATACAAAGTTCTCCCCCTCTCTCGTGGAGATCTATTTGATGTAATCTTATTTTTGCGGTGTGTTTGTTGAGACCGATGAATTGTGGGTTTATGATCAAGATTATATATGAACAATATTTGAATCTTCTCTGAATTCTTATATGTATGATTGGTTATCTTTGCAAGTCTCTTCGAATTATCAGTTTGGTTTGGCCTACTAGATTGGTTTTTCTTGCAATGGGAGAAGTGCTTAGCTTTGGGTTCAATCTTGTGGTGTCCTTACCCAGTGACAGAAAGGGAAGCAAGGCACGTATTGTATTGTTGCCATCGAGGATAACAAGATGGGGTATTTATCATATTGCATGAATTTATTCCTCTACATCATGTCATCTTACTTAAGGCGTTACTCTGTTTTCATTAAGTTAATACTCTAGATGCATGCTGGATAGCGGTCTATGAGTGGAGTAACAGTAGTAGATGCACGCAGTAGTCGGTCTACTTGTCTCGGACGTGATGCCTATATACATGATCATACCTAGATATTCTCATAACTATGCTCAATTTTGTCAATTGCTCAACAGTAATTTGTTCACCCACCGTAGAAATACTTTGTTGGGGAACGTAGTAATTTCTAAAAAATTCCTACGCACACGCAAGATCATGGTGATGCATAGCAACGAGAGGGGAGAGTGTTGTCCACGTACCCTCGTAGACTGAAAGCGGAAGCGTTATAACAACGCGGTTGATGTAGTCGTACGTCTTCATGGCCCGACCGATCAAGCACCGAAACTACGGCACCTCCGAGTTCTAGCACACGTTCAGCTCGATGACGATCCCCGGACTTCGATCCAGCAAAGTGTCCGAGATGAGTTCCGTCAACATGACGGCGTGGTGACGATCTTGATGTTCTACCGTCGCAGGGCTTCGCTTAAGCACCGCTACAATATTATCGAGGATTATGGTGGAGGGGGGCATCGCACAATGCTAATAGATCTCAAGGATCAATTGTTGTGTCTAGATGTGCCCCACTGCCCCCGTATATAAAGGAGCAAGGGGGAGGGGGCAGCCGGCCAGGAAGAGGTGCGCCAGGGAGGAGTCCTACTCCTACCGGGAGTAGGACTCCCTCCTTTCCTTATCCAAGTAGGAGAGGGGGAAGGAAGGGAGAGAGGAGAGGAAGGAAAGGGGGGTGCCCCCCCTCCTTGTACAATTTGGACTAGATGGGGAGGGGGCACGCGACCTGCCCTGGCCGCCCCTCGTCTGCTCCACTTTGGGCCCATGAGGCCCATTAACCACCCAAGGGGTTCCGGTAACCCCCCATGTACTCCGTTTTAATCCGATACTTCTCCAGAACACTTCCAGCGTCCGAATATAGTCGTCCAATATATCAATCTTCATGTCTCGACCATTTCGAGACTCCTCGTCATGTCCGTGATCACATCCGGGACTCCGAACAACCTTTGGTACATCAAAACATATAAAATCATGTCGGTGTACTAAAGAAGGGGTACCCTAGTATCCCGAACTTGTGCACGGGCAGTCGCAGCACCCCGCGGCAAGGCCCGCCAGGTGATCTCCAAGGCTCTCTATGGTTCTTTTGGAGCCATTCGAGAACAAAGTATTTAAGCCAAGGAGACAAGTCCCCGGCAAGAGGAGCTTGCCGGGAAAGCCGCTCAAGACCCCGGCAAGAGGAGCTTGCCGGGAAGGCCAACCAGAGCATCTCAAGGAACCTGCCGCGACGCGCCACGCGTCCTGGCAGGACTCGGCGAGCGACAAGCTCCCGGACGCAGCAAGACAACGGCCGCCGCAAGGCTCTTGCCGCGGCGGGCAACCACTCTGTACCCGCGCTCCAGCTCACCCACCTACGTGTCGCTCCGGGACCCTTCCTGGCGTACGTGGCGGGAGGCTGTGCAGCTAGGGGTACACTATGGCATGCAGCGCTGACAAGATCGCCATCGTGGCAAGCGGTGGCGCCCCCGACGGTCCCTTTTCTGCACCGTCTGGGCGACGTAGATAGGCATTTAATGCCTTTGTCCCCTGCCGTCAGGGTTAGGTATGATACACTGTGTAGGTAGTTGTACCTACCACATCATATTTCCATTTTTTCCCTTACCTACGTTGCCACCTATTGGAGACCCCTTGAACATATAAAAGGAGGCCCATGCACAACGTAGGGGGGGATCGGACCCCGGAGAGCGATCTCTGAGAGAAAAACAGAAGAACGCTCGGTGTCGTTAGCTGCTTGAGTGTACTGTAGCACTCAGCGCTCCCGAGCAAGAACACAATACAATCCACAAAGCAGCAGTAGGAGTATTATCTCACCGGAGAGCTCCGAAGCTGGGTAAAAACCCCCCGTGTGCTTCGCCTCGATCCGCTCTTCGCGCGGCCTCCGCCCCCCGCCGAACTGAGGAGGGGCTCCGTCCCCGTAGGTGCTCGGGGAGCCAGAAAACCCCGACATCTTTGGCACGCCAGGTAGGGGGCGTCGAGGTTGTGTGAACCTGATCCGGCATTTACGCGATCTAAGTCTTCATCAACTTCATCGACATGCCGCCGAAGAAGAAGGCTTCGGAGGCGGCTGCGCCGTCCGCGTCGAATCCATCGCCGCCGCAGCAAACGGCAGGTGGGGAGGACGCCGGCGTAAGAACGAGCGTCGACGAGGGAGCCCACGGTGCCACCAAGTCCAAGGACAAGACCACGCTGCCCGTCGGCGGCGTAGTCGGCTCCCACGACGACCGGGCGTCCGTAGACGCACCACGCCCATCTCAAGAGGCGCAGGACCGGCAGCGTCGTGGTACTCATGGTACCATACGCTCGCTGTACCCAAATCGAGCTGGAGGATCCCGGGATGCTCAAGGCCAACATGCACGCCAACGTGCTGGCGCGAGCGAGGCACGGTCGCCTGGACGGAATACTGCTCCTTCTAACATCATTGGAAGTCCGAGCATATCCCGCTCCTCGCACCGTTCTCCACCGCTACCCGCCACTCCAGCAGAAGCTTTGGCACGAGCTCAACTACTCCTGGACTTCCCTCCAACACCAGACAAAGAAATTAAAGAGAGGAGCATCCCTGTCAAGGAAGTGAACAAAGAGTGGCTGATGTACTTTGATGGTGCGTTCTCGCTGCAAGGCGCCGGTGCTGGCGTGCTGCTTGTCGCACCCACCGGAGAGCACCTCAAGTACATGGTCCAGATAAACTTTCCCAAGGAGCAAGCAACAAACAATACTGCAGAGTATGAAGGATTGCTCGCCGGTCTCAGGATCGCGGCAGACCTCAGGATCAAGCAACTCATTGTCAGGGGTGACTCACAGCTTGTCGTCCGCCAAGTGAACAAGGATTATCAGAGTCCGTTGATGGAAGCTTACGTTGATGAAGTGAGGAAGCTGGAAAAGCGCTTTGTCGGCCTACAGATGGAACATGTTCCAAGAGCTCAGAACGACATCGCCGACGGCCTGTCAAAGTGCGCGGCATTTAAGTTACCTGTGGAACCAGGGATCTTTGTGCTCAAACTGACTCAACCATCCGTGACGCCATCAACTGCACAGAGCAAAAAGAGGAAGTTGATTTCTGGTGAATATCTTCCGGCAGAGCTTCCCGAAGCCGCCGCCAAGAAGGTCCCCAAGATCAACGCCAAGAGTGCTGAGGAGCAGTCCGCTCCGACAAGCCCCAGGGTTTGTTTCGTTGAAGCAGACGCTCCGGACAAGTTTTGCTCCGGCAAGCTTGCCGGGGAACGTCAAGCTCCGGCTGAACCGCAGGTTCTCGCCGTAGAAGCGGATGTTCCCACAGCAGCAAATATGCCTTTAGTCCTTGTCGTCGAGCCACAGGCTCCAGCATGGGCACAACAGATCGTCCGTTTCCTCCAGTCAGGAGAACTTCCCGAAGAGCCAGAAGAAGCGGAAAAAGTAGCCCGGCAGTCTAGTATGTACCAGTTCGTTGACAACGCACTGTACAGAAGAAGACTCAACGGAGTGAAATTGAAGTGTACCCCCGGGAAGATGGACAGAAGCTGTTGGCAGAGATACATGGAGGCATTTGTGGTCACCACATTGGCGCAAGAGCGCTTGACGGCAAAGCATTCCGGCAGGGCTTCTTTTGGCCGACAGCCCTCCAGGATGCAGCTGCACAAGTAACCAAGTGTGAAGCGTGCCAGTTCCATTCCAAGCAGATACACCAGCCAGCTCAAGCTCTCCAGACGATCCCTTTATCCTGGCCCTTTTCGGTCTGGGGGCTCGACATCCTCGGCCCCTTCCCCCGAGCAGTCGGGGGCTTTGAGTACTTGTACGTCGCAATCGACAAGTTCACAAAGTGGCCGGGAGTGGAACCAGTGAGGAAGGTGACATCACAGTCAGCAGTCAAGTTCTTCAGGTCGATTGTTTGCCGCTTCGGAATCCCTAACAGGATCATCACCGACAACGGTACACAATTCACGAGTCGCACCTTCATGCAGTACGTCCAAGACCTTGGCGCCAAGGTCTGCTTCGCTTCTGTTGCTCACCCCAGGAGCAACGGTCAAGCAGAGAGGGCGAATGCTGAAGTGCTGCGTGGACTCAAGACCCGGACTTTTGACAGGCTGCACAGGTGCGGAAGAAACTGGATCGAGGAGCTGCCGGTGGTTCTTTGGTCGATCAGGACGACGCCAAATCGAGCCACTGGCCAGACACCTTTCGCTCTAGTCTATGGAGCAGAGGCAGTTATCCCCACGGAACTCGTATACGGGTCACCTCGAGTGCTCGCTTATGATGAGCTTGAGCAAGAGCAGCTGCGACAAGATGACGCGCTGCTCCTGGAGGAAGACCGTCTTCAGGCTGCTGTACGAGCTGCTCAATACCAGCAAGCTTTGCGCCGCTACCATAGCCGCAAAGTTAAAGCCAGAAGTCTCGAGGAAGGCGACCTTGTTCTTCGGCGCGTTCATTCCGCCAAGAATTCCAACAAGTTGATGCCGAAGTGGGAAGGCCCTTACCGGGTGAAATGAGTCACTAGGCCTGGCGCTGTCTGCCTTGAGACCGAGGATGGCTTTCCGGTGAGCAACTCCTGGAACATCGAGCATCTTCGTAAGTTTTACCCGTAAGGCGCGGTTGTCGGACCCTGTCCGGCAACCACCATTTTGTACAAGTCTTGCTGCTGTTGCATGTAATCCTTTGTACAAAGCCAGGCGCAGACCCTGTGCATAAATAAAACTCACGTGCTCTGCACACCCTGCCAATTTCATGCCTTTCTGCATGAATTATCTGACACTTTGTGCAGCGAGCCCCCCTCGGTAAGCAATAACGGGCCATAAGGCTCCATACTATTGTTTTCTCTTTTCTCTTTTTCTCAAGGAAAGGAAGGATCCTTCGCCCACAAGTTGACCGGGAGGGGGGGGGGAGGAGAAGATAATGGTGTGGACCCGGCGTCGTTCAGGAAAAATTTCGCCTTGCCGGGGAGCAAACGACAGGAAAGCTAAGTGCCAAAGTTCGAGCAATCAGATCTTTTAACTTTAAGTTACTTTCCTTGAACGACCATGCTTTGTATGGAAAACCTGTGCGTGGAGGAACCGGCTCGTGGCTAGTTGCGCCATTACTTTGTTTCGAGTTTGCTCAACAATTTAAGTGTGCTGCGACTAGAGTCGCGCCCTTACTTTGTTTCAAGTTCACTCAGCAACTTAAGCGAGCTGCGACTGGTCGCGACAAGGTTTCTTGTCGGTAACGGCACCGCCAGCAGGCCGCTGACATCCCGCACTCAGCGCTCGCGGCAAAGGTGCCTACGCCAGCAGGTTCCCTAAAAGCGTAGGGCAAAAACATACAAAGGAAGGAATCGAGTAAAGGAAGTAGCATTGCAATCATGACCTGAAACAGAGTTATATTACAAGATAGTTTGTCGCGGCTCTAATATACTGTTTTCATAACATGACCAACGACGAAAAAAGAAGAAGAAGAAAATAGGCGGCCTAGTCCGCGTGGTCGCCCTCAACCCTCTTGATCCCGCTCACCTTGTCCACAATGGGTGCGACGAGGGTCTCGATCTCCTCCAGATCAGCTTCCGGCTCCTCCAGATCAGCTTCTGGATGTTAGTGAGGCGGAGGCCCGGGTTGCGGAAGGCCACCTTCATTAGCACCCTTTTGAGAGCTCCCGCGCAGATCTCGCGCGTCTTGTCGGCCAGCTGCTTTGGGATCCTCTTCCGGAGTTGATGGAGGGCCGTCGCCACGCCTCTGAAGAACAAGGTGAGCTTGGCGCTGGATGGGAGGCTCTCGTCAGAGGAATACCCGAGATCCTCCACCCCCAGCAGCGCCAACTCCTTGTCGATGTCTGCGGCAGCATTCACAAGGCCCTCCGTCCACCGCTCCATAGTGGATGGATCTGACGACCAGAAAAGGAAGAAAAGTCAAGCAAATATCCCAAAAAGAAGAGCCCAGGGGAAGTTTATAAGCAAGGAGTACCTGTACCAGGCTCGGTAGTTGGGATCTCCGCTGCCGGGGGGTCGCCTGTACTGTCCCTTGCCGGAGACTTCTCCCTCGGCGACGTAGTCGAAGCAGGTGGCACGTCAGGGGTGGCCTCCGGGCGCTCCTGGTGGAGCTGCTCTGCTCCTGCACAAGCCAACGGTCAGATATCAGCAAGCGAATTGTATCCATGCGCGCCTAACAGCTGGAAGTGAACCGTATACTTACGCTGGGGGCTGCGCTGGGGGATGCTCTGAGGAACAGCTGCCGGGTCCGGCAAGTTTGGCTCAGGCGCACCCCCTGCTGCCACGGTGGGATCATCCTCGATGACAATCACCGGGACCTTGGCTCTCTTTGCCATTCTCTGGGCCAGCGTCCTAAAAAGGAATAAGTTTAGAGTAAAGCAAATGAGATACAAGACAAGACGACAAGTATTGAAGATATGCAAGTACAACAAGAATCTTACTCATCTACTTCCTCGTCGGAGCTGAGCGCGGAGAAGTCAAAGCCTGGCCCACCTCCGGCGCGAGGAGGCGAAGGAGTAGGATCCCTTGGCCGCTTGGCGGAAGCTAGAGCGGCAGGCCGAGAGGACCCCGCCCCAGTTGCCGCTGCAGCAGGAGGTGTTTCCGCGGCAACAGAACTCGCCGCGGTGGAGCGTGTCGTGTGGCGCGGCGGGGCTTGACTCGCCCGCCGCTCCGCTACATCCCCGGCCTTGCGAAGACGCCTTCTTGGTGGAGCCGGGGGCTCCGCTTGAGGAGCTGGGGGCTCAGCTCGTGGAGTCAGGGGCTCTGCTTGCGGCAAGCTGTCCGAAGATGAAGAGGAAGAGGAGCCGATTTCCAACGAGCCGCTCGTGTCCTCGGTGGGCCCGCTCGGCCCGACGTCGTGCTCGGCGGACCTCTTCTCGCCGGCAAGCTCCTCTCGGTCGGCGAGGCTTGCCGCCTCCGCTGCCTCTGCCTCCTCCACGGTGAACCCGAACTCGCCCGCAGTGGCAGTTGCCGCCGCCTCTTCCATCCTGGTGGCGATGCGCTTGAGCTCATCGTCGGTGGTGTCCCGGGTGAGGCCTTTTTTCTCGTCGGCGTTGACCGGCACTTCTATCAAGTTGTCGAAGAACGCCCGCACGACATCATCCGCAGGCTCTATCCAGGCTGGATCAATTCCATGCGAGTCGCACAGCGGCATTATCGCACGGATGCGGTCGAGCGCGGAGTTGTTGCACAGCGGGACGACGCCCCTCGGGAACCAGAACACTTCGGGATGCTATGGGTCGTGCTTGAACAGCTCCTGGAGCATCGCGTTGAGCTCTAGGATAGTGAAGTTGAAGTTGAGGCCCGGCCGCAACCTCATGATATCCGCCGCATGCTGAAACTCCCAGGCGGGGCTCCCCCTCTCCTTCAGGGGGGTGATGCGACGACGGATGAAATCTGCGCCAACCACTCCTACGGTAAGCCCGGCAAGCCTGAGGCATAGGATCCGGGTGACGGCGATCCTTAGTCTGCCATCTTCCGGGGCCAGGCTACTCCAATCACTACCGTGCACTACTGGGGTTTCGCGCAGACCAGTAAACGGCTGCGGGTTCTCCTCAACGATCAGACACCAGTCCGCCCTCCACTCCTCCCACTTGCTGCGGAGATCTCCCTCCAGATAAGCATCCTTCTTGCCGGCTTTCGAGATCCAAGCGATTCCCTCGGATAAAGTTTCTCCTTTCTCAACCCGAGGCGAAAAGAAATGGCGGAAAAGGGCTACGTTTGGATGGATGCCGACAAAGTTTTCGCAGAGATGTGCGAAAACTGCCATGGTCAGGACAGCATTGGGGGTGAAATCAAGATTGTGGAGCCCGTAGGTGTTCATGACATCGCAAAAGAATTCTGAAAAGGGCGGGCAGAGCCTGCAATAGAAGAACAAGGCAAAGAAGGGATACCCAGTGGGATACTTATCCCAAGCAGTGGCTGGGAGTACCTTCGTGCGCGGATGTGCTCGCGTCCCCGTCGACCAGAAGAGGTAGAAGTCCTCCTTCAGCTCCGCCGCCTCAAGCCTTGGAGGGAAGAGTGCCCGCTCCTTCCGCAGCGCCGCGAGCCGCTGCGCCTCGGCCGACTTCGCCTTCTCGGCTTTCGGAGCCATGGCGGAAAGGGGGAGTGAGGACGACGACGTTGGCGGTGCTGGTGGCGCTGGGGGAAGGGCGCTGCTCTCCTTCGGCTTTGGGAAGAAGGGGAGTGGCGAAGATTCTCGAGGAGGGAATAGCAACGGGCAGATGGGTGAACTGCCCCTGTTCCTCCTTGCTTATAAGGAGGGAGGGGGCGGACGATTCGCCTTTCTGAATAAAGAAACCACCCACGACCTCTCCCACGACGCCGCAATCGACGCGTGCCGTTCGGGGAGGGCGTGGTGGATGCGGAGCAAGGTGCGACGTGACCCAGGCCGTGCATGCCCGTGCCCTGTTTTGGGCCTGGCCCAACAGCGCTCGGCACCGTGTGTGGCCCAGGCCCGGGGGCTCCTGTCGGTGTACAAAAGTAGGGGTACCCTAGTATCCCGAACTTGTGCACGGGCAGTCGCAGCACCCCGCGGCAAGGCCCGCCAGGTGATCGCCAAGGCTCTCCATGGTTCTTTTGGAGCCATTCGAGAACAAAGTATTTAAGCCAAGGAGACAAGTCCCCGGCAAGAGGAGCTTGCCGGGAAAGCCGCTCAAGACCCCGGCAAGAGGAGCTTGCCGGGAAGGCCAACCAGAGCATCTCAAGGAACCTGCCGCGACGCGCCACGCGTCCCGGCAGGACTCGGCGAGCGACAAGCTCCCAGACGCAGCAAGACAACGGCCGCGGCAAGGCTCTTGCCGCGGCGGGCAACCACTCTGTACCCGCGCTCCAACTCACCCACCTACGTGTCACTCCGGGACCCTTCCTGGCGTACGTGGCGGGAGGCTGTGCAGCCAGGGGTACACTATGGCATGCAGCGCTGACAAAGATCGCCATCGTGGCAAGCCGTGGCGCCCCCGATGGTCCCTTTTCTGCACCGTCTGGGCGACGTAGATAGGCATTTAATGCCTTTGTCCCCTGCCGTCAGGGTTAGGTATGATACACTGTGTAGGTAGCTGCACCTACCACAACATATTTCCATTTTTGCCCTTACCTACGTTGCCACTTGTTGGAGACCCCTTGAACATATAAAAGGAGGCCCATGCACAACGTAGGGGGGGATCGGACCCCGGAGAGCGATCTCTAAGAGAAAAACAGAAGAACGCTCGGTCTCGTTAGCTGCTTGAGTGTACTTTAGCACTCAGCGCTCCCGAGCAAGAACTCAATACAATCCACAAAGCAGCAGTAGGAGTATTATCTCTCCGGAGAGCTCCGAAGCTGGGTAAAAAACCCCCCGTGTGCTTTGCCTCGATCCGCTCTTCGCGCGGCCTCCGCCCCCCGCCGAACCGAGAAGGGGCTCCGTCCCCATAGGTGCTCGGGGAGCCAGGAAACCCCGACAAATCATAATGAAATTGTCACTGTAACGTTAAGCGTGCGGACCCTACGGGTTCGAGAACAATGTAGACATGACCGAGACATGTCTCCGGTCAATAACCAATAGCGGAACCTGGATGCTCATATTGGCTCCTACATATTCTACGAAGATCTTTATCGGTCTGACCGCATAACAACATACATTGTTCCTTTTATCATCGGTATGTTACTTGCCCGAGATTCAATCGTCGGTATCTCAATACCTAGTTCAATCTCGTTACCGGCAAGTCTCTTTACTCATTCCGTAATACATCATCTCACAGCTAGCACATTAGTTGCAATGCTTGCAAATGCTTATGTGATGTGCATTACCGAGAGGGCCTAGAGATACCTCTCCGACATTCGGAGTGACAAATCCTAATCTCGAAATACGCCAACCCAACATGTACGTTTGGAGACACCTATAGAGCTCCTTTATAATCACCCGGTTACGTTGTGACGTTTGGTAGCAGACAAAGTGTTCCTTCGGCAAACGGGAGTTGCATAATCTCATAGTCATAGGAACACGTATAAGTCATGAAGAAAGCAATAGCAACATACTAAACGATCGGGTGCTAAGCTAACGGAATGGGTCATGTCAATCACATCATTCTTCTAATGATGTGGTCCCGTTAATCAAATAAGAACTCTTTTGTTCATGGTTAAGAAAGATAACCATCTTTGAGTAACGAGCTAGTCAAGTAGAGGCATACTAGTGACACTCTGTTTGTCTATGTATTCACACATGTATTATGTTTCCGATTAATACAATTCTAGCATGAATAATAAACATTTATCATGATATATGGAAATAATAATAACTTTATTATTGCCTCTAGGGCATATTTCCTTCAGTCTCGCACTTGCACTAGAGTCAATAATCTAGATTACACGTTAATGATTCTAACATCCATGGAGCCTTGGTGGTGATCATGTTTTGCTCATGGAAGAGGCTTAGTCAATGGGTCTGCAACATTCAGATCCGTATGTATCTTGCAAATATCTATGTCTCCCACCTGGACTAGATCCCGGATGGAATTGAAGCGTCTGTTGATGTGCTTGGTTCTCTTGTGAAATCTAGATTCATTCGCCAAGGCAATTGCACAAGTATTGTCACAAAAGATTTTCATAGGACCCGATGCACTAGGTGTGACACCTAGATCGGATATGAACTCCTTCATCCAGACTCCTTCATTTGCTGCTTCCGAAGCAGCTATGTACTCCACTTCACATGTAGATCCCGCCACGACGCTTTGTTTAGAACTGCACCAACTGACAGCTCCACCGTTTAATGTAAACACGTATCCGGTTTGCGATTTAGAATCGTCCGGATCAGTGTCAAAGCTTGCATCAACGTAACCATTTACGATGAGCTCTTTGTCACATCCATATATGAGAAACACATCCTTAGTCCTTTTAAGGTACTTCAGGATGTTCTTGACCGGTGTCCAATGATTCACTCCTGGATTACTTTGGTACCTCCCTGCTAGACTTATAGCAAGGCACTCATTAGGTCTGGTACACAGTATTGCATACATGATAGAGCCTATGGTTGAAGCATAGGGAACATCTTTCATTTTCTCTCTATCTTCGGCAGTGGTCGGGCATTGAGTCTTACCCAACTTCACACCTTGTAACACAGGCAAGAATCCTTTCTTCGCCTGATCCATTTTGAACTTCTTCAAAACTGTGTCAAGGTATGTGCTTTGTGAAAGTCCAATTAAGCGTCTTGATCTGTCTCTATAGATCTTAATGCCCAATATGTAAGAAGCTTCACCGAGGTCTTTCATTGAAAAACTCTTATTCAAGTATCCCTTTATGCTATCCAGAAATTCTTTATCATTTCTGATCAGTAACATGTCATCCACATATAATATGAGAAATGCTACAGAGCTCCCACTCACTTTCTTGTAAATACAGGCTTCTCCAAAAGTCTGTATAAAACCAAATGCTTTGATCACACTATCAAAGCGTTTATTCCAACACCGAGAGGCTTGCACCAGTCCATAAATGGATCGCTGGAGCTTGCACAATTTGTTAGCTCCCTTTGGATCGACAAAACCTTCCGGTTGCATCATATACAACTCTTCTTCCAGAAATCCATTCAGGAATGCAGTTTTGACATCCATTTGCCAAATTTCATAATCATAAAATGCGGCAATTGCTTACATGATTCGGACAGACTTAAGCATCGCTACGGGTGAGAAGGTCTCATCGTAGTCAATCCCTTGAACTTGTCGAAAACCTTTCGCAACAAGTCGAGCTTTGTAGACAGCAACATTACCGTCAGCGTCAGTCTTCTTCTTGAAGATCCATTTATTCTCAATTGCTTGCCGATCATCGGGCAAGTCAACCAAAGTCCATACTTTGTTCTCATACATGGATCCCATCTCAGATTTCATGGCTTTAAGCCATTTTGCGGAATCTGGGCTCACCATCGCTTCTTCATAGTTCGTAGGTTCATCATGATCTAGTAGCATGGCTTCCAGAATAGGATTACCGTACCACTCTGGTGCGGATCTTACTCTGGTTGATCTACGAGGTTCAGTAATAACTTGATCTGAAGTTTCATGATCATCACCATTAACTTCCTCACTAATTGGTGTAGGTGTTAGAGAAACCATTTTCTGTAATGAACTACTTTCCAATAAGGGAGCAGGTACAGTTACCTCATCAAGTTCTACTTTCCTCCCACTCACTTCTTTTGAGAGAAACTCCTTCTCTAGAAAGGATCCATTCTTAGCAACAAATGTCTTGCCTTCGGATCTGTGATAGAAGGTGTAACCAATAGTTTTCTTTGGGTATCCTATGAAGACACATTTCTCCGATTTGGGTTCGAGCTTATCAGGTTGAAGCTTTTTCACATAAGCATCGCAGCCCCAAATTTCAGAAACGACAACTTTGGTTTCTTGCCAAACAACAGTTTATAATGTGTCGTCTCAATGGATTTCGATGGTGCCCTATTTAACGTGAATGCGGCCGTCTCTAAAGCATAACCCCAAAACGATAGCGGTAAATCAGTAAGAGACATCATAGATCACACCATATCTAGTAAAGTCCGATTACTACATTCGGACACACCATTACGCTGTGGTGTTCCAGGTGGCGTGAGTTGCGAAACTATTCCGCATTGTTTCAAATGTAGACCAAACTCGTAACTCAAATATTCTCCTCCACGATCAGATCGCATAAACTTTATTTTCTTGTCAAGGTGATTTTCAACTTCACTCTGAAATTCTTTGAACTTTTCAAATGTTTCAGACTTATGCTTCATTAAGTAGATATACCCATATCTGCTTAAATCATCTGTGAAGGTGAGAAAATAACGATATCCGCCACGAGCCTCAACATTCATCGGACCACAAACATCTGTATGTATGATTTCCAACAAATCTGTTGCTCTCTCCATAGTATCGGAGAACGGTGTTTTAGTCATCTTGCCCATGAGGCACGGTTCGCAAGTACCAAGTGATTCATAATCAAGTGGCTCCAAAAGTCCGTCAGTATAGATTTTCTTCATGCGCTTTACACCAATATGACCTAAACGGCAGTGCCACAAATAAGTTGCACTATCATTACCAACTCTGCACCTTTTGGCTTCAACATTATGAATATGTGTATCACTACTATCGAGATTCATCAAAAATAGACCACTCTTCAAGGGTGCATGACCATAAAAGATATTACTCATATAAATAGAACAACCATTATTTTCTGATTTAAATGAATAACCGTCTCGCATCAAACAAGATCCAGATATAATGTTCATGCTCAACGCTGGCACCAAATAACAATTATTTAGGTCTAATACTAATCCCGAAGGTAGATGTAGAGGTAGCGTGCCGACCGCGATCACATCGACTTTGGAACCATTTCCCACGCGCATCGTCACCTCATCCTTGGCCAGTGTTCGCTTAATCCGTAGTCCTTGTTTCAAGTTGCAAATATTAGCAACAGAACCAGTATCAAATACCCAAGTGCTACTGCGAGCTCTACTAAGGTACACATCAATAACATGTATATCACATATACCTTTGTTCACCTTGCCATCCTTCTTATCCGCCAAATACTTGGGGCAGTTCCGCTTCCAGTGACCAGTCTGCTTGCAGTAGAAGCACTCAGTCTCAGGCTTAGGTCCAGACTTGGGTTTCTTCTCCTGAGCAGCAACTTGCTTGTTGTTCTTCTTGAAGTTCCCCTTCTTCTTCCCTTTGTCCTTTTTTGTTGAAGCTGGTGGTCTTATTGACCATCAACACTTGATGCTCCTTCTTGATTTCTACCTCCGCAGCCTTTAGCATTGCGAAGAGCTCGGGAATCGTCTTATCGATCCCATGCATGTTATAGTTCATCACGAAGCTCTTGTAGCTTGGTGAAAGTGATTGGAGAATTCTGTCAATGACGCTATCATCCAAAAAATTAACTCCTAGTTGAATTAAGTGATTACTATACCCAGACATCTTGAGTATATGCTCACTAACAGAACTGTTCTCCTCCATCTTGCAGCTATAGAACTTATTGGAGACTTCATATCTCTCAGTCCGGGCATTTGCTTGAAATATTAACTTCAACTCCTGGAACATCTCATATGCTCCATGACGTTCAAAACGTCGTTGAAGTCCCGGTTCTAAGCCGTAAAGCATGGCACATTGAACTATCGAGTAGTCATCAGCTTTGCTCTGCCAGACGTTCTTAACGTCGTCAGTTGCATCAGCAGCAGGCCTGGCACCCAGCGGTGCTTCTAGGACGTAATTCTTCTGTGCAGCAATGAGGATAATCCTCAAGTTACGAACCCAGTCCGTGTAATCGCTACCATCATCTTTTAACTTTGCTTTCTCAAGGAACACATTAAAATTCAACGGAACAACAGCACGGGCCATCTATCTACAATTAACATAGACAAGCAAGATACTATCAGGTACTAAGTTCATGATAAATTTAAGTTCAATTAATCATATTACTTAAGAACTCCCACTTAGAAAGACATCCCTCTAATCCTCTAAGTGATCACCTGATCCAAATCAACTAAACCATAACCGATCATCACATGAAATGGAGTAGCTTTCAATGGTGAACATCACTATGTTGATCATATCTACTATATGATTCATCTCAACCTTTCGGTCTCAGTGTTCCGAGGCCATATCTGCATATGCTAGGCTCGTCAAGTTTAACTTGAGTATTCTGCGTGTGCAAAACTGGCTTGCACCCGTTGTAGATGGACGTAGAGCTTATCACACCCGATCATCACGTGGTGTCTGGGCACGATGAACTTTGGCAATGGTGCATACTCAGGGAGAACACTTTTATCTTGAAATTTAGTGAGAGATCATCTTATAATGCTACCGTCAATCAAAGCAAGATAAGATGCATAAAAGATAAACATCACATGCAATCAATATAAGTGATATGATATGGCCATCATCATCTTGTGCTTGTGATCTCCATCTTCGAAGCACCATCATGATCACCATCGTCACCGGCACGACACCTTGATCTCCATCGTAGCATCGTTGTCGTCTTGCCAATCTTATGCTTCTACGACTATCGCTACCGCTTAGTGATAAAGTAAAGCATTACAGGACGATTGCATTGCATACAATAAAGCGACAACCATATGGCTCCTGCCAGTTGCCGATAACTCGGTTACAAAACATGATCATCTCATACAATAAAATTTAGCATCATGTCTTGACCATATCACATCACAACATGCCCTGCAAAAACAAGTTAGACATCCTCTACTTTGTTGTTGCAAGTTTTATGTGGCTGCTACGGGCTTAGCAAGAACCATTCTTACCTACGCATTAAAAACCACAATGATAGTTTGTCAAGTTGGTGTTGTTTTAACCTTCGCAAGGACCGGGCGTAGCCAGACTCGGTTCAACTAAAGTTAGAGAAACTGACACCCGCCAGCCACCTATGTGCAAAGCACGTCGGTAGAACCAGTCTCGCGTAAGCGTACGCATAATGTCGGTCCGGGCCGCTTCATCCAACAATACTGCCGAACCAAAGTATGATATGCTGGTAAGCAGTATGACTTATATCGCCCACAACTCACTTGTTTTCTACTCGTGCAAATAACATCAACGCATAAAACCAGGCTCGGATGCCACTGTTGGGGAACGTAGTAATTTCAAAAAAAAATCCTACACACAAGCAAGATCATGGTGATTCATAGCAACGAGAGGGGAGAGTGTTGTCCATGTACCCTCGTACACCGAAAGCGGAAGCATTATAACAACGCGGTTGATGTAGTCGTACGTCTTCACGGCCCGACCGATCAAGCACCGAAACTACGGCACCTTCGAGTTCTAGCACATGTTCAGCTCGATGACGATTCCCGGACTCCGATCCAACAAAGTGTCCGGGATGAGTTCCGTCAGCACGACGGCGTGGTGACGATCTTGATGTTCTACTGTCGCAGGGCTTCGCCTAAGCACCGCTACCATATTATCGAGGATTATGGTGGAGGGGGGCACCGCACACGGCTAATAGATCTCAAGGATCAATTGTTGTGTCTAGATGTGCCCCCTGCCCCCGTATATAAAGGTGAAAGGGGGAGGGGCGGCCGGCCAGGAAGAGGCGCGCCAGGGAGGAGTCCTACTCCTATCGGGAGTAGGACTCTCTCCTTTCCTTGTCCAAGTAGGAGAGGTGGAAGGAAGGGAGAGAGGAGAGGAAGGAAAGGGGGGTGCCGCCCCCCTCCTTGTACAATTTGGACTAGAGGGGGAGGGGGCGCGCGGCCTGCCCTGGCCACCCCTCCTCTGCTCCACTTTGGGGCCATGAGGCCCATTAACCACCCAAGGGGTTCCGGTAACCCCCGAGTACTCCGTTTTAATCCGATACTTCTCCAGAACACTTCCGGCGTCCGAATATAGTCGTCCAATATATCAATCTTCATGTCTCGACCATTTCGAGACTCCTCGTCATGTCCGTGATCACATCCGGGACTCCGAACAACCTTTGGTACATCAAAACATATAAAATCATAATGAAATTGTCACCGTAACGTTAAGCGTGCGGACCCTACGGGTTCGAGAACAATGTAGACATGACCGAGACATGTCTCCAGTCAATAACCAATAGCGGAACCTGGATGCTCATATTGGCTCCTACATATTCTACGAAGATCTTTATCGGTCTGACCGCATAACAACATACATTGTTCCTTTTGTCATCGGTATGTTACTTGCCCGAGATTTGATCGTCGGTATCTCAATACTGTTGGAAATATGCCCTAGAGGCAATAATAAAAGCATTATTATTATATTTCCTTATTCATGATAATTGTCTTTATTCGTGCTTTAATTGTGTTATCCGGAAATCGTAATACATGTGTGAATAATAGACAACAATATGTCCCTAGTGAGCCTCTAGTTGACTAGCTCGTTGATCGACAGATAGTCATGGTTTCCTGACTATGGACATTGGATGTCATCGATAACGGGATCACATCATTAGGAGAATGATGTGATAGACAAGACGCAATCCTAAACATAGCATAAGATCGCTTAGTTCGTTTGCTAGAGTTTTCCAATGTCAAGTATCCTTTCCTTAGACCATGAGATCGTGTAACTCCTGGATACCGTAGGAGTGCTTTGGGTGTGCCAAACGTCACAACGTAACTGGGTGACTATAAAGGTATACTACGGGTATCTCCGAAAGTGTCTGTTGGGTTGACATGGATCGAGACTGGGATTTGTCACTCCGCTTGACGGAGAGGTATCACCGGGCCCTCTCGGTAATGCATCATCATAATGAGCTCAGTGTGATCAAAGTGTTTTATCACGGGATCATGCATTATGGTACGAGAAAAGTGACTTGCCGGTAATGAGATTGAACGAGGTATTGGGATACCGACGATCGAATCTCGGGCAAGTAAAATACCGATTGACAAAGGGAATCATATACGGAATTAATTGAATCCTCGACATCGTGGTTCATCCGATGAGATCATCGTGGAGCATGTGGGAGCCAACATGGGTATCCAGATCCCGCTGTTGGTTATTGCCCGAGAGCCGTCTCGGTCATGTCTGCATGTCCCCCGAACCCGTAGGGTCTACACACTTAAGGTTCGGTGACGCTAGGGTTGTGAAGATATGTATATGCAGTAACCCGAATGTTGTTCGGAGTCCCGGATGAGATCCCGAACGTCGCGAGGAGTTTCGGAATGGTCCAGAGGTAAAGATTTATATATGGAAAGTCATCATACGGACATCGGGACAAGTTTCGGGGTTATCGGTATTGTACTGGGAACACCGGAGGGTCCCGGGGGGTCCACCGGGTGGGGCCACCTATCCCGGAGGGCCCCATGGGCTGTATGAGGGAGGGAACCAGCCCATAGTGGGCTGGTGCGCCTCCCCCCCAAGGGCCCATGCGCCTAGGGTTTGGGGGGGGGGGGAACCCTAAAGGGGGCGCCCCCCTTGCTTGGGGGGCAAGTCCCCTCCCTGGCCGCCGCCCCCCTAGGAGATTCCATCTCCTAGGGACGGCGCCCCCCCAAGGGGTTATATAAAGGGGGGAGGGGAGGGGGGCTGAACACCCTATGCCCTGGCGCCTCCCTCTCCCTCTCCAACACCTCCTCCTCCTCCGTAAGAGCTCGGCGAAGCCCTGTCGGAGTACTGCGGCTCCACCATTACCACATCGTCGTGCTACTGCTAGAGTCTTCTTCCCCAACCTCTCCTTTGCCTTGCTGGATCAAGAAGAAGGAGACGTTACGCTGACCGTACGTGTGTTGAACGCGGAGGTGCCGTGCTTTCGGTGCTAGGATCTCCGGTGATTTGGATCACGGTGTGTACGACTACTTCATCCCCGTTCGTTGAACGCTTCCGCTCGCGATCTACAAAGTGGTATGTAGATGCAATCTCTCTCTCCCATGACTCGTTGCTAGATGAACTCATAGATGGATCTTGGTGAAACCGTAGGAAAATTTTTAATTTTCTACAACGTTCCCCAACAGTGGCATCATGAGCTAGGTCTATGCGTAGTTCTGTATTGCACGAGTAGAACACAATTTGTTGTGGGCGTAGATGTTGTCAATTTTTCTTGCCGCTACTAGTCTTATCTTGCTTCAGCGGTATTGTGGGATGAAGCGGCCCGGACCAACCTTACACGTACGCTTACGTGAGACCGGTTCCACCGACAAACATGCACTAGTTGCATAAGGTGGCTGGCGGGTGTCTATCTCTCCTACTTTAGTTGGAGCGGATTCGATGAAAAGGGTCCTTATGAAGGGTAAATAGAAGTTGACAAATCACGTTGTGGTTTTACGTAGGTAAGAAAACGTTCTTGCTAGAACCCTAATTCAGCCACATAAAACTTGCAACAACAATTAGAAGACGTCTAACTTGTTTTTGCAGCAAGTGCTTTGTGATATGATATGGCCAAAGTTGTGATGAATGATGAAAGATCTATATGTGATGTATGAGATGTTCATGCTATTGTAATAGAAGTCACGACTTGCATGTCGATGAGTATGACAACCGGCAGGAGCCATAGGAGTTGTCTTTATTTTTTGTATGACCTGCGTGTCATTGAGAAACGCCATGTAAATTACTTTACTTTATTGCTAAACGCGTTAGCCATAGTAGTAGAGGTAATAGTTGGCGAGCAACTTCATGGAGACACGATGATGAAGATCATGATGATGAAGATCATGGTGTCAAGCCGGTGACAAGATGATCATGGAGCCCCAAGATGGAGGTCAAAGGAGCTATGTGATATTGGCCATATCATGTCACGTTTATTATTTGATTGCATGTGATGTTTATCATGTTTTGCATCTTGTTTACTTAGAACGACGGTAGTAAATAAGATGATCCCTCATAATAATTTCAAGAAAGTGTTCACCCTAACTGTGCACCGTTGCGACAGTTCGTTGTTTCGAAGCACCACGTGATGATCGGGTGTGATAGATTCTAACGTTCACATACAACGGGTGTAAGACAGATTTACACACGCAAAACACTTAGGTTGACTTGACGATCCTAGCATGTACAGACATGGCCTCGGAACACAGAAGACCGAAAGGTCGAGCATGAGTCGTATAGAAGATACGATCAACATAAAGATGTTCACCGATGTTGACTAGTCCGTCTCATGTGATGATCGGACACGGCCTAGTTGACTTGGATCATGTAATACTTATATGACTAGAAGAGGGATGTCTATCTAAGTGGGAGTTCATTAAATAATTTGATTAAATGAACTTTATTATCATGAACTTAGTCTAATTTTTTTTACAATATGTCTTGTAGATCAAATGGCCAACGTAGTCCTCAACTTCAACGCGTTCCTAGAGAAAACCAAGCTGAAAGACGATGGTAGCAACTATACGGACTGGGTCCGGAACCTGAGGATCATCCTCATAGCTGCCAAGAAAGATTATGTCCTACGAGCACCGCTGGGTGACGCACCTATTCTCCCTGCAGAACAAGACGTTATGAACGCTTGGCAGTCACGCTGCGATGATTACTCCCTCGTTCAGTGTGGCATGCTTTACAGCTTAGAGCCGGGGCTCCAAAAGCGTTTTGAGAGACATGGAGCATATGAGATGTTCGAAGAGCTGAAAATGGTTTTCCAAGCTCATGCCCGGGTTGAGAGATATGAAGTCTCCAACAAATTCTTTAGCTGTAAGATGGAGGAAAATGGCTCTGTCAGTGAACACATACTCAAGATGTCTGGGTTGCACAACCGCTTGACTCAACTGGAAGTTAATCTCCTAGATGAAGTGGTCATTGACATAATCCTCCAGTCGCTTCCACCTAGCTACAAGAGCTTTGTGATGAACTACAATATGCAGGGGATGGTAAAGACCATTCCAGAGGTATATGCTATGCTGAAATCAACAGAGGTAGAAATCAAGAAGGAGCATCAAGTGTTGATGGTGAATAAAACCACTAAGTTCAAGAAGGGCAAGGGTAAAAAGAACTTCAAGAATGACGACAAGGAAGTTGCCGCGCCCGGTAAGCAAGTTGCCGGGAAGAAGCCAAAGAATGGACCCAAGCCCGAGACTGAGTGTTTTTATTGCAAGGGAAGTGGTCACTGGAAGCGGAACTGCCCCAAATACTTAGCAGACAAGAAGGCCGGCAAAACCAAAGGTATATGTGATATACATGTAATTGATGTGTACCTTACCAGTACTCGTAGTAGCTCTTGGGTATTTGATACCGGTGCAGTTGCTCACATTTGTAACTCAAAGCAGGAGCTGCGGAATAAACGGAGACTGGCGAAGGACGAGGTGACGATGCGCGTCGGGAATGGTTCCAAGGTCGATGTGATTGCCGTCGGCACGCTACCTCTACATTTACCTACGGGATTAGTTTTAAACCTCAATAATTGTTATTTAGTGCCAAGTTTGAGCATGAACATTGTGTCTGGATCTCGTTTAATTCGAGATGGCTACTCATTTAAATCTGAGAATAATGGTTGTTCTATTTATATGAGAGATATGTTTTATGGTCATGCTCCGATGGTTAATGGTTTATTCTTAATGAATCTCGTACGTGATGATACACATATTCATAGTGTGAATACCAAAAGAGTGAAAGTTGATAACAATTGTCCCACATATTTGTGGCACTGCCGCCTTGGTCACATAGGTGTCAAACGCATGAAGAAGCTCCATGCAGATGGACTTTTAGAGTCTCTTGATTATGAATCATTTGACACGTGCGAACCATGCCTCATGGGTAAAATGACCAAGACTCCGTTCTCAGGAACAATGGAGCGAGCAACCAACTTATTGGAAATCATACATACCGATGTGTGCGGTCCAATGAGTGTTGAGGCTCGCGGTGGCTATCGTTATGTTCTCACCCTCACTGATGACTTGAGTAGATATGGGTATGTCTACTTAATGAAACACAAGTCTGAGACCTTTGAAAAGTTCAAGGAATTTCAGAGTGAGGTTGAAAATCAACATGATAAAAAGATCAAGTTTCTACGATCAGATCGTGGAGGAGAATACTTGAGTCACGAATTTGGCACACACTTAAGAAAATGTGGAATAGTTTCACAACTCACGCCGCCTGGAACACCTCAGCGTAATGGTGTGTCCGAACGTCGTAATCGCACTCTATTAGATATGGTGCGATCTATGATGTCTCTTACCAACTTACCGCTATCTTTTTGGGGCTATGCTTTAGAGACTGCCGCATTCACTTTAAATAGGGCTCCGTCGAAATCCGTTGAGACGACACCGTATGAATTATGGTTTGGGAAGAAACCTAAGCTGTCGTTTCTAAAAGTTTGGGGATGCGATGCTTATGTCAAGAAACTTCAACCTGAAAAGCTCGAACCCAAGTCGGAAAAATGCGTCTTCATAGGATACCCTAAAGAAACTGTTGGGTATACCTTCTACCTCAGATCCGAAGGCAAGATCTTTGTTGCCAAGAATGGATCATTTCTAGAGAAAGAGTTTCTCTCGAAAGAAGTAAGTGGGAGGAAAGTAGAACTTGATGAAGTGTTACCTCTTGAACCGGAAAATGGCGAAACTCAAGAAAACGTTTCTGAGGTGCCTGCACCGACTAGAGAGGAAATTAATGATGATGATCAAGATACTTCTAATCAAGCTCCTACTGAAATTCGAAGGTCCACAAGGACACGTTCCGCATCAGAGTGGTACGGGAACCCTGTCTTGGAAATCATGTTGTTAGACAACGGTGAACCTTCGAACTATGAGGAAGCAATGGCGGGCCCGGATTCCGACAAATGGCTGGAAGCCATGAAATCCGAGATAGGATCCATGTATGAAAACGAAGTATGGACTTTGACTGACTTGCCCGTTGAACGGCGAGCCATAGAAAATAAATGGATCTTTAAGAAGAAGACAGACGCGGATGGTAATGTGACCATCTATAAAGCTCGGCTTGTCGCTAAGGGTTATCGACAAGTTCAAGGGGTTGACTACGATGAGACTTTCTCACCGGTAGCGAAGCTGAAGTCCGTCCGAATCATGTTAGCAATTAGCGCATACTATGATTATGAGATATGGCAAATGGACGTCAAAACGGCATTCCTTAATGGTTTCCTTAAGGAAGAATTGTATATGATGCAACCGGAAGGTTTTGTTGATCCTAAGAATGCTGACAAGGTGTGCAAGCTCCAACGCTCGATTTATGGGCTGGTGCAAGCATCTCGGAGTTGGAACATTCGCTTTGATGAGATGATCAAAGCGTTTGGGTTTACACAGACTTATGGAGAAGCCTGTGTGTACAAGAAAGTGAGTGGGAGCTCTGTAGCATTTCTCATATTATATGTAGACGACATACTTTTGATGGGAAATGATATAGAACTCTTGGACAACATTAAGGCCTACTTGAATAAAAGTTTTTCAATGAAGGACCTTGGAGAAGCTGCTTATATATTAGGCATCAAGATCTATAGAGATAGATTGAGACGCCTCATAGGTCTTTCACAAAGCACATACCTTGATAAAATATTGAAGAAGTTCAATATGGATCAATCTAAGAAAGGGTTCTTACCTGTGTTACAAGGTGTGAAATTGAGCTCAGCTCAATGTCCGACCACGACAGAAGATATAGAAGAGATGAGTGTCATCCCCTATGCCTCAGCCATAGGTTCTATTATGTATGCCATGCTGTGTACCAGACCTGATGTAAAACTTGCCGTAAGTTTGGTAGGAAGGTACCAAAGTAATCCCGGCAAGGAACACTGGACAGCGGTCAAGAATATCCTGAAATACCTGAAAAGGACCAAGGAAATGTTTCTCGTTTATGGAGGTAACGAAGAGCTCATCGTAAAAGGTTACGTCGATGCTAGCTTTGACACAGATCTGGATGACTCTAAGTCACAAACCGGATACGTGTATATTTTGAATGGTGGGGCAGTAAGCTGGTGCAGTTGCAAGCAAAGTGTCGTGGCGGGATCTACATGTGAAGCGGAGTACATGGCAGCCTCGGAGGCAGCACATGAAGCAATTTGGGTGAAGGAGTTCATCACCGACCTCGGAGTCATACCCAATGCATCGGGGCCAATCAAGCTCTTCTGTGACAACACTGGAGCTATTGCACTTGCAAAGGAGCCCAGGTTTCACAAGAAGACCAGGCACATCAAGCGTCGCTTCAACTCCATTCGTGAAAATGTTCAAGATGGAGACATAGAGATTTGTAAAGTACACACCGATCTGAATGTCGCATATCCGTTGACTAAACCTCTCCCTAAGGCAAAACATGATCAGCACCAGAACTCTATGGGTGTTCGACTCATCACAATGTAACTGGATTATTGACTCTAGTGCAAGTGGGAGACTGTTGGAAATATACCCTAGAGGCAATAATAAAAGCATTATTATTATATTTCCTTATTCATGATAATTGTCTTCATTCGTGCTTTAATTGTGTTATCCGGAAATCGTAATAAATGTGTGAATAACAGACAACAATATGTCCCTAGTGAGCCTCTAGTTGACTAGCTCGTTGATCGACAGATAGTCATGGTTTCCTGACTATGGACATTGGATGTCATCGATAACGGGCACATCATTAGGAGAATGATGTGATGGACAAGACCCAATCCTAAACATAGCATAAGATCGCTTAGTTCGTTTGCTAGAGTTTTCCAATGTCAAGTATCCTTTCCTTAGACCATGAGATCGTGTAACTCCCGGATACCGTAGGAGTGCTTTGGGTGTGCCAAATGTCACAACATAACTGGGTGACTATAAAGGTATACTACGGGTATCTCTGAAAGTGTCTGTTGGGTTGACATGGGTCGAGATTGGGATTTGTCACTCCGCTTGACGGAGAGGTATCACCGGGTACTCTCGGTAATGCATCATCATAATGAGCTCAGTGTGATCAAAGTGTTTGATCACGGGATCATGCATTACGGTACGAGAAAAGTGACTTGCCGCTAACGAGATTGAACGAGGTATTGGGATACCGACGATCGAATCTCGGGCAAGTAAAATACCGATTGACAAAGGGAATCGTATACGGGATTAATTGAATCCTCGACATCGTGGTTCATCCGATGAGATCATCGTGGAGCATGTGGGAGCCAACATGGGTATCCAGATCCAGCTGTTCGTTATTGCCAGAGAGCCGTCTCGGTCATGTCTGCATGTCTCCCGAACCCGTAGGGTCTACACACTTAAGGTTCAGTGACGCTAGGGTTGTGAAGATATGTATATGCAGTAACCCGAATGTTGTTCGGAGTCCCGGATGAGATCCCGGACGTCACGAGGAGTTTCGGAATGGTCCGGAGGTAAAGAATTATATATGGAAAGTCATCATACGGACATCGGGACAAGTTTCGGGGTTATCGGTATTGTACCGGGACCACCGGAGGGTCCCGGGGGTCCACCGGGTGGGGCCACCTATCCCGGAGGGCCCCATGGGCTGTATGAGGGAGGGAACCAACCCATAGTGGGCTGGTGCGCCTCCCCCCCAAGGGCCCATGCGCCTAGGGTTTGGAGGGGGGGAAACCCTAAAGGGGGCGCCCCCCTTGCTTGGGGGGCAAGTCCCCTCCCTGGCCGCCGCCCCCCTAGGAGATTCCATCTCCTAGGGCCGACGCCCCCCCAAGGGGTTATATAAAGGGGGGAGGGGAGGGGGGCTGAACACCCTATGCCCTGGCGCCTCCCTCTCCCTCTCCAACACCTCCTCCTCCTCCGTAAGAGCTCGGCGAAGCCCTGTCGGAGTACTGCGGCTCCACCATTACCACGCCGTCGTGCTGCTGCTGGAGTCTTCTTCCCCAACCTCTCCTTTGCCTTGCTGGATCAAGAAGAAGGAGACGTTACGCTGACCGTACGTGTGTTGAACGCGGAGGTGCCGTGCTTTCGGTGCTAGGATCTCCGGTGATTTGGATCACGGTGTGTACGACTACTTCATCCCCGTTCGTTGAACGCTTCCGCTCGCGATCTACAAAGTGGTATGTAGATGCAATCTCTATCTCCCATGACTCGTTGCTAGATGAACTCATAGATGTATCTTGGTGAAACCGTAGGAAAAATTTTAATTTTCTGCAACGTTCCCCAACAAATACCTAGTTCAATCTCATTACCGGCAAGTCTCTTTACTCGTTCCGTAATACATCATCTCACAACTAACACATTAGTTGCAGTGCTTGCAAGGCTTATGTGATGTGCATTACTGAGAGGGCCTAGAGATACCTCTCCGACAATCGGAGTGACAAATCCTAATCTCGAAATACGCCAACCCAACATGTACTCCCCGACACCCCGACCACGGCACGACACCCCGACACCCCGACCCCCTGACCCCGACACCCCGACCCCGACCCCGACCCGACACCCCGACAACCGACCCCCTGACCCCGATACCCCGACCCCCCGACCCCGAAACAACACCCAGACCCCAACACGGCACTACCCCGACACCGACACGACACCCCGACCCCGAAACAGCACCCCGACCCCGACACGGCACCCCAACGGGGTCATATATTTGTGAATTAGTAGTTAGGTCATATATTTTTCGATTTTGTTATGAAAAACATCATATATAATTGTGTTGATCGTGTAGTTTTAAATGTGCAGTTGTTTCATCGCTGCGAGGTTTGGTGTTCGACGACCTCGCCGTGCGTTTGACAAGCTCTGCCCCTTCGTTCGTGGGTGAGCACAAATGACAAGTCCTCCTCCCCCATTAATTATTTGATCTATTCCGATGAAACTTGATAGCTAGCTATATATGTGTCTTGAATCATCAGTATGCGTAGCCAATATGTGTCTCCCGTTCGAAAGCGTCATAGTTATAAATATGCATGCATTTGCATATTTATAACCTTGATTCTTTCGAATTGTCCAACGCTATCCATGGACAGCCCGAGTATGTGTAGATTGGGTTCATTTTCCCATATGCTTTGCTCCGGATCCGACGCATAAATTTCGTCAGTGCCTCCCCTGTTGTTCTCCGGGTACACATCCTCTCTGTTTATTGCAGAGACGTGTATTAGGAGAATAGCGGGGAGGTGCTGCCGAAATTTTGCGCCGGATCTGGAGCATAGCATGGAAAAATGAACCCAATCTACACATACACGGGTGGGATTAGGACCTAGCATTACCTATTAGAGTGTAGGTTGCATGGACGTAATAAAATTGACAAAGTAGATCAACCGATGGATATATACATGGTGAATTACATATATAATTGTTGTGTGTCCAGTAGCTCTGAAAGTCAAGATGAGTGACCGTGCGTGGATGTATACTGGTCACACTGGTCAGAACAAATGGAGCACTGAATGGTTCACAAAAACCAAGGGGTTTGTGAAATCCGCATTTGCAAATGGCCAAAAGAAAACCTGGTGCCCCTGTTTTCCGGTGCGGCAATTGGGAAAAGAAGACAGAGGCTGAAATGGGCAAACACCTACAGAAGAGTGGTTTTACGCCTGATTATACGGTGTGGACATTTCATGGTGAGTCTGCCCAACGTGACCGAGCTGAGGTGGATCCTCGTCGCACCGACGAGCATGGTACTGGGATGGAAAACATGGTGCAAGACTATGCTGATGCTCGGGATTCGGACGAGGAGATGGAGGAATATGCAAAGGCCTTCAATGAAATGTTGGACTCTTCAAAACGTCCGCTCCACGAGCACATTGAGCTTTGTCAGTTGGATGCCATCTCACAAGTAATGGCTCTGAAGGCTCAGTTTAACTTGGGCAGAGAATGCTATGACGCAATTATGACAGTATTTGGACGCTTTCTACCCAAAGTCCATGTAATGCCTGCAAACCTGTACCAGTCGGACAAAATCCTCCGTGCACTGAAGATGCCCTATGAGAAGATACATGCCTGTGAGAAAGGATGTGCCTTATTTAGGCTTGACTATGCGGACTTGAACTATTGTCCCATTTGCAAGTCTTCCAGGTATATTGTGGTAGACAACGGTATGGGTGAGAAGACACAAACCAAAATCCCCGTCAGAGTTCTTCGGTATAAGCCAATCGTACCAAGACTTTTCATGGTCGAAGAGACGGCCAGACAGACAGATGACATGGCACAAAACAGGCAAAAGAACCAAACTAGATGCAGATGGGAATCTGATGATGGTACACACATCGGATGGTGTTGCGTGGAAAAAGTTTGATGAATTACATGCTAACAAAGCGGCAGATCCGAGGCATCCTCAAGTCGGCGTCAGCACGGATGGTGAGGGAGTCCTGGATTAGGGGTTGTTCGGATAGCCGAACTATATCTTCAGCCGGACTCCAGGACTATGAAGATACAAGATTGAAGACTTCGTCCCGTGTCCGGAAGGTTCTTTCCTTGGCGTAGAAGGCAAACTAGGCGTGCGGATATTCAAGATCTCCTACCAATGTAACCGACTCTGTGTAACCCTAACCCTATCCGGTGCCTATATAAACTGGAGGGTTGTAGTCCGTAGGACAGAACACATCATAACCATCAACATACCTATAGGCTAGCTTCTAGGGTTTAGCCTCCTTGATCTCGTGGTAGATCTACTCTTGTACTACCCATATCATCAATATTAATCTAGCAGGAGTAGGGTTTTACCTCCATCGAGAGGGCCCGAACCTGGGTAAAATAAAGTGTCCCTTGCCTCCTGTTACCATCCGACCTTGACGCACAGATCGGGACCCCCTACCCGAGATCCGCCGGTTTTGACACCGACATTGGTGCTTTCATTGAGAGTTCCTCTGTGTCGTCGCCTTTAGGCCCGATGGCTCCCTTGATCATCAACAACGATGAGGTCCAGGGTGAGACTTTTCTCCCCAGACAGATCTTCCTCTTCGGCGGCTTCGCTCTGCGGGCCAACTCGCTTGGCCATCTGGAGCAGATCGAAAGCCACGCCCCTGGCCATCAAGCCGGGTGGGGAAGCTTAAACTACACGGCAGATACCCTCGGAGACCTGATCTTCGACGGATTCAAGCCACAGCCAAGCGCGCCGCACTATCTCAAGGGGCATGATATAGCTCTGCCTCCGAATAGTGTCCTGGAGGCTGCATATGCTCCGGCCCCGATCTTCGATCCGGAGCCCGCTGCGTCCTTTGAGGATGAACGGTTGGACGTCACCTCGGGGGCTGCGATCTTAAAAGCCATTGAGCCAAACGCACGCCCCGCACTCCGCATGGCACATGACTCCAAGGAGCCGGACTCTTCTCCGAACTCCGAACCTCCCGCGCCCCTGCCAATCGAATCAGATCGGGCGCCGGTAAAGGAGTTCACCGCCGCGGACATCTTTCAGTATTCGCCTTTCGGTGATATTCTGAAATCTCTCAAGTCTCTCTCTTTTTCAGAAGAGCCCAGGCCGAACTATGGCCTGCGAGGTTGGGATTCGGACGACGAAAAAATTCAAAGCCCACCCACCACCCACTTAATAGCCACTGTCGACGATTTAACCGACATGCTCGACTTCGGCTCCGAAGACTTCGACTGTATGGACGACGAAGACGGACACGAACGGGAACCAGCGCCCATAGGGCACTGGACCTCCACCCCACTTAATGACATATTCATGGTGGATACACCTGAAAAAACTTACAATGAGGAAGAAGGGGGCGAAAAGAAGGGTAAACCCTCCGAAAAGCACTCAAAGCGGCGACGTAAACGCCGAGCGAAGCCCCGCCTCGATTAAGACCCAGCCATAGAGCAGGACGAGCCGGTAGATGATGAACGCATCCCAGAATAGCCGTCTGAACAATGTAACATGGGCAGAGAGGACGAACAGTCCTCCCCCGGTCATAACAGAACTCCGGACGATACCACGCCGGATAAAATCATGGAGCAGAAGAATCTCCAAGAAAGGCTCGTCGCCACAGCACGAAGCCTGAAGAAGCAGAAGCAAAAGCTAAAGACGGCGGAAGATGCACTCAAAACAAGATGGAGCAAAGTAATCAAGACCGCAGACAAATACAGCGGCAGCCGCCGCACCAAAAGCTATCCGAAGAGAAAGCTACTGCCCGAATTCGACCAGGAGGCCCTAGAGCCCCCAAACTCGAAAAACAAAAAGGCTACACGGTCGAATAAACGACCTCTCGGCCACTACAATACGGCAAACGGCGCCGCACTCAATGCGGCATGCGAGACAATCAAAGACTCGCATCATGGCCCAGCCAGGTCCATTTACGGGCCAAGAAAGCAAGCGCTCGTCAGCAATGCAAAAAATCCACCATCAGAATCTGGCACACCCAAATATAGGGGTGCTGCACACCCTCTATGTTTCACCGATGAGGTCCTGGAATATGAATTCCCAGAGGGATTTAAACCCGTTAACATAGAGGCGTACGATGGAACAACACACCCCGGAGTCTGGATCGAGGATTATATCCTCCACATACATATGGCTAGAGGAGATGATCTCCACGCCATAAAATATTTACCCCTTAAGCTTAAAGGGCCAGCCCGGCACTGGCTTAAAAGCCTTGCCGAAAACACAATTGGAAGTTGGGAAGAGCTCGAGGACGCTTTCCGAGAAAATTTTCAAGGGACCTACGTCCGTCCCCCGGACGCAGACGACCTCAGTCACATAACTCAGCAATCCAGAGAATCAGATCGGCAGTTCTAGAACAGATTCCTCACTAGAAATAATCAAATAGTGGATTGTCCGGACGCCGAAGCCCTGGCGGCTTTCAGGCACAATGTCCGAGACGAATAGCTCGCCAGACACCTCGGCCAGGAAAAGCCAAGAACAATGGCCGCACTCACAAGCCTCATGACCCGCTTTTGCGCAGGGGAGGACAGCTGGTTGGCACGATGCAGCCCCAGTGACCCAAGTACATCAGAAATCAGGGATGGAAACGGGAAACCACGGCGATACAAGGACCTTCGCCGAATCAAAAGAAAAAGTCCGAAGAGCACGACAGTCAATGCCGGATTCAAAGGCTCACGGCAAAATCAGACAAAATCACCCCCTCAGGATAACAGGGAAGATCCGTCCAGTCTAAAGAGAATCATGGACAGGATATGTCAGATACACAGTACTCCTGGAAAGCCTGCTAATCATACCCACAGAGACTGTTGGGTTTTCAAACAATCCGGAAGGCTTAACGCCGAACACAAGGGGCTCGACACACCAAGTGAGGAAGAGGACGAACCCCAAAAGCAGAACACCAGGAAGCAAAAGAACTTCCCGCAAGAAGTCAAAACAGTGAACTCACTTCACATAACAAGGCATGAGGCACCCATAAAGGTCCGCACATTCAAGCCTATCCCTCAGGAGTCTGGCCACTGGTCACTAAAGCCAATCATTTTTGATCAGCTAGATTATTCTCGCAATATCAAACACGCAGGCCGGACTGCCCTGATACTTAATCCAATAATAGACGGATTCTAGTTTACCAACGCCCTTATGGATGGTGGCAGTGGACTAAATCTGATATATCAGGATACAATTCACTGCATGGGCATAAACCCAGCACGAATCCGTCACAGTAAAACCTCCTTTCAAGGAGTAGCACCAGGCCCAGACACCCACTGTATGGGTTTTCTCCGGCTTGTGGTCATATTTGGCTCTGCCAATAACTTTCGTCGCGAAAAGCTTATCTTCCACATAGTCTCGTTTTCAAGTCGAATGGGACGTGGAGCTTTCGCTCGCTTTAACGCAGTACCGCATTATGCATCCCTCATGCTAAAGATGCCCAGTCCTCGAGGCATCATCTCTTTAAAGGGAGCATACTAAACTACATCT
Organism: Aegilops umbellulata; assembly: GCA_032464435.1. Taxonomy (NCBI): domain Eukaryota; kingdom Viridiplantae; phylum Streptophyta; class Magnoliopsida; order Poales; family Poaceae; genus Aegilops; species Aegilops umbellulata. The sequence continues at coordinate 442,578,766 of CP136059.1, read as the reverse complement.
CCTCCAAACGGAGGATTGTGCGGCCGCTTAAACGGCCGCCCAACAAAATGGCCTCGCCAGCCAAAAGACTTTTTCGATGTAAGTCACAAAAGGCCGCGGACCCGGACGCAATGAGTTCGGCACAAGCCCATTTTCGTTATAGGCTTGGTATGCCTCACCAGGGGCTGTACGCAGAGACAATAAAACTCGACCGTATCTATTTATCACTTCAAATTTTTATTTATTATTCTTTTTGATCCGCACGACCCATTTTTCAATTTAGTTCTTCCCTTTTACAGATGAACGTCGTACGGCGCCCGTCCAGGACACGGCACAACGGAGACACAGGCGCAGACGTGCAGTAGGGACCCGCCCCAAAGGATTCTTCTTAGATTAAGACCCTGCGTAAACCTTTTTTACTGTCTCTTGCTGCTATACATCCCCTGGTTTATCTCACTATAACCATGGAGGAGAATGGCGTTTTGGCCTGTGGCCACGCCAGAATTCTTGCTCGTACCTGGACACAAGGGGCTTTTTTCTTTTTTAAGGGTGTTGTTTCACACGCACCCACAAAGACCAAACACCTTAGGGAGTGCTCGGCGTCGCGAGTTTTGGCACTATATGCATCAGCTCCGAGTCATGATTTTGGTCACATGTTGGGTTGCCCGGCTCCTGAGTTCGGCCACCTTACGTTCCGTTCTGTCGGCTAAGGTTGCACCAGGAGAACTACTGCGATTGTGCCCAAGTTCGGCCGGGTGAGCACCTCAGTAGAGAAAGCCGAAAACCAACTTTCATGATGTAGCGCGAGACTGGTCGCCACTCGATGACCTACAGGAATTTATCGAATTCCTCCGTTTTGACGAAGGGCTGCTTCCCGGTCAGGCACATATGCGTCCCGAATTCGGGTAAACGCAATCGCCATTAAAAGGCTACCTAAAGAGTCCCACTGTCAAGCTCCTATGGCTAAGTGAAAGTGTTAAAGCATTATCGTCCGGTTGCCTAGCCCGCGGCGCTATCACCTCCTTTGTAGGACCAAGACGTTGGGTTAAGTGTGAAATGCGTTCTTCGCGCGCACCTCCGCACTATGTGCGTGGGGGCTGAAGCCAACAACTGCAATCTTTCAGAATTTATATATTAAAACGGCCGCACAGGAGGTGTTATTAATACTTGAAGGCACAAGTCTAAATTACGCCATTACAATTTATAAAAACATTGATCTACGATCACATATGCTGTCATAAAACAGCATCTTTCGAACACTGCGTCTCTATTATACGAGCGCCTGCGAGGACTTCCTCAAAATAGTGCTCGGAAGGAATTCGGCTTTTATCCGAATCACGGGACGCAACAACGATGGGCTCCATATCTGCCCAGTATGTCTTGACACGGGCAAGGGCCAGCCGCGCGCCCTCTGTGCAAGCGGACCTCTTTAGAGCGTCAATCCGAGGCACCACGTCAAGAAATTGCTGCACCAAACTAAAATAGCTTTTCGGCTTCGATCTCCCCGGACACAGGCGGTCCATGGCATACTTCATGGTGAGTCCGGACAACCTATTCAGCTCGGCCCATTGGCCCAGGCGATCATCCACTGATAATGGACGCTCTGGATTAGTGAACTGCGACCAGAAGAGCTTTTCCACTTGATGATCTTTCTTATCTTGAAAGTACTCGGTCACGTCGGCGGCGCTAGCCGACAAATCCAGATAGGTGTCCTCCACGCTCCACGCTCGGTCCAACGGGGCGAACTTCGGATCAAACAATTTTCTCCGCAGCAGGAAGGGCTTTCCATCCGCAATTAGTCCGACTTGACGCAGCTCTTCCCTTGACGCTCTCATACCAGAGCGGGCGTCCTTGGCGTCGGCGACGGCCTTCTCTAAATCCGTCTGCCGGGCTCGACCTTCCTCTTCAAGAAGTTTGCAACGGTCAGTAGCACTTTTTAACTTTACGGCTATATTAGCCATCTCCTCCTTGCTTCGGCAATGGGAAGCCTGTTCGGCTTTTAGCTCTTCACGGGCTCTTCCGGCAGCCGCTTCGCTTTTTTTGGCTTGTTCCTTTGCTTTGGCGTGCTCGGCCCTAAGTCCTTCTACGGCCGCCGCACCATCTGCATCAAGCATACACAAGGTAAGATATTGACATAAAGCTCCTCTTACTAATAATCGCCAAATAAACTCAATACCTTGAGCATCATCAAGCCGCTTGTTAACAAGCACGATGTCGGCTTCTGCCTCATCAAGTTGCCGTTTCATTTCGGCAAATTCTCGAGTCCGGCTTGACTCCGGACGACCTGCCACCTACATGCAAAGGTGCCACTTAAAGGCCTGGGATTAAGATCCTCTGCGCGCCGCTAATCTTTGCGGCACACAGAGTCTTAGGGGCTACTATCTATACATGGCGCATGTTATTATGCGCAATTAACACTAATGTTCGTTATTCAAAACGTACCTCAAGGCCCGCTAGTAAACTCTTGACGGCCTCGTTCAGTCCGCTTTCCGCGGATGAAATCTTTTCAATCACCGTATGCATCAACACACGATGCTCCTCTGAAACGGAGGCTCGGCCCAGCAGAACTTTCAGCTCCTCCGACCGAACACCAGATGGTGCCGGACTCGTCCCATGGCCTTCTTCGGAGGCCGGACACGGAGAACCCCGGGGGGCCGCATGATCACCTTCTGCCTCTGGCAGATTCGGAGAAATCCTCTGCGATGACACTTCGGCGTCGCCCGCCTTGCTAGGCGATGAAGGAGGAGGCGTTCCGCTCTCCATCATCTCCGGAAGAAGATCCCCCGATGACGAGGTCTGCCGAGAAGGGTCGAGGTCCGAACTACAAGGTAAGGTTTCGGTTAAAACTTCTCAGATATAAATCAAGGATTTCTCTTAAAAGAATGACTCTCTTTCTACTTACGGCTCGTAGGAGGGCTGCTCCTTTTGAGGATTTAGTTCGGCCGAGGGGCTCCCCAGCGCCGGGTCCTCTTACGCGGATTCTTTCCCCCGCTTTGGAGCTACGGCTCCCGGGTCGTCAGAGGCGGCCCTTTTCTTCCCCTTTGGAGAGGAGTTGTAGATTCCCCCCTTTGGGATGGCCTCTTTCGAAGAGGCCACGGTTTCCTTGTCCGCCCCTTCATTTTCCTCCCGAGGCGCCACCTCCAACATCCTGACTAGCACAGGATCTAGCCTGGTCTCGGGAAGGGGAGCCGGACACCGGATCAGCTTCGCCTTCGCTATCCACTCCTGCGTAAAAAGGAGAAGTACTGTTAAAAAATAAGTCAATTGTACGGATAGAAGGTCCGGGCGCAAGGTCACCTACTTCTGTATCCGGGCGGTTGCGGCTTAAACCAGCATCCTCGGTCAAATCCGGACTCACTCCTTGTGGTCCGAAGAACAGTCTATACATCTCCGTAGGCGTCATGCCCATGAGATTTTGGAGAACTCGCGGCCCCTCTGGGTTGAACTCCCACAAGCGGAGGGGGCGACGTTGGCCGGGCAGTATCCGGCGAATCAGCATAACTTGCGTCACCTTGACCAGGTTGAGGTCTCCTTTTAGGAGATCCTTTATGCGGCCCTGCAACAGAGGAACGTCTTTGGGCAAGCCCCGATCTAACCTGTGTTGATCCACGATGTTAAACGTGGTGGGGGGCCCGAGCGAAAGGCGGGAGGCGCTACCCAAGTGGTGCCCCGAGGAGAGGTGATGTAGAACCACTCCTGTTGCCATAAGCCGAGCTCCTCTTGAAAAGTGCCCTCGGGCCATGGAGCATCGGTATTCCTTTTTATAACAACACCTCCGCACTCTTCGTGATGCCCCTCGATTATCTTTAGTTCTACCTTGAAGGTTTTGAGCCATAATCCGAAGTGAGGAGTGATATGGAGAAATGCTTCACACACAACAATGAAGGAGGAGATATGGAGGATGGACTCCGGAGCTAGGTCATGGAATTCCAGCCCATAATAAAACATCAGCCCCCTTACGAAAGGATCCATTGGGAAGCCTAGTCCCCGAAGGAAGTGGGAGATGAATACTACGCTCTCACCAGGCTGAGGGCTTGGGATCGCTTGTCCTTGAGCAGGCAACCTGTGCGGGATCTCGCTGGTCAGGAACCTAGCCTCTCTCAACCTTGATACGTCCTCCTCCGTAACGGAGGAGGGCATCCATTGGCCTTGAAGGCCGGAGCCGGACATTGTCGATGGTCCGGTGCGCCTAGAATCTAAAAGCCTGGGGTGTTGGAACTCGAGGCTATGGGCGAGCTTGTTTTGAGAACACAAGAGGGGAGCAGGGTCTCGGTCTCTTTATAAGAGGCAGAATATCAAGAGCCCTCCCCGTAACCGTCTTGGACTAGCCTTTAATCAAGGCAGGACGTGCTTAACGGGCACGGTTGGGTTACCCTCGTCCGCATTAATGAGAATCCCGTTAAAAGGGGCACACGATCTCTGCTTCGACAAGACGTGCCAAGGAAACCACCTCGTTGAACGTACTGCGGCGGAACAACAAAAAATAATCCATACAGAAGGCTTGGTCGCAGTGTTATGACGCACTGCGGAATACGTCAGCAGATTTGATTTGTGTTTGTATTATTCTCTATATGGCAATACGTGGAAACTTGTTTTGCAGAGCCGGACACTATTTTTGGTGTTTATTATCTTCTTGAAGAATTTGGAGGAGGAACCCGCCTTGCAATGCCGAAGACAATTTGCGCGCTGGACTCGTCGTCATTGAAGCCTGGTTCAGGGGCTACTGAGGGAGTCCTGGATTAGGGGGTGTTCGGATAGCCGAACTATATCTTCAGTCGGACTCCAGGACTATGAAGATACAAGATTGAAGACTTCGTCCCGTATCTGGAAGGTTCTTTCCTTGGCGTAGAAGGCAAGCTAGGCGTGCGGATATTCAAGATCTCCTACCAATGTAACCGACTCTGTGTAACCCTAACCCTATCCGGTGCCTATATAAACCGGAGGGTTGTATTCCGTAGGACAGAACACATCATAACCATCATCATACCTATAGGCTAGCTTCTAGGGTTTAGCCTCCTTGATCTCGTGGTAGATCTACTCTTGTACTACCCATATCATCAATATTAATCTAGCTGGAGTAGGGTTTTACCTCCATCGAGAGGGCCCGAACCTGGGTAAAATAAAGTGTCCCTTGTCTCCTGTTACCATCCGACCTTGACGCACAGATCGGGACCCCCTACCCGAGATCCGCCGGTTTTGACACCGACAGATGGGTTCAGTGTGTTTGGTATGACGGCAGCCCAATACAGTTGTTGGCCCGTATTTGTCTTTCCACTCAATCTCCCCCCGGACAGATTATGCAAAGAAAGAACATTTTCCTGACGTTGATAATTCCAGGACCCAACTATCCGGGCAAAAATATGAATGTGTACATGCAGCCGCTTAAGGACGAATTGCAAGAAGCCTGGGATAATGGGTTCAAGACATACGACGCCTTTAGCAAACGGAACTTCATAATGCGTGTCTGGTACATGTACTCGACGCATGACTTGCCGGCGTATGCGCTATTCGTTGGCTGGTGTGTGCATGGAAGGTTCCCGTGCCCCACATGCAAGGGAGCTCTTGAGTTTCGTTGGCTTCATGCCCGTCGCAAGTTTTCTTGCTTCGACATGCATAGACAGTTCCTGGATCCTCGCCATAAGTTCAGGAAAGACAAGAAGAACTTCATCAGGGGTAGGGTTGTCAAAAACTCTGCACCACCAGCATTGACAGGCCAACAGACCCTATATCAGTTAAACGCTCTCGAGCCAGATCCACAACGTCCAGGGTACTTCAAGGGGTATAATACTAAGCACGCGTGGACTCACAAAACATGCTTATGGGATCTGCCTTACTTCAAAGACCTCCTTTGCCCGCACAACATCGACGTGATGCACACTAAGAAGAATATCGCCGAGGCACTTTATGGTACATTGTTCGGCATAGATGGGAAGTCAAAGGATAATACTAAGGCTAGAGTCGATCTGGAGGCGCTATGTGATAGGCCGTTACAAAACATGAAAGAACTGAGAGGAAAGCAGAACTGGACGAAGCCAAAGGCATGGTTCAATCTTGGAAGGCCACCTATGAGGGAAATTCTCTTGTGGGTGCAACAACAGTTGATGTTCCCCGATGGGTATGCAGCGAATCTAAAGAGGGGAGCGAATGTTGATAAACTAAAGATATTTGGTCTCAAGAGTCATGATTGGCACATATGGATTGAGCGGGTAATGCCGGTGATGTTGCGTGGCTTCATCCCTGAGGATGAATGGCTAGTACTGGCAGAACTCAGCTATTTCTTCCGTGTTCTTTGTACGAAAGAACTATCGCCTGGCGTGCTAGAATAAATGGAAGAGTTGGCGCCGGAGTTGATCTGCAAGTTAGAGAAGATCTTTCCACCGGGCTTCTTTAATCCAATGCAGCATTTGATTTTGCATCTCCCGACCGAGGCAAGATTGGGGGGGCCCGTGCAAAATCGTTGGTGCTACCCAACTGAGAGGATGCAGAAGACGCTTCGAGAAAAATGTAAAAATAAACGTAGAATTGAAGCATCGATGGCTGAGGCATTCATCACAGAGGAGGCGGCAAACTTCGTAACAGCGCACTACGAAGCCAAAAATCGTCATTTGCATAATCCGAAGCCTCGGTACAATGCTGACGAGCCTAAAAAGGGTGGATCCAACCTGAGCCTATTCAAAGGGAATCTCGCACCAGCTAGTGTTTCACATCCAGTATCTTTGGATAACGAAGAATGGAAAACCATTTCGTTGTATATCTTCAACAACCTGATTGAAGTGCGGCCGTACATCGAGTAAGTTCTTGGTACATTGTTTCACAACTTCTATTTCCTTTGAACTACTCTTATTCCTGGATATGTCATACAGTCGATACGTCGCCATATTCTCGTATGGAGCGGAGATCCAAAAGGATTCCATCGAAGAGTATGAGCTTCTCGCAAAGCAAGGAGGTGGCTATCCCGGTTTCATCTCTTGGTTCAAACAAACGGTAATTTCTATTAGACAATTTCATTTCATTCGCTAATTTGTGCATAATGCAACAATCCTTTCATATTAAACTTGTAGGCTAATTCAGAGTCTATGGACGCCGAATTGAGACAAGTCGCTAATGGTTTTGACTATAAGGTCCGTTCATTTGACAAGTACGACATCAACGGGTATCGCTTTCGTACCTATGTCAAAGAGCTATCTATGGCCGACCGAAAGTCTACAAATTGTTGTGTATCTGCTATCGGCGAAGGAGTTACCGAGTATTATGGGAGAGTTGAAGCAATTTATGAACTTCTGTTCTATGGTGAAAACCCACCGAATGTCGTAGTCTTCAAATGTTATTGGTTTCAGCCGAAGGAGACTAGAAGGACTCATGAACATATAGGGCTAGTTGAAATCAACCAAAGCACTCATTTAGATGTTCCTGATGTCTATATTATGGCTCAACAGGCGACCCAAGTATTCTAACTACCGTGGGCCTGCCAAACTAATCCAAATCTGAAAGGTTGGGATGTCGTTTATGAAGTGCCGCCACGTGCTAGACTTTCTCCCCCAAAGGAAGAGGATTATGAACCTCACATTAACCCAGACACATATGAAGGAGAATTCTTCCAAGAGACACGTCTTTCCAAAAAGCGTTTCAAGAACCGCTATACTTCACCCCAAAACATTGAAGTAGACAGCGACAATGAATCCGACATCACCCCAGAGGAGGAACAAGAAGAGCCGGAACAAGAAGAGGTTACTGCTGCGGATGACCTGTCAATGCTTGACCAATTACGTCAAGGTGGCCTTGCACATGTTGATGCCAATGAACCCTATGAGCCCATCATTGATTATAGTGATGATGATGAATATGCATTTATTGATGATACTGATCGAGATTATTAGTAGTGTCAGGTATTAAATTTTTTTATGTTGTACTTGATGATGATACACTTAAGTGATATACATATTATTATTCATGTCGGTACTTTTTTTTTATGTTGTACTAATTTCGTTTATTCTTTGTCATGGCAGGTGTTGAAAGATGGTGGGCGCTGGTCGGGAATGCGCCGAGGCCCCTTCTTCGTCGGCGCGTGGTGTTAGGTCTTCCATTCCACACGCACCTCTCCGCCGAGCGTTGCTGGACAGTATGGCGACACCGCCGGGCCCTTCTTCATCGACCGCGGTGCCCAGCAGGGGACGAGGTAAGAAGAAGAGAGGAGGTGGAGCACGTGGTCGCGGGAGAGGAGGAGGTAGGGTGACTCTTACGGCGCCTTCCTCGCCACCGCCCCCAGCTGTTTCACCCGAGCACGTGACTGCTAGGGTGGACTCGTCTGAGGAGGAGGCTGCACGGACTCCGGTCCACGAGCCTCCGGTCCACGAGTCTTCAGCCCACGAGACTTGGGCCCAGAGGAGCACATGTCTGGATGGGGTACCTGTTCGGGTTAGCCTGAGGATGGCGGGGAGCCGAGTGGCCATGCTGATGTTGGCGGGGAGCCGACTGATGAGGAGGGGGAGGAGGGGGCAACATCTACCAGCGTGGTGCTACACGGCTCCCGTCCGTGCCGACGACCCGCGAGCAGAGGTGGTTGATTTTCCCTGATGGGGAGAGGTAAGTGCATTTAATCTTTTTGTACCTTCTGCATTCACGTTTCTTCAAATAACTAATGTGTTGGCCTTGTCATGCTGCAGGGGTTGGGACCACCATGAAAGTGTCCGCCGGCCCAACTCCGTCCTTGGAGTTCTGATTCGGCAAAACTTCCCGGGGTTTGTCACGTTGCCTGGTGAGGGTCGGCTTCCAGAGGTTGGATTGACTTGGGAGCACTACTTGGCTGCCCCGGCCCCGCCGGGTGAGATTATCGACGGTGTCTTGTGCAAGACGAGGGCAGACGTCGTGATCAGAAAGTTCTGGGTAATTGCTCCTTTACACAATTAAAAATCTTCAACTAGCTAGTTATTAATTGTACTAATCAATATTGTCTCATTTGATTGCAGACATTCTACAAGTGTGAGGAGGGATACGAGGAGGAGGCGGATCATGTTATCCACTAGGAGTGCAAGCGCCTACTTCAGAACTTACGGCATGAGGTTCAGGTGCAGGCTGTTCGAGACTACTACGCCGGGCGTGGTATCAAGAAGCCCAAGCAGGAGTGCCGCGATAAGTTCTTGAGTAAGGAGCAATACATGAAGGTAATTCTTAAGGCCTTGTACTTACTTCCTTCATTTAGTAATTCATAGCCTTAGCGCTCAAGTTTCTATTTGCTAACTTAGGCCCCTCCGAGATGGTGTGCGGATCGGATGGATTGTTGGGAGGTGTTGGTCAATGCGTGGTGCTCAGAAGAATGGCTGTCCACCCACAAAGAGGCCAAGGACAAACATGCCCAAATGGAAGGTGTGCCACACCATCATGGCAGATCCAACTTATTTCAGTACGGGCGGAACTGGGTATGTGGTTTGCTTCATGATTCATGCAATTCATTCATCATGCTAGCTTTAGCCCTTTAATTACTAATTTACTTTGTTTCTCTCTTTCAGGCACGCTACAATAAGGCGGATAAGGTGCCAGAGGTGTACGACCTGTATGCCATGGCCCACACTGGCCCTTACAAGAAAGTCAAGGCATTCTCTGCGTCTAACCTCGATGATCCAAAGAACTTCACCAACATCTCCGCCCATGACAAGCTCGTGCAATATAGAGATCAGGGGAAGGCGAGGAAAGGGGAGGACTTTAACCCGAGCCAGGGTCCCATTGATACAGAGCTGCTGATGATATATGGTGGCGGGAGGTCCCATGGCTCCATAGCCATGGGAGATGGACTTATCCGTTGTCCTAGCACTCTCCCGGAGATCAAGGCGCGCTAGTCGAGCTCCGCTCCTGAGATGAGGCCTCGTGAACATCCAGTCCAACTCGCCTTCAAGGTTAGTTATACGTACTCAGCTATCTTTCTCCATTACATTCTGTGCGCTTCCATCAATGATTACAAATGGTCATGTGAGTGGTGTTGCAGGCTGCTATATAGAGTGAGAGAGATAGAACGAAGAAACTTCTGGCGGAGGCGGCGGAGAGGCAGCGGGAGTTGGAGGAGAAGACGGCAAAGATGTTGGAGGAGGAGAGGGCACGGAATGACATGCAGGCAAGGGCCATGTACGAGCTCCTTGTGGTAAGTTTCTTCTGCAGATTACTTGCTAGTCTTCACATTTGAGTCTCATTACTAACTAGTATGACTATTGTGAAAACCAAATGTGCAGTCTGTGTGCGAGAAGTCCGGTCAGACCGCTCCGCCGATGCCAGTGATTGCTCCTGGGAGCACGGTGAGTTTAATTTGAATGGACATTACTTGCTAGTCTTAACATTTGAGTGTCATAATGCTAACGAGACATTGGAAATGATCTTTGGTGCAACTTAACTCCAGAAACGCATCGCACGATCCTTCTCCAGCTACCGGCGCGAGCCAGCCCGCTCCTTCTCCAGCTACCGGCGCGAGCCAGCCCGGTCCTACACCTCTGTGATCATGGTAAGTTTCTCTAGTGTTTTGCTTAACAAATGCATAAAGACCTAGACTTAGCTTTATTTCCTCCAATATGCTTACCATAATGACCTAGAGTTAGCTTCTTTTCCTCCAAAATGACTTAATAAGCTTACTGACCTCATAAACCATCCATTCTACCTAAGTTAGGTCTAAAATGACTCATTTTACCTTTGTTAGCTTACAAGTGATCCAATTTATCCAAGTTAGCTCTAAAATGACCCATTTTACATAGATTAGCTCCTAAATGATCCATTTTACCTACGTTAGCTTTAAAATGACCCATTTCACCTAGGTTAGCTCCAAAATGACCCATTTCACCTAGGTTAGCTCCAAAATGACCCATTTCATCTAAGTTAGCTAAAAACGATCCATTTTACCTTAGTTAGCTCAAAAACGTGGCATTTCACCTTAGTTAGCTCATAAACGACCCATTTCAACTAAGTTAGCTCCAAAATGATCAATTTCACCTAGGTTAGCTCATAAACGACCCATTTCACCTAGGTTACCTCATAAATGACCCATTTGACCTAGGTTAGCTCATAAATGACCCATTTCACCTAGGTTAGCTCATAAACAACCTATTTCACCTAGGTTAGCTCATAAACGACCTATTCCACCTAGGTTTGCTCATAAACAACTCATTTCACCTAACTTAGCTCATAAACGACCCATTTCACCTAGGTTTGCTCATAAACGACTCATTTCACCTAGGTTTGCTCATAAACGAACCATTTCACCTAGGTTTGCTCATAAACGACCCATTTCACCTAACTTAGCTCCAAAATGATCCATTTCACCTAGGATAGCTCATAAACTACCCATTTCACCTAGGTTAGCCCATATACGATACGTTTCACCTAAGTTAGCTAATATATGGCATATACTTCTTCTTCTAGTCTTCTTCTTCTATTCTTTTTCTTCTAGTCTAATTCTTCTTCTTGTCTTCTTTTTCTAACTTTCTTATTTGTCATTTTGCAGGTTTCATTCACTTCACGGAAGCTAGCTTCCTATGATGGATTACTTGCTTTTTCCTGTTTTTTCCTTTGATGCACTTCTTGTATTCTGCTCGCTTGCTATGATGAAACTTTGCATATTGTAATATGTATGGATCGATGGAACTATGTGCAACCTACTATGTATGTATGGATGGATATATATGTGCTGGATATTTATTATGTTGGATATATATGTGCTGGATATTTATGTGATGGATATATATGTGCTGTGAAATATTTGTTGTGATAATTGTTGGATATAAGAAAAACAGAACAAAAAAAAGGCAGTGCAGGCTCTTTGCCGTCCGCGGCAGACAGCAAAGACCCCTTTGCCGTCGGTGGCAGACGGCAAAGGGGGCACGTGGCGCCCACCTGTGCTTCCTGGGGGTGGACCATTTGGCCAATTTGCCTACCGTGGCGGACGGCAAAGACTTTGCCTTTGCCGTCTGCCGGGCGGACGGCAAAAAAAAAAAACGGGCGCTGAGGTATTGCTGACGTCACCTGGCAAACGGCAAAGAGGCGCACTAATTTGCCGTCCGCTGGCGGACTGCAAAGGCCGCCGTTAGCCGCCTAACGGAGTAACGCTGGCGGAAGTGCAACATTTTTCCGTCCCCCCTCTTTGCCGTCCGCCGCAGTAGGCAAAGGGCTCTTTGCCGTCCGCCATGGAAAGCGGACGGCAAAGGACCTGTTTGCCGACCCTATCTTTGCCGTCACAGTTTGCCGTCCGTCGCGGACGGCAAAGTGCTTTGCCGTCAGCCATCCCTGCCTTTGCCGTCCGCCATGGCAGATGGCAAAGTACTAGATTCCTGTAGTGGTATGATATGTTTAAATGGATTCTAGTTCCGAGTGGTTACAGAAAGGTCTTGTAAAATATCGGTCCAGGGAGGACGATATGTATGAGTCTATAGAGGAGTTAGATGACATGGATAAACTTGGACAAGGTTTTACATCGGCCGATCCATTAGAAGAGATAGATATTAGAGATGGTTCAGTCACTCGGCCAACGTTTGTAAACAAAAATTTGGGAGCCGATTATAAAGCTAAGTTAATCGAGCTATTGAAAGAATATGTTTGTTGCTTTGCATGGGAATATCATGAGATGCCAGGTTTAAGCCGAGAGCTAGTGGAGCATCGGTTGCCTATAAAGGCCGGTTTTAGACCTTATAAACAGTCGGCCAGAAAATTTAATCCGAAAACGTATGACTGGATCAAGGAAGAGATCGGTCAACTGCTTGAAGCCAATTTCATTCGACCTTGCAGGTATGCTGAGTGGATTTCTAACATTGTCCCAGTGGAGAACAAAGGATCTAGCAAGTTGAGGGTGTGCATTGATTTCAGAGATTTGAATAGGGCTACACCCAAAGATGAGTATCCTATGCCAATAGCCAATATGCTTATTAATGATGCTTCTGGACATAAGGTTATTAGCTTTCTAGATGGTAATGCCAGATACAATCAAATTTTTATGGCCGAAGAGGACATGTACAAAACGGCTTTCCGATGTCCTGGTTTCCTTGGTTTATTCGAGTGGACAGTGATGAGATTCGGATTAAAAAATGCTAGAGCCACGTATCAAAGGGTTATGAATTTAATTTTTCATGATTTACTCGGTGTCATACTTGAAGTTTATATTGATGATATTGTTGTCAAATCGGATGCTTTTGAATCTCACTTGGCCGATTTGCGTTTAGCTTTCGAAAGAATGAAAAAGTATGGACTGAATATGAATCCTTTAAGGTGTGCATTCGGCGTATCAGCTGGCAAGTTTTTGGGTTTCATTATTCATGAAGACGGCATAGAGATTGATCCCAAAAAGATAGAGTCCATACATAAAGTAGAGGCTCCAACATGCAAGAGAGATATGCAAAAGTTCCTTGGCAAGGTCAATTATTTGAGAAGGTTCATAGCTAATCTATCAGGGAAAGTTGATGCATTTACTCCTATCCTTCGGTTAAAGAATGATGCTGATTTCACTTGGGGGGCGAAACATCAAGAAGCATTTGATATGATCAAGAATTATTTGTGCACTCCTCCGGTGATGAAAGCACCCAAGCATAGGAACCTTTCAGACTCTACATTGTAGCAGAGGAATGAGTTATTGGTGCTGTTCTAACTCAAGAGACCGAAGGAAAATAGCATGCCATCACTTATTTGAGCCGCCGCTTATTGGACGCAGAGACAAGGTATACATTTATTGAGAAATTATGTCTATGCTTATATTATGCTTGCACAAAACTGAGACATTATTTAGTGCCGAGTGCTTGTGTAGTAGCTTGTCAAACCGATGTCATTAAATACATGTTGCATAGGCCAATTCTTAGTGGTAGAATTGGCAAGTGGGCTTATGCTTTGATTGAATATTATTTGGCCTATGAATCTCTAAAATCCATGAAAGGCCAAATTGTTGCTAATTTCATTTTTGAAGATCGGATTAATGACAAGAATGATGTTGATACGAACCTTGTTTCATTAGTACCATGGAGATTATACTTTGATGGTTCAGTTTGTAGCAATGGCCAAGGTGTTGGTATTGTTTATATATCTCTTCATGGTGCTGTTTTTGAAGCCTCATGCCGCTTAGAATATTTTTGCACAAACAATCAAGCCGAATATGAAGCATTGTTATTCGGCCTAGAGATGTTACTTGCTATAGGTGTTACACATAATGAGGCTTATGGTGATTCGTTACTAGTGGTACAGCAAATATCCAAAGTCTTTCAGTGTTTGGACGAATCACTTAGTGTTTATCTTGATAAATGTTTAGATATAATCTCTACTTTGGATTGTTTTAGCATTGCACATATATCTAGACATGACAACTGGAAAGCAAATGAGTTGGCACAGCAAGCATCTGGATACCATGTTGATCATGGCATGTTTCATATTTCTCAAAGTCTAATGTCTTTTCTTACCAGTTTAGAAGAGGCCGAACCAGAACCCACTGATTCGGTCATTAACAAAAAAGCTAGTGCAGGTGACAATCCCGACTGGAGGAAGCCCATTGTTGATTACTTGTGCAATCCGAGTGAAAGGGTGGATAGGGCTGTTCGGCGTATGGATTTCAAGTATACAATCAGAGATGATTGTCTTTATCACCGAACAGTCGATGATGTTCTTATAAAGTGTTTGGATGAGGACCAGGCAAGAGTTGCTATGGGAGAAGTACATGAAGGCATTTGTGGCACTTGTCGTGGTTCTAAGTCTGACAGTAGTGTAGGGGGGTAAGTATGGAGAGGCAAGATCCTAGCTATGGAGTAGTTGTAGACACACGAGGTTTACGAGTTCGGGCTCTTCTCGGAGGAAGTAATATCCCTACGTCTCGAAGCCCGGAGGCGGTCGACTGGATTATGTGTGTATGAATTACAGGGGTGCGAACCCTTTACACTGAGGATGGGGGTGGCTTATATAGAGTTCGCCAGACCCCTCCAGCCCTCAGTTATGCAGGGTTTAAGGTACATTAAGGTCGGGCGTTACTGGTAACGCCACTAATAAAGTGCTATGATGACCATAAAAACCACTTAATGCCTGTCCGTTAGCGAGTGGAGTGACTTTAGATCTCCTGGCTGTCGAGTTGACGGATCTTGGTTGAGTGGTAGTCTTCATGGTCGAGTGTCTTCGAGTTCGTCGAGTGGATCACCTCCAAGTCGATTGAAAGGTGATTTCTTCTAGGGATGTCCTTGGGGAGAGTAGTTTGGACAAGTCCATGACCCTACCCTAGGTACATAGCTTCATCATTAGCCCCTGAATGGATCGAGGTTTGAGTGGGGAAGGAGTTGAGCACTCATCCGACCCATTCTTCGTGTCATGAGTATATCTTGTCTTGGATCAATGCACCTAGGCGTCGTTACCAACTTCTTTTCCGGTCGCCTTGATCCATTCATAATTTTCTTTAGTCGAGTGAATTTCTTTACTTGAAGATTCCCGACTGGCTGCATGGAGGAGATCTTCCATCTGACGAGTTGTTCTGTTGCCCGCAGATTTCACGGGATTTGAATTTAGGGAAGCGCGCGGGACGGGGGAGGCCGCAGTAATCGGATGGGATAGAACGGAGTCTCCTCGATATCCGCGCCACCTTTTTCACCATGTATCGCGTGCGTGACTGTTGCGGGATTTGACAGGATCGCCTGGGCCTACAGGTCAGCCACTCGGAAGTGACCCCATATAAGCTGCCGGTCTAGGGCTTTTGAACAGTGCGCCTTCACTTTTCCCTTTCCTCTCGAATTCCTCTGCCACCTCTGCCTTCGTCTCCGCGCCGCCGGCCCGCTCGAGCTTCGTCTGCGGCAATGGTGAAGGAGAGAACGGCGGCTCTAGAGCGCGCGAAGAAAGCGACGGTGCAGGCGAAGGGGAAGACGTCCGGTCGGCGCGGATCTTCTTCGAGGTCCGCTCTGCCGACGGGCTGGATCCAAGGCGATTGGATGCCTTCGGCGATCACGCAGGATGACCTCGATGATCTGGTCGATGGGGGGTTCATTCCTCACCAATCTGCGTGTCTTCCGGGGAATGAGATCGAACCGCAGCCTCGCGAGGGTGAGTGCGTCCTCATCGCTACTCACGTCGACCGCGGATTTTCTCTGCCCCCTCATTCTTTTTTTTGGAGTTTCTTGAACTTTTTCGGAGCGCAACTCCATCATTTTACCCCAAATTCCATCGTGTATCTCGCTGCCTTTGTATCTTTGTGCGAGAACTTCCTGGGTTGCCGTCCCCATTGGGGCCTCTTTAAGCACATTTTCACTTGTCATTCTCAGTCGGTTAAGAAAGCCAAGTCGAGTGACGATAGGACGCAAGTGGTTCAGATGTGCGGGGGTCTAGGGAACCAGATGAGGAGTAAAAGTTCTTTTCCAGCTATGACTCTTCCCGAGTCTGTTCGCGGGTGGCAGTCGACCTGGTTCTACTGCAAAGACCAGGCGACTCCAGAACAGGCGACGGGTCTTCCTCCTTTTTCCCTGAACCGAGCAAAAAAGCCTTCCTCTCTGAAAGTGATGCCGGAAGAAAGGGCGCAAGTCAAAGTGCTGGTCGGTCGAGTGGTTCAGGTCGTCCGCGACGGGGTGACTGGTATGGATTTATTAGAGATCTTTCTCCGTAGGCGCATCCAACCGCTTCAAGCTCGCGACCATACGATGTGGATGTACTCGGCCCTCGATGACACCACTCGGATCCATCCGGAGGAGGTCGATGATGCGACGTTGGAAGGGTGGTTGTCGAGTATCACGGGGGACAAGGACAACCCCCGAGGAGCCAGGAGGATTCCTCCACTCGACCAGACGTACGAAGTAGACCAGGTCCGATTATGCATCTGTGACTGCGACCTTGCTTTCTTCATTCTGTTTGCTCAACATCAATCGACTGATATGTATTCGATGCCCAACGGGGCGCAAGAGCAGGCCGTGGAGGTGGAGACGAGCGGAGGCGAAAGCAGAGAGGAGTGGCACTTTGACGGAGAAGGGGATAAGAACGACGACGATGACTCCAGTGAAGAGGAGGAGGAAGAAGTTGATCCTCCCCGTACGGAAAGGCGATCCAAGCTCACCCACGACCCTGCGCGCAAACGTGGCAAGGCGACCGTGCCTGTTGGGCAGTCGTCTAAACGCCCTCGTGTTGGGGAACGTAGCATAAATCCAAAATTTTCCTACGTGTCACCAAGATCTATCTATGGAGAAACCAGCAACGAGGGGAAGGAGAGTGCATCTACATACCCTTGTAGATCGCTAAGCGGAAGCGTTCAAGTGAACGGTGTTGATGGAGTCGTACTCGTCGTGATTCAGATCACCGATGATCCTAGTGCCGAACGGACAGCACCTCCGCGTTCAACACACGTACAGCCCGATGACGTCTCCCACGCCTTGATCCAGCAAGGAGAGAGGGAGAGGTTTAGGAAGACTCCATCCAGCAGCAGCACAACGGCGTGGTGATGATGGAGGAGCGTGGCAATCCAGCAGGGCTTCGCCAAGCACCGCAGGAGAGGAGAAGAACTTGGGAGAGGGAGGGGCTGCACCAAAGGCAAAAGGTGTGTCTCAAGAGGCCCTCTACCCCCACTATATATAGGGATCCCAAGGGGGGGTGCGCCAGCCCTAGGAGATCCAATCTCCTAGGGGGCGGCGGCCAGGGGAGGTTTCCCTTCCCCCCAAGGCACCTAGGAGGTGCCTTCCCTCCTTGGGACTCTTCATTAGGGTTCCCCTTTCACCCTAGGCGCATGGGCCATAAGGGAAGTGGCGCCCCAGCCCACTTTGGGCTGGATCCCTTCCCACTTCAGCCCATGGGACCCTCCCGGATGGGTGGCCCCACCCGGTGGTCCCCCGGGACCCCTCCGGTGGTCCCGGTACAATACCGATGACCCCGAAACTTGTCCCGATGGCCGAAATAGGACTTCCTATATATAAATCTTTACCTCCGGACCATTCCGGAACTCCTCGTGATGTCCGGGATCTCATCCGGGACTCCGAACAACATTCGGTAACCACATACAAGCTTCCTTTATGACCCTAGCGTCATCGAACCTTAAGTGTGTAGACCCTACGGGTTCGGGAGACATGCAGACATGACCGAGACGTTCTCGGGTCAATAACCAACAGCGGGATCTGGATACCCATGTTGGCTCCCACATGTTCCACGATCATCTCATCGGATGAACCACGATGTCAAGGACTTAATCAATCCCGTATACAATTCCCTTTGTCTAGCGGTATTGTACTTGCCCGAGATTCGATCGTCGGTATCTCGATACCTTGTTCAATCTCGTTACTGGCAAGTCTCTTTTACTAGTTCCGCCACACATCATCCCGTGATCAACTCCTTGATCACATTGTGCACACTATGATGATGTCCTACCGAGTGGGCCCAGAGATACCTCTCCGTCACACGGAGTGACAAATCCCAGTCTCGATTCGTGCCAACCCAACAGACACTTTCGGAGATACCCGTAGTGCACCTTTTTAGCCACCCAGTTACGTTGTGACGTTTGGTACACCCAAAGCATTCCTACGGTATCCGGGAGTTGCACAATCTCATGGTCTAAGGAAATGATACTTGACATTAGAAAAGCTTCAGCATACGAACTACATGATCTTGTGCTAGGCTTAGGATTGGGTCTTGTCCATCACATCATTCTCCTAATGATGTGATCCCGTTATCAATGACATCCTATGTCCATGGTCAGGAAACCGTAACCATCTATTGATCAATGAGCTAGTCAACTAGAGGCTTACTAGGGACATGGTGTTGTCTATGTATCCACACATGTATCTGAGTTTCCTATCAATACAATTCTAGCATGGATAATAAACGATTATCATGAACAAGGAAATATAATAATAATCAATTTATTATTGCCTCTAGGGCATATTTCCAACAGTCTCCCACTTGCACTAGAGTCAATAATCCAGTTCACATCGCTATGTGATTAACACTCAAGGTCACATCCCCATGTGACTAACACCCAAAGAGTTCACTAGAGTCAATAATCTAGTTCACATTACCATGTGATTAACACTCAATGAGTTCTGGGTTTGATCATGTTATGCTTGTGAGATATGTTATAGTCAACGGGTCTGAACCTTTCAGATCCGTGTGTGCTTTACAAATATCTATGTCATCTCCTAGATGCAGTTACCACGCTCTATTTGGAGCTATTCCAAATAACTGTTCTACTATACGAATCCAATTTACTACTTAGAATAATCTGGATTAGTGTCAAAGTTTGCATCGGCGTAACCCTTTATGACAAACTCTTTTACCACCTCCATAATCGAGAAAATTCCTCAGTCCACTAGTTACTAAGGATAACTTTGACCGCTGTCTTGTGATCCATTTATAGATCACACTTGTACCCCTTGACTGACTCATGGTTTGGCACACTTCAGGTGCGGTACACAACATAGCATACTTTAGAGCCTACGACTAAATCATAGGGGACGACCTTCGTCCTTTCTCTCTATTCTTCCGTGGTCAGGTCTTGAGTCTTACTCAATACTCACACGTGTAATATAGCCGAGAATTCCTTCTTTGCTGATCTATTTTGAATTCCTTCAAAATCTTGTCACGGTATGTATTCATTTGAAAGTATTATTAAGCGATTTTGATCTATCCTTATAGATCTTGATGCTAAATGTTCAAGTAGCTTAATCCAGGTTTTCCATTGAAAAACACTTTTCAAATAACCCTATATGCTTTCTAGAAATACTACATCATTTCTGATCAACAATATGTCAACAACATATACTCATCAGAAATTCTATAGTGCTCCCACTCACTTCTTTGGAAATACAAGTTTCTGATAAACTTTGTAAAAACCCAAATCTTTGATCATCTCATCAAAGTGTACATTCCAACTCCGAGATGCTTACTCCAGTCCTTAAAAGGATTGCTAGAGCTTTGCATACTTGTTAGCATCTTTTAGGATTGACAAAAGTCTTCTGGTTGTATCACATACAACCTTTCCTCAAGAAAATCGTCGAGGAAACAATGTTCTGACATCCTATCTGCATAATTTCATAAATAATGCAGTAATCGCTAACATAATTCAAACAGACTTTTAGGATCGCTATGGGTGAGAAAGTCTCATCGTAGTCAACTCCTTGAACTTGTCGGAAAACATTTTAATGACAAGTCGAGCTTTCTTAATGGTGACATTTACCATCATTGTCCGTGTTCCTTTTAAAATCCATCTGTACTCAACAGCCTCACGACCATCGAGCCGTTCTGCCAAAGTCTACACTTTGTTTTCATACATGGATCCTCTCTCGGATTTAATGGCCTCGAGCCATTCATCGGAATCCGGGCCCACCATCGCTTCTCCATAGCTCGTAGGTTCATTGTTGTCTAGCAACATGACTTCCAAGACAGGATTACTGTACCATTCTGAAGCAGTACGCATCCTTGTCACCCTACGAGGTATGGTAGTGACTTGATCTGAAACTCTATGATCACCATCATAAGCTTCTACTTCAATTGGTGTAGGTGCCACAGGAACAACTTCCTGTGCCCTGCTACACACTAGTTGAAGTGACGGTTCAATAGCCTCATCAAGTCTCCACCATCCTCCCACTCAATCCTTTCGAGAGAAACTTTTCCTTGAGAAAGGACCCGATTCTAGAAACAATCCCTATTGCTTTCGGATCTGAGACAGGAGGTATACCCAACTGTTTTGGGTGTCCTATGAAGATGCATTTATCCGCTTTGGGTTCGAGCTTATCAGCCTGAAACTTTTTCACATAAGCGTCGCAGCCCCAAACTTTTAATAAACAACAACTTAGGTTTCACTAAACCATAGTTCATACGGTGTCGTCTCAACGGATTTGTGTGGTTCCCTATTTAAAGTGAGTGCGGTTGTCTCTAATGCCTAACCCATGAACGATAGTGGTAATTCGATAAGAGACATCATGGTATGCATCATATCCAATAGGGTGCAGTTATGATGTTCGGACACACCATCACACTATGGTGTTCCAGGCGGTACTAGTCGTGAAACAATTTCCACAATGTCTCAATTGTGTACCAAACTCGCAACTCAGATATTCATCTCTATGATCATATCATAGATATTTTATCCTCTTATCACGACGATATTCAACTTCACTCTGAAATTACTTGAACCATTCAATAATTCAGACTTGTGTTTCATCAAGTAAATATGCTTAGTATCTACTCAAATCATATGTGAAGTAAGAGCGTAACGATATCCACTGCGTGCCTCAGCACTCATTGGTCTGCACACATCAAAATGTGTTACTTCCAACAAGTTGCTTTCTTGTTCCATTCTACTGAAACCGAAGCTTTCAGTCATCTTGCCCATGTGGTATGTTTTGCATATCTCAAGTGATTCAAAATCAAGTGAGTCCAAACGGTCAATCTGCATGGAGTTTCTTCATGCGTACATACCAACAGACACGGTTCACATGTCTCAATCTTTTCAGAAATGAGTGAGTCCAAAGATCCATCAAAATGGAGCTTCTTCATGCGTTTTATACCAATATGACTGAGATGGCAGTGCCACAAGTAGGTGGTACTATCATTACTATCTTATATCTTTTGGCATGAACATGTGTATCACTATGATCATTCAATAAACCATTCATTCTAGGTGCAAGACCATTGAAGGTATTATTCAAATAAATAGAGTAACCATTATTCTCCTTAAATGAATAACCGTATTGCGATAGACATAATCCAATCATGTCTATGCTCTACGCAAACACCAAATAACAATTATTTAGGTTTAACACCAATCTCGATGGTAGAGGGAGCGTGCGATGCTTGATCACATCAACCATGGAAATCCTTCCAACACATCTCGTCAGCTCACCTTTAGCTAGTCTCCGTTTATTCCGTAGCTTTTATTTCGAGTTACTAACACTTAGCAACCGAACCGGTATCTAATACCCTGATGCTACTAGGAGTACTAGTAAAGTACACATTCACATAATGTATATCCAATATACTTCTATCGACAGCCTTCTCATCTACCAAGTATCTAGGGTAATTCTGCTCCAGTGGTTGTTCCCCTTATTACAGAAGCACTCAGTCTCGGGTTTGGGTTCAACCTTGGGTTTCTCCACTAGAGCAGCAGCTGATTTGCCGTTTCATGAAGTATCCCTTCTTGCCCTTGCCCATCTTGAAACTAGTGGTTTCACTAACCATCAACAATTGATGCTCCTTCTTGATTTCTACTTTCGCGGTGTCAAACATCGCGAATATTTCAAGGATCACCATATCTATCCCTGATATGTTATAGTTCATCACGAAGCTCTAGTAGCTTGGTGGCAATAGCTTTGGAAAAACATCACTATCTTATCTGGAAGATCAACTCCCACTCGATTCAAGTGATTGTTGTACTCACACAATCTGAGCACAAGCTCAACGATTGAGCTTTTCTCCCTTAGTTTGCAGGCCAAGAAAAATCGTCGTAGGTCTTATACCTCTTGACGTGGGCACGAGCCTGAAATCCCAATTTCAGCCCTCGAAACATCTCATATGTTCCGCAACATTTCAAAAATGTCTTCGGTGCCTCAATTCTAAACCATTTAACATTACCGAACTATCATGTAGTCATCAAAACGTGTATGTCAGATGTTCACAACATCCACAGACCACGTTCGAGGTCCAGCACACCGAGCGGTGCATTAAGGACACAAGCCTTCTACTGTCCGCATAATTGCTACTATCAACTTTCAACTATATTTTCTCTAGGAACATATCTAAAACAGTAGAACTTAAGCGCGAGCTACGACATAATTTGCAAAGATCTTTTGACTATGTTCAGGATAATTAAGTTCATCTTATGAACTCCCACTCAGATAGACATCCCTCTAGTCATCCAAGTGATTACATGATCCGAGTCAACTAGGCCGTGTCCGATCATCACGTGAGACGGACTAGTCAACATCGGTGAACATCTTCATGTTGATCATATCTGCCATACGACTCATGCTCGACCTTTCGGTCTCTTGTGTTCTGAGGCCATGTCTGTACATGCTAGGCTCGTCAAGTCAACCTAAGTGTTTCGCGTGTGTAAATCTGGCTTACACCCGTTGTATGTGAACATAAGAATCTATCACACCCGATCATCACGTGGTGCTTCGAAACGACGAACTTTCGCAACGGTGCACAGTTAGGGGGAACACTTTCTTGAAATTTTAATGAGGGATCATCTTATTTACTACTGTCATTCTAAGAAAATAAGATGTATAAACATGATAAACATCACATGCAATCAAATAGTGACATGATATGGCCATCATCACTTTGCTCCTTTTGATCTCCATCTTCGGGGCTCCATGATCATCGTCGTCACCGGCATGACACCATGATCTCCATCATCATGATCTCCATCATCGTGTCTTCATGAAGTTGTCACGTCAACTATTACTTCTACTACTATGGCTAACGCTTTAGCAATAAAGTAAAGTAATTACATGACGTTTATGTTGACACGCAGGTCATAAATAAATTAAAGACAACTCCTATGGCTCCTGCCGGTTGTCATACTCATCGACATGCAAGTCGTGATTCCTATTACAAGAACATGATCATCTCATACATCACATATATCATACATCACATCCTTTGGCCATATCACATCACAAGGCATACCCTGCAAAAACAAGTTAGACGTCCTCTAATTGTTGTTTGCATGTTTTACGTGGCTGCTATGGGTTTCTAGCAAGAACGTTTCTTACCTACGCAAAACCACAACGTGATATGTCAATTGCTATTTACCCTTCATAAGGACCCTTTTCATCGAATCCGATCCGGCTAAAGTGGGAGAGACTGGCACCCGCTAGCCACCTTATGCAACTAGTGCATGTCAGTCGGTGGAACCTGTCTCACGTAAGTGTACGTGTAAGGTCGGTCCGGGCCGCTTCATCCCACAATGCCGCCGAATCAAGATTGACTAGTAACGGTAAGCATATTGAACAAAATCAACACCCACAACTACTTTCTGTTCTACTCGTGCAAAGAATCTACGCAATAGACCTAGCTCATGATGCCACTGTTGGGGAACGTAGCATAAATCCAAAATTTTCCTACGTGTCACCAAGATCTATCTATGGAGAAACCAGCAACGAGGGGAAGGAGAGCGCATCTACATACCCTTGTAGATCGCTAACCGGAAGCGTTCAAGTGAACGGTGTTGATGGAGTCGTACTCGTCGTGATTCAGATCACCGATGATCCTAGTGCCGAACGGACAGCACCTCCGCGTTCAACACACGTACAGCCCGATGACGTCTCCCACGCCTTGATCCAGCAAGGAGAGAGGGAGAGGTTGAGGAAGACTCCATCCAGCAGCAGCACAATGGCGTGGTGATGATGGAGGAGCGTGGCAATCCAGCAGGGCTTCGCCAAGCACCGCAGGAGAGGAGAAGAACTTGGGAGAGGGAGGGGCTGCACCAAAGGCAAAAGGTGTGTATCAAGAGGCCCTCTACCCCCACTATATATAGGGATCCCAAGGGGGGGTGCGCCAGCCCTAGGAGATCCAATCTCCTAGGGGGCGGCGGCCAGGGGAGGTTTCCCTCCCCCCCAAGGCACCTAGGAGGTGCCTTCCCTCCTTGGGACTCTTCATTAGGGTTCCCCTTTCACCCTAGGCGCATGGGCCATAAGGGAAGTGGCGCCCCAGCCCACTTTGGGCTGGATCCCTTCCCACTTCAGCCCATGGGACCCTCCCGGATGGGTGGCCCCACCCGGTGGTCCCCCGGGACCCCTCCGGTGGTCCCGGTACAATACCGATGACCCCGAAACTTGTCCAGATGGCCGAAATAGGACTTCCTATATATAAATCTTTACCTCCGGACCATTCCGGAACTCCTCGTGACGTCCGGGATCTCATCCGGGACTCCTAACAACATTCGGTAACCACATACAAGCTTCCTTTATAACCCTAGCGTCATCGAACCTTAAGTGTGTAGACCCTACGGGTTCGGGAGACATGCAGACATGACGGAGATGTTCTCCGGTCAATAACCAACAGAGGGATCTGGATACCCATGTTGGCTCCCACATGTTCCACGATGATCTCATCGGATGAACCACGATGTCAAGGACTTAATCAATCCCGTATACAATTCCCTTTGTCTAGCGGTATTGTACTTGCCCGAGATTCGATCGTCGGTATCTCGATACCTTGTTCAATCTCGTTACTGGCAAGTCTCTTTTACTCGTTCTGCAACACATCATCCCGTGATCAACTCCTTGATCACATTGTGCACACTATGATGATGTCCTACCGAGTGGGCCCAGAGATACCTCTCCGTCACACGGAGTGACAAATCCCAGTCTCGATTCGTGCCAACCCAACAGACACTTTCGGAGATACCCGTAGTGCACCTTTATAGCCACCCAGTTACGTTGTGACGTTTGGTACACCCAAAGCATTCCTACGGTATCCAGGAGTTGCACAATCTCATGGTCTAAGGAAATGATACTTGACATTAGAAAAGCTTCAGCATACGAACTACATGATCTTGTGCTAGGCTTAGGATTGGGTCTTGTCCATCACATCATTCTCCTAATGATGTGATCCCGTTATCAATGACATCCTATGTCCATGGTCAGGAAACCGTAACCATCTATTGATCAATGAGCTAGTCAACTAGAGGGTTACTAGGGACATGGTGTTGTCTATGTATCCACACATGTATCAGAGTTTCCTATCAATACAACTCTAGCATGGATAATAAACGATTATCATGAACAAGGAAATATAATAATAATCAATTTATTATTTCCTCTAGGGCATATTTCCTACACCTCGGACGTCTTCTCCAGCGCCGACTGAAAAAGCACCCAAGCATCCGCGATCGGCGTCGTTAAAGCCACCGAAGGCCCTGCCCAAGATGAAGATGACCGTTCCCACCATCTCCGGGTAACAGCAGAACTTGCATTTTTTTATTGGGCATGGATAGGCTCTTGGCCGACTCGTTGACTGAACCGACTGGTTTCTGAAATCTGCAGTGCTGCTACCTCTGAGATCTCTGCCAGGAACGATGACCAGGAAATGGAAGACGCTGTTACCTCCAACCTTGGTGCGTTTTCTAATGTTTCACTCTTGGTCGATTGACGGTCTCCTCTGGTCGATTGGATTTTCGTCTTTATCTTTGGTTTTTCTTATATCTCCTCATGTCATTGATGTCCCTGATGATGATGACGAAGTGCCGTTGAGGGCGAGGAAGAATAGGAAGGCGTCGACTGGCAAGACATCACAAGTTGCATCAGCGCCTGAGACAGGAGTTCAGGAGGGTGGTAATACCACTCGGACTTCTGTGTCCTTCGCTGTGCCGCTAACGAGTGTTCGGCCTTCATCGTCGACCGCTGATCCGACCTCTCTTTTTGTCACACACCACGTCCCAGAGGACCAAGTGGGTGCTGCTAAAGAGGCTATACGCCAGGCAGGGATCATGATGGAGCAGGTGAAGGTGGTCCGGGAAGCTAGCCAAGCGGCCTACGATGCCAGTTCAGCGCTTCAAAGTAATGTCCAGGTTAGTTCATCACTGCTTGTTCTGTTAGGATGTGCTATCTGAAGACTCTCTTTTCCGAAGATCTTTGCATCTGTACACCCACTGGGTGTGTCGATTGAACTTTTTGGACTAGTGGGGGCACGCTGAGTGCACCCACTGGGTGTAGTCTCCGAGACTATGGTGGACTCCTGGCGGTCGACTGTAGTCTTTATATTGTGTTGCTTCACTCGAATTTCTTCACTCGATCTGGTCAGGCCATTTCGAATGGAATCTTGGAGCCAGTGGGGGCACACTGAGTGCACTCACTGGGTGTAGTCCCAGAGACCATGGTCGACTGCTGGCAGTCGACTAAGGTCTGAAGAACCCCCTTTTTTGCAGATCATGATGAGGTCGTAACCTCTTAGTCTCTTTCGGTCGACTGGTCGAGTCGAGTCGGTCAAACCAGTGGGGGCACGCTTGAGTGCACCCACTGGGTGTAGTCCCCGAGACTACTATCGGATATATTTGATTCGACTGTAGTCTTAAGAATGTTACGATTCTTCTCTTAGTCGCTCAGAAGCAACCTATCTTTGACGTCTATCGACTGACTCTTTGTTGAAATCCTGCGAGCTTGTGGCTCGCTATACTGAATTGGAAAACAAACAGATCCAGCTCAACCTTGACTTGAGGCTTTCCCAGGAGAACTTGCAGAAGGCGAGGGACGAAGCACAAGGTATGGCTGGTGAGAACTTGACGACTGTCTTACTTTTCTGCCCATTCCTGATGCTGATCCCGTTGATGTTTTAGATAAAATGGAGGAGGCTCTCAAGAAGGACCATGACCTTGCCGAGGCGCAGAAGGCGGCTTTGGAAAAAACGAGGCTTGAGGAAGAAAAGCTGGCTTCAGTCAGTAATCTCAAAGAGGAGAACTCCAGACTGAAAGCTGCTCTCGACGCAGCCAACAAAGAGGCCAGCCGTCTGAAGAATGACAAGATAGCTCTGAATGACAAGGCAAGTGAACTGGCGGGGAAGAGGAACAATCTGGAGGCTTATCTGGGTGAACTCGCCAAGAAGTTATTCGTCATGCTTGAGGGTAATCACTCTTACCCGACTGACTTGTTGTCATCAATCCATTGTAGAGCCACTGACTTATCTTTGAATTGTGTTTACAGAATTCTGCCAGAACTTCGAGGAGGAGACCAGTCGAGTGGAGACGAACTTGGACCCCATTCATTCTCTGGTGAAGGATGAGGCTTCTATGAACGTGCTACGACTGGAGTCTCGTATTGCTGGAGTGGTTGACTACCTTGCTCGACTGAAGGTTGCGGCATCGCGGATCGACACGGCGCTCTGGCCTGGGACGACGCTTCAAAATGACCTCGAGTCTCTGATGACTCGACTGAATGAAGTTCCAGGTCGAGTGCAGGAATGGAAGAAGTCCTCCGCTACGTGTGGCGCTGACGTCGCTCTATCCCTGGTCCGTGTTCACTTCAAGGAGGTGCAAGAGGAAAAGATGGCGGATCTCCAAGTTGCCAATACCAGGAAGCATAACTTTCAGTCTTTCATGGAGACCTTCATTGCTGCTGCCACTCGGATTGCTGACGGGATTGACCTGGACCAGCTTGTCGCGCCCTCCAGTCCTCCACCTGAGGACTAAAACTTCTATGCTTCACTTCAAATTTGCCTCGGAATGCCGAGTGATGGTGTAACCGTTAAACTTCTTAGGGCTTGATGCTCAAATACTTTTGATCTGCCGTTTAGAACCTTGGGATTTATCCGAACTTGGTTTGTTTCTGAATATGCTGGTGTTTCCTTTCGACTGGAATTTGTTTTCACTTTGAATACTCTTTGTGCTTGGAATGCAGCTCTAAGGCGTAGAAAACTTAGGCGAGCACTGGACCGCAGCTAAGCCCCCAAGTGGGAGGATTGCTCACCACTCGGTGGGATTTTTTTAAACTTAGGCGAGTACTGGGACTGCAGCTAAGCCCCAGAGTGGGAGGATTGCTCAGCACTCGGTGGGATTTTTCAAACTTAGGCGAGTACTGGACTGCAGCTAAGCCCCCGAGTGGGAGGATTGCTCGCCACTCGGTAGGATTTTTTAAACTTAGGCAAGTACTGGGACTGCAGCTAAGCCCCCGAGTGGGAGGATTGCTCGCCACTCGGTAGGATTTTTTAAACTTAGGCGAGCACTTGGGCTGCAGCTAAGCCCCTGAGTGGGGAGGATTGCTCGCCACTCGGTAGGATTTTTTAAACTTAGGCAAGTATTGGGACTGCAGCTAAGCCCCCGAGTGGGAGGATTGCTCACCACTCGGTAGGATATTTTTTAAACTTAGGCGAGCATTTGGGCTGCAGCTAAGCCCCCGAGTGGGAGGATTGCTCGCCACTCGGTAGGATTTTTTTATAAACTTATGCGAGTACTGGGACTGTAGCTAAGCCCTGGAGTGGGAGGATTGCTCGCCACTCGGTAGGATTTTTTTTAAAACTTAGGCGAGTACTGGGACTGCAGCTGAGCCCCCGAGTGGGAGGATTGCTCACCACTCGGTAGGATTTTTGAAACTTAGGCGAGTACTAGGACTGCAGCTAAGCCCCCCGAGTGGGAGGATTGCTCACCACTCGGTAGGATTTTTGAACTTAGGCGAGTACTTGGACTGTAGCTAAGCCTCCGAGTGCGAGGCTGGCTCACCACTCGGTGGGATTTTTTTGAACTTAGGCGAGTACTTGGACTGCAGCTAAGCCTCCGAGTGGGAGGCTGGCTCACCACTTGGTAGTATTTTTTTGAACTTAGGCGAGTACTTGGACTGCAGCTAAGCCTCCGAGTGGGAGGCTGACTCACCACTTGGTAGGATTTTGTTTGAACTTAGGCGAAACAGATTCGCAGCTAAGCCCCCGAGTGGGAGGCTGGCTCACCACTCGGTGGGATTTTTTGAACTTAGGTGAAACAGATTCGCAGCTAAGCCCCCGAGTGGAAGGCTGGCTCGCCACTCGGTGGGATTTTTGAACTTAGGCGAAACAAATTCGCAGCTAAGCCACCCACTGGGGGATTTCTCATGTAAACAAAAAGCAAATAACAAACACTTGGAGAATTATAACACTTTTGTCTTTGATAAATAAACTATAGAGGTATCTCTTATTACATCTCATCCGAGTGAGTACTTAAGTGTAAAAGGGGCGGAGCAGCTCCGCATTCCAAGCTCGTGGCTCATCGATGTGGCAATCAACATTGTAAAGGTGGTACGATCCATTCTGGCGGACTCTAGTGACGATGAAGGGACCTTCCCAAGTAGGAGCGAGCTTGTGTGGTTTCTGTTGATCCACTCGGAGGACCAAGTCTCCTTCTTGGAAGGCTCGACTCTTCACATTTCTGGCATGGAATCGACGTAAGTCTTGATGATAGATAGTTGATAGGATCATGGCCATCTCCCTTTCTTCTTCTAGGAGGTCGACTGCGTCTTGTCGGGCTTGTTCTGCTTCATCTTCAGAGTAGAGCTCGACTCGGGGTGCATTGTGAAGCAAGTCACTTGGCAAAACTGCTTCAGCCCCATAGACCAGAAAGAATGGAGTTTGTCGAGTCGACCTGTTGGGGAACGTAGAAGAAATTGAAAATTTTCTACGCAACACCAAGATCAATCTATGGAGTAATCTAGCAACGAGGGAAGGAGAGTGCATCTACATACCCTTGTAGATCGCTAAGCGGAAGCGTTCAAGTGAACGGGGTTCATGGAGTCGTACTCGTCGTGATCCAAATCACCGATGATCCTAGCGCCGAACGGACGGCACCTCCGCGTTCAACACACGTACAGAACGGAGACGTCTCCTCCTTCTTGATCCAGCAAGGGGATAGGAGAAGTTGAGGGAAAACTCCGACAGCACGACGGCATGGTGGTGATGGAGCTCGTGGTTCTCCGGCAGGGCTTTGCCAAGCACTGCGGAGGAGGATGAGGTGTTGGAGGAGGGAGAGGGCTGCGCTAGGGGAAGGGGTGTGGCTTCCCTCTCTCTTCCTCACTATATATAGGGGTAAGGGAGGAGGGGAAGGCGCCCTAGGGGAGGGGCGGCGGCCACAGGGGAAACCCTAGATGGGTTTGGGCGCCCCCACCCCCTAGGAAACATGCCCCCCAAGCCGGGAGGGGCGGCTGCCCTAGGGGTGGCGCCCCCACCTCTCTGGTTACGTGAGATGGGGTTGGGAGGGGCGCTCAGCCCCTTAGTGGGCTGATGTGCCCTCTCCCCTTGGCCCATAAGGCCCCCCAACGCTTGCCGGGGCCTCCGAAACCCCTTTCGGACACGCTGGTCATCACCTGGTACCCCTAGAACAATTCCGGACTCCAATACCCTTCGTCCAATATACCGATCTTCACCTCCAGACCATTCCGGAGCTCCTCGTCATGTCCAGGATCTCATCCGGGACTCCGAACAACCTTCGGTAACCACATACTATTTCCCATAACAACTCTAGCGTCACCGAACCTTAAGTGTGTAGACCCTACGGGTTCGGGAACCATGCAGACATGACCGAGACAACTCTTCGGCCAATAACCAACAGCGGGATCTGGATACCCATGTTGGCTCCCACATGTTCCACGATGATCTCATCGGATGAACCACGATGTCGAAGATTCAATCAATCCCGTATTCAATTCCCTTTGTCTAGAGGTATTGCACTTGCCCGAGATTCGATCATCGGTATCTCGATACCTTCTTCAATCTCGTTACCGGCAAGTCTCTTTACTCGTTCCATAACACATCATCCCATGATCAACTCCTTGGTCACATTGCGCATATGATGATGTCCTACCGAGTGGGCCCAGAGATACCTCTCCGTTATACGGAGTGACAAATCCCAGTCTCGATTCGTGCCAACCCAACAGACACTTTCGGAGATACCTGTAGTGTACCTTTATAGCCACCCAGTTACGTTGTGACGTTTGGTACACCCAAAGCATTCCTACGGTATCCGGGAGTTGCACAATCTCATGGTCTAAGGAAATGATACTTGACATTAGAAAAGCTTTAGCATATGAACTACATGATCTTTGTGCTAGGCTAAGGATTGGGTCTTGTCCATCACATCATTCTCCTAATGATGTGATCCCGTTATCAACGACATTCAATGTCCATGGTCAGGAAACCATAACCATCTATTGATCAACGAGCTAGTCAACTAGAGGCTTACTAGGGACATGGTGTTGTCTATGTATCCACACATGTATCTGAGTTTCCTATCAATACAATTATAGCATGGATAATAAATGATTATCATGAACAAGGAAATATAATAATAACCAATTTATTATTGCCTCTAGGGCATATTTCCAACAGTCTCCCACTTGCACTAGAGTCATAATCTAGTTCACATCGCCATGTGATTAACACTCACAGGTCACATCGCCATGTGACCAACATCCAAAGAGTTTACTAGAGTCAATAATCTAGTTCACATCACTATGTGATTAACACTCAATGAGTTCTGGGTTTGATCATGTTATGCTTGTGAGAGAGGTTGTAGTCTACGGGTCTGCAACATTCAGATCCGTATGTATGTCATCTTGTGGATGCAGCTACTACGCTATATTTGGAGCCATTTCAAATAACTGTTCTACTATACGAATCCGGTATCTCTACTCAGAGCTATCCGGATAGGTGTTAAGCTTGCATCGATGTAACTCTTTACGTCAAACTCTTTATCACCTTCATAACCGAGAAACATGTCCTTATTCATCTAAGGATAATTTTGACGAATAGCTCGCCAGACACCTCGGCCAGGAAAAGCCAAGAACAATGGCCGCACTCACAAGCCTCATGACCCGCTTTTGCGCAGGGGAGGACAGCTGGTTGGCACGATGCAGTCCCAGTGACCCAAGTACATCAGAAAGCAGGGATGGAAACGGGAAACCACGACGATACAAGGACCTTCGCCGAATTAAAAGAAAAAGTCCGAAGAGCACGACAGTCAATGCCGGATTCAAATGCTCACGGCAAAATCAGACAAAATCACCCCCTCAGGATAACAGGCAAGATCCGTCCAGTCTAAAGAGAATCATGGACAGGATATGTCAGATACACAGTACTCCTGGAAAGCCTGCTAATCATACCCACAGAGACTGTTGGGTTTTCAAACAATCCGGAAGGCTTAACGCCGAACACAAGGGGCTCGACACACCAAGTGAGGAAGAGGACGAACCCCAAAAGCAGAACACCAGGAAGCAAAAGAACTTCCCGCAAGAAGTCAAAACAGTGAACTCACTTCACATAACAAGGCATGAGGCACCCATAAAGGTCCGCACATTCAAGCCTATCCCTCAGGAGTCTGGCCACTGGTCACTAAAGCCAATCATTTTTGATCAGCTAGATTATTCTCACAATATCAAACACGCAGGCCGGACTGCCCTGATACTTAATCCAATAATAGACGGATTCCAGTTTACCAACGTCCTTATGGACGGTGGCAGTGGACTAAATCTGATATATCAGGATACAATTCACCGCATGGGCATAAACCCAGCACGAATCCGTCATAGTAAAACCTCCTTTCAAGGAGTAGCACCAGGCCCGGACACCCACTGTATGGGTTTTCTCCGGCTTGTGGTCATATTTGGCTCTGCCAATAACTTCCGTCGCGAAAAGCTTATCTTCCACATAGTCTCGTTTTCAAGTCGCTATCAAGCACTAATGGGACGCGGAGCTTTCGCTCGCTTTAACGCAGTACCGCATTATGCATCCCTCACTCTAAAGATGCCCGGTCCTCGAGGCATCATCTCTTTAAAGGGAGCATACTAAACTACATCTCCTCCAAACGGAGGATTGTGCGGCCGCTTAAACGGCCGCCCAACAAAATGGTCTCGCCAGCCAAAAGACTTTTTCGATGTAAGTCACAAAAGGCCGCGGACCCGGACTCAATGAGTTCGGCACAAGCCCATTTTCGTTATAGGCTTGGTATGCCTCACCAGGGGCTGTACGGAGAGACAATAAAACTCGACCGTATCTATTTCTCACTTCAAATTTTTATTTATTATTCTTTTTGATCCGCACGACCCATTTTTCAATTTAGTTCTTCCCTTTTACAGATGAACGTCGTACGGCGCCCGTCCAGGACACGACACAACGGAGACACAGGCGCAGACGTGCAGTAGGGACCCGCCCCAAAGGATTCTTCTTAGATTAAGACCCTGCGTAAACCTTTTTTACTGTCTCTTGCTGCTATACATCCCCTAGTTTATCTCACTATAACCATGGAGGAGAATGGCGTTTTGGCATGTGGCCACGCCAGAATTCTTGCTCGTACCTGGACACAAGGGGCTTTTTTCTTTTTCAAGGGTGTTGTTTCACACGCACCCACAAAGACCAAACACCTTAGGGAGTGTTCGGCGTCGCGAGTTTTGGCACTATATGCATCAGCTCTGAGTCATGATTTTGGTCACATGTTGGGTAGCCCGGCTCCTGAGTTCGGCCACCTTACGTTCCGTTCTGTCGGCTAAGGTTGCACCAGGAGAACTACTGCGATTGTGCCCCAGTTCGGCCGGGTGAGCACCTCAGTAGAGAAAGCCGAAAACCAACTTTCATAATGTAGCGCGAGACTGGTCGCCACTCGATAACCTACAGGAATTTATCGAATTCCTCCGTTTTGATGAAGGGCTGCTTCCCGGTCAGGCACATATGCGTCCCGAATTCGGGTAAACGCAATCGCCATTAAAAGGCTACCTAAAGAGTCCCACTGTCAAGCTCCTATGGCTAAGTGAAAGTGTTAAAGCATTATAGTCCGATTGCCTAGCCCGCGGCGCTATCACCTCCTTTGTAGGACCAAGACGTTGGGTTAAGTGTGAAATGCGTTCTTCGCGCGCACCTCCGCACTATGTGCGTGGGGGCTGAAGCCAACGACTGCAATCTTTCAGAATTTATATATTAAAACGGCCGCACAGGAGGTGTTATTAATACTTGAAGGCACAAGTCTAAATTACGCCATTACAATTTATAAAAACATTGATCTACGATCACATATGCTGTCATAAAACAGCATCTTTCGAACACTGCGTCTCTATTATACGAGCGCCTACGAGGACTTCCTCAAAATAGTGCTCGGAAGGAATTCGGCTTTTATCCGAATCACGGGACGCAACAACGATGGGCTCCATATCTGCCCAGTATGTCTTCACACGGGCAAGGGCCAGCCGCGCGCCCTCTGTGCAAGCGGACCTCTTTAGAGCGTCAATCCGAGGCACCACGTCAAGAAATTGCTGCACCAAACTAAAATAGCTTTTCGGCTTCGATCTCCCCGGACATAGGCGGTCCATGGCATACTTCATGGTGAGTCCGGACAACCTATTCAGCTCGGCCCATTGGCCCAGGCGATCATCCACTGATAATGGACGCTCTGGATTAGTGAACTGCGACCAGAAGAGCTTTTCCACTTCATGATCTTTCTTATCTCGAAAGTACTCGGTCGCATCGGCGGCGCTAGCCGACAAATCCAGATAGGTGTCCTCCACGCTCCACGCTCGGTCCAACGGGGCGAACTTCGGATCAAACAATTTTCTCCGCAGCAGGAAGGGCTTTCCATCCGCAATTAGTCCGGCTTGACGCAGCTCTTCCCTTGACGCTCTCATACCAGAGCGGGCGTCCTTGGCGTCGGCGACGGCCTTCTCTAAATCCGTCTGCCGGGCTCGACCTTCCTCTTCAAGAAGTTTGCAACGGTCAGTAGCACTTTTCAACTTTACGGCTATATCAGCCATCTCCTCCTTGCTTCGGCAATGGGAAGCCTGTTCGGCTTTTAGCTCTTCACGGGCTCTTCCGGCAGCCGCATCGCTTTTTTTGGCTTGTTCCTTTGCTTTGGCGTGCTCGGCCCTAAGTCCTTCTAAGGCCGCCGCACCATCTGCATCAAGCATACACAAGGTAAGATATTGACATAAAGCTCCTCTTACTAATAATCGCCAAATAAACTCAATACCTTGAGCATCATCAAGCCGCTTGTTAACAAGCACGATGTCGGCTTCTGCCTCATCAAGTTGCCGTTTCATTTCGGCAAATTCTCGAGTCCGGCTTGACTCCGGACGACCTGCCACCTACATGCAAAGGTGCCACTTAAAGGACCTGGGATTAAGATCCTCTGCGCGCCGCTAATCTTTGCGGCACACAGAGTCTTAGGGGCTACTATCTATACAGGGCGCATGTTATTATGCGCAATTAACACTAATGTTCGTTATTCAAAACGTACCTCAAGGCCTGCTAGTAAACTCTTGACGGCCTCGTTCAGTCCGCTTTCCGCGGATGAAATCTTTTCAATCACCGTATGCATCAACACACGATGCTCCTCTGAAACAGAGGCTCGGCCCAGCAGAACTTTCAGCTCCTCCGACCGAACACCAGATGGTGCCGGACTCGTCCCATGGCCTTCTTCGGAGGCCGGACACGGAGAACCCCGGGGGGCCGCATGATCACCTTCTGCCTCTGGCAGATTCGGAGAAATCCTCTACGACGACACTTCGGCGTCGCCCGCCTTGCTAGGCGATGAAGGAGGAGGCGTTCCGCTCTCCATCATCTCCGGAAGAAGATCCCCCGATGACGAGCTCTGCCGAGAAGGGTCGAGGTCCGGACTACAAGGTAAGGTTTCGGTTAAAACTTCTCAGATATAAATCAAGGATTTCTCTTAAAAGAATGACTCTCTTTCTACTTACGGCTCGTTGGAGGGCTGCTCCTTTTGAGGATTTAGTTCGGCCGAGGGGCTCCCCAGCGTCGGGTCCTCAGACGCGGATTCTTTCCCCCGCTTTGGAGCTACGGCTCCCGGGTCGTCAGAGGCGGCCCTTTTCTTCCCCTTTGGAGAGGAGTTGTAGATTCCCCCCTTTGGGATGGCCTCTTTCGAAGAGGCCACGGTTTCCTTGTCCGCCCCTTCATTTTCCTCCCGAGGCGCCACCTCCAACATCCTGACTAGCACAGGATCTAGCCTGGTCTCGGGAAGGGGAGCCGGGCACCGGATCAGCTTCGCCTTCGCTATCCACTCCTGCGTAAAAAGGAGAAGTACTGTTAAAAAATAAGTCAATTGTACGGATAGAAGGTCCGGGCGCAAGGTCACCTACTTCTGTATCCGGGCGGTTGCGGCTTAAACCAGCATCCTCGGTCAAATCCGGACTCACTCCTTGTGGTCCGAAGAACAGTCTATACATCTCCGTAGGCGTCATGCCCATGAGATTTCGGAGAACTCGCGGCCCCTCTGGGTTGAACTCCCACAAGCGGAGGGGGCGACGTTGGCCGGGCAGTATCCGACGAATCAGCATAACTTGCGTCACCTTGACCAGGTTGAGGTCTCCTTTTAGGAGATCCTTTATGCGGCCCTGCAACATAGGAACGTCTTTGGGCAAGCCCCGATCTAACCTTGTGTTGATCCACGATGTTAAACGTGGTGGGGGGCCCGAGCGAAAGGCGGGAGGCGCTACCCAAGTGGTGCCCCGAGGAGAGGTGATGTAGAACCACTCCTGTTGCCATAAGCCGAGCTCCTCTTGAAAAGTGCCCTCGGGCCATGGAGCATCGGTATTCCTTTTTATAACAACACCTCCGCACTCTACGTGATGCCCCTCGATTATCTTCAGTTCTACCTTGAAGGTTTTGAGCCGTAATCCGAAGTGAGGAGTGATATGGAGAAATGCTTCACACACAACAATGAAGGAGGAGATATGGAGGATGGACTCCGGAGCTAGGTCATGGAATTCCAGCCCATAATAAAACATCAGCCCCCTTACGAAAGGATCCATTGGGAAGCCTAGTCCCCGAAGGAAGTGGGAGATGAATACTACGCTCTCACCAGGCTGAGGGCTTGGGATCGCTTGTCCTTGAGCAGGCAACCTGTGCGGGATCTCGCTGGTCAGGAACCTAGCCTCTCTCAACCTTGATACGTCCTCCTCCGTAACGGAGGAGGGCATCCATTGGCCTTGAAGGCCGGAGCCGGACATTGTCGATGGTCCGGTGCGCCTAGAATCTAAAAGCCTGGGGTGTTGGAACTCGAGGCTATGGGCGAGCTTGTTTTGAGAACACAAGAGGGGAGCAGGGTCTCGGTCTCTTTATAAGAGGCAGAATATCAAGAGCCCTCCCCGTAACCGTCTTGGACTAGCCTTTAATCAAGGCAGGACGTGCTTAACGGGCACGGTTGGGTTACCCTCGTCCGCATTAATGAGAATCCCGTTAAAAGGGGCACACGATCTCTGCTTCGACAAGACGTGCCAAGGAAACCGCCTCGTTGAACGTACTGTGGCGGAACAACAAAAAATAATCCATACAGAAGGCTTGGTCGCAGTGTTATGACGCACTGCGGAATACGTCAGCAGATTTGATTTGTGTTTGTATTATTCTCTATATGGCAATACGTGGAAACTTGTTTTGCAGAGCCGGACACTATTTTTGGTGTTTATTATCTTCTTGAAGAATTTGGAGGAGGAACCCGCCTTGCAATGCCGAAGACAATTTGCGCGCTGGACTCGTCGTCATTGAAGCCTGGTTCAGGGGCTACTGAGGGAGTCTTGGATTAAGGGGTGTTCGGATAGCCGAACTATATCTTCAGTCAGACTCCTGGACTATGAAGATACAAGATTGAATACTTCGTCCCGTGTCCGGAAGGTTCTTTCCTTGGCGTAGAAGGCAAGCTAGGCGTGCGGATATTCAAGATCTCCTACCAATGTAACCGACTCTGTGTAACCCTAACCCTATCCGGTGCCTATATAAACCGGAGGGTTATAGTCCGTAGGACAGAACACATCATAACCATCATCATACCTATAGGCTAGCTTCTAGGGTTTAGCCTCCTTGATCTCGTGGTAGATCTACTCTTGTACTACCCATATCATCAATATTAATCTAGCAAGAGTAGGGTTTTACCTCCATCGAGAGGGCCCAAACCTGGGTAAAATAAAGTGTCCCTTGTCTCCTGTTACCATCCGACCTTGACGCACAGATCGGGACCCCCTACCCGAGATCCGCCGGTTTTGACACCGACAGATGGGTTCAGTGTGTTTGGTATGACGGCAACCCATTACAGTTGTTGGCCCGTATTTGTCTTTCCACTCAATCTCCCCCCCGGACAGATTATGCAAAGAAAGAACATTTTCCTGACGTTGATAATTCCAGGACCCAACTATCCGGGCAAAAATATGAATGTGTACATGCAGCCGCTTAAGGACGAATTGCAAGAAGCCTGGGATAATGGGTTCAAGACATACGACGCCTTTAGCAAACGGAACTTCATAATGCGTGTCTGGTACATGTACTCGACGCATGACTTGCCGGCGTATGCGCTATTCGTTGGCTGGTGTGTGCATGGAAGGTTCCCGTGCCCCACATGCAAGGGAGCTCTTGAGTTTCGTTGGCTTCATGCC
Source organism: Aegilops umbellulata (assembly GCA_032464435.1). Taxonomy (NCBI): domain Eukaryota; kingdom Viridiplantae; phylum Streptophyta; class Magnoliopsida; order Poales; family Poaceae; genus Aegilops; species Aegilops umbellulata. The sequence goes on along the minus strand of CP136059.1, from coordinate 442,540,019 downwards.
CGTCGCAAGTTTTCTTGCTTCGACATGCATAGATAGTTCCTGGATCCTCGCCATAAGTTCAGGAAAGACAAGAAGAACTTCATCAGGGGTAGAGTTGTCAAAAACTCTGCACCACCAGCATTGACAGGCCAACAGACCCTATATCAGTTAAGCGCTCTCGAGCCAGATCCACAACGTCCAGGGTACTTCAAGGGGTATAATACTAGGCACGCGTGGACTCACAAAACATGCTTATGGGATCTGCCTTACTTCAAAGACCTCCTTTGCCCGCACAACATCGACGTGATGCACACTGAGAAGAATATCGCCGAGGCACTTTTTGGTACATTGTTCGGCATAGATGGGAAGTCAAAGGATAATACTAAGGCTAGAGTCGATCTGGAGGCGCTATGTGATAGGCCGTTACAAAACATGAAAGAACTGAAAGGAAAGCAGAACTGGACGAAGCCAAAGGCATGGTTCAATCTTGGAAGGCCAGCTATGAGGGAAATTCTCTTGTGGGTGCAACAACAGTTGATGTTCCCCGATGGGTATGCAGCGAATCTAAGGAGGGGAGCGAATGTTGATAAACTGAAGATATTTGGTCTCAAGAGTCATGATTGGCACATATGGATTGAGCGGGTAATGCCGGTGATGTTTCGTGGCTTCATCCCTGAGGATGAATGGCTAGTACTGGCAGAACTCAGCTATTTCTTCCGTGTTCTTTGTACGAAAGAACTATCGCCTGGCGTGCTAGAATAAATGGAAGAGTTGGCGCCGGAGTTGATCTGCAAGTTAGAGAAGATCTTTCCACCGGGCTTCTTTAATCCAATGCAGCATTTGATTTTGCATCTCCCGACCGAGACAAGATTGGGGGGGGCCCGTGCAAAATCGTTGGTGCTACCCAACTGAGACGATGCAGAAGACGCTTCGAGAAAAATGTAAAAATAAAGGTAGAATTGAAGCATCGATGGCTGAGGCATTCATTACAGAGGAGGCGACAAACTTCGTAACAGTGCACTACGAAGGCAAAAATCGTCATTTGCATAATCCGAAGCCTCGGTACAATGCTGACGAGCCTAAAAAGGGTGGATCCAACCTGAGCCTATTCAAAGGGAATCTCGCACCAGCTAGTGTTTCACATCCAGTATCTTTGGATAACGAAGGATGGAAAACCATTTCGTTGTATATCTTCAACAACCTGATTGAAGTGCAGCCATACATCGAGTAAGTTCTTGGTACATTGTTTCACAACTTCTATTTCCTTTGAACTACTCTTATTCCTGGATATGTCATACAGTCGATACGTCGCCATATTCTCGTATGGAGCGGAGATCCAAAAGGATTCCGTCGAAGAGTATGAGCTTCTCGCAAAGCAAGGAGGTGGCTATCCCGGTTTCATCTCTTGGTTCAAACAAACGGTAATTTCTATTAGACAATTTCATTTCATTCGCTAATTTGTGCATAATGCAACAATCCTTTCATATTAAACTTGTAGGCTAATTCAGAGTCTATGGACGCCGAATTGAGACAAGTCGCTAATGGTTTTGACTATAAGGTCCGTTCATTTGACAAGTACGACATCAACGGGTATCGCTTTCGTACCTATGGCAAAGAGCTATCTATGGCCGACCGAAAGTCTACAAATTGTTGTGTATCTGCTATCGGCGAAGGAGTTACCGAGTATTATGGGAGAGTTGAAGCAATTTATGAACTTCTGTTCTATGGTGAAAACCCACCGAATGTCGTAGTCTTCAAATGTTATTGGTTTCAGCCGAAGGAGACTAGAAGGACTCATGAACATATAGGGCTAGTTGAAATCAACCAAAGCACTCATTTAGATGTTCCTCATGTCTATATTATGGCTCAACAGGCGACCCAAGTATTCTATCTACCGTGGGCCTGCCAAACTAATCCAAATCTGAAAGGTTGGGATGTCGTTTATGAAGTGTCGCCACGTGCTAGACTTTCTCCCCCAAAGGAAGAGGATTATGAACCTCACATTAACCCAGACACATATGAAGGAGAATTCTTCCAAGAGACACGTCTTTCCAAAAAGCGTTTCAAGAACCGCTATACTTCACCCCAATACATTGAAGTAGACAGCGACAATGAATCCGACATCACCCCAGAGGAGGAACAAGAAGAGCCGGAACAAGAAGAGGTTACTGCTGCGGATGACCTGTCAATGCTTGACCAATTACGTCAAGGTGGCCTTGCACATGTTGATGCCAATGAACCCTATGAGCCCATCATTGATTATAGTGATGATGATGAATATGCATTTATTGATGATACTGATCGAGATTATTAGTAGTGTCAGGTATTAAATTTTTTTATGTTGTACTTGATGATGATACACTTAAGTGATATACATATTATTATTCATGTCGGTACTTTTTTTTTTATGTTGTACTAATTTCGTTTATTCTTTGTCATGGCAGGTGTTGAAAGATGGTGGGCGCTGGTCGGGAATGCGCCGAGGCCCCTTCTTCGTCGGCGCGTGGTGTTAGGTCTTCCATTCCACACGCACCTCTCCGCCGAGCGTTGCTGGACAGTATGGCGACACCGCCGGGCCCTTCTTCATCGACCGCGGTGCCCAGCAGGGGACGAGGTAAGAAGAAGAGAGGAGGTGGAGCACGTGGTCGCGGGAGAGGAGGAGGTAGGGTGACTCTTACGGCGCCTTCCTCGCCACCGCCCCCAGCTGTTTCACCCGAGCACGTGACTGCTAGGGTGGACTCGTCTGAGGAGGAGGCTGCACGGACTCCGGTCCACGAGCCTCCGGTCCACTAGTCTTCAGCCCACGAGACTTGGGCCCGGAGGAGCACATGTCTGGATGGGGTACCTGTTCGGGTCAGCCTGAGGATGGCGGGGAGCCGAGTGGCCATGCTGATGTTGGCGGGGAGCCGACTGATGAGGAGGGGGAGGAGGGGGCAACATCTACCAGCGTGGTGCTACACGGCTCCCGTCCGTGCCGACGACCCGCGAGCAGAGGTGGTTGATTTTCCCTGATGGGGAGAGGTAAGTGCATTTAATCTTTTTGTACCTTCTGCATTCACGTTTCTTCAAATAACTGATGTGTTGGCCTTGTCATGCTGCAGGGGTTGGGACCACCATGAAAGTGTCCGCCGGCCCAACTCCGTCCTTGGAGTTCTGATTCGGCAAAACTTCCCGGGGTTTGTCACGTTGCCTGGTGAGGGTCGGCTTCCAGAGGTTGGATTGACTTGGGAGCACTACTTGGCTGCCCCGGCCCCGCCGGGTGAGATTATCGACGGTGTCTTGTGCAAGACGAGGGCAGACGTCGTGATCAGAAAGTTCTGGGTAATTGCTCCTTTACACAATTAAAAATCTTCAACTAGCTAGTTATTAATTGTACTAATCAATATTGTCTCATTTGATTGCAGACATTCTACAAGTGTGAGGAGGGATACGAGGAGGAGGTGGATCATGTTATCCACTAGGAGTGCAAGCGCCTACTTCAGAACTTACGGCATGAGGTTCAGGTGCAGGCTGTTCGAGACTACTACGCCGGGCGTGGTATCAAGAAGCCCAAGCAGGAGTGCCGTGATAAGTTCTTGAGTAAGGAGCTGTACATGAAGGTAATTCTTAAGGCCTTGTACTTACTTCCTTCATTTAGTAATTCATAGCCTTAGCGCTCAAGTTTCTATTTGCTAACTTAGGCCCTTCCGAGATGGTGTGCGGATCGGATGGATTGTTGGGTGGTGTTGGTCAATGCGTGGTGCTCAGAAGAATGGCTGGCCACCCACAAAGAGGCCAAGGACAAACATGCCCAAATGGAAGGTGTGCCACACCACCAAGGCAGCTCCAACTTATTTCAGTACGGGCGGAACTGGGTATGTGGTTTGCTTCATGATTCATGCAATTCATTCATCATGCTAGCTTTAGCCCTTTAATTACTAATTTACTTTGTTTCTCTCTTTCAGGCACGCTACAATAAGGCGGATAAGGTGCCAGAGGTGTACGACCTGTATGCCATGGCCCACACTGGCCCTTACAAGAAAGTTAAGGCATTCTCTGCGTCTAACCTCGATGATCCAAAGAACTTCACCAACATCTCCGCCCATGACAAGCTCGTGCAATATAGAGATCAGGGGAAGGCGAGGAAAGGGGAGGACTTTAACCCGAGCCAGGGTCCCATTGATACAGAGCTGCTGATGATATATGGTGGCGGGAGGTCCCATGGCTCCATAGCCATGGGAGATGGACTTATCCGTTGTCCTAGCACTCTCCCGGAGATCAAGGCGCGCTAGTCAAGCTCCGCTCCTGAGATGAGGCCTCGTGAACATCCAGTCCAACTCGCCTTCAAGGTTAGTTATACGTACTCAGCTATCTTTCTCCATTACATTCTGTGCGCTTCCATCAATGATTACAAATGGTCATGTGAGTGGTGTTGCAGGCTGCTATACAGAGTGAGAGAGATAGAACGAAGAAACTTCTGGCGGAGGCGGCGGAGAGGCAGCGGGAGTTGGAGGAGAAGACGACAAAGATGTTGGAGGAGGAGAGGGCACGGAATGACATGCAGGCAAGGGCCATGTACGAGCTCCTTGTGGTAAGTTTCTTCTGCAGATTACTTGCTAGTCTTCACATTTGAGTCTCATTACTAACTAGTATGACTATTGTGAAAACCAAATGTGCAGTCTGTGTGCGAGAAGTCCGGTCAGACCGCTCCGCCGATGCCAGTGATTGCTCCTGGGAGCACGGTGAGTTTAATTTGAATGGACATTACTTGCTAGTCTTAACATTTGAGTGTCATAATGCTAACGAGACATTGGAAATGATCTTTGGTGCAACTTAACTCCAGAAACGCATCGCACGATCCTTCTCCAGCTACCGGCGCGAGCCAGCCCGCTCCTTCTCCAGCTACCGGCGCGAGCCAGCCCGGTCCTACACCTCTGTGATCACGGTAAGTTTCTCTAGTGTTTTGCTTAACAAATGCATAAAGACCTAGACTTAGCTTTATTTCCTCCAATATGCTTACCATAATGACCTAGAGTTAGCTTCTTTTCCTCCAAAATGACTTAATAAGCTTACTGACCTCATAAACCATCCATTCTACCTAAGTTAGGTCTAAAATGACTCATTTTACCTTTGTTAGCTTACAAGTGATCCAATTTATCCAAGTTAGCTCTAAAATGACCCATTTTACATAGATTAGCTCCCAAATGATCCATTTTACCTACGTTAGCTTTAAAATGACCCATTTCACCTAGGTTAGCTCCAAAATGACCCATTTCACCTAGGTTAGCTCCAAAATGACCCATTTCATCTAAGTTAGCTAAAAAACGATCCATTTTACCTTAGTTAGCTCAAAAACGTGGCATTTCACCTTAGTTAGCTCACAAACGACCCATTTCAACTAAGTTAGCTCCAAAATGATCAATTTCACCTAGGTTAGCTCATAAACGACCCATTTCACCTAGGTTACCTCATAAACGACCCATTTGACCTAGGTTAGCTCATAAATGACCCATTTCACCTAGGTTAGCTCATAAACAACCTATTTCACCTAGGTTAGCTCATAAACGACCCATTTCACCTAGGTTTGCTCATAAACGACTCATTTCACCTAACTTAGCTCATAAACGACCCATTTCACCTAGGTTTGCTCATAAACGACTCATTTCACCTAGGTTTGCTCATAAACGAACCATTTCACCTAGGTTTGCTCATAAACGACCCATTTCACCTAACTTAGCTCCAAAATGATCCATTTCACCTAGGATAGCTCATAAACTACCCATTTCACCTAGGTTAGCTCATATACAATACGTTTCACCTAAGTTAGCTAATATATGGCATATACTTCTTCTTCTAGTCTTCTTCTTCTATTCTTTTTCTTCTAGTCTAATTCTTCTTCTTGTCTTCTTTTTCTAACTTTCTTATTTGTCATTTTGCAGGTTTCATTCACTTCACGGAAGCTAGCTTCCTATGATGGATTACTTGCTTTTTCCTGTTTTTTCCTTTGATGCATTTCTTGTATTCTGCTCGCTTGCTATGATGAAACTTTGCATATTGTAATATGTATGGATCGATGGAACTATGTGCAACCTACTATGTATGTATGGATGGATATATATGTGCTGGATATTTATTATGTTGGATATATATGTGCTGGATATTTATGTGATGGATATATATGTGCAGTGAAATATTTGTTGTGATAATTGTTGGATATAAGAAAAACAGAACAAAAAAAAGGCAGTGCAGGCTCTTTGCCGTCCGCGGCAGACGGCAAAGACCCCTTTGCCGTCGGTGGCAGACGGCAAAGGGGGCACGTGGCGCCCACCTGTGCTTCCTGGGGGTGGACCATTTGGCCAATTTGCCTACCGTGGCGGACGACAAAGCCTTGCTGACGGCAAAGACTTTGCCTTTGCCGTCTGCCGGGCGGACGACAAAAAAAACAGGCGCTGAGGTATTGCTGACGTCACCTGGCGAACGGCAAAGAGGCGCACTAATTTGCCGTCTGCTGGCGGACGGCAAAGGCCGCCGTTAGCCGCCTAACAGAGTAACGCTGGCGGAAGTGCAACATTTTGCCGTCCCCCCTCTTTGCCGTCCGCCGCTGTAGGCAAAGGGCTCTTTGCCGTCCGCCATGGAAAGCGGACGGCAAAGGACCTGTTTGCCGACCCTATCTTTGCCGTCACAGTTTGCCGTCCGTCGCGGACGGCAAAGTGCTTTGCCGTCAGCCATCCCTGCCTTTGCCGTCCGCCATGGCAGACGGCAATGTACTGGATTCCTGTAGTGGTATGATATGTTTAAATGGATTCTAGTTCCGAGTGGTTACAGAAAGGTCTTGTAAAATATCGGTCCAGGGAGGACGATATGTATGAGTCTATAGAGTTAGATGACATGGATAAACTTGGACAAGGTTTTCATCGGCCGATCCATTAGAAGAGATAGATATTAGAGATGGTTCAGTCACTCGGCCGACGTTTGTAAACAAAAATTTGGGAGCCGATTATAAAGCTAAGTTAATCGAGCTATTGAAAGAATATGTTTGTTGCTTTGCATGGGAATATCATGAGATGCCAGGGTTAAGCCGAGAGCTAGTGGAGCATTGGTTGCCTATAAAGGCCGGTTTTAGACCTTATAAACAGTCGGCCAGAAAATTTAATCCGAAAACGTATGACCGGATCAAGGAAGAGATCGGTCAACTGCTTGAAGCCAATTTCATTCGACCTTGCAGGTATGCTGAGTGGATTTCTAACATTGTCCCAGTGGAGAAGAAAGGATCCAGCAAGTTGAGGGTGTGCATTGATTTCAGAGATTTGAATAGGCCTACACCCAAAGATGAGTATCCTATGCCAATAGCCAATATGCTTATTAATGATGCTTCTGGACATAAGGTTATTAGCTTTCTAGATGGTAATGCCAGATACAATCAATTTTTTATGGCCGAAGAGGACATGTACAAAACGGCTTTCCGATGTCCTGGTTTCCTTGGTTTATTCGAGTGGACAGTGATGAGATTCGGATTAAAAAATGCTAGAGCCACGTATCAAAGGGCTACGAATTTAATTTTTCATGATTTACTCGGTGTCATACTTGAAGTTTATATTGATGATATTGTTGTCAAATTGTATGCTTTTGAATCTCACTTGGCCGATTTGCGTTTAGCTTTCGAAAGAATGAAAAAGTATGGACTGAAGATGAATCCTTTATGGTGTGCATTCGGCGTATCAGCTGGCAAGTTTTTGGGTTTCATTATTCATGAAGACGGCATAGAGATTGATCCCAAAAAGATAGAGGCCATACATAAAGTAGAGGCTCCAACATGCAAGAGAGATATGCAAAAGTTCCTTGGCAAGGTCAATTATTTGAGAAGGTTCATAGCTAATCTATCAGGGAAAGTTGATGCATTTACTCATATCCTTCGGTTAAAGAATGATGCTGATTTCACTTGGGGGGCAAAACATCAAGAAGCATTTGATATGATCAAGAATGATTTGTGCACTCCTCCGGTGATGAAAGCACCCAAGCATAGGAACCTTTCAGACTCTACATTGCAGCAGAGGAATGAGTTATTGGTGCTGTTCTAACTCAAGAGACCGAAGGAAAAGAGCATGCCATCACTTATTTGAGCCGCCGCTTATTGGACGCAGAGACAAGGTATACATTTATTGAGAAATTATGTCTATGCTTATATTATGCTTGCACAAAACTGAGACATTATTTAGTGCCGAGTGCTTGTGTAGTAGCTTGTCAAACCGATGTCATTAAATACATGTTGCATAGGCCAATTCTTAGTGGTAGAATTGGCAAGTGGGCTTATGCTTTGGTTGAATATTATTTGGCCTATGAATCTCTAAAATCCATGAAAGGCCAAATTGTTGCTAATTTCATTTTTGAAGATCGGATTAATGACAAGAATGATGTTGATACGAACCTTGTTTCATTAGTACCATGGAGATTATACTTTGATGGTTCAGTTTGTAGGAATGGCCAAGGTGTTGGTATTGTTTATATATCTCTTCATGGTGCTGTTTTTGAAGCCTCATGCCGCTTAGAATATTTTGGCACAAACAATCAAGCCGAATATGAAGCATTGTTATTCGGCCTAGAGATGTTACTTGCTATAGGTGTTACACATAATGAGGCTTATGGTGATTCGTTACTAGTGGTACAGCAAATATCCAAAGTCTTTCAGTGTTTGGACGAATCACTTAGTGTTTATCTTGATAAATGTTTAGATATAATCTCTACTTTGGATTGTTTTAGCATTGCACATATATCTAGACATGACAACTGGAAAGCAAATGAGTTGGCACAACAAGCATCTAGATACCATGTTGATCATGGCATGTTTCATATTTCTCAAAGTCTAATGTCTTGTCTTACCAGTTTAGAAGAGGCCGAACCAGAACCCACTGATTCGGTCATTAACAAAAAAGCTAGTGCAGGTGACAATCCCGACTGGAGGAAGCCCATTGTTGATTACTTGTGCAATCTGAGTGAAAGGGTGGATAGGGCTGTTCGGCGTATGGATTTCAAGTATACAATCAGAGATGATTGTCTTTATCACCGAACAGTCGATGATGTTCTTATAAAGTGTTTGGATGAGGACCAGGCAAGAGTTGCTTTGGGAGAAGTACATGAAGGCATTTGTGGCACTTGTCGTGGTTCTAAGTCTGACAGTAGTGTAGGGGGGTAAGTATGGAGAGGCAAGATCCTAGCTATGGAGTAGTTGTAGACACACGAGGTTTACGAGTTCAGGCTCTTCTCGGAGGAAGTAATATCCCTACGTCTCGAAGCCCGGAGGCGGTCGACTGGATTATGTGTGTATGAATTACAGGGGCGCGAACCCTTTACACTGAGGATGGGGGTGGCTTATATAGAGTTCGCCAGACCCCTCCAGCCCTCAGTTATGCAGGGTTTAAGGTACATTAAGGTTGGGCGTTACTGGTAACGCCACTAATAAAGTGCTATGATGACCATAAAAACCACTTAATGCCCGTCCGTTAGCGAGTGGAGTGACTTTAGATCTCCTGGCTGTCGAGTTGACGGATCTTGGTTGAGTGGTAGTCTTCATGGTCGAGTGTCTTCGAGTTCGTCGAGTGGATCACCTCCAAGTCGATTGAAAGGTGATTTCTTCTAGGGATGTCCTTGGGGAGAGTAGTTTGGACAAGTCCATGACCCTACCCTAGGTACATAGCTTCATCATTAGCCCCTGAATGGATCGAGGTTTGAGTGGGGAAGGAGTTGAGCACTCATCCGACCCATTCTTCGTGTCATGAGTATATCTTGTCTTGGATCAATGCACCTAGGCGTCGTTACCAACTTCTTTTCCGGTCGCCTTGATCCATTCATAATTTTCTTTAGTCGAGTGAATTTCTTTACTTGAAGATTCCCGACTGGCTGCATGGAGGAGATCTTCCGTCTGACGAGTTGTTCTGTTGCCCGCAGATTTCACGGGATTTGAATTTCGGGAAGCACGCGGGACGGGGGAGGCCGCAGTAATCGGATGGGATAGAACGGAGCCTCCTCGATCTCCGCGCCACCTTTTTCACCACGTATCGCGTGCGCGACTGTTGCGGGATTTGACAGGATCGCCTGGGCCTACAGGTCAGCCACTCGGAAGTGACCCCATATAAGCTGCCGGTCCAGGGATTTTGAACAGTGCGCCTTCACTTTTCCCTTTCCTCTCGAATTCCTCTGCCACCTCTGCCTTCGTCTCCGCGCCGCCGGCCCGCTCGAGCTTCGTCTGCGGCAATGGTGAAGGAGAGAACGGCGGCTCTAGAGCGCGCGAAGAAAGCGACGGTGCAGGCGAAGGGGAAGACGTCCGGTCGGGGCGGACCTTCTTCGAGGTCCGCTCTGCCGACGGGCTGGATCCAAGGCGATTGGATGCCTTCGGCGATCACGCAGGATGACCTCGATGATCTGGTCGATGGGGGGTTCATTCCTCACCAATCTGCGTGTCTTCCGGGGAATGAGATCGAACCACAGCCTCGCGAGGGTGAGTGCGTCCTCATCGCTACTCACGTCGACCGCGGATTTTCTCTACTCCCTCATTCTTTTTTTTGGAGTTTCTTGAACTTTTTCGGAGCGCAACTCCATCATTTTACCCCAAATTCCATCGTGTATCTCGCTGCCTTTGTATCTTTGTGCGAGAACTTCCTGGGTTGCCGTCCCCATTGGGGCCTCTTTAAGCACATTTTCACTTGTCGTTCTCAGTCGGTTAAGAAAGCCAAGTCGAGTGACGATAGGACGCAAGTGGTTCAGATGTGCGGGGGTCTTGGGAACCAGATGAGGAGTAAAAGTTCTTTTCCAGCTATGACTCTTCCCGAGTCTGTTCGCGGGTGGCAGTCGACCTGGTTCTACTGCAAAGACCAGGCGACTCCAGAACAGGCGACGGGTCTTCCTCCTTTTTCCCTGAACCGAGCAGAAAAGCCTTCCTCTCTGAAAGTGACGCCGGAAGAAAGGGCGCAAGTCAAAGTGCTGGTCGGTCGAGTGGTTCAGGTCGTCCGCGACGGGGTGACTGGTATGGATTTATTAGAGATCTTTCTCCGTAGGCGCATCCAACCGCTTCAAGCTCGCGACCATCCAATGTGGATGTACTCGGCCCTCGATGACACCACTCGGATCCATCCGGAGGAGGTCGACGATGCGACGTTGGAAGGGTGGTTGTCGAGTATCACGGGGGACAAGGACAACCCCCGAGGAGCCAGGAGGATTCCTCCACTCGACCAGACGTATGAAGTAGACCAGGTCCGATTATGCATCTGTGACTGTGACCTTGCTTTCCTCATTCTGTTTGCTCAACATCAATCGACTGATATGTATTCGATGCCCAACGGGGCGCAAGAGCAGGCCGTGGAGGGGGAGACGAGCGGAGGCGAAAGCGGAGAGGAGTGGCACTTTGACGGAGAAGGGGATAAGAACGACGACGATGACTCCAGTGAAGAGGAGGAGGAAGAAGTTGATCCTCCCCGTACGGAAAGGCGATCCAAGCTCACCCACGACCCTGTGCGCGAACGTGGCAAGGCGACCGTGCCTGTTGGGCAGTCGTCTAAACGCCCTCGTGTTGGGGAACGTAGCATAAATCCAAAATTTTCCTACGTGTCACCAAGATCTATCTATGGAGAAACCAGCAATGAGGGGAAGGAGAGTGCATCTACATACCCTTGTAGATCGCTAAGCGGAAGCGTTCAAGTGAACGGTGTTGATGGAGTCGTACTCGTCGTGATTCAGATCACCGATGATCCTAGTGCCGAACGGACAGCACCTCCGTGTTCAACACACGTACAGCCCGATGACGTCTCCCACGCCTTGATCCAGCAAGGAGAGAGGGAGAGGTTGAGGAAGACTCCATCCAGCAGCAGCACAACGGCGTGGTGATGATGGAGGAGCGTGGCAATCCAGCATGGCTTCGCCAAGCACCGCAGGAGAGGAGAAGAACTTGGGAGAGGGAGGGGCTGCACCAAAGGCAAAAGGTGTGTCTCAAGAGGCCCTCTACCCCCACTATATATAGGGATCCCAAGGGGGGGGGGGGTGCGCCAGCCCTAGGAGATCCAATCTCCTAGGGGGCGGCGGCCAGCGGAGGTTTCCCTCCCCCCCAAGGCACCTAGGAGGTGCCTTCCCTCCTTGGGACTCTTCATTAGGGTTCCCCTTTCACCCTAGGCGCATGGGCCATAAGGGAAGTGGCGCCCCAGCCCACTTTGGGCTGGATCCCTTCCCACTTCAGCCCATGGGACCCTCCCGGATGGGTGGCCCCACCCGGTGGTCCCCCGGGACCCCTCCGGTGGTCCCGGTACAATACCGATGACCCCGAAACTTGTCCCGATGGCCGAAATAGGACTTCCTATATATAAATCTTTACCTCCGAACCATTCCGGAACTCCTCGTGACGTCCGGGATCTCATCCGGGACTCCGAACAACATTCGGTAACCACATACAAGCTTCCTTTATAACCCTAGCGTCATCGAACCTTAAGTGTGTAGACCCTACGGGTTCGGGAGACATGCAGACATGACCGAGACGTTCTCCGGTCAATAACCAACAGTGGGATCTGGATACCCATGTTGGCTCCCACATGTTCCACGATGATCTCATCGGATGAACCACGATGTCAAGGACTTAATCAATCCCGTATACAATTCCCTTTGTCTAGCGGTATTGTACTTGCCCGAGATTCGATCGTCGGTATCTCGATACCTTGTTCAATCTCGTTACTGGCAAGTCTCTTTTACTCGTTCCGCAACACATCATCCCGTATCAACTCCTTTATCACATTGTGCACACTATGATGATGTCCTACCGAGTGGGCCCAAAGATACCTCTCCGTCACACGGAGTGACAAATCCCAGTCTCGATTCATGCCAACCCAACAGACACTTTCGGAGATACCCGTAGTGCACCTTTATAGCCACCCAGTTATGTTGTGACGTTTGGTACACCCAAAGCATTCCTACGGTATCCGGGAGTTGCACAATCTCATGGTCTAAGGAAATGATACTTGACATTAGAAAAGCTTTAGCATACGAACTACATGATCTTGTGCTAGGCTTAGGATTGGGTCTTGTCCATCACATCATTCTACTAATGATGTGATCCCGTTATCAATGACATCCTATGTCCATGGTCAGGAAACCGTAACCATCTATTGATCAATGAGCTAGTCAACTAGAGGCTTACTAGGTACATGGTGTTGTCTATGTATCCACACATGTATCTGAGTTTCCTATCAATACAATTCTAGCATGGATAATAAACGATTATCATGAACAAGGAAACATAATAATAATCAATTTATTATTGCCTCTAGGGCATATTTCCAACAATCTCCCACTTGCACTAGAGTCAATAATCCAGTTCACATCGCTATGTGATTAACACTCAAGGTCACATCCCCATGTGACTAACACCCAAAAAGTTCACTAGAGTCAATAATCTAGTTCACATTACCATGTGATTAACACTCAATGAGTTCTGGGTTTGATCATGTTATGCTTGTGAGATATGTTATAGTCAACGGGTCTGAACCTTTCAGATCCGTGTGTGCTTTACAAATATCTATGTCATCTCCTAGATGCAGTTACCACACTCTATTTGGAGCTATTCCAAATAACTGTTCTACTATACGAATCCAATTTACTACTTAGAATAATCTGGATTAGTGTCAAAGTTTGCATCGGCGTAACCCTTTACGACGAACTCTTTTACCACCTCCATAATTGAGAAAATTCCTCAGTCCACTAGTTACTAAGGATAACTTTGACCGCTGTCTTGTGATCCATTTCTAGATCACACTTGTACCCCTTGACTGACTCATGGTTTGGCACACTTCAGGTGCGGTACACAACATAGCATACTTTAGAGCCTATGACTAAATCATAGGGGACGACCTTCGTCCTTTCTCTCTATTCTGCCGTGGTCAGGTCTTGAGTCTTACTCAATACTCACACGTGTAATACAGCCGAGAATTCCTTCTTTGCTGATCTATTTTGAATTCCTTCAAAATCTTGTCACGGTATGTATTCATTTGAAAGTATTATTAAGCGATTTTGATCTATCCTTATAGATCTTGATGCTAAATGTTCAAGTAGCTTAATCCAGGTTTTCCATTGAAAAACACTTTTCAAATAACCCTATATGCTTTCCAGAAATACTACATCATTTCTGATCAACAATATGTCAACAACATATACTCATCAGAAATTCTATAGTGCTCCCACTCACTTCTTTGGAAATACAAGTTTCTGATAAACTTTGTAAAAACCCAAATATTTGATCATCTCATCAAAGTGTACATTCCAACTCCGAGATGCTTACTCCAGTCCTTAGAAGGATTGCTAGAGCTTTGCATACTTGTTAGCATCTTTTAGGATTGACAAAAGTCTTCTGGTTGTATCACATACAACCTTTCCTCAAGAAAATCGTCGAGGAAACAATGTTCTGACATCCTATCTGCATAATTTCATAAATAATGCAGTAATCGCTAACATAATTCAAACAGACTTTTAGCATCGCTACGGGTGAGAAAGTCTCATCGTAGTCAACTCCTTGAACTTGTCGGAAAACATTTTAATGACAAGTCGAGCTTTCTTAATGGTGACATTTACCATCATTGTCCGTCTTCCTTTTAAAATCCATCTGTACTCAACAGCCTCACGACCATCGAGCCGTTCTGCCAAAGTCTACACTTTCTTTTCATACATGGATCCTCTCTCGGATTTAATGGCCTCGAGCCATTCATCGGAATCAGGGCCCACCATCGCTTCTCCATAGCTCGTAGGTTCATTGTTGTCTAGCAACATGACTTCCAAGACAGGATTACTGTACCATTCTGAAGCAGTACGCATCCTTGTCACCCTACGAGGTATGGTAGTGACTTGATCTGAAACTCTATGATCACCATCATAAGCTTCTACTTCAATTGGTGTAGGTGCCACAGGAACAACTTCCTGTGCCCTGCTACACACTAGTTGAAGTGACGGTTCAATAACCTCATCAAGTCTCCACCATCCTCCCACTCAATTCTTTCGAGAGAAACTTTTCCTCGAGAAAGGACCCGATTCTAGAAACAATCCCTATTGCTTTCGGATCTGAGACACGAGTATACCCAACTGTTTTGGGTGTCCTATGAAGATGCATTTATCCGCTTTGGGTTCGAGCTTATCAGCCTGAAACTTTTTCACATAAGCGTCGCAGCCCCAAACTTTTAAGAAACAACAACTTAGGTTTCACTAAACCATAGTTCATACGGTGTCGTCTCAACGGATTTGTGTGGTTCCCTATTTAAAGTGAGTGCGGTTGTCTCTAATGCCTAACCCATGAACGATAGTGGTAATTCGATAAGAGACATCATGGTATGCATCATATCCAATAGGGGGCAGTTATGATGTTCGGACACACCATCACACTATGGTGTTCCAGGCGGTACTAGTCGTGAAACAATTTCCACAATGTCTCAATTGTGTACCAAACTCGCAACTCAGATATTCATCTCTATGATCATATCATAGATATTTTATCCTCTTGTCACGACGATATTCAACTTCACTCTGAAATTAGTTGAACCATTCAATAATTCAGACTTGTGTTTCATCAAGTAAATATGCTCAGTATCTACTCAAATCATATGTGAAGTAAGAGCATAACGATATCCACTGCGTGCCTCAGCACTCATTGGTCTGCACACATCAAAATGTGTTACATCCAACAAGTTGCTTTCTTGTTCCATTCTACTGAAACCGAAGCTTTCAGTCATCTTGCCCATGTGGTATGTTTTGCATATCTCAAGTGATTCAAAATCAAGTGAGTCCAAACGGTCAATCTGCATGGAGTTTCTTCATGCGTACATACCAACAGACACGGTTCACATGTCTCAATCTTTTCAGAAATGAGTGAGTCCAAAGATCCATCAAAATGGAGCTTCTTCATGCGTTTTATACCAATATGACTTAGATGGCAGTGCCACAAGTAGGTGGTACTATCATTACTATCTTATATCTTTTGTCATGAACATGTGTATCACTATGATCGAGATTCAATAAACCATTCATTCTAGGTGCAAGACCATTGAAGGTATTATTCAAATAAATAGAGTAACCATTATTCTCCTTAAATGAATAACCGTATTGCGATAGACATAATCCAATCATGTCTATGCTCAACGCAAACACCAAATAACAATTATTTAGGTTTAACACCAATCTCGATGGTAGAGGGAGCGTGCGATGCTTGATCACATCAACCTTGGAAATCCTTCCAACACATCTCGTCAGCTCACCTTTAGCTAGTCTCCGTTTATTCCGTAGCTTTTATTTCGAATTACTAACACTTAGCAACCGAACCGGTATCTAATACCCTGATGCTACTAGGAGTACTAGTAAAGTACACATTCACATAATGTATATCCAATATACTTCTATCGATAGCCTTCTCATCTACCAAGTATCTAGGGTAATTCTGCTCCAGTGGTTGTTCCCCTTATTACAGAAGCACTCAGTCTCGGGTTTGGATTCAACCTTGGGTTTCTCCACTGGAGCAGCAGCTGATTTGCCGTTTCATGAAGTATCCCTTCTTGCCCTTTCCCTTCTTGAAACTAGTGGTTTCACTAACCATCAACAATTGATGCTCCTTCTTGATTTCTACTTCCGCGGTGTCAAACATCGCGAATATTTCAAGGATCACGATATCTATCCCTGATATGTTATAGTTCATCACGAAGCTCTAGTAGCTTGGTGGCAATAACTTTGGAAAAACATCACTATCTTATCTGGAAGATCAACTCCCACTCGATTCAAGTGATTGTTGTACTCAGACAATCTGAGCACAAGCTCAACGATTGAGCTTTTCTCCCTTAGTTTGCAGGCCAAGAAAAATCGTCGGAGGTCTTATACCTCTTGACGTGGGCACGAGCCTGAAATCCCAATTTCAGCCCTCGAAACATCTCATATGTTCCGCAACATTTCAAAAATGTCTTTGGTGCCTCAATTCTAAACCATTTAACATTACCGAACTATCATGTAGTCATCAAAACGTGTATGTCAGATGTTCGCAACATCCACAGACCACGTTCGAGGTCCAGCACACCGAGCGGTGCATTAAGGACACAAGCCTTCTACTGTCCGCATAATTGCTACTATCAACTTTCAACTATATTTTCTCTAGGAACATATCTAAAATAGTAGAACTTAAGCGCGAGCTACGACATAATTTGCAAAGATCTTTTCACTATGTTCAGGATAATTAAGTTCATCTTATGAACTCCCACTCAGATAGACATCCCTCTAGTCATCCAAGTGATTACATGATCCGAGTCAACTAGGCCGTGTCCGATCATCACGTGAGACGGACTAGTCAACATCGGTGAACATCTTCATGTTGATCATATCTGTCATACGACTCATGCTCGACCTTTCGGTCTCTTGTGTTCCGAGGCCATGTCTGTACATGCTAGGCTCGTCAAGTCAACCTAAGTGTTTCGCGTGTGTAAATCTGGCTTACACCCGTTGTATGTGAACGTAAGAATCTATCACACCCGATCATCATGTGGTGCTTCGAAACGACGAACTTTCGCAACGGTGCACAGTTAGGGGGAACACTTTCTTGAAATTTTAATGAGGGATCATCTTATTTACTACCGTCGTTCTAGAAAATAAGATGTATAAACATGATAAACATCACATGCAATCAAATAGTGACATGATATGGCCATCATCACTTTGCTCCTTTTGATCTCCATCTTCGGGGCTCCATGATCATCGTCGTCACCGGCATGACACCATGATCTCCATCATCATGATCTCCATCATCGTGTCTTCATGAAGTTGTCACGTCAACTATTACTTCTACTACTATGGCTAACGCTTTAGCAATAAAGTAAAGTAATTACATGTCGTTTATGTTGACACGCAGGTCATAAATAAATTAAAGACAACTCCTATGGCTCCTGCCGGTTGTCATACTCATCGACATGCAAGTCGTGATTCCTATTAGAAGAACATGATCATCTCATACATCACATATATCATACATAACATCCTTTGGCCATATCACATCACAAGGCATACCCTGCAAAAACAAGTTAGACGTCCTCTAATTGTTGTTTGCATGTTTTACGTGGCTGCTATGGGTTTCTAGCAAGAACGTTTCTTACCTACGCAAAACCACAACGTGATATGTCAATTGCTATTTACCCTTCATAAGGACCCTTTTCATCGAATCCGATCCGACTAAAGTGGGAGAGACTGGCACCCGCTAGCCACCTTATGCAACTAGTGCATGTCAGTCGGAGGAACCTGTCTCACGTAAGTGTACGTGTAAGGTCGGTCCGGGCCGCTTCATCCCACAATGCCGCCGAATCAAGATTGACTAGTAACGGTAAGCATATTGAACAAAATCAACGCCCACAACTACTTTGTGTTCTACTCGTGCAAAGAATCTACGCAATAGACCTAGCTCATGATGCCACTGTTGGGGAACGTAGCATAAATCCAAAATTTTCCTACGTGTCACCAAGATCTATCTATGGAGAAACCAGCAACGAGGGGAAGGATAGTGCATCTACATACCCTTGTAGATCGCTAAGCGGAAGCGTTCAAGTGAACGGTGTTGATGGAGTCGTACTCGTCGTGATTCAGATCACCGATGATCCTAGTGCCGAACGGACAACACCTCCGCGTTCAACACACGTACAACCCGGTGACGTCTCCCACGCCTTGATCCAGCAAGGAGAGAGGGAGAGGTTGAGGAAGACTCCATCCAGCAGCAACACAACGGCGTGGTGATGATGGAGGAGCGTGGCAATCCAGCAGGGCTTCGCCAAGCACCGCAGGAGAGGAGAAGAACTTGGGAGAGGGAGGGGCTGCACCAAAGGCAAAAGGTGTGTCTCAAGAGGCCCTCTACCCCCACTATATATAGGGATCCCAAGGGGGGGTGCGCCAGCCCTAGGAGATCCAATCTCCTAGGGGGCGGCGGCCAGGGGAGGTTTCCCTCCCCCCCAAGGCACCTAGGAGGTGCCTTCCCTCCTTGGGACTCTTCATTAGGGTTCCCCTTTCACCCTAGGCGCATGGGCCATAAGGGAAGTGGCGCCCCAGCCCACTTTGGGCTGGATCCCTTCCCACTTCAGCCCATGGGACCCTCCCGGATGGGTGGCCCCACCCGGTGGTCCCCCGGGACCTCTCCGGTGGTCCCGGTACAATACCGATGACCCCGAAACTTGTCCCGATGGCCGAAATAGGACTTCCTATATATAAATCTTTACCTACGGACCATTCCGGAACTCCTCATGACGTCCGGGATCTCATTCGGGACTCTGAACAACATTCGGTAACCACATACAAGCTTCCTTTATAACCCTAGCGTCATCGAACCTTAAGTGTGTAGACCCTACGGGTTCGGGAGACATGCAGACATGACCGAGACGTTCTCCGGTCAATAACCAACAGCGGGATCTGGATACCCATGTTGGCTCCCACATGTTCCACGATGATCTCATCGGATGAACCACGATGTCAAGGACTTAATCAATCCCGTATACAATTCCCTTTGTCTAGCGGTATTGTACTTGCCCGAGATTCGATCGTCGGTATCTCGATACCTTGTTCAATCTCGTTACTGGCAAGTCTCTTTTACTAGTTCCGCAACACATCATCCCGTGATCAACTCCTTGATCACATTGTGCACACTATGATGATGTCCTACCGAGTGGGCCCAGAGATACCTCTCCGTCACACGGAGTGACAAATCCCAGTCTCGATTCGTGCCAACCCAACAGACACTTTCGGAGATACCCGTAGTGCACCTTTATAGCCACCCAGTTACGTTGTGACGTTTGGTACACCCAAAGCATTCCTACGGTATCCGGGAGTTGCACAATCTCATGGTCTAAGGAAATGATACTTGACATTAGAAAAGCTTCAGCATACGAACTACATGATCTTGTGCTAGGCTTAGGATTGGGTCTTGTCCATCACATCATTCTCCTAATGATGTGATCCCGTTATCAATGACATCCTATGTCCATGGTCAGGAAACCGTAACCATCTATTGATCAATGAGCTAGTCAACTAGAGGCTTACTAGGGACATGGTGTTGTCTATGTATCCACACATGTATCTGAGTTTCCTATCAATACAATCCTAGCATGGATAATAAACGATTATCATGAACAAGGAAATATAATAATAATCAATTTATTATTTCCTCTAGGGCATATTTCCTACACCTCGGACGTCTTCTCCAGCGCCGACTGAAAAAGCACCCAAGCATCCGCGATCGGCGTCGTTAAAGCCACCGAAGGCCCTGCCCAAGATGAAGATGACCGTTCCCACCATCTCCGGGTAACAGCAGAACTTGCATTTTTTTTATTGGGCATGGATAGGCTCTTGGTCGACTCGTTGACTGAACCGACTGGTTTCTGAAATCTGCAGTGCTGCTACCTTTGAGATCTCTGCCAGGAACGGTGACCAGGAAATGGAAGACGCTGTTACCTCCAACCTTGGTGCGTTTTCTAATGTTTCACTCTTGGTCGATTGACGGTCTCCTCTGGTCGATTGGATTTTCGTCTTTATCTTTGGTTTTTCTTATATCTCCTCATGTCATTGATGTCCCTGATGATGATGACGAAGTGCCGCTGAGGGCGAGGAAGAATAGGAAGGCGTCGACTGGCAAGACATCACAAGCTGCATCAGCGCCTGAGACAGGAGTTCAGGAGGGTGGTAATACCACTCGGACTTCTGTGTCCTTCGCTGTGCCGCTAACGAGTGTTCGGCCTTCATCGTCGACCGCTGATCCGACCTCCCTTTTTGTCACACACCACGTCCCAGAGGACCAAGTGGGTGCTGCTAAAGAGGCTATACGCCAGGCAGGGATCATGATGGAACAGGTGAAGGTGGTCCGGGAAGCTAGCCAAGCGGCCTACGATGCCAGTTCAGCGCTTCAAAGTAATGTCCAGGTTAGTTGATCACTGCTTGTTCTGTTAGGATGTGCTATCTGAAGACTCTCTTTTCCGAAGATCTTTGCATCTGTACACCCACTTGGTGTGTCGATTGAACTTTTTGGACTAGTGGGGGCACGCTGAGTGCACCCACTGGGTGTAGTCTCCGAGACTACGGTGGACTCCTGGCGGTCGATTGTAGTCTTTATATTGTGTTGCTTCACTCGAATTTCTTCACTCGGTCTGGTCAGGCCATTTCGAATGGAATCTTGGAGCCAGTGGGGGCACACTGAGTGCACCCACTGGGTGTAGTCCCAGAGACCATGGTCGACTGCTGGCAGTCGACTAAGGTCTGAAGAACCCCCTTTTTTGCAAATCATGATGAGGTCGTAACCTCTTAGTCTCTTTCGGTCGACTGATCGAGCCGAGTCGGTCAAACCAGTGGGGGCACGCTTGAGTGCACCCACTGGGTGTAGTCCCCGAGACTAGTGTCGGATATATTTGATTCGACTGTAGTCTTAAAAATGTTACGATTCTTCTCTTAGTCGCTCAGAAGCAACCTATCTTTGACGTCTATCGACTGACTCTTTGCTGAAATTCTGCGAGCTTGTGGCTCGCTATACTGAATTGGAAAACAAACAGATCCAGCTCAACCTCGACTTGAGGCTTTCCCAGGAGAACTTGCAGAAGGCGAGGGATGAAGCACAAGGTATGGCTGGAGAGAACTTGACGACTGTCTTACTTTTCTGCCCATTCCTGATGCTGATCCCGTTGATGTTTTAGATAAAATGGAGGAGGCTCTCAAGAAGGACCATGACCTTGCCGAGGCGCAGAAGGCGGCTTTGGAAAAAACGAGGCTTGCGGAAGAAAAGCTGGCTTCAGTCAGTAATCTCAAAGAGGAGAACTCCAGACTGAAAGCTGCTCTCGACGCAGCCAACAAAGAGGCCAGCCGTCTGAAGAATGACAAGATAGCTCTGAATGACAAGGCAAGTGAACTGGCGGGGAAGAGGAACGATCTGGAGGCTTATCTGGGTGAACTCGCCAAGAAGTTATTCGTCATGCTTGAGGGTAATCACTCTTACCCGACTGACTTGTTGTCATCAATCCATTGTAGAGCCACTGACTTATCTTTGAATTGTGTTTACAGAATTCTGCCAAAACTTCGAGGAGGAGACCAGTCGAGTAGAGACGAACTTGGACCCCATTCATTCTCCGGTGAAGGATGAGGCTGCTATGAACGTGCTACGACTGGAGTCTCGTATTGCTGGAGTGGTTGACTACCTTGCTCGACTGAAGGTTGCGGCATCGCGGATCGACACGACGCTCTAGCCTGGGACGACGCTTCAAAATGACCTCGAGTCTCTGATGACTCGACTGAATGAAGTTCCAGGTCGAGTGCAGGAATGGAAGAAGTCCTCCGCTACGTGTGGCGCTGACGTCGCTCTGTCCCTGGTCCGTGTTCACTGCAAGGAGGTGTGAGAGGAAAAGATGGCGGATCTCCAAGTTGCCAATACCAGGAAGCATAACTTTCAGTCTTTCATGGAGACCTTCATTGCTGCTGCCACTCGGATTGCTGACGGGATTGACCTGGACCAGCTTGTCGCGCCCTCCAGTCCTCCACCTGAGGAGTAAAACTTCTATGCTTCACTTCAAATTTGCCTCGGAATGCCGAGTGATGGTGTAACCGTTAAACTTCTTAGGGCTTGATGCTCGAATACTTTTGATCTGCCGTTTAGAACCTTGGGATTTATCCGAACTTGGTTTGTTTCTGAATATGCTGGTGTTTCCTTTCGACTGGAATTTGTTTTCACTTTGAATACTCTTTGTGCTTGGAATGTAGCTCTAAGGCGTAGAAAACTTAGGCGAGCACTGGACCGCAGCTAAGCCCCCAAGTGGGAGGATTGCTCACCACTCGGTGGGATTTTTTTAAACTTAGGCGAGTACTGGGACTGCAGCTAAGCCCCAGAGTGGGAGGATTGCTCAGCACTCGGTGGGATTTTTCAAACTTAGGCGAGTAATGGACTGCAGCTAAGCCCCCGAGTGGGAGGATTGCTCGCCACTCGGTAGGATTTTTTAAACTTAGGCAAGTACTGGGACTGCAGCTAAGCCCCCGAGTGGGAGGATTGCTCGCCACTCGGTAGGATTTTTTAAACTTAGGCGAGCACTTGGGCTGCAGCTAAGCCCCCGAGTGGGGAGGATTGCTCGCCACTCGGTAGGATTTTTTAAACTTAGGCAAGTATTGGGACTGCAGCTAAGCCCCCGAGTGGGAGGATTGCTCACCACTCGGTAGGATTTTTTTAAACTTAGGCGAGCATTTGGGCTGCAGCTAAGCCCCCGAGTGGGAGGATTGCTCGCCACTCGGTAGGATTTTTTTATAAACTTATGCGAGTACTGGGACTGTAGCTAAGCCCCGGAGTGGGAGGATTGCTCGCCACTCGGTAGGATTTTTTTAAAAACTTAGGCGAGTACTGGGACTGCAGCTGAGCCCCCGAGTGGGAGGATTGCTCACCACTCGGTAGGATTTTTGAAACTTAGGCGAGTACTGGGACTGCAGCTAAGCCCCCCGAGTGGGAGGATTGCTCACCACTCGGTAGGATTTTTGAACTTAGGCGAGTACTTGGACTGTAGCTAAGCCTCCGAGTGGGACGCTGGCTCACCACTCGGTGGGATTTTTTTGAACTTAGGCGAGTACTTGGACTGCAGCTAAGCCTCCGAGTGGGAGGCCGGCTCACCACTTGGTAGTATTTTTTTGAACTTAGGCGAGTACTTGGACTGAAGCTAAGCCTCCGAGTGGGAGGCTGACTCACCACTCGGTAGGATTTTGTTTGAACTTAGGCGAAACAGATTCGCAGCTAAGCCCCCGAGTGGGAGGCTGGCTCACCACTCGGTGGGATTTTTTGAACTTAGGTGAAACAGATTCGCAGCTAAGCCCCCGAGTGGAAGGCTGGCTCGCCACTCGGTGGGATTTTTGAACTTAGGCGAAACAAATTCGCAGCTAAGCCACCCACTGGGGGATTTCTCATGTAAACAAAAAGCAAATAACAAACACTTGGAGAATTATAACACTTTTGTCTTTGATAAATAAACTATAGAGGTATCTCTTATTACATCTCATCCGAGTGAGTACTTAAGTGTAAAAGGGGCGGAGCAGCTCCGCATTCCAAGCTCGTGGCTCATCGATGTGGCAATCAACATTGTAAAGGTGGTACGATCCATTGTGGAGGACTCTAGGGACGATGAAGGGACCTTCCCAAGTAGGAGCGAGCTTGTGTGGTTTCTGTTGATCCACTCGGAGGACCAAGTCTCCTTCTTGGAAGGCTCGACTCTTCACATTTCTGGCATGGAATCGACGTAAGTCTTGATGATATATAGTTGATCGGATCATGGCCATCTCCCTTTCTTCTTCTAGGAGGTCGACTGCGTCTTGTCGGGCTTGTTCTGCTTCATCTTCAGAGTAGATCTCGACTCGGGGTGCATTGTGAAGCAAGTCACTTGGCAAAACTGCTTCAGCCCCATAGACCAGAAAGAATGGAGTTTGTCCAGTCGACCTGTTGGGGAACGTAGAAGAAATTCAAAATTTTCTATGCAACACCAAGATCGATCTATGGAGTAATCTAGCAACGAGGGAAGGAGAGTGCATCTACATACCCTTGTAGATCGCTAAGCGGAAGCGTTCAAGTGAACGGGGTTGATGGAGTCGTACTCGTCGTGATCCAAATCACCGATGATCCTAGCGCCGAACGGATGGCACCTCCGCGTTCAACACACGTACAGAACGGAGACATCTCCTCCTTCTTGATCCAGCAAGGGGAGAGGAGAAGTTGAGGGAAAACTCCGACAGCACGACGGCATGGTGGTGATGGAGCTCGTGGTTCTCCGGCAGGGCTTTGCCAAGCACTGCGGAGGAGGATGAGGTGTTGGAGGAGGGAGAGGGCTGCGCTAGGGGAAGGGGTGTGGCTGCCTTCTCTCTTCCTCACTATATATAGGGGTAAGGGAGGAGGGGCGGCGGCCACAGGGGAAACCCTAGATGGGTTTGGGCGCCCCCACCCCCTAGGAAACTTGCCCCCCAAGCCGGGAGGGGCGGCTGCCCTAGGGGTGGCGCCCCCACCTCTCTGGTTACGTGCGATGGGGTTGGGAGGGGCGCTCAGCCCCTTAGTGGGCTGATGTGCCCTCTCCCCTTGGCCCATAAGGCCCCCCAACGCTTGCCGGGGCCTCCGAAACCCCTTTCGGACACGCTGGTCATCACCTGGTACCCCCAGAACAATTCCGGACTCCAATACCCTTCGTCCAATATACCGATCTTCACCTCCGGACCATTCCGGAGCTCCTCGTCATGTCCAGGATCTCATCCGGGACTCCGAACAACCTTCGGTAACCACATACTATTTCCCATAACAACTCTAGCGTACCGAACCTTAAGTGTGTAGACCCTACGGGTTCGGGAACCATGCAGACATGACCGAGACAACTCTTCGGCCAATAACCAACAGCGGGATCTGGATACCCATGTTGGCTCCCACATGTTCCACGATGATCTCATCGGATGAACCACGATGTCGAGGATTCAATCAATCCCGTATTCAATTCCCTTTGTCTAGAGGTATTGCACTTGCCCGAGATTCGATCATCGGTATCTCGATACCTTGTTCAATCTCGTTACCGGCAAGTCCCTTTACTCGTTCCATAACACATCATCCCATGATCAACTCCTTGGTCACATTGCGCATATGATGATGTCCTACCGAGTGGGCCCAGAGATACCTCTCCGTTACACGGAGTGACAAATCCCAGTCTCGATTCGTGCCAACCCAACAGACACTTTCGGAGATACCTGTAGTGTACCTTTATAGCCACCCAGTTACGTTGTGACGTTTGGTACACCCAAAGCATTCCTACGGTATCCGGGAGTTGCACAATCTCATGGTCTAAGGAAATGATACTTGACATTAGAAAAGCTTTAGCATATGAACTACACGATCTTTGTGCTAGGCTAAGGATTGGGTCTTGTCCATCACATCATTCTCCTAATGATGTGATCCCGTTATCAACGACATTCAATGTCCATGGTCAGGAAACCGTAACCATCTATTGATCAACGAGCTAGTCAACTAGAGGCTTACTAGGGACTTGGTGTTGTCTATGTATCCACACATGTATCTGAGTTTCCTATCAATACAATTATAGCATGGATAATAAAGGATTATCATGAACAAGGAAATATAATAATAACCAATTTATTATTGCCTCTAGGGCATATTTCCAACAGTCTCCCACTTGCACTAGAGTCATAATCTAGTTCACATCGCCATGTGATTAACACTCACAGGTCACATCGCCATGTGACCAACATCCAAAGAGTTTACTAGAGTCAATAATCTAGTTCACATCACTATGTGATTAACACTCAATGAGTTCTGGGTTTGATCATGTTATGCTTGTGAGAGAGGTTGTAGTCTACGGGTCTGCAACATTCAGATCCGTATGTATGTCATCTTGTGGACGCAGCTACTACGCTATATTTGGAGCCATTTCAAATAACTGTTCTACTATACGAATCCGGTATCTCTACTCAGAGCTACCCGGATAGGTGTTAAGCTTGCATCGATGTAACTCTTTACGTCGAACTCTTTATCACCTTCATAACCGAGAAACATATCCTTATTCATCTAAGGATAATTTTGACCGATATCTGGTGATCTACTCCTAGATCATCTTTGTACCCTCTTGCCAGACATGTGGCAAGGCACACATCAGGTGCGGTACTCAGCATGGCATACCGTATAGAGCCTATGACAAAATCATAGGTGACGACCTTCGTCCTTCCTCTTTCTTCTGCCGTGGTCGAGCTTTAAGTCTTAACTTCATACCTTACAACTCAGGCAAGAACTCCTTCTTTGACTGATCCGTCTTGAACACCTTCAAGATCATGTCAAGGTATGTGCTCATTTGAAAGTACTATTAAGCAATTTTGATCTATCCTTATAGATCTTGATGCTCAATGTTCAAGTAGCTTAATCCAGGTTTTCCATTGAAAAACACTTTTCAAATAACCCTATATGCTTTCCAGAAATTCTACATCATTTCTGATCAACCATATGTTCACAACATATACTCATCAAAAATTATATATTGCTCCCACTCACTTCTTTGGAAATACAAGTTTCTCATAAAATTTGTATAAACCCAAATCTTTGATCATCTCATCAAAGCGTACATTCCAACTCCGAGATGCTTACTCCAGTCCTTAGAAGGATTGCTGGAGCTTTGCATACTTGTTAGCATCTTTCAGGATTGAAAAAAATCTTCTGGTTGTATCACATACAACTTTCCTCAAGAAAATCATCAAGGAAACAATATTTTGACATCCTATCTGTAAGATTTCATAAATAATGCAGCAACTGCTAACATAATTCCAATAGACTTTTAGCATCGCTACGAGTGAGAAAGTCTCATCGTAGTAAACTCCTTGAACTTCTCAGGAAACATCTTAACGACAAGTCGAGCTTTCTCAATGGTGACACTTACCATCATTGTCCGTCTTCCTTTTAAAATCCATCTGTACTCAACAGCCTCACGACCATCGAGTCGTTCTGCCAAAGTCTACACTTTGTTTTCATACATGGATCCTCTCTCGGATTTTATGGCCTCGAGCCAATTTTTGAAATCCGGGCCCACCATCGCTTCTCCATAGCTCGTAGGTTCATTGTTATCTAGCAACATGACTTCCAGGACAGGATTACGTACCACTCTGAAGTAGTACGCATCCTTATCGTCCCACGAGGTTTGGTAGTGACTTGATCTGAAGTTTTATGATCACTATCATAAGCTTCCACTTCAATTGGTGTAGGTGCCATAGGAACAACTTCCTGTGCCCTGATACACACTAGTTGAAGTGACAGTTCAATAACCTCATCAAGTCTCCACCATCCTCCCACTCAATTCTTTCGAGAGAAACTTTTCCTCGAGAAAGGACCCGATTCAAGAAACAATTCCTATTGCTTTCGGATATGAGACTGGAGGTATACCCAACTGTTTTTGGGTGTCCTATGAAGATGCATTTATCCGCTTTGGGTTCGAGCTTATTAGCCTGAAACTTTTTCACATAAGCGTCGTAGTCCCAAACTTTTAAGAAACAACGGATTTGTGTCGTCTCAACGGATTTGTGTGGTTCCCTATTTAAAGTGAATGCGGTTGTCTCTAATGCTTAACCCATATACGATAGTGGTAATTCGATAAGAGACATCATGGTATGCACCACATCCAATAGGGTGCAGTTATGATGTTCGGACACACCATCTCGCTATGGTGTTCCCGACGGTATTAGTCGTGAAACAATTTCCACAATGTCTTAATTGTGTGCCAAACTCGTAACTCAGATATAAATCTCTATGATCATATCACAGACATTTTATCCTCTTGTCACGACGATCTTCAACTTCACTCTGAAATTTCTTGAACCTTTCAATAATTCAGACTCGTGTTTCATCAAGTAAATATACAACATCTACTCAAATCATCTGTGAAGTAAGAACATAACGATATCCACTGCGTGCCTCAGCGCTCATTGGACTGCACACATCAAAATGTATTACTTCCAACAAGTTGCTTTCTTGTTCCATCTTACTGAAAACGAGGTCTTTCAGTCATCTTGCCCATGTGGTATGATTTGCATGTCTCATGTAATTCAAAATCAAGTGAGTCCAAATGATCCATCAACATGGAGCTTCTTCATGCGTTTTATACCAATATGACTCAAATTGCAGTGCCACAGGTATGTGGTACTATCATTACTATCTTATATCTTTTGGCATGAACATGTGTATCACTACGATCAGGATGGTATTATTCAAATAAACAGAGTAACCATTATTCTCCTTAAATGAATAATCGTATTGTGATAAACATAATCCAATCATGTCTATGCCCAACGCAAACACCAAATAACAATTATTTAGGTTTTAATACCAATCTCGATGGTAGAGGGAGCATACGATATTTGATTACATCAACCTTGGAAACACTTCCAACACATATCGTCATCTCACCTTTAGCTAGTCTCCGTTTATTCCGTAGCCTTTTATTTCGAGTTACTAACACTTAGCAACCGAACCGGTATCTAATACCCTGGTGCTACTAGGAGTACTAGTAAAGTATACTTTAATATAATGTATATTCAACACACTTCTGTCGACCTTACCAGCCTTCTCATCTACCAAGTATCTAGGGTAGTTCTGCTTCAGTGACCGTCCCCCTCATTACAGAAGCACTTAGTCTCGGGTTTTGGGTTCAACCTTGGGTTTCTTCACTAGAGCAGCAACTGATTTGCCG
Source organism: Aegilops umbellulata (assembly GCA_032464435.1). NCBI lineage: Eukaryota > Viridiplantae > Streptophyta > Magnoliopsida > Poales > Poaceae > Aegilops > Aegilops umbellulata. Next base: position 442,510,812 of record CP136059.1, on the reverse strand, counting down.
TTTCATGAAGTATCCCTTCTTGCCCTTGCCCTTCTTGAAACTAGTGGTTTTACTAACCATCAACAATTGATGCTCCTACTCGATTTCTATCGTGGTGTCAAACATCGCGAATTGCTCAAGGATCATCATGTCTATCCCTGATCTATATCTATACTTATAATAATTATGGACTTCCTAGAAATTCCCACGTTAATTAGAATTCACGAGCCGTTTATCTGGTGGGGCCGAACTATAACGGTGTAGATCTTTCTATTTTTTTCTGGATTAATGAAGAAAAAATATAAAATGCAAACAATAGAAACCATTCATCTGGTGGGACCAAATTATGATCGTTGAGATTATTTGGAAATAAAAATTTAACAAGGAAAATTACTCTCCCACGTAAGAAAGGCAATGTTTAGAAGGATTCCTCACAAGGCAACCACGTGATTCCTTACAAATTCCTCGCATGTTCCTTTTCTATCCGTGAAGTTTTTTTTTCCTATTATGAGCCAATCTGGAATCTGGGATGCATATCTTCGAAGTAAAAATAATTTTAAAAATAAGTTAACAGCGAAGATTACTCCCACAGCGAAGAAAAGGCAAGATGTAAAAAAAATCAAAGAAAAGGCAATCACGTACATTAAAGGGATTTCTCACAAAAAAAACCAATCACCTTAAAAAGGAATCCTGAAAAATCTTCTCCCCGTTCATTTTGTATTGTTCCGTTGAGATTTTTTCCTATTATATCTGTCAAGATGGACTGTTCGATGCATATCCGCGTAGGCGATTTGAGATTTACATTGTATTCAAAGGCAGTGGCATAGACCAACAACACAATAAAGCCTAATCAATATCGTTAATGAGGTGGAGTCGCCTTCATATCTCTCCTCGGCGCACCACGAAGAGCCATGCTGCGATGTAACTCTAGCTGGTGGGAATCTCCGTCCTGGCCGCAATAGGCTTTGCTGCCACCGGACGCCCGATCGTTCCTGGCGTATGTCTTGGGAGAAACAGGCGACGCTGCTGGATTCCTAATAGCTACGTCGAGGCCGGGTCAGGAGCCGCTGAATACACCAACACCCTTCCTTCACAAGACATCGGGATCAGCCCTGCCACTGAACACGGGCTAAGCTGGAATCCCGTTCCATCCATAGCACGCGTTTGTCATAGAAATATTGATGAAAGGCAGTCCGAGTGTGTGGCATACTGGCCTGTACTTTACGTGTGTATGGCTCTCTCATCTCTATGTTCTTCTCAGATGTGAGTTTTTGGAGGTGACTGGAGCATGCATGCTAGGTGCTCATGATGAGGTGGAGTTGCTTCCATCTCCTCCATGGCTCTCCAAATCCCCACCCCCTGGATCTGAGGGCAGCTATCACCCGTGAGCCGTGTTGCATGCGTTAGGTTGAGAAGAGATCGTATAGTCGATGTGAGATGCTTGCGGATGTGTTGCTATTTGACTGCCATCCTTGCATGTATGTGTTGTTTGTCATAACACAAAACATCAAAGAGCGGACAGAACAAGGATCGACCATCCAAGAGAGGATTAATCACCCTTATTTTCTATCATATATGTGGATTGTAAGTAAACAGTATTTTCCATCTAAATATCTAACTGTACAATGCAGGTCGTTTCACTTTGATGTTTATAGTTGTTCTACTGCACTTGGAAAACTACTAATATTAATGTGAGAAATATCATGTCACTTCGAATCTGATAGTAGAATTTGATTCAGTTAGATCTTTTTTTATATATTTGCTGTTTGGATTTGGATTCCAACATCCAAGTGAAGCTAATATAGTGTTCTGTTGATGCAAAGGGTCGCAGGTTGTACAGACTTGCTGATCTAATTCATTGAGCGCCTTGCATGTTGAACCATTTTGCTCATTAATGTATGTTGTAAGATGGAATATCAAAGAGCTGGCAACAACAAAATATGCGTTATCAAAGAGAGGATGTTGTCACTGTTGTTGGCCTTCATATATGAAGGTTGTAAGTGTACTTTGTTTTCTATCTAATTTTATAAGTGTACGATATAAGTTGTTGCACTTTGAGATTTCCCATACATATCCTATTGCTTTGAATCTGATAATCCATTTTCACGCACTTAGATAAAAAATATTGATGTTCAGATTTGGATTACAAGGGAAGCTAATATAATTTGTGTTCGTGCAAAGGACAAAAAATTGTAGAGGCTTACAATTCTGTTAGACTTCATGGTTGCATAGCCATTCTGTTCTTTACATCCTAAGATGGATTATCCAAGAGATGCCCAGAAAGATGGATTATACAGGAGAGGATGTTCTCACAGTTATTCGCCTTTATATATCTGGGTTGTAAGTGAATTCTTTATCTCATCTATAATTTAATTCTATGATGTAATATGTTGTCTTTTGAGAGTTCCTATATATCTTGCCAGTGTTATTCATTGAGATTTCTAACCACTCTTGCAGGAAACACTTGATGTAAAATATATGACCTCTAGGACTCCATGGTAAGGCTACTCATATCAAACAAATTGATTGTGCTGGAATTGCTTCATAACAAGTTATAAGGATAAGTGGGCAGCCCTTACATAAAAAAAGTAATGCACGATAGGCATGGTGGAGATTAACCTACTTTCAATAGAGACATGTATCATGAGTTAAGATCGTGAGAAAACCATTGTTTGGGTTGAAAATCAGATAAGAAAGTGTCCATGAAATTCTGACATACTTGCCAACTTAAGTTAGTTGGTTAAGATTAGGAAGAAAATTAATTGTCTGAATATGTCTCGATATCCATTGATATAAGAATATATTAGTTCTCCATTACCGACATTGGCAATTTCAAAGTGTTTTTCTAATTAGCTGATATACAAACTGATCTGACGGGTCATATCAAAGCTTGGCGTTTGCATAATATACCGTGGAATAACCTGAAAATCCTGGCAAGTAGTATTTTAGTCATCAACGCATGCACCTACATGGGCTACCAGTTGTACATATTCTACATTAATACTAAATATTGTTATGAATTTTTTAGGCACACTAGATACATACTCTCCAAATTTTTGTCATCATGTTCGTTCACAAGTTGTAGACTTCCGCATTATTATTGAGACTCGTAATACTTTATGTTTTTACTAAGTACTATATAATTAGGTGTGTTATTAATTAGTAATACATGATTAACTCTGTAGAAAGTAAAATGTTAAGTATCTAAGCCGGCCGGAAAAAATTATGAACAAGTAATAGTCAGTATCTTCAAAATATATATGTAAAATAACTAAAATACTTTGGTACTATTTTCAGCAAGCAAATATAACCAATTTTGGAGTATGTATTACACACACAGACACACTAGCCCGTGCGAATGAACCTTAATTTTTTGGGTGCTCTTGAGGTATTAAATCTGGAACCTCTCGCCCAGCTCTTCTGCTCCGTTGCTTCAGCCTCCCCAGCAGCTTTGAGGCACCTCAGCCCAGCCGTCGGCTTCGCCACACACCGAGCTACTCAGCATGTACCTCAGCAACGCCCCAGTCGGAACTCAAAACAACCACGGCCATGTCATGAGATCTCACCATTGGGCAGCCCGCAGTTCCTGCAGTGTGTCGTCAAGGACCTCATCACTTCAGGAGAAGATCATGAAGTTCCGCAAGGAAGTGATTGGCGGTGTTCTTCAAATTCTTCTACGAGTTATTAACTGGTGATTGATTTTTCGATTTTTCTTTCAAATAACACATGTCATAGCTATGAGTGATTTAAAAAAATTTACTCCCTCCAAAATTCATCATGTTCGTTCACAAGTTATAGACTTCTGAGACTGGTAATACTTTATGTTTTTACTGAGTACTATATAATTAGGTGTGTTATTAATTAGTAATACATGATTAACTCTGTAGAAAGTAAAATGTTAAGTATCTGAGCCGGCCGGAAAAAATTATGAACAATTAATAGTCACTATCTTCAAAATATATAAGTAAAATAACTAAAATACTATGGTACTATTTTCAGCAAGCAAATATAACCAATTTTGAAGTATGTATTACACATACACAGACACACTAGCCCGTGCGAATGCACGGGTTGGCGACTAGTATGTTATAGTTCATCATGAAGCTCTAATAGCTTGGTGACAGTGACTTTGGAGAACCATCACTATCTCATCTGGAAGGTTAACTCCCACTCGATTCAAGCGATTGTTGTACTCATACAATTTGAGCACATGCTCAACGATTGAGCTTTTCTCCTTAGTTTGCAGGCTTAGGAAACTTGTCAGAGGTCTCATACCTCTTGGCGCGGGCACTATCCTGAAATCCCAATTTCAGTCCTTGGAACATCTCATATGTTCTGTGATGTTTCAAAAACGTCTTTGGTGCCTCAATTTTAAACCATTTAGCATTACGCACTGAACTATCATGTAGTCATCAAAACGTGTATGTCAGATGTTCGCAACATCCATAACCCACGTTCAAGGTTCAGCTCACTGAGCGGTGCATTAAGGACATAATCCTTCTGCGCAGCAATGAGGACAATCCTCAGTATACGGACCCAGTCCGCATAATTGCTACCATCAACTTTCAACTAAATTTTTCTCTAGGAACATATCTAAAACAGTAGAACTAAGGCGTGAGCTACGTCATAATTTGCAAAGTCCTTTTGACTATGTTCATGACAATTGAGTTCATCTGATTATTTCATGAACTCCCACTCAGATAGACATCCCTCTAGTCATCTAAGTGATACATGATCCGAATCAACTAGGCCGTGTCCGATCATCACGTGAGACGGACTAGTCATCATCGGTGAACATCTCATGTTGATCGCATCTTCTATACGACTCATGTTCGACCTTTCGGTCCTCCGTGTTCCGAGGCCATGTCTGTACATGCTAGGCTCGTCAAGTTAACCTAAGTGTTTCGCATGTGTTCCGAGGCCATGTCTGTACATGCTAGGCTCGTCAACACCCGTTGTATTCGAACGTAAGAATCTATCACACCCGATCATCACGTGGTGCTTCGAAACGACGAACCTTCGCAACGGTGCATAGTTAGGGAGAACACTTTTCTTGAAATTTTAGTGAGGGATCGTCTTATTTAAGCTACCGTCGTTCTAAGCAAATAAGATGTAAAAACATGATAAGCATCACATGCAATCAAATAGTGACATGATATGGCCATCATCACTTTGCTCCTTTTGATCTCCATCTTCGGGGCTTCATGATCATCATCGTCACCGACATGACACCATGATCTCCATCATCATGATCTCCATCATCGTGTCTTCATGAAGTTGTCTCGCCAACTATTACTTCTACTACTACAGCTAACGGTTAGCAATAAAGTAAAGTAATTACATGACGTTTATGTTGACACGCAGATCATTAATAAATTAAGAAAACTCCTATGGCTCCTGCCGGTTGTCATACTCATCGACATGCAAGTCGTGATTCCTATTACAAGAACATGATCAATCTCATACATCACATATCATTCATCACATTCTTTTTGGCCACATTACATCACATAGCATACCCTACAAAAACAAGTTAGACGTCCTCTAATTGTTGTTGCATGTTTTTACGTGGCTGCTATGGGTTTCTAGCAAGAACGTTCCTTACCTACGCAAAACCACAACGTGATATGCCAATTTCTATTTACCCTTCATAAGGACCCTTTTCATCGAATCCGATCCGACTAAAGTGGGAGAGCCAGACACCCGCTAGCCACCTTATGCAACTAGTGCATGTCAGTCGGTGGAACCTGTCTCACGTAAGAGTATGTGTAAGGTCGGTCCGGGCCGCTTCATCCCACGATGACGCCGAATCAAGATAAGACTAGTAACGGCAATTAAATTGACAAAATCGACTCCAACAACCACTTTGTGTTCTACTCGTGCATAGAAACTACGCATAGACCTAGCTCATGATGCCACTATTGGGGAACGTAGCAGAAATTCAAAATTTTCTACGCAACACCAAGATCAATCTATGGAGTAATCTAGCAACGAGGGAAGGAGAGTGCATTTACATACCCTTATAGATCGCTAAGCGGAAGCGTTCAAGTGAACCGGGTTGATGGAGTCGTACTTGTTGTGATCGAAATCACCGATGATCCTAGCGCCGAACGGACGACACCTCCGCGTTCAACACACATACAGAACGGAGACGTCTCCTCCTTCTTGATCCATCAAGGGGAGAGGAGAAGTTGAGGGAAAACTCCGACAACACGACGACATGGTGGAGATGGAGCTCGTGGTTCTCCTTCAGGGCTTCGCCAAGCACTGCGGAGGAGGATGAGGTGTTGGAGGAGGGAGAGGGCTGCACTAGGGGAAGGGGTGCGGATGCCCTCTCTCTTCCTCACTATATATAGGGGTAAAGGGAGGAGGGGAAGGTGCCCTAGGGTTCCCTAGGGGAGGGGCGGCGGCCACAGGGGAAACCCTAGATGGGTTTGGGCGCCCCCACCCCCTAGGAAACTTGCCCCCCAAGCCGGGAGGGGCGGCTGCCCCAGGGGTGGCGCCCCCACCTCTCTGGTTACGTGAGATGGGGTTGGGAGGGGCGCTCAGCCCCTTAGTGGGCTGATGTGCCCTCTCCCCTTGGCCCATAAGACCCCCCCAACGCTTGCTGGGGCCTCCGAAACCCCTTTCGGACACGCTGGTCATCACCTGGTACCCCCAGAACAATTCCGGACTCCAATACCCTTCGTCCAATATACCGATCTTCACCTCCGCACCATTACGGAGCTCCTCGTCATGTCCAGGATCTCATCCGGGACTCCGAACAACCTTCGGTAACCACATACTATTTCCCATAACAACTCTAGCGTCACCGAACCTTAAGTGTGTAGACCCTACGGGTTCGGGAACCATGCAGACATGACCGAGACAACTCTCCGGCCAATAACCAATAGCGGGATCAGGATACCCATGTTGTCTCCCACATGTTCCACGATGATCTCATCGGATGAACCACGATGTCGAGGATTCAATCAATCCCGTATTCAATTCCCTTTGTCTAGCGGTATTGCACTTGCCCGAGATTCGATCATCGGTATCTCGATACCTTGTTCAATCTCGTTACCGGCAAGTCTCTTTACTCGTTCCATAACACATCATCCCATGATCAACTCCTTGGTCACATTGCGCATATGATGATGTCCTACCGAGTGGGCCCAGAGATACCTCTCCGTTACACGGAGTGACAAATCCCAGTCTTGATTTGTACCAACCCAACAGACACTTTCGGAGATACCTGTAGTGTACCTTTATAGCCACCCAGTTACGTTGTGACGTTTGGTACACCCAAAGCATTCCTACGGTATCCGGGAGTTGCACAATCTCATGGTCTAAGGAAATGATACTTGAAATTAGAAAAGCTTTAGCATATGAACTACACGATCTTTGTGCTAGGCTTAGGATTGGGTCTTGTCCATCACATCATTCTCCTAATGATGTGATCCCAGTATCAACGACATTCAATGTCCATGGTCAGGCAACCGTAACCATCTAGTGATCAACGAGCTAGTCAACTAGAGGCTTACTAGGGACATGGGGTTGTTTATGTATCCACACATGTATCTGAGTTTACTATCAATACAATTATAGCATGGATAATAAACGATTATCATGAACAAGGAAATATAATAATAACCAATTTATTATTGCCTCTAGGGCATATTTCCAACACGACCGATTTGGGGTGGTCCTCAATCCCCAAAGGATTGATGGAAGCTCGTCGACCCACGCGCCAGCAGCGTGTTTGAGGTCGCGCATCTGCCGGGGTTTCAGTCCTTTGAGAATCAAGCCATTTGCTCTTTCTGCTTGTCCATTCGACTGGTGGTGTGCGACTGAAGCATAGTCTACTCGTGTGCCCTGGGAGGCGCAAAAGGCTCTGAACTTGTCAGAATCGAAGTTTGACCCATTTTCAGCGATGATGCTATGTGGAACTCCATATCTGAATATCAACTCTCTGATGAAACTGATAGCAGTGCAGGTATCAAGATTCTTGATAGGTTTAGCTTCAATCCATTTGGTAAACTTGTCAACTGCCACTAGCACATGAGTGAAGCCGCTCCTACCCGTTCTCAGAGGTCCAACCATAAACAAACCCCAAACGGCAAAGGGCCAGACGAGTGGGATGGTCTTCAGGGCTCACGCGGGCTTGTGCGACATATTGGAGTAGAACTGGCATCCTTCACATTTGTCGACTATCTCTTTTGCCATTTCATTTGCTCTTGGCCAGTAAAATCCCGCTTGGTATGCTTTAGCCACAATGGTTCGAGAGGATGCATGATGGCCACAGGTTCCCGAGTGGATATCATCAAGAATTATTTGACCTTCTTCTGGCGTTATACACTTCTGGCTGACTCCAGTCGCGCTTTCTCTATACAACTGTCCCTTTATGACGGTAAAGGCCTTGGATCGATGGACGATCTGTCGAGCCTCTTCTTCGTCTTCCGGGAGCTCTTTCCTTAGGATGTACGCGATGTACGGCACCGTCCAGTCGGGAGTGATGACCAAAACCTCCATGATCGGGTCGACCACTGCTGGAATCTCAACTTCAGTCGGATTCGTGGCACTTTTTGGCTGCCGGGCTTCTTCAGTGAAAGGATCTTCTTGAACCGATGGTGTGTGGATGTGTTCAAAAAACACATTGCTTGGAATGGCTTCTCTCTTGGAACCTATTTTTGCCAAGTCGTCAGCTGCTTGATTTTTCAGTCGGGGTAAATGATGGAGCTCCAACCCCTCGAATTTCTTCTCTAACTTTCTCACTACATTGCAATAACCAGTCATGGCTGGACTTCTGACGTCCCACTCCTCAATAACTTGATTAACCACCAAATCTGAGTCGCCATAGACCATGAGGAGACGGACGCCGAGTGAAATGGCCATGCACAACCCATACAAAAGTGCTTCATATTCTGTTTCGTTATTGGAGGAATCAAAGTGGATTTCGAGAACATATCTGAGCTTATCTCTTCGGGGGGAAACCAGTACTACTCCAGCACCAGAACCATTCAACATCTTGGAACCGTCGAAGAACATGGTCCAGTGCTCCGAGTGAACTTGAGTCAGAAGTTGCTGTTCAATCCACTCGTCGACGAAATCTGCTATTGCTTGGGACTTGATAGCTTTCTTTGCCTTGAACTTGATATCTAGGGGAAGGAGTTCAATCGCCCACTTTGCCACTCGACCAGTTGCATCCCTGTTGTGCAGAATCTCTAACAATGGAGCGTCACTGACGACTGTAATGGAATGATCAGAGAAGTAGTGAGCAACTTTCTTTGTGGTCATATAAATCCCATAAACAAGCTTCTGATAATGAGGGTATCTTTGCTTTGATGGAGTCAAAACTTCAGAAATATAATATACTGGGCGCTGAACTTTGAAGGCCTTACCTTCTTCTTCCCGCTCGACCGTAAGTACTGTACTGACAACTTGTCCTGTGGCTGCAATGTAAAGCAGTAAAGGCTCTTTGCTGATTGGGGAAGCAAGCACCGGCTGGGTGGAGAGCAGGGCTTTTAGCTCTGCAAATGCTGCATCATCTTCTGGAGTCCACTCGAACTTGTCAGACTTCTTCATCAGTTGGTAAAGAGGCAACGCCTTTTCACCGAGACGAGAAATGAATCGACTTAAAGTGGCCAAGCAACCAGTAAGCTTCTGGACATCGTGCACGCGCACAAGGCGCTTCATTTGGAGTATAGTACCAATTTTTTCTGGGTTGGCATCGATTCCTCGTTCAGAAATGAGAAAACGGAGTAATTTCCCACCAGGAACTCCGAATGTGCACTTGGATGGATTGAGCTTGATATCATACCTCCTGAGGTTGGCAAAGGTTTCAGCAAGGTCAGTCAGTAGGTCGGAACCCTTTCCTGACTTGACCACAATATCATCCATGTATGCCTCCACGTGCCGACTGATTTGAGTGAGTAGACACTTCTGAATCATCCTCATGAACGTGGCTCCGGCATTCTTGAGGCCGAATGGCATGGTAACATAACAGAAGCACCCGAATGGAGTGATAAAAGCTATTTTGATCTCGTCGGGTCCATACAGACAGATCTGATGGTACCCGGCATAGGCGTCTAAAAAAGACAGGCGCTCACATCCCGTAGTTGAGTCAACTATCTGGTCGATGCGGGGGAGAGGAAAATGATCTTTCGGGCAGGCCCGATTTGATATGCTTAAAGTCAATGCACATGCGGAGTGACTTGTCCTTCTTGGGGACCATGACAACATTGGCGAGCCACTCGGAGTGGTATATCTCTCAGATGAACTCTGCTGCTAACAGTCGAGCCACCTCATCACCAATGGCCTTTCTCTTCTGGACGGCGGACCGCCAAAGATGTTCTTTCACAGGCTTAATTTTTGGGTCGACTCGTAGACGGTGCTCAGCCAGCCCCCTGGGAACGCCTGGCATGTCAGAAGGCTTCCATGCAAAGATGTCCCAGTTCTCACGGAGGAACTGGATGATCGCTTCTTCCTATTTGGAGTCGAGCGTTGTCGAGATATGGGTCGGAGCAGCATCGGGGTCGGCCGGGTGAATGTGAATCGGCTTTGTCTCACCGGACGACTAAAATGTTGATTCTGTAGCGGGATTCTTGGCTCACAACAAATCACTCGAGTCTGCTATTTTCTGGTATTCTTGCAGCTCCATCGCTGCCAATTGTATATTGGCGATCTTTGAGCCTTTCTGAAAGCACTCTTCCGCCTTCTTCCGATTGCCGGTAATAGTGATCACACCCCTGGGACCAGGCATCTTCAATTTGAGATACATGTAACATGGTCGAGCCATGAAACGTGCATAAGCTGGCCTGCCCAAGATAGCGTGATAAGCACTCTGGAAATCCACCACTTCAAACGTCAACTTTTCTTTGCGGTAATTCTTGGAATCACCGAAAACCACATCAAGAACGATTTGGCCGAGTGACTCAGCCTTCTTTCCAGGAATGACTCCATGGAAACTCATGTTGCTGGTACTGAGTCTGGACACCGGAATGCCCATCCCTTTCAACGTCTCAACATACAATAAATTCAGACCGCTGCCTCCATCCATCGGCACTTTGGTCAGTCGAGTGCCTTCGACAACTGGGTCGACCACCAAAGCTTGCTTCCCAGGGGTGGCAATGTGTGTTGGGTGATTGGACTGGTCGAATGTGATGGCAGTCTGAGACCATTTCAAATAACTGGGTGTCGTCGGGGCAACCATATTCACTTCTCGGTTGATAACTTTCAGTCGACTTTTGCTTTCAACATCAGCAAAAATCATCAGGGTGGAATTGACCTGGGGGTACCCATCATCACTATCTTCCTTGTCCTCAATCTTGTCCGACTCCTTTTCCTTATCTTTGGGCTGCTTCCCTTGGAACTGCTGGATCAAGATTCGACACTGTCGAGTGGCATGTTTCAGATAAATGAGTTTACCCTCTTCATCTTTCTTTGTGTGAATGTGGCATGGCAGATCCAACACGTCATTTCCATCTTGGTCCTTAACTTTCTTAGGGTTCCAAGGCCCCTTGGGCTTCGCCTTAAACTTTCCTTGAGTCACGGCCAAGGCTTCTCCCGGAGCAGCTGGCTCGGCTTTCCGCTTTTGCTTTTGACTGGAATTCCCTCCTCCGGTTTCGTGGGCGACTGACTTGTGCTTTCCACTCCGGAGTCGATCCTCGTCTTCGCCATTGGCTTACTTGGTGGCAATCTCTGTCATTCGATTCAGAGACATGTCTCCGGTTCGACCGAATTTCATGTTCAGTTCTCTGTACTTAACGCCTTCCTTGAAGGCACAAACTGCTTGGTGATCAGACACATTCTCTACCGTGTGATGCAACGTGATCCATCTCTGGATGTAATCCCTCAAAGTTTCATTCGACTTCTGCACACAAGATTGCAGCTCTGTCAATCCTGCTGGTCGCTTGCAAGTTCCTTCAGATGTTCTGACAAACACTCGGGAAAGATCTACCCAAATGTAAATGCTGCTGGGCGCTAACTGATTCAACCATGCTCTGGCCGAACCCTCCAACATGAGAGGCAGGTGTTTCATGGCCACCTCATCGTTGCCGCCGCCAATCTGAACAGCCACTCGGTAGTCTTCAAGCCAAGTTTCGGGCTTGGACTCACCAGTGAACTTACTGACTCCAGTCGCCAACCTGAAGTTGGGAGGAATCACCGCGGCCCTGATGGCCCTGCTGAAGCACTCTGGTCCTGAGACGTGTACTCTGCTGCTGGTGGGTATCTCCCTGTCATGACCTTCCCTGTGAGCTCTGTTCCTGTCGACTAAACCCTGAACGAGAATGGATCTCGTGTCAAAGCCTGGTTCCCTAGGGTCGACTAGAATCCTTCGCCCAACACTGTGAGGGCGTCTGTCATCCTGCTGTCGAGGCACATACGATCCACTCCTTGGGGGAGGGGTGGGCACTCAACGTCGATTATCACGATCGAATCGGTGATCATACTGCTCACGGTTCCTATACTGATCACGCCGGTCTCCACGTCCCTCACGCCTCGGGGGCGATCTTGGGCTGTGAGCCGACTGGACTGTATCTGCAGCCACAGATCAGCTGTGGATCCTGTTCCGCGACTGTGAAACAGCTGAATTCTGGTCTCCTGCTGCCCGGAGTAATGCTCTGATTTGCAACAAGCCTCTACCAGCTTCTGACTAAGAGGGCTGAATGGACTCTGCTATACGGGCTGCAGCTGCTAAATTTTGAATCGGAGTTTGATATACCTGAGTTGGTGGTGGAAAGAGCTGACGTCGACTGGATTCTGGAACCCGTTGTCGTGTGCGCTCGTCGAGTGCTCGCTGGAGGTTATCCAGTCGAGTGCGCTCAACCAAGTTGGCCAAGCGCGCGTCCTCCAAGGCACAGGCCTCGGGGGTTTCTCCAACAATAGGAGTGTGTAGCGCATCCATGTTCCGGAGGCGAAGTTCCTCTCTCTGCAGCGACGTGAGAGGCTCGGGGAGATATTCTTCATGGGCGTGTGACGGGTCGCCGCTGCCGGCGCCTCCGTCGGTGCGGGGAAAACCGGGAGGACTGCGAGGTCCATCGACCATCAAAACCTTCGCCGTTGGATCACTGCTGCCGCACTCGGATGTAGTCTCTGCGGAGCCAGTCGACAGACTGAACAGGCCGTAGAGAGATTCGTCGGGCTCGATCGCCGTAACTTGAGGGGTGGCCGACTGGCGCGCCACCGCGTGTCTCACCCACCGCTGAAGTCTCGACCGACCAGAACGCTTGCGCCGGCGGGAAATAGGGAGGGAGGATATCACAGTGGCCGACCGATAATGGGTCGACGGTTGCCGCAAGAGGACGCCGCGGACGCACGCGCGAAAGTGTGTTGCCCCGCGGACAGGGAGCGCGTCGACGTCGAGCGGAGCCTCCTGAAGCCAAGAGGAGTCGTTGGCGATGAACGTGAGCGCACCGAGACGGATCTCGCGGCCCTCTACCAAAACTCCGCCTGAAACCATGATGATTTGGATCGGAAAAAATGCAACTTCTCCAACAAGTCGCTAAGACACCTGCCCCATGGTGGGAGCCAATTGTCGTGGTTCTAAGTCTAACAGTAGTGTAGGGGGGTAAGTATGGAGAGGCAAGATCCTAGCTATGGAGTAGTTGTAGACACACGAGGTTTACGAGTTCAAGCCCTTCTCGGAGGAAGTAATAGCCCTACATCTCGGAGCCCGAAGGCGGTCGACTGGATTATGTGTGTATGAATTACAGGGGTGCGAACCCTTTACACTGAAGAGGGGGGTGGCTTATATAGAGTTCGCCAGACCCCTCCAGCCCTCAGTTATGCAGGGTTTAAGGTACATTAAGTTCGGGCATTACTGGTAACGCCACTAATAAAGTGCTATGATGACCATAAAAGCCACTTAATGCCCGTCTGTTAGCGAGTGGAGTGACTTTAGATCTCCTGGCCGTCGAGTGGATGGATCTTGGTCGAGTGGTAGTCTTCATGGTCGAGTGTCTTCGAGTAGCTTCATCAGCACTCACCAGTCGGCTCCCAAGATGAAATGGTTATTGCGACGTGCTGGGTTTTATTGGCCGACTATGATTAATGACTGCTTCAGATATTATAAAGGGTGTGAAGCTTGTCAAAATTTTGGTGATATTCAATTGGCTCCTGCTGCTATGTTGCATCCTATTATCAAGCCGTGGCCCTTCAGAGGATGGGGTTTAGACTTTATTGGGCAAATTCATCCATCTTCCTCAAAGGGGCATCGGTTCGTATTGGTGGCAACTGATTATTTCACTAAATGGTCTGAAGCAGTACCTCTCAAGAACACGACACATATAGAGGTAATTCAATTCATAACTGAGCACATTATTCATAGATTCGGTATTCCTCAAACGTGAACAACAAATCAAGGTTCATCTTTCATGTCACACCAAGTCAGAGAGTTTGCCGAATCTTATAACATAGAATTGCTCAATTCCTCTCCATATTATGCCCAAGCTAATGGACAAGCTGAGTCTAGCAATAAAATTTTAATCAAACTCATCAAGAAGAAGATTGAAGATAATCCAAGGAGATGGCATGAGTTGTTATCTGAAGCTTTGTGGGCACATAGAATTTCAAGGCATGGTGCTACGAAGGTGACACCATATGAGCTAGTATATGGTCAAGAGGCCGTTTTACCAGCGGAAGTAAATTTGAATGCTTTGAGAATAGCCAAACAAAATGATTTATCGACAGTAGACTTTTATAACTTGATGATGGACAATATTGATGAGGTTGCCGATAAACGTTTGGTTGCTTTGAAGTCCATAGAGAGAGACAAGTTGAGGGTTGCAAGAGCTTACAATAAGAAAGTTAAGTTGAAGAATTTTCAAGTTGGTGATCTCGTCTAGAAAGTGATTCTGCCGATTGGTTCAAGAGATAGAAAATTCGGGAAGTGGTCTCCAAGTCCGGAAGGTCCTTTTAGGATTATAAGAGTTGTTCCCGGAAATTCATATTTGATGGAATCAATACAAGGGGCATTGTTACCTCGAACTCTCAATGGCAAATATTTGAAGAAGTACCACCCGAGTGTGTGGCAGGAAGCCTAAGTAGGCAATGGCCGACATACGATTATCGCCCTTAGCACAAACATGGCCGATACATAATTATCGCCTTGAGACAAATAAATGGCCGATGGAGTGTTGATATCGTCCTTAGAACAAACACTATGCATATTATTTTTCGGCGTGCAAGCTTTGCCGAAAAACGGGGGGGCATGTGTTTGACACCTAATTTTGGCAAGATACAGAGTGAAAGGGTTTTCAGCATGAGAAAGTTTCACATCGTCAAGTGGAACAACTTTTGATGTTTAGGCTATCGCCATTCGACCTTATCTCAGTGGCCGAAGCTGTACTCCGAGTGACAAAATCTAGTGTTCTGAGTGCTTTTTGGCCGATTACGCCCTCAAAATGACCTCAGATGAAGGAGCACTTTAAAGTAATTGTCTTCGTCTCGTCAAGGCAATTGATTTTCATATATAAATCATCTTGATCCGAGTTCATATGCAAAAGTTACAGTCAATACGGTTTGGACAGGCCAGAGACCAAAATATTACGCTTGACACCAGACACATGTTGATGAGTGTCTGATGCAATGCATGAGCAATTCGGCCCTCAAGACGGCCTTGAATGGAAAAACCTTGAACACAGAAAAGTTCTCGTCGAGGTGATCGATTTTCATATATAATTTGTCTCAATCCGAGGTCGTATGAGGCCTAGAGAGGTAAGACAAGATCAGGCTGTGTTTTTAAGTCGGAAATCCGAGGGAAAAAGTTTACCATCCGAGTGAAAACTTACCGGTCGAGTGCCAATTTACCGGTCGAGTGAAAGTTTGCTGACCGGATGAACTTATTATTATCCAAGTGGAAATATAGTCACCCGAGTGGAAATATGATCATCCGAGCGAAATTGTCCTCCAGGTGAAAATATTCCGAGTGAAAAGATTACCATCAGAAGAAAACTTGCTGGTCGAGTAAGATAGTGACTTCCGAGTGGAAATATAGTCATCCGAGTGGAAATATAGTCATCCGAGTGAAAGATTGTCTTCCGAGTGAAAAAGTCCAGTCGGACGATCCGAGGGGAAGTCTCTAATATCCGAGTGGATGAGCTCGAATCCGAGTGAAATTGAACATGTGCCCGAAAGTTTATCAAGATGGCCTCGGATGAAGAAGTGTTCAAGACAGAAGTTGTGCGTATCATCAATACAGTAAAATTTGGTTTTGGAGTCATCATCATCAGAAATAGTATATGGCTGCAAATTCACTACGTGACTCGGATAATCCAGTCTACTGCAAGACCGAGTACGACTGGAAGGTAAAGATGACCTTGAAAAGTATTCAAGAAGGCATTATTTGTAAAAGTGATCAACATGAGAGTTGTTCGTATCCTCGAGGCGCACAAGTTTGATATTTGGGCCGTCCTAATCAGATATCATATGCAATCTCAGCGGCCCGCACAAGAAGGAAGACAGAGTTTGGGCCAGATTCAGACTGAATCCGAGTTGGAATAGAACTAGGACTCTAGGACGTGAATTGATGTAATTTTTCTTGTAAGGAAAGCCTAGATGAATCCTTTACTTGTACGGGAAGTCCAGCCGCATCTTATATATGTTGGGGGTGACGGCCGATTGAACAACACACAATCGAACAAATCAATATACTAATTTTTCATCTACGTTTTATCTCTCCATCATTTTTCTCTCTCGTTCTACGTTGTTCTTCGTGTTTGAGAGCTGCGAATATCGAGGCTCTAGGGGCGAGCGAATCGACCTAGGGCAGCCCATAGCCGTCGCACTCCCTGACGGGGTCCCTCCAGGGGGTGTGGGGTTTTCGGGTCTGCAAAAGCGCCCGTCGACTGTCTTGCGTATCGCGCTGTCGGTCGGGTCTCCTTCGACGTGAGCTGCGGTGCATCACCCCTGGCGTCGAGGGTACACGTGACGTGTTCGTGTCTCAACACTATCCACATCCATCCATACATACATCCCACACCACGGTGACCTCCTCCCTCCGCTCCTTCCTCCCAAACCCTAACTCCCACTCCCCCGATTCAAATCGAATCGATGGCGATGCTGCACTCCCTTCCACAGCCGCCTCCCTTCTGCGCCGCCACTCCGCTCTCGATCCAGATCCCCCTTGCAGCCGCACCTCTCCCTCTCCGCCACCCACCTCTTCCCCTCGTTGCTGCCTCCCTCTCCGCCACCCGCCTCTCCCCTCGCCGCCAGTCTGCCACATCCGACAACGTCGAGGCCAGTGGGCACTGGATCCGTCACCGGCCTGGCCCCCCCATTAGCAACTCGAACAGGGGGGGGGCAACGACGCCATGACTTCCCCCAACCCCACGGCATGGGCCTGAGCCACCCGCTGGCTTGGCTGGGTCCCGGATAAGCAGTCACGCAGGATGATGCTGATGGCGCTGCGTCCGCAGCCCTCGACCATCCCGCCGGCGCTGCGGCCCGCGGAGGCGGCCACCCGCGAGGTGCTTGCTACCTCTTGAGCACTGTGTTGGTTTTCCCTTGAAGAGGAAAGGGTGATGCAGCAAAGTAGCGTAAGTATTTCTCTCAGTTTTTGAGAACCAATGTACCAATCCAGTAGGAGGCTACGCGCGAGTCCCTCGCACCTACACAAACAAATAAATCCTCGCAACCAACGCGATAAGGGGGTGTCAATCCCTACACGGTCACTTACGAGAGTGACATCTGATAGATACGATAAGATAATATTTTTGGTATTTTTATTATAAAGATGCAAAGTAAAATAAAAGCAACGGAGATAACTAAGTGTTGAAAGATTAATATGATGGAAAATAGACCCGAGGGCCATAGGTTTCACTAGTAGCTTCTCTCAAGAGCATAAGTATTTTACGGTGGGTGAACAAATTACTGTTGAGCAATTGACAGAATTGAGCATAGTTATGAGAATATCTAGGTATGATCATGTATATAGGCATCACGTCCGAGACAAGTAGACCAACTTCTGCCTGCATCTACTACTATTACTCCACACATCGACCGCTATCCAGCATGCATCTAGAGTATTAAGTTCATAAGAACAGAGTAACACTTTAAGAAAGATGACATGATGTAGAGGGATAAATGCATGCAATATGATAAAAAAACCATATTTTTTATCCTCGATGGCAACAATACAATACGTGCCTTGCTGCCCCTACTGTCACTTGGAAAGGACACCGCAAGATTGAACCTAAAGCTAAGCACTTCTCCCATTGCAACAAAGATCAATCTAGTAGGCCAAACCAAAATGATAATTCGAAGAGACTTGCAAAGATAACCAATCATACATAAAAGAATTCAGAAGATTCAAATATAGTTCATAGATAAACTTGATCATAAACCCACAATTCATCGATCTCAACAAACACACCGCAAAAGAAGATTACATCGAATAGATCTCCACAAGAGAGGGGGAGAACATTGTATCGAGATCCAAAAAGAGAGAGGAAGCCATCTAGCTAATAACTATGGACCCGAAGGTCTGAGGTAATCTACTCACACTTCATCGGAGAGGCTATGTTGTTGATGTAGAAGCCCTCCGTGATGGATGCCCCCTCCGACGGAGCTCCGGAACAGGCCCCAAGATGGGATCTCGTGGGTACAGAAGGTTGCGGCGGTGGAATTAGGTTTTTGGCTCTGTATCTGAGCGTTTGGGGTACGTAGGTATATATAGGAGGAAGGAGTACGTCGGTGGAGCAACGTGGGGGCCATGAGGGTGGAGGGCATGCCCAGGGGGTAGGCGCGCCCCCTACCTCGTGGCTTCCTGGTAGCTTTCTTGACATAGGGTCCAAGTCCTCTGCATCATGTTCGTTCCGAAAATCACGTTCCCGAAGGTTTCATTCCGTTTGGACTCCGTTTGATATTTTTTTCTATGAAACTCTGAAATAGGCAAAAACAACAATTCTGGGCTGGGCGTCCGGTTAACAGATTAGTCCCGAAAATAATATAAAAGTGAATAATAAAGCCCAATAATGTCCAAAACAGAAGATAATATAGCATGGAGCAATCAAAAATTATAGATACGTTGGAGACGTATCAGTGCTGCTGTGGCTACACCAAATAGAGGAGGTGGAGCGGCGTCAGCACAGGGTCCAGATCGAGGCGGGGTCCTTCTTCCTGCGTCTGCTTCTGCTCGGACGCCATGGGAGTGCTAGAGATGCCACAACGCAACTGCTCCCACATCAAGGTAGCCACTATCTCGCCCATCTTCTCCCCATCTCTTCCATTCCCTTCACTGACGCGTTTGGTTTCCAAGGGAGTAGCTCATGCATTGGGGCATGTGTTTGTCGTTGCCGTGGGCATGCTCCCGCTGCTGCTGGATTTGGGGGGGTGGGGAGAGAGCAGAGAGGGAGAGACAACCTTCGTCGCGCTCACGGGCCTCGTCTTCAAGGAAGGTACTTCAATAGCTGTCTCTGCTTATGACTGAACTGTCCAACTGAGAGTGGTTCGTTTTAGATTGACTATACTGAATGTGTGAGTTGATTTCATCGATAGCAGAGATCTTGGTAGTGTTCACTGGAAGCATTTTGACTGATTAGTTCATTGGCTGAATGCTTGCACTGAATGACTGAAAATAGTTCAATTTTGTACAAATGCACTCCCATAGGTCTCTGCTACATCTGGTCAATTCGATTTCTGAGATTTAGCACTACAATCTGTTAATGGTTGATCTCAGATATGCTCATCTTGCTCCCTGATACGTCTCTGTCGTATCTACTTTTCCAAACACTTTTGCCCTTGTTTTGGACTCTAACTTGCATGATTTGAATGGAACTAACCCGGACTGACGTTGTTTTCAGCAGACTTTCCATGGTGTTATTTATGTGCAGAAACAAAAGTTCTCGAAATGACCTGAAACTCCACGGAACGTCTATTTGGAAATAATAAAAAATCCTTGCAAAAGATGAAGACCAGGGGTCCACACCCTGTCCACAAGGGTGGGCGGCGCCCCCCCCTAGGGCGCGCCCCCTACCTTGTGGGCCCCCTGGAGCTCCTCCGACCTCAACTCCAACTCTATGTATTTGCTTTCGGGGAGAAAAAAATTAGAGAGAAGAATTCATCGCGTTTTACGATATGGAGGGCTGATCTGGAGTCCGTTCGGGGCTCCGGAGAGGGGGATTCGTCGTCGTCATCATCATCAACCGTCCTCCATCACCAATTTCATGATGCTCACTGCCGTGCGTGAGTAATTCCATCGTAGGCTTGCTGGACGGTGATGGGTTGAATGAGATCTATCATGTAATCGAGTTAGTTTTGTTAGGGTTTGATCCCTAGTATCCACTATGTTCTGAGGTTGATGTTGCTATGACTTTGCTATGCTTAATGCTTGTCACTAGGGCCCGAGTGCCATGATTTCATATCTGAACCTATTATGTTTTCATGAATATATGTGAGTTCTTGATCCTATCTTGCAAGTCTATAGTCACCTACTATGTGTTATGATCCGGCAACCCCGAAGTGACAATAATCGGGACCACTCCCGGTGATGACCATAGTTTGAGGAGTTCATGTATTCACTATGTGCTAATGCTTTGTTCAGGTACTCTATTAAAAGGAGGACTTAATATCCCTTAGTTTCCGCTAGGACCCCGCTGCCACGGGAGGGTAGGACAAAAGATGTCATGCAAGTTCTTTTCCATAAGCATGTATGACTATATTCGGAATACATGCCTACATTACATTGATGAATTGGAGCTAGTTCGGTGTCACCCTATGTTATGATTGTTACATGATGAACCGCATCCGGCATAATTTTCCATCACCGATCCAATGCCTACGAGCTTTTCCTATATTGTTCTTCGCTTATTTACTTTTCCGTTGCTACTGTTACAATCACTACAAAACACCAAAAATATTACTTTTGCTTCCGTTACTTTTGCTACCGTTACCACTACTATCATATTACTTTGCTACTAAATACCTTGCTGCAGATACTAAGTTATCCAGGTGTGGTTGAATTGACAACTCAACTCCTAATACTTGAGAATATTCTTTGGCTCCCCTTGTGTCGAATCAATAAATTTGGGTTGAATACTCTACCCTCGAAAACTATTGCGCTCCCCTATACTTGTGGGTTATCAAGACTATTTTCTGGCGCCGTTGCCGGGGAGCATAGCTCTATTCTTTGAGTCACTTAGGATTTATATCTGCTGGTCACTATGAAGAACTTGAAAGACGCTAAGACAACAATTTATCCCTCAACTACAAGGGGAGGTAAGGAACTGCCATCTAGCTCTGCACTTGATTCACCTTCTGTTTTGAGTAAGCTTGCGACACCTAAACTTGCTTCTGCTATTCGTTCTGATATGTCGCATGTTATTGATGATGCCACTTCTGCTACGCATGATACTTATGATGAAACTACTTCTATGCTTGATACTACTGTGCCACTTGGTGAATTTCTTGATGAACAAATTGCTAGGGCTAGAGAGAAAGAAATTATTGAAATTGATTATATTGATGAAAGTGATGATGAAGACTTGCCTGTTATTCCTGAGGGTTATGTTTTTGATAAAGAAGCTTCTTTAGCTATTTTAGCTTGCAAAGATAGATATGAGCTCAAGGGATTATTAGCTAAATGGAATCAGCAATCTCTTAATGATAGAATGAGACCTGACCCTGCTTTTGCAACTTCACCTATCTGTGTTATTGATAAGGATTATGAATTCTCTGTTGATCCTGATATAATTACTTTGGTTCAATCTGATCCTTTTCATGGCTATGAATCTGAAACTGTTGTGGCATATCTTACCAAATTAAATGATATAGCCACCCTGTTCACTAATGATGAGAGATCTCGCTACTTTTATATCCTTAAAATATTTCCGTTCTCATTAAAGGGTGATGCTAAGATATGGTTTAATTCCCTCGATCCTAGTTGTGTGCTTAGTCCCCAGGATATGATCTATTACTTCTTTGCTAAATATTTCCCTGCTCATAAGAAACAAGCTGCTTTGAGGGAAATATACAAATTTGTGCAAATTGAAAAAGAGAGTCTCCACAAGCTTGGGGCAGGCTTCTCAATTTACTTAATGCTTTGCCTGATCATCCTCTCAAGAAAAATGAAATACTTGATATCTTTTATAGTGGACTAACCGATGCTTCCAGAGATTATCTGGATAGTTGTGTTGGTTCTGTTTTCAGGGAAAGAACACCGGATGAAGGTGAAATTCTATTGAATAATATGTTGACAAATGAAAATTATTGGACACTTCCTGGCCAACTCCCGAGCCAATTCCTGAGCCTATTCCTAAACCAACTCCGGAGGTGTTCTATTTCTCAGTCCCAAAGATATGCAAGAGGCAAAGAAATCTATGAAAGAAAAAGGTATTAAAGCTGAAGATGTAAAGAATTTACCTCGTATTGAAGAGATACATGGTCTAAATTTACCGCCTGTTGAAGAAACATATGATCTTAATCGATTACCTATTGAAGAAACTCATGGTCTTGATAACCCGACACAGGTAGTAAAGGTAAATTCCCTCTATAGATAAGATAGAGCTGAAATCCCTCCTACTAAAATTGCTAGCCAATGCTTGGATGAGTTTGATAACTTTATGGTTAAGCAAGAAGATTTCAATGCTTATTTTGGTAGACAATTAAAACAAAATGCTTATATGATTGAACACTTGGGTGATTATATGGCTAATGTTAGAGGTGAACTTAAACTCATTAGTAAACATGCTTCTATGGTTACCACTCAAGTAGAACAAGTGCTTAAGGCTCAAAATGATTTGCTCAATGAAATGAATAGTAAGAATAATGATTATGCTGTTAGAGTGGCTACTAGAACTGGTAAGATGACTCAGGAACCTTTGTATCCTGAAGGCCACCCTAAGAGAATTGAGCAAGATTCTCAAAGAAATAGTATTGATGCACCTAGTCCTTCTAAAAAGAAGAAAAAGAAAAATGATAGGACTTTGCATACTTCTAGTGAACCTATCGCTGAACCACCTGAGAATCCAAATGGTATCTCTATTTCTGATGCTGAAACACAATCTGGTAATGAACATGAACCTAACGAAAATACTAATGACGATGTTCATGATGATGCTCAACCTAGTAATGACAATGATGTAGAAATTGAAGCTGTTGTTAATCTTGATAACCCACAATCAAAGAATCAACGTTATGATAAGAGAGACTTTTTTGCGAGGAAACATGCTAAAGAAAGGGAGACATGGGTTCAGAAACCCATGCCTTTTCCTCCCAAACCATCCAAGAAAAAGGATGATGAGGATTTTGAGCGCTTTGCTGAAATGATTAGACCTATCTTTTTGCGTATGCGATTAACTGATATGCTCAAAATGAATCCTTATGCTAAGTATATGAAAGATATTGTTACTAATAAAATAAAGATACCGGAAGCTGAGATTTCCACCATGCTTGCTAATTATACGTTTAAGGGTGGAATACCAAAGAAACTTGGAGATCCAGGAGTACCCACTATACCATGCTCCATTAAAATAAACTATGTTAAAACTGTTTTATGTGATCTTGGAGCCGGTGTTAGTGTTATGCCTCTCTCTTTATATCGTAGACTTGTTTTGAATAAGTTGACACCTACTGAAATATATTTGCAAATGGCTGATAAATTAACTGCTATACCTGTTGATATTTGTGAGGACGTGCCTATTGTGGTTGCAAACGTTACTATTTTAACGGACTTTTTTATTCTTGATATTCCCGAGGACGATAGCATGTCTATTATTCTTGGAAGACCTTTTTTGAATACTTCGGGGGCTGTTATTGATTGCAACAAAGGCAATGTCACTTTTCATGTTAATGGTAATGAGCATACATACACTTTCTGAGGAAACAACCTCAAGTTCATAGTATCAACTCTATTGGAAAAATTCCATCGATTATATTTGGAGGTTTTGAATTTCCTCTTCCTACTGTCAAGAAGAAATATGATATCCTTATTATTGGGGATGTGCATATCCCCGTTGAGGTAACATAGTATTATTCGAAATTTCTCCGGTTCCATGATTATTCGGAATGAGTTTGTTAACAAGACTTGATCAACCTTATTAGTGGAGTCCTTTTGATGAGCATGAGATGGATGAAACTAGAAGGCACAACCTTCTGTACCCTCCTTCTACTTTCTGTTATTTAGTTGAAATAAAGTAAAAATAGTATTTTCTGTCTGTTTTCTGATTTATCCGTGCAATATAAAAATACCCCGAAAATAAAAGTTATCCAAATGCCCTGAAAATGAAATATGATTTTTTTCTAGAATTTTTGAGAATATCTGGCACTGAGAACACAACAGGAGGGGCAAGCACCTGGCCACGAGGGTGGAGGGCGCGCCCCCTGCCTCGTGGGCCCACAGTGGCCCTCCTCCACTTATTCCTGCACCCATACATTCCTTCTTCCTCCCACAAACACCAATATCCAGCTCAAGCACGAGTTCTAGCTCATTTTGCTGTGATTTTCGATCTCCTTCCTCAAAGCACCTCTCACAAAACTGCTTGAGGAGATTGTTCCTTGGTATGTGACTCCTCCATTGGTCCAATTAGTTTTTGCTCTAGTGCTTTATTCATTGCAAATTTGTGCTACTTTGGTGACCATGTTCTTGAGCTTGCATGTCAAATTTATATGGTTCTAAGTAGCTCTAATGCATGATATAGATTCTAGGGACTTGTAGGAGTTGTTGCTATCAATTTTGTTGAGCTTGGTTCACTTCTATTTGAAGTTACTAAAAGTTTCAGAATATTTCAGAAAATAATGAAGATATTTTTGAGGGGCTCATCGAGCCGAAGCTCGAAGGAAAGGCAAAATGAAGAAGCACAGAGGCCCAAATATAATTTGCCTCGCACCGCGGAGGTCCAGCCATGTGAACGGCCTTCCGATGATTTCTTGAGAAAAGCCGGGATTTATGATAATTTCTATTCATTGGCTGAGAATGCTGGGCTCGCCGACTTCCTCCGCGACCAACATCATCACCATCTCTTACTCACCAATACTTTTGTGCAAAACTTCTACTATTTTCCTAAGGAATCACCTCCTTCAGTAGTGTTTCATTTATATGATGTTGTTAAGAAGATGCCACTAGATGAATTTTGCGAGGTTTGCAAAATACTCTTCGAGGGTACCTTAGATGAACCACATCGCAAAGATGTGGACGGGTTTATTGACACCATTACTCTGGGGGAAACCAGGAAGGTTTCCGATGCAAGAATCACTAGCATACATTTTCCTGTTTTACGCTACTTGCCATATTTGCTAGTCGTTGCTTGATTGGTCGCAGAAACTGTGGAAACCTTAGTGTTCCTGATATTATCATTTTGCTCCATGGTTTATATTCCGATAACACTGTTAGTATGGGTGGTATTATTGCTAAATGGTTAGGTATGAACCGTACTAAGGGTCCTATCTTTGGAGGTATTTATGCTTCACACCTAGCTGCACATTATAACATACCTATTAGGCTCTATGAGAAAGAAGAAAAATTGTTGCCCAATGCTTATTTAGATTATAAGAGTATTTTAGCGCATGATTTTATTGTTAAGAATAGGGAAGGGGAGCTTAAATATAAATTGTTCTTTGATAAACATCACCCTGAGACTATTACCTTGCCTGCTCCTTCTTTGTTTAATTTATCTGAAGGTCCGTATCTCATTTCGTGGGCGGCCATTCAAGCCTACCGGAACCCTACACCAGCCCCGGAGCCGGAATCACAATTTGGGCCTCCATGACAGTCTGATTACTTTTGGGATCCGGAGATGACTGCCAGGCAGTGGCAGTCAGAGTCCTCTTCATCTCAGTACGACCCTAGCTACACCTACGGGTATCAGCTAGGCCATCTGTGGCAATGAACCAACTTAGGCCAAAAGCCTAAGATTGGGGGAGTACGTATTTCCCACCGACATTACATTTATGTTCACACACTCATTGCTAGATGTCGGTGCTCATACTCTTTCACTGTAATATCCATGCTAGTTTCTTTTATTTTTCTTGCTTTCTTCTTGTGTGTTTAATAAACCTTAAGAAAAACCAAAAAAAATTAGTATAACTTTTAGTTAGTTTACTTTTCTTGCTGTAGTAGTAATAATTAAAAAGAAAACCCAAAAAGATTTCCCGTTCTTCTTTTGCTTGTTGGGAGCTTTCCCGTGTAAATAGTTTTTATTTCTTTTCTTTCCTTTGGGGGTCGATAGGAGAAGATCATAATTGAATTTTTTAAGTGGATCTTATATGCATTATTGTTGATTTGTCTTCTCCTGTTTATTGAATGCTCACAGATTCCAGCTTAGTCCAATGCACGTGCATTCTTATTATTATTCACTTAGTTCGGTCATGCAAGTGAAAGGCAATTATGACGATATATGATGGACTAAGTGAGATGAGAAAAGCTGGTATGACCTCGACCTCTCTTGTTTTTGTAAATATGATGAGTTCATCATTCCTGATTCAGCTTATTATGAATAAACATGTTTACAATGACAATTAGAGATCATAGTTGCTCGTGCCATGCTTGATTAGCTATGAGTTATAATGGTTTACCTTGCGTGCCAACATGCTATTAAAATGGTTGTGATGTGGTATAGTGGGGTAGTATCCTCCTTTGAATGATTTAAGTGACTTGACTTGGCACATGCTCACACATGTAGTTGAAACAAAATCAACATAGCCTTCACCATATTTATGTTCATGGTGGATTAGATCCTACTCATGCTTGTACTCAATGTTTATTAATTTTAATGCATGTTCATGACTGTTGTCGCTCTCTAGTTGGTCGCTTCCCAGTCTTTTGCTAGCCTTCACTTGTACTAAGCGGGAATACTGCTTGTGTATCCAATCCCTTAAACCCCAAAGTTATTCCATATGAGTCCACTATACCTTCCTATATGCGGTATCTACCTGCCGTTCCAAGTAAATTTGCATGTGCCAAACTCTAAACCTTCAAATAAACATTATGTTTTGTATGCTCGAATAGCTCATGTATCAACTAGGGCTTCCCTTATATTCTGCGTTAGGCGGGTTATTCTCAAGAGGAGTGGACTCCGCTCCTCACTCACGAGAAAATGGCTGGTCACCGGGATGCCCAGTCCCATGCTTTATGCAAACTAAATCAAAATAATTGCAAACAAAACTCCCCCTCGGACTGTTGCTAGTTGGAGACACTCGTTGTTTCGAGCAAGTCATGGATTGATGCTTGTTGGTGGAGGGGGAGTATAAACTTTACCATTCTGTTTGGGAACCGCCTATAATGTGTGTAGCATGGAAGATATCGCCATCTCTTGGTTGCTACATTGACAATGAAAGTATGCCGCTCAAAATATTATTTATCTCTGCTTTAGAATCGAGCTCTGGCACCTCTACAAATCCCTGCTCCCCTCTGCGAAGGGCCTATCTATTTACTTTTATGTTGAGTCATCACCCTCTTATTAAAAAGCACTAGCTGGAGAGCACAGTTGTCATTTGCATTCATTACTACTAATTTATATTGGGTATGACTATGACTGGATCTCTTTTACCATGAATTACAATGTCTAGTCAGTCCTTGATCTTTAAAGGTGCTCTGCATTTATGTTTTGCAGTCTCAGAAAGGGCTAGCGAGATACCATATTATTATATTATATTATGATTGTTTTCAGAAAGTGTTGTCATCCGATATTTATTATTATGGCTCGCTAGTTGATTATGCTATTGATATGAGTAAACATGAGACCTGAGAGTTATTGTGAATGTGGTTAGTCATAATCTTTGCTGAAAACTTGAATGCTGGCTTTACATATTTACAACAACAAGAGCAAACAGCGTTTGTAGAAGTTTTTCTTTATCACTTTCAGTTTGTCAACTGAATTGCTTGAGGACAAGCAAAGGTTTATGCTTGGGGGAGTTGATACGTCTCCATTGTATCTACTTTTCCAAACACTTTTGCCCTTGTTTTGGACTCTAACTTGCATGATTTGAATGGAACTAACCCAGACTGACGATGTTTTCAGCAGACTTTCCATGGTGTTATTTATGTGCAGAAACAAAAGTTCTCGGAATGACCTGAAACTCCACGGAACGTCTATTTGGAAATATTAAAAAATCCTTGCAAAAGATGAAGACCAGGGGGGCCACACCCTGTCCACGAGGGTGGGGACGCCCCTCCCCCCTAGGGCGCGCCCCCTACCTCGTGGCCCCCCTGGAGCTCCTCTGACCTCAACTCCAACTCTATATATTTGCTTTTGGGGAGAAAAAAATCAGAGAGAAGAATTCGTCGCGTTTTACGATACAGAGCCACTGCCAAGCCCTAAAACCTCTCGGGAGGGCTGATCTGGAGTCCGTTCAGGGCTTTGGAGAGGGGGATTCATCGCCGTCGTCATCATCAACCATCCTCCATCATAGATTTCATGGTGCTCACCGCCGTGTGTGAGTAATTCCATCGTAGGCTTGCTGGACGGTGATGGGTTGGATGAGATCTATCATGTAATCGAGTTAGTTTTGTTAGGGTTTGATCCCTAGTATCCACTATGTTCTGAGATTGATGTTGCTATGAGTTTGCTATGCTTAATGCTTGTCACTAGGGCCCGAGTGCCATGATTTCAGATCTGAACCTATTATGTTTTCATGAATATATGTGAGTTCTTGATCCTATCTTGCAAGTCTATAGTCACCTTCTATGTGTTATAATCCGGCAACCCCGAAGTGACAATAATCGGGACCACTCCCGGTGACACTACAAAAAAAAGACACGTCCGTGACATTATGGGCCGAGCGAATTTTTTTCCTGTCATACATATGACACTTCTATGACAATAATTATGCAAAAAACCGGTATCATCATAGATGTGGTGGGCTCCTACTTCTATGACAAAAAATCATGATAGAAAATGGGCTTTTTGTCCTGGGTGGGCCGGAGACGCAACTGCATGACATTCTTTGGGCCGTCCATGACGGAAAAAACCGTGGTAGAAGCGAGGGGAGGAAAATTTCGGGGAGTTCCCGGTTACGGTGGGAGGTCGGGGGCCGAGCGATGCGCGTTTCTCTTGTACACATACGCGCGTGTGTGCGAGGCGTTTGCTCTAACTGAACCCGAGCGAGGCGTTGGGCTCTAGCTGAACCCTAGCGATTGCACTGCAGGCTACGCGTTACTGAACCCGAGCGATCGATCGATGGCTGTTAACTGAACCCGATCGAGCGATTCCTTCGCTACTGCTGCTAACTGAAGCCGATCGATGGGGTGAACAGTGAGCGTTGCAGGGGGTTTGAATGAACAGTGAGCGGTGGTGTTGCCTCTGGATGAACAGGACCCCGTGGTGTGGAGGGCTGGATGAACAGTAGACGGTGGAGGGGTGCCCGTGGAGGGGTGGTTGAACAGGACCCCGTGGTGTGGAGGGCTGGATGAACAGTAGACGGTGGAGGGGTGGTTGAACAGTAGTCGGTGGAGTAGCGCGTGGTGGAGGCTGGATGAACAGGAGCTCGTGGAGGCTGGAGGAGGTCGATCGTGGAGATGAACAGTATCCCGTGGAGTCCTGTTTTGCGGTACGCCGCACCCCTCCCGATGAACAGGACCCCCCTTTCGACCGTAGCACTCCAACACAAGTCCATTTCGTCCGTTTTGCGGTACGCCACACCCCTCCCGATCAACAGGACCCCCGTTTCGACCGTAGGAGGTCCGTTTCCAACAGGACCCTCGTTTCGACCGTAGGAGGTCCGTTTCCTCCGTTTTACGGTACGCCACACCCCTCTCGATCAACAGGACCCCCGTTTCGACCGTAGGCGGTCCGTTTCCTCCGTTTTGCGGTACGCCACACCCCTCCCGATCAACAGGACCCCGTTCCAAATGTAGGAGGTCTGTTTCCTCCGTTTTGCGGTACGCCAGGCCTCGTTTCCATCGTCTGTTCCGTCCAAGCCCTCCCGATGAACACGACCATGGCTCCCACGCGTTCCGTTGCCTCCCGATGAACACGACGCGTTCTGATACGTCTCTAACGTATCTATAATTTTTGATTGCTCCAGGCTATATTATCTACTGTTTTGGACTATATTGTGCTTTATTTTCCACTTTTATATTACTTTTCGGACTAACCTATTAACCGGAGGCCTAGCCCAGAATTGTTGTTTTTGCCTATTTCAGTGTTTGGAAGAAACAGAATATCAAACGGAGTCCAAACAAAATGAAACCTATGGGAACGTGATTTTCTCATCAGATATGATCCAGGAGACTTAAACCCCCCGTCAAGAAAGCCACGAGGCGGTCACGAGGGTGGAGGGCGCGCCCCCCTGCCTCGTGGGCCCCTCGAAGCTCCACCGACTTACTCCTTCCTCCTATATATACCTACGTACCCCCAAACGATCAGATACGTAGCCAAAAACCTAATTCCACCGCCGCAACCTTCTGTACCCACGAGACCCCATCTTGGGGCCTGTTCCGGAGCTCCGCCGGAGGGGCATCCATCACGGAGGGCTTCTACATCATCACCATAGCCTCTCCGATGAAGTGTGAGTAGTTTACCTCAGACCTTCGGGTCCATAGTTAGTAGCTAGATGGCTTCTTCTCTCTTTTTGGATCTCAATACAAAGTTCTCCCCCTCTCTCGTGGAGATCTATTTGATGTAATCTTCTTTTTGCGGTGTGTTTGTTGAGACCGATGAATTGTGGGTTTATGATCAAGATTATATATGAACAATATTTGAATCTTCTCTAAATTCTTATATGTATGATTGGTTATCTTTGCAAGTCTCTTTGAATTATCAGTTTGGTTTGGCCTACTAGATTGGTTTTTCTTGCAATGGGAGAAGTGCTTAGCTTTGGGTTCAATCTTGTGGTGTCCTTACCCAATGACAGAAAGGGAAGCAAGGCACGTATTGTATTGTTGCCATCGAGGATAACAAGATGGGGTATTTATCATATTGCATGAATTTATTCCTCTACATCATGTCATCTTGCTTAAGGCGTTACTCTGTTTTCATTAAGTTAATACTCTAGATGCATGCTGGATAGCGGTCTATGAGTGGAGTAATAGTAGTAGATGCACGCAGTAGTCGGTCTACTTGTCTCGGACGTGATGCCTATATACATGATCATACCTAGATATTCTCATAACTATGCTCAATTTTGTCAATTGCTCAACAGTAATTTGTTCACCCACCGTAGAAATACTTTGTTGGGGAACGTAGTAATTTCTAAAAAATTCCTACGCACACGCAAGATCATGGTGATGCATAGCAACGAGAGGGGAGAGTGTTGTCCACGTACCCTCGTAGACTGAAAGCGGAAGCGTTATAACAACGCGGTTGATGTAGTCGTACGTCTTCACGGCCCGACCAATCAAGCATCGAAACTACGGCACCTCCGAGTTCTAGCACACGTTCAGCTCGATGACGATCCCCGGACTTCGATCCAGCAAAGTGTCCGGGATGAGTTCCGTCAACACGACGGCGTGGTGACGATCTTGATGTTCTACCGTCGCAGGGCTTCGCTTAAGCACCGCTACAATATTATCGAGGATTATGGTGGAGGGGGGCACCGCACACTGCTAATAGATCTCAAGGATCAATTGTTGTGTCTAGATGTGCCCCACTGCCCCCGTATATAAAGGAGCAAGGGGGAGGGGGTGGCCGGCCAGGAAGAGGTGCGCCAGGGAGGAGTCCTACTCCTACCGGGAGTAGGACTCCCTCCTTTCCTTGTCCAAGTAGGAGAGGGGGAAGGAAGGGAGAGAGGAGAGGAAGGAAAGGGGGGTGCCCCCCTCCTTGTACAATTTGGACTAGATGGGGAGGGGGCACGCGACCTGCCCTGGCCGCCCCTCCTCTGCTCCACTTTGGGCCCATGAGGCCCATTAACCACCCAAGGGGTTCCGGTAACCCCCCTGTACTCTGTTTTAATCCGATACTTCTCCAGAACACTTCCGGCGTCCGAATATAGTCGTCCAATATATCAATATTCATGTCTCGACCATTTCGAGACTCCTCGTCATGTCCGTGATCACATCCGGGACTCCGAACAACCTTTGGTACATCAAAACATATAAAATCATGTCGGTGTACTAAAGAAGGGGTACCCTAGTATGCCGAACTTGTGCACGGGCAGTCGCAGCACCCCGCGGCAAGGCCCGCCAGGTGATCGCCAAGGCTCTCTATGGTTCTTTTGGAGCCATTCGAGAACAAAGTATTTAAGCCAAGGAGACAAGTCCCCGGCAAGAGGAGCTTGCCGGGAAAGCCGCTCAAGACCCCGGCAAGAGGAGCTTGCCGGGAAGGCCAACCAGAGCATCTCAAGGAACCTGCCGCGACGCGCCACGCGTCCCGGCAGGACTCGGCGAGCGACAAGCTCCCGGACGCAGCAAGACAACGGCCGCAGCAAGGCTCTTGCCGCGGCGGGCAACCACTCTGTACCCGCGCTCCAGCTCACCCACCTACGTGTCGCTCCGGGACCCTTCCTGGCGTACGTGGCGGGAGGCTGTGCAGCCAGGGGTACACTGTGGCATGCAGCGCTGACAAGATCGCCATCGTGGCAAGCGGTGGCACCCCCGACGGTCCCTTTTCTGCACCGTCTGGGCGACGTAGATAGGCATTTAATGCCTTTGTCCCCTGCCGTCAGGGTTAGGTATGATACACTGTGTAGGTAGCTATACCTACCACAGCATATTTCCATTTTTGCCCTTACCTACGTTGCCACCTATTGGAGACCCCTTGAACATATAAAAGGAGGCCCATGCACAACGTAGGGGGGCATCGGACCCCGGAGAGCGATCTCTGAGAGAAAAACAGAAGAACGCTCGGTCTCGTTAGCTGCTTGAGTGTACTGTAGCACTCAGCGCTCCCGAGCAAGAACACAATACAATCCACAAAGCAGCAGTAGGAGTATTATCTCTCCGGAGAGCTCCGAAGCTGGGTAAAAACCCCCCGTGTGCTTTGCCTCGATCCGCTCTTTGCGCGGCCTCCACCCCCCCCCCCCCCCCCCCCCGCCGAACCGAGGAGGGGCTCCGTCCCCATATGTGCTCGGGGAGCCAGAAAACCCCGGCATCTTTGGCGCGCCAGCTAGGGGGCGTCGAGGTTGTGTGAACCTGATCCGGCATTTACGCGAGCTAAGTCTTCATCGACTTCATCGACATGCCGCCGAAGAAGAAGGCTTCGTATGCGGCTGCGCCGTCCGCGTCGAATCCACCGCCGCCGCAGCAAACGGCTGGTGGGGAGGACGCCGGCGTAAGAACGGGCGTCGACGAGGGAGCCCACGGTGCCACCAAGTCCAAGGACAAGACCACGCTGCCCGTCGGCGGCGTAGTCGGCTCCCACGACGACCGGGCGTCCATAGACGCACCGCGCCCATCTCAAGAGGCGCAGGACCGGCAGCGTCGTGGTACTCACGGTACCATACGCTCGCTGTACCCAAATCGAGCTGGCAGATCCCGGGATGCTCAAGGCCAACATGCACGCCAACGTGCTGGCGCGAGCGAGGCACGGTCGCCTGGACGGAATACTGCTCCTTCTAACATCGTTGGAAGTCCGAGCATATCCCGCTCCTCGCACCGTTCGCCACCGCTACCCGCCACTCCAGCAGAAGCTTTGGCACAAGCTCAACTACTCCTGGACTTCCCTCCAACACCAGACGAAGAAATTCCAGAGACGAGCATCCCTGTCAAGGAAGTGAACAAAGAGTGGCTGATGTACTTTGATGGTGCGTTCTCGCTGCAAGGCGCCGGTGCTGGCGTGCTGCTTGTCGCACCCACCGGAGAGCACCTCAAGTACGTGGTCCAGATGCACTTTCCCAAGGAGCAAGCAACAAACAATACTGCAGAGTATGAAGGATTGCTCGCCGGTCTCAGGATCGCGGCAGACCTCAGGATCAAGCAACTCATTGTCAGGGGTGACTCACAGCTTGTCGTCCGCCAAGTGAACAAGGATTATCAGAGTCCGTTGATGGAAGCTTGCGTTGATGAAGTGAGGAAGCTGGAAAAGCGCTTTGTCGGCCTACAGATGGAACATGTTCCAATAGCTCAGAACGACATCGCCGACGGCCTGTCAAAGTGCGCGGCATTTAAGTTACCTGTGGAACCAGGGATCTTTGTGCTCAAACTAACTCAACCATCCGTGACGCCATCAACTGCACAGAGCAAAAAGAGGAAGTTGATTTCTGGTGAATATCTTCCGGCAGAGCTTCCCGAAGCCGCCGCCAAGAAGGTCCCCAAGATCAACGCCAAGAGTGCTGAGGAGCAGTCCGCTCCGACAAGCCCCAGGGTTTGTTTCGTTGAAGCAGATGCTCCGGACAAGTTTTGCTCCGGCAAGCTTGCCGGGGAATGTCAAGCTCCGGCTGAACCGCAGGTTCTCACCGTAGAAGCGGATGTTCCCACAGCAGCAAATATGCCTTTAGTCCTTGTCGTCGAGCCACAGGCTCCAGCATGGGCACAACAGATCGTCCTTTTCCTCCAGTCAGGAGAACTTCCCGAAGAGCCAGAAGAAGCGGAAAAAGTAGGCCGGCAGTCTAGTATGTACCAGTTCGTTGACAACGCACTGTACAGAAGAAGACTCAACGGAGTGAAATTGAAGTGTACCCCCGGGAAGATGGACAGAAGCTGTTGGCAGAGATACATGGAGGCATTTGTGGTCACCACATTGGCGCAAGAGCGCTTGCCGGCAAAGCATTCCGGCAAGGCTTCTTTTGGCCGACAGCCCTCCAGGATGCAGCTGCACAAGTAACCAAGTGTGGAGCGTTCCAGTTCCATTCCAAGAAGATACATCAGCCAGCTCAAGCTCTCCAGACGATCCCTTTATCCTGGCCCTTTTCGGTCTGGGGGCTCGACATCCTCGGCCCCTTCCCCCGAGCAATCGGGGGCTTTGAGTACTTGTACGTCGCAATCGACAAGTTCACAAAGTGGCCAAAAGTGGAACCAGTGAGGAAGGTGACAGCACAGTCAGCAGTCAAGTTCTTCAGGTCGATTGTTTGCCGCTTCGGAATCCCTAACAGGATCATCACCGACAACGGTACACAATTCACGAGTCGCACCTTCATGCAGTACGTCCAAGACCTTGGCGCCAAGGTCTGCTTCGCTTCTGTTGCTCACCCCAGGAGCAACGGTCAAGAAGAGAGGGCGAATGCTGAAGTGCTGCGTGGACTCAAGACCCGGACTTTTGACAGACTGCACAGGTGCGGAAGAAACTGGATCGAGGAGCTGCCGGTGGTTCTTTGGTCGATCAGGACGACGCCAAATCGAGCCACTGGCCAGACACCTTTCGCTCTAGTCTATGGAGCAGAGGCAGTTATCCCCACGGAACTCGTATATGGGTCACCTCGAGTGCTCGCTTATGATGAGCTTGAGCGAGAGCAGCTGCGACAAGATGACGCGCTGCTCCTTGAGGAAGACCGTCTTCAGGCTGCTGTACGAGCTGCTCGATACCAGCAAGCTTTGCGCTGCTACCATAGCCGCAAAGTTAAAGCCAGAAGTCTCGTGGAAGGCGACCTTGTTCTTCGGCCCGTTCATTCCGCCAAGAATTCCAACAAGTTGATGCCGAAGTGGGAAGGCCCTTACCAGGTGAAACGAGTCACTAGGCCTGGCGCTGTCTGCCTTGAGACCGAGGATGGCTTTCCGGTGAGCAACTCCTGGAACATCGAGCATCTTCGTAAGTTTTACCCGTAAGGCGCGGTTGTCGGACCCTGTCCGGCAACCACCATTTTGTACAAGTCTTGCTTCTGTTGCATGTAATCCTTTGTACAAAGCCAGGCGCAGACCCTGTGCATAAATAAAACTCACGTGCTCTGCACACCCTGCCAATTTCATGCCTTTCTGCATGAATTATCTGACACTTTGTGCAGCGAGCCGCCCTCGGTAAGCAATAACGGGCCATAAGTCTCCATACTATTGTTTTCCCTTTTCTCTTTTTCTCAAGGAAAGGAAGGATCCTTCGCCCACAAGTTGACCGGGGGGGAGGAGAAGATAATGGTGTGGACCCGGCGTCGTTCAGGGAAAATTTCGCCTTGCCGGGGAGCAAATGACAGGAAAGCTAAGTGCCAAAGTTCGAGCAATCAGATCTTCTAACTTCAAGTTACTTTCCTTGAACAACCATGCTTTGTATGGAAAACCTGTGCGCGGAGGAACCAGCTCGTGGCTAGTTGCGCCCTTACTTTGTTTCGAGTTCGCTCAACAATTTATGTGTGCTGCGACTAGAGTCGCGCCCTTACTTTGTTTCGAGTTCACTCAGCAACTTAAGCGAGCTGTGACTGGTCGCGACAAGGTTTCTTGTCGGTAACGGCACCGCCAGCAGGCCACTGACATCCCGCACTTAGCGCTCGCGGCAAAGGTGCCTACGCCGGCAGGTTCCCTAAAAGCGTAGGGCAAAAACATACAAAGGAAGGGATCGAGTAAAGGAAGTAGCATTGCAATCATGACCTGAAACAGAGTTATATTACAAGATAGTTTGTCGCGGCTCTAATAGACTGTTTTCATAACATGACCAGCGACGAAAAAAAAGAAGAAGAAAATAGGCAGCCTAGTCCGCGCGGTCGCCCTCAACCCTCTTGATCCCGCTCACCTTGTCCACAATGGGTGCGACGAGGGTCTCGATCTTCTCCAGATCATGTTCCGGCTCCTCCAGATCAGCTTCCGGATGTTAGTGAGGCGGAGGCCCGGGTTGCAGAAGGCCACCTTCATCAGCACCTTTTTGAGAGCTCCCGCGCAGATCTCGCGCGACTCGTCGGCCAGCTGCTTTGGGATCCTCTCCCGGAGTTGCTGGAGGGCCGTCGCCACGCCTCTGAAGAACAAGGTGAGCTTGGCGCTAGATGGGAGGCTCTCGTCAGAGGAATACCCGAGATCCTCCACCCCCAGCAGCGCCAACTCCTTGTCGATGTCTGCGGCAGCATTCACAAGGCCCTCCGTCCATCGCTCCACAGTGGATGGATCTGACGACCAGAAAAGGAAGAAAAGTCAAGCAAATATCCCAAAAAGAAGAGCCCAGGGGAAGTTTATAAGCAAGGAGTACCTGTACCAGGCTCGGTAGTTGGGATCTCTGCTGACGGGGGGTCGCCGGTACTGTCCCTTGCCGGAGGCTTCCCCCTCGGCGACGTAGTCGAAGCAGGTGGCACGTCAGGGGTGGCCTCCAGGCGCTCCTGGTGGAGCTGCTCTGCTCCTGCACAAGCCAACGGTCAGATATCAGCAAGCGATTTGTATCCATGCGCGCCTAACAGCTGGAAGTGAACCATATACTTACACTGGGGGCTGCGCTGGGGGCTGCTCTGAGGAACAGCTGCCGGGTCCGACAAGTTTGGCTCAGGCGCACCCCCTGCTGCCACGGTGGGATCATCCTCGATGACAATCACCGGGACCTTGGCTCTCTTTGCCATTCTCTGGGCCAGCGTCCTAAAAAGGAATAAGTTCAGAGTAAAGCAAATGAGATACAAGACAAGACGACAAGTATTGAAGATATGCAAGTACAACAAGAATCTTACTCATCTTCTTCCTCGTCGGAGCTGAGCGCGGAGAAGTCAAAGCCTGGCCCACCTCCGGCGCGGGGAGGCGGAGGAGTAGGATCCCTTGGCCGCTTGGCGGAAGCTGGAGCGGCAGGCCGAGAGGACCCCGCCCCAGTTGCCGATGCAGCAGGAGGTGTTTCCGCGGTAACAGAACTCGCCGCGGTGGAGCGTGTCGTGTGGCGCGGCGGGGGTTGACTCGCCCGCCGCTCCGCTACGTCCCCGGCCTTGCGAAGACGCCTTCTTGGTGGAGCCGGGGGCTCCGCTTGAGGAGCTGGGGGCTTTGCTCGTGTAGTCAGGGGCTCTGCTTGCGGCAAGCTGTCCGAAGATGAAGAGGAAGAGGAGCCGATCTCCAACGAGCCGCTCGTGTCCTCGGCGGGCCTGCTCGGCCCGACGTCGTGCTCGGCGGACCTCTTCTCGCCGGCAAGCTCCTCTCGGTTGGCGAGGCTTGCCGCCTCCACTGCCTCTGCCTCCTCCACGGTGAACCTGAACTCGCCCGCAGCGGCAGCTGCCGCGGCCTCTTCCATCCTGGTGGCGATGCGCTTGAGCTCATCGTCGGTGGTGTCCCGGGTGAGGCCTTTTTTCTCGTCGGCGTTGACCGGCACTTGTATCAAGTTGTCGAAGAACGCCCGCACGACATCATCCGCAGGCTCTATCCAGGCTGGATCAATTCCATGCGAGTCGCACAGCGGCATTATCGCACGGATGCGGTCGAGCGCGGAGTTGTTGCACAGCGGGACGACGCCCCTCGGCAACCAGAACACTTCGGGATGCTATGGTTCGTGCTTGAACAGCTCCTGGAGCATCGCGTTGAGCTCCAGGACAGTGAAGTTGAAGTTGAGGCCCGGCCGCAACCTCATGATATCCGCTGCATTCTGAAACTCCCAGGCGGGTCTCCCCCTCTCCTGCAGGGGGGCGATGCAATGGCGGAGGAAATCTGCGCCAACCGCTCCTACGGTAAGCCCGGCAAGCGTGAGGCGTAGGATCCGGGTGACGGTGATCCTTAGTCTGCCATCTTCCGGGGCCAGGCTACTCCAATCACTGCCGCGCACTACTGGGGTTTCGCGCAGAGCAGTAAACGGTTGCGGGTTCTCCTCAACGATCAGACACCAGTCCGCCCTCCACTCCTCCCACTTGCTGCGGAGCTCTCCCTCCAGATAAGCATCCTTCTTGCCGGCTTTCGAGATCCAGGCGATTCCGCCGGATAAAGTTTCACCTTTCTCAACCCGAGGCGAAAAGAAATGGCGGAAAAGGGCTACGTTTGGATGGATCCCGACAAAGTTTTCGCAGAGATGTGCGAAAACTGCCATGGTCAGGACAGCATTGGGGGTGAAATCAAGAAGGTGGAGCCCGTAGGTGTTCATGACATCGCAAAAGAATTCTGAAAAGGGCGGGCAGAGCCAGCAATAGAAGAACAAGGCAAAGAAGGGATACCCAGTGGGATACTTATCCCAAGAAGTGGCTGGGAGTACCTTCGTGCGCGGATGCGCTCGCGTCCCCGTCGACCAGAAGAGGTAGAAGTCCTCCTTCAGCTCCGCCGCCTCAAGCCCTGGAGGGAAGAGTGCCCGCTCCTTCCGCAGCGCCGCGAGCCGCTGCGCCTCGGCCGACTTCGCCTTCTCGGCTTTCGGAGCCATGGCGGAAAGGGGGAGTGAGGACGGCGACGTTGGCGATGCTGGTGGTGCTGGGGGAAGGGCGCTGCTCTCCTTCGGCTTTGGGAAGAAGGGGAGTGGCAGAGATTCTCGAGGAGGGAATAGCAACAGGCAGATGGGCGAACTGCCCCTGTTCCTCCCTGCTTATAAGGAGGGAGGGGGCGGACGTTTCGCCTTTCTGAATAAAGAAACCACCCACGACCTCTCCCACGACGCCGCAATCAACGCGTGCCGTTCGGGGAGGGCGTGGTGGATGCGGAGCAAGGTGCGACGTGACCCAGGCCGTGCATGCCCGTGCCCTGATTTGGGCCTGGCCCAACAGCGCTCGACACCGTGTGTGGCCCAGGCCCGGGGGCTCCTATCGGTGTACTAAAGTAGGGGTACCCTAGTATCCCGAACTTGTGCACGGGCAGTCGCAGCACCCCGCGGCAAGGCCCGCCAGGTGATCGCCAAGGATCTCTATTGTTCTTTTGGAGCCATTCGAGAACAAAGTATTTAAGCCAAGGAGACAAGTCCTCGGCAAGAGGAGCTTGCCGGGAAAGCCGCTCAAGACCCCGGCAAGAGGAGCTTGCCGGGAAGGCCAACCAGAGCATCTCAAGGAACCTGCCGCGACGCGCCACGCGTCCCGGCAGGACTCGGCGAGCGACAAGCTCCCAGACGCAGCAAGACAACGGCCGCGGCAAGGCTCTTGCCGCGGCGGGCAACCACTCTGTACCCGCGCTCCAAGTCACCCACCTACGTGTCGCTCCGGGACCCTTCCTGGCGTACATGGCGGGAGGCTGTGCAGCCAGGGGTACACTGTGGCATGCAGCGCTGACAAGATCGCCATCGTGGCAAGCGGTGGCGCCCCCGACGGTCCCTTTTCTACACCGTCTGGGCGACGTAGATAGGCATTTAATGCCTTTGTCCCCTGCCATCAGGGTTAGGTATGATACACTGTGTAGGTAGCTGTACCTACCACAGCATATTTCCATTTTTGCCCTTACCTACGTTGCCACCTGTTGGAGACCCCTTGAACATATAAAAGGAGGCCCATGCACAATGTAGGGGGGGATCGGACCTCGGAGAGCGATCTCTGAGAGAAAAACAGAAGAACGCTCGGTCTCGTTAGCTACTTGAGTGTACTGTAGCACTCAGCGCTCCCGAGCAAGAACTCAATACAATCCACAAAGCAGCAGTAGGAGTATTATCTCTCCGGAGAGCTCCGAAGCTGGGTAAAAAAACCCCGTGTGCTTCGCCTCGATCCGCTCTTCGCGCGGCCTCCGCCCCCCGCCGAACCGAGAAGGGGCTCCGTCCCCATAGGTGCTCGGGGAGCCAGAAAACCCCGGCAAATCATAATGAAATTGTCACCGTAACGTTAAGCGTGCGGACCCTACGGGTTCGAGAACAATGTAGACATGACCGAGACATGTCTCCGGTCAATAACCAATAGCGGAACCTGGATGCTCATATTGGCTCCTACATATTCTACGAAGAT
This sequence comes from Aegilops umbellulata, assembly GCA_032464435.1. Lineage (NCBI taxonomy): Eukaryota > Viridiplantae > Streptophyta > Magnoliopsida > Poales > Poaceae > Aegilops > Aegilops umbellulata. The sequence goes on along the minus strand of CP136059.1, from coordinate 442,470,336 downwards.
CTTTATCGGTCTGACCGCATAACAACATACATTGTTCCTTTTGTCATCGGTACGTTACTTGCCCGAGATTCGATCATCGGTATCTCAATACCTAGTTCAATCTCGTTACCGGCAAGTCTCTTTACTCGTTCCATAATACACCATCTCACAGCTAACACATTAGTTGCAATGCTTGCAAATGCTTATGTGATGTGCATTAGCGAGAGGGCCTAGAGATACCTCTCCGACATTCGGAGTGACAAATCCTAATCTCAGAATACGCCAACCCAACATGTACCTTTGGAGACACCTATAGAGCTCCTTTATAATCACCCAGTTACGTTGTGACGTTTCGTAGCAGACAAAGTGTTCCTTCGGCAAACGGGAGTTGCAAAATCTCATAGTCATAGGAACACGTATAAGTCATGAAGAAAGCAATAGCAACATACTAAACGATCGGGTGCTAAGCTAACGGAATGGGTCATGTCAATCACATCATTCTTCTAATGATGTGGTCCCGTTAATCAAATAAGAACTCTTTTGTTCATGGTTAAGAAAGATAACCATCTTTGATTAATGAGCTAGTCAAGTAGAGGCATACTAGTGACACTCTGTTTGTCTATGTATTCACACATGTATTATGTTTCCGATTAATACAATTCTAGCATGAATAATAAACATTTATCATGATATAAGGAAATAATAATAACTTTATTATTGCCTCTAGGGCATATTTCCTTCAGTCTCCCACTTGCACTAGAGTCAATAATCTAGATTACACGGTAATGATTCTAACACCCATGGAGCCTTGGTGGTGATCATGTTTTGCTCGTGGAAGAGGCTTAGTCAATGGGTCTGCAACATTCAGATCCGTATGTATCTTGCAAATCTCTATGTCTCCCACCTGGACTAGATCCCGGATGGAATTGAAGCGTCTGTTGATGTGCTTGGTTCTCTTGTGAAATCTAGATTCATTCGCCAAGGCAATTGCACCAGTATTGTCACAAAAGATTTTCATAGGACCCGATGCACTAGGTGTGACACCTAGATCGGATATGAACTCCTTCATCCAGACTCCTTCATTTGCTACTTCCGAAGCAGCTATGTACTCCACTTCACATGTAGATCCCGCCACGACGCTTTGTTTAGAACTGCACCAACTGACAGCTCCACCGTTTAATGTAAACACGTATCCGGTTTGCGATTTAGAATCGTCCGGATCAGTGTCAAAGCTTGCATCAACGTAACCATTTACGATGAGCTCTTTGTCACATCCATATATGAGAAACACATCCTTGGTCCTTTTAAGGTACTTCAGGATGTTCTTGACCGCTGTCCAATGATTCACTCCTGGATTACTTTGGTACCTCCCTGCTAGACTTATAGCAAGGCACTCATTAGGTCTGGTACACAGCATTGCATAAATGATAGAGCCTATGGCTGAAGCATAGGGAACATCTTTCATTTTCTCTCTATCTTCGGCAGTGGTCGGGCATTGAGTCTTACCCAACTTCACACCTTGTAACACAGGCAAGAATCCTTTCTTCGCCTGATCCATTTTGAACTTCTTCAAAACTGTGTCAAGGTATGTGCTTTGTGAAAGTCCAATTAAGCGTCTTGATCTGTCTCTATAGATCTTAATGCCCAATATGTAAGAAGCTTCACCGAGGTCTTTCATTGAAAAACTCTTATTCAAGTATCCCTTTATGCTATCCAGAAATTCTTTATCATTTTTTATCAGTAACATGTCATCCACATATAATATAAGAAATGCTACAGAGCTCCCACTCACTTTCTTGTAAATACAGGCTTCTCCAAAAGTCTGTATAAAACCAAATGCTTTGATCACACTATCAAAGCGTTTATTCCAACACCGAGAGGCTTGCACCAGTCCATAAATGGATCGCTGGAGCTTGCACAATTTGTTAGCTCCCTTTGGATCGACAAAACCTTCCGATTGCATCATATACAACTCTTCTTCCAGAAATCCATTCAGGAATGCAGTTTTGACATCCATTTGCCAAATTTCATAATCATAAAATGCGGCAATTGCTTACATGATTCGGACAGACTTAAGCATCGCTACGGGTGAGAAGGTCTCATCGTAGTCAATCCCTTGAACTTGTCGAAAACCTTTCGCAACAAGTCGAGCTTTGTAGACAGCAACATTACCGTCAGCGTCAGTCTTCTTCTTGAAGATCCATTTATTCTCAATTGCTTGCCGATCATCGGGCAAGTCAACCAAAGTCCATACTTTGTTCTCATACATGGATCCCATCTCAGATTTCATGGCTTTAAGCCATTTTGCGGAATCTGGGCTCACCATCGCTTCTTCATAGTCCGTAGGTTCATCATGATCTAGTAGCATGACTTCCAGAACAGGATTATCGTACCACTCTGGTGCAGATCTTACTCTAGTTGATCTACGAGGTTCAGTAATAACTTGATCTGAAGTTTCATGATCATCACCATTAACTTCCTCACTAATTGGTGTAGGTGTTACAGAAACCATTTTCTGTAATGAACTACTTTCCAATAAGGGAGCAGGTATAGTTACCTCATCAAGTTCTACTTTCCTCCCACTCACTTCTTTTGAGAGAAATTCCTTCTCTAGAAAGGATCAATTCTTAGCAACAAATGTCTTGCCTTCGGATCTGTGATAGAAGGTGTACCCAATAGTTTTCTTTGGGTATCCTATGAAGACACATTTCTCCGATTTGGGTTCGAGCTTATCAGGTTGAAGCTTTTTCACATAAGCATCGCAGCCCCAAACTTTCAGAAACAACAACTTTGGTTTCTTGCCAAACCACAGTTTATAAGATGTCGTCTCAACGGATTTCGATGGTGCCCTATTTAACGTGAATGCGGCCATCTCTAAAGCATAACCCCAAAACGATAGCGGTAAATCAGTAAGAGACATCATAGATCGCACCATATCTAGTAAAGTCCGATTACGACATTCGGACACACCATTACGCTGTGGTGTTCCAGGTGGCGTGAGTTGCGAAACTATTCCGCATTGTTTCAAATGTAGACCAAACTCGTAACTCAAATATTCTCCTCCACGATCAGATCGCATAAACTTTATTTTCTTGTCACGGTGATTTTCAACTTCACTCTGAAATTCTTTGAACTTTTCAAATGTTTCAGACTTATGCTTCATTAAGTAGATATACCCATATCTGCTTAAATCATCTGTGAAGGTGAGAAAATAACGATATCCGCCACGAGCCTCAACATTCATCGGACCACAAACATCTGTATGTATGATTTCCAACAAATCTATTGCTCTCTCCATAGTATCGGAGAACGGTGTTTTAGTCATCTTGCCCATGAGGCACTGTTCGCAAGTACCAAGTGATTCATAATCAAGTGGCTCCAAAAGTCCGTCAGTATGGATTTTCTTCATGCGCTTTACACCAATATGACCTAAACGGCACTGCCACAAATAAGTTGCACTATCATTATCAACTCTGCACCTTTTGGCTTCAACATTATGAATATGTGTATCACTACTATCGAGATTCATCAAAAATAGACCACTCTTCAAGGGTGCATGACCATAAAAGATATTACTCATATAAATAGAACAACCATTATTCTCTGATTTAAATGAATAACCGTCTCTCATCAAACAAGATCCAGATATAATGTTCATGCTCAACGCTGGCACCAAATAACAATTATTTAGGTCTAATACTAATCCCGAAGGTAGATGTAGAGGTAGCGTGCCGACCACGATCACATCGACTTTGGAACCATTTCCCACGCACATCGTCACCTCATCCTTGGCTAGTGTTCGCTTAATCCGTAGTCCCTGTTTCAAGTTGCAAATATTAGCAACAAAACCAGTATCAAATACCCAAGTGCTACTGCAAGCTCTACTAAGGTACACATCAATAACATGTATATCACATATACCTTTGTTCACCTTGCCATCCTTCTTATCCGCCAAATACTTGGGGCAGTTCTGCTTCCAGTGACCAGTCTGCTTGCAGTAGAAGCACTCAGTCTCAGGCTTAGGTCCAGACTTGGGTTTCTTCTCCTGAGCAGCAACTTGCTTGTTGTTCTTCTTGAAGTTCCCCTTCTTCTTCCCTTTGTCCTTTTTTGTTGAAGCTGGTGGTCTTATTGACCATCAACACTTGATGCTCCTTCTTGATTTCTACCTCCGCAGCCTTTAGCATTGCGAAGAGCTCGGGAATCGTCTTATCGATCCCATGCATGTTATAGTTCATCACGAAGCTCTTGTAGCTTGGTGAAAGTGATTGGAGAATTCTGTCAATGACGCTATCATCCGGAAAATTAACTCCCAGTTGAATTAAGTGATTACTATACCCAGACATCTTGAGTATATGCTCACTAACAGAACTGTTCTCCTCCATCTTGCAGCTATAGAACTTATTGGAGACTTCATATCTCTCAGTCCGGGCATTTGCTTGAAATATTAACTTCAACTCCTGGAACATCTCATATGCTCCATGACGTTCAAAAAGTCGTTGAAGTCCCGGTTCTAAGCCGTAAAGCATGGCACATTGAACTATCGAGTAGTCATCAGCTTTGCTCTGCCAGATATTCTTAACGTCGTCAGTTGCATCAGCAGCAGGCCTGGCACCCAGCGGTGCTTCCAGGACGTAATTCTTCTGTGCAGCAATGAGGATAATACTCAAGTTACGAACCCAGTCTGTGTAATTGCTACCATCATCTTTGAACTTTGCTTTCTCAAGGAACACATTAAAATTCAACGGAACAACAGCACGGGCCATCTATCTACAATTAACATAGACAAGCAAGATACTATTAGGTACTAAGTTCATGATAAATTTAAGTTCAATTAATCATATTACTTAAGAACTCCCACTTAGAAAGACATCCCTCTAATCCTCTAAGTGATCACGTGATCCAAATCAACTAAACCATAACCGATCATCACGTGAAATGGAGTAGCTTTCAATGGTGAACATCACTATGTTGATCATATCTACTATATGATTCAGCTCGACCTTTCGGTCTCAGTGTTCCGATGCCATATCTGCATATGCTAGGCTCGTCAAGTTTAACTTGAGTATTCTGCGTGTGCAAAACTGGCTTGCACCCATTGTAGATGGACGTAGAGCTTATCACACCCGATCATCACGTGGTGTCTGGGCACGATGAACTTTGGCAATGGTGCATACTCAGGGAGAACACTTTTATCTTGAAATTTAGTGAGAGATCATCTTATAATGCTACCGTCAATCAAAGCAAGATAAGATGCATAAAAGATAAACATCACATGCAATCAATATAAGTGATATGATATGGCCATCATCATCTTGTGCTTGTGATCTCCATCTTCGAAGCACCATCATGATCACCATCGTCACCGGCACGACACCTTGATCTCCATCGTAGCATTGTTGTCGTCTCGCCAATCTTATGCTTCTACGACTATCGCTACCACTTAGTGATAAAGTAAAGCATTACAGGACGATTGCATTGCATACAATAAAGCGACAACCATATGGCTCCTGCCAGTTGCCGATAACTCGGTTACAAAACATGATCATCTCATACAATAAAATTTAGCATCATGTCTTGACCATATCACATCACAACATGCCCTGCAAAAACAAGTTAGACATCCTCTACTTTGTTGTTGCAAGTTTTACATGGCTGCTACGGGCTTAGCAAGAACCATTCTTACCTACGCATTAAAAACCACAATGATAGTTTGTCAAGTTGGTGTTGTTTTAACCTTCGCAAGGACCGGGCGTAGCCACACTCGGTTCAACTAAAGTTAGAGAAACTGACACCCGCCAGCCACCTATGTGCAAAGCACGTCGGTAGAACCAGTCTCGCGTAAGCGTACGCATAATGTCGGTCCGGGCCGCTTCATCTAACAATACTGCCGAACTAAAGTATGATATGCTGGTAAGCAGTATGACTTATATCGCCCACAACTCACTTGTTTTCTACTCGTGCAAATAACATCAACGCATAAAACCAGGCTCGGATGCCACTGTTGGGGAACGTAGTAATTTCAAAAAAAAAATCCTACACACACGCAAGATCATGGTGATTCATAGCAACGAGAGGGGAGAGTGTTGTCCATGTACCCTCGTACACCGAAAGCGGAAACATTATAACAATGCGGTTGATGTAGTCGTACGTCTTCACGGCCCGACCGATCAAGCACTGAAACTACGGCACCTTCGAGTTCTAGCACATGTTCAGCTCGATGACGATTCCCGGACTCTGATCCAACAAAGTGTCCGGGATGAGTTCCGTCAGCACGACGGCGTGGTGACAATCTTGATGTTCTACTGTCGCAGGGCTTCACCTAAGCACCGCTACAATATTATCGAGGATTATGGTGGAGGGGGGCACCGTACACGGCTAATAGATCTCAAGGATCAATTGTTGTGTCTAGATGTGCCCCCTGCCCCCGTATATAAAGGAGAAAGGGGGAGGGGCGGCCGGCCAGGAAGAGGCGCGCCAGGGAGGAGTCCTACTCCTATCGGGAGTAGGACTCCCTCCTTTCCTTGTCCAAGTAGGAGAGGTGGAAGGAAGGGAGAGAGGAGAGGAAGGAAAGGGGGGTGCCGCCCCCCCCCCTCCTTGTACAATTTGGACTAGAGGGGGAGGGGGCGCGTGGCCTGCCCTGGCCGCCCCTCCTCTGCTCCACTTTGGGCCCATGAGGCCCATTAACCACCCAAGGGGTTCCGGTAACCCCCGAGTACTCCGTTTTAATCCGATACTTCTCCAGAACACTTCCGGCGTCCGAATATAGTCGTCCAATATATCAATCTTCATGTCTGGACCATTTCGAGACTCCTCGTCATGTCCGTGATCACATCCGGGACTCCGAACAACCTTTGGTACATCAAAACATATAAAATCATAATGAAATTGTCACCGTAACGTTAAGCGTGCGGACCCTACGAGTTCGAGAACAATGTAGACATGACCGAGACATGTCTCCGGTCAATAACCAATAGCGGAACCTGGATGCTCATATTGGCTCCTACATATTCTACGAAGATCTTTATCGGTCTGACCGCATAACAACATACATTGTTCCTTTTGTCATCGGTATGTTACTTTCCCGAGATTTGATCGTCGGTATCTCAATACCTAGTTCAATCTCATTACCGACAAGTCTCTTTACTCGTTCCGTAATACATCATCTCACAACTAACACATTAGTTGTAGTGCTTGCAAGGCTTATGTGATGTGCATTACCGAGAGGGCCTAGAGATACCTCTCCGACAATCGGAGTGACAAATCCTAATCTCGAAATACGCCAACCCAACATGTACCTTTGGAGACACCTGTAGAGATCCTTTATAATCACCCAGTTATGTTGTGACGTTTGGTAGCACACAAAATGTTCCTCCGGCAAACGGGAGTTGCATAATCTCATAGTCATAGGAACATGTATAAGTCATGAAGAAAGCAATAGCAACATACTAAACGATCAGGTGCTAAGCTAACGGAATGAGTCATGTCAATCACATCATTCTTCTAATGATGTGATCCCGTTAATCAAATAACAAATCTTTTGTTCATGGTTAGGAAACATAACCATCTTTGATTAACGAGCTAGTCAAGTAGAGGCATACTAGTGACACTATGTTTGTCTATGTATTCACACATGTATTATGTTTTCGGTTAATACAATTCTAGAATGAATAATAACCATTTATCATGATATAAGGAAATAATAATAACTTTATTATTGCCTCTAGGGAATATTTCCTTCATACTTATGTTCTTGAGAGAAGCCACTAGTGAAACCTATGGCCCCCGGGTCTATTCTCATCATATCAATTTCCAATCACTTTATTATTGCCTTGCTTTTTTACTTTGCCTTTTATTTTACCTTGCATATTTATATCAAAAATACCAAAAATATTATCTATCATCTCTATCAGATCTCACTCTCGTAAGTGACCGTGAAGGGATTGACAACCCCTAATCGTGTTGGTTGCGTTGAGCTATTGTTTTGTGTAGGTACGAGGGACTCGCGCGTAGCCTCCTACTGGATTGATACCTTGGTTCTCAAAAACTGAGGGAAATACTTACGCTACTTTGTTGCATCATCCTCTCCTATTTGGGGAAATCCAACGCAAGGTCAAGAGGTAGCAAGAAGAATTTCTGGCGCCGTTGCCGGGGAGGTCTATGCAAAAGTCAACATACCAAGTACCCATCACAATCCCTATCTCTCGCACTACATTATTTGTCATTTGCCTCTCGTTTTCCTCTCCCTCACTTCACCCTTGCCGTTCTATTCGCCCTCTCTTTTCCGTTCGCCTTCTTCCCGTATGTATCTTTGTTTGTGTTTCCACGTGCCTTCTATTTGCTTGCATCTTTGCTTGCTAAAAATATATTGATATGGATCCACTTAAATTGTTCTACTTGGATCATCTTCGATCCTTATGCGCTCGTGCTGAAACCCCAACTAGCCTAGTTGATGGGAAATCTTTAGATGAGCATGCTCATTTTGTGCATCATCGTTTTCTGAAAAAGGGAGGCTCTTACGGTATCATATAAATAGTTTGCTATGCTATGCTTGGAATCTTTGTGAAATGTGTGATTTTACTTGTTGCTCTAAGAACCCTAAAAAACACCTTCCCTACCTATGTGAGTTCAATGATAATGAAATCTTATCTTCTTATGCAAGGGGTGTTTATAGTTACTATGATATCGAACAAATTGAAGAATTTTTTGTTTTTAAGGGTGCTCATGAAGTTGCTTCTTTGATTGAAAAGTATGATTTTACTCTCAACAAATCTGAAAATTCTGTCATACTTAAATATTGCAATGAAAACCTTGCTCATAATGTCTATGTCCAAGAATTTGTTGAAAGAATGACCATTGCTCTGGAAGAAAATAATGATATGCATGAATCTATAGATAATGATGATTTCGATGATTTGGTTGAAATATCCCTTGATGAACATGATGCTTGCTATTCTTGTGGCCATGATGCCAATATTTATGAAGACGAATTTGCTATAGTTCCTTATGTTAAAAAGGAGATCGTTGCTATTGCACCCATGCTTGATAGCTCCCTCAATGAAAAGCATGATTTCAATGATTTTACTATAAATTCTCTTGATGTCAATTGTGCTAATAATATGCAAAACCCTAAGCTTGGGGATGCTAGTTTTGCTATGTCTACTACTTGTTGCAACGATCATGATTGGGGTGATTCTTCTTATGATCCTGAAAATTTATTTAATCCCCATGATGTATATGAGATTGATAATATTGTTTGCAATAATATTGAAAGTGGGTTTGGAAGAGTGTCAACTTTAGATCCCACATGTTTGGAGAATTTTCAATCTTATGGAATTTTTGATAAAAGTGGGTTTGGAGAGGTCATGACTTTAGTTAATGTTAATCCCACTATTTTGGAAGAGTGTCAACTTTGCATGCATGTGGGTTGTGTTAAGAATATGTTTTGTGATAGCTATATTGTTGAATTTTCTTATGATCCTACATGTAATTATTATGAGAGAGGAAAATATGGTTGTAGAAATTTTCATGTTACTAAATTACCTCTCGTTATGTTGAGATTGCTATTGTTTCTTTCCGCTTCCTTGCATATGCTAGTTTTTGCTTGCTATGATAATTTGTTTGCCTATAAGATGCCTATGCATAGGAAGTATGTTAGAATTAGATTTGTTTGTCACGTGTTTCAGGATGCTCTCTTTGTGCTTCTATTCTTGTCTCTCATGCGAGCATCATTAAAATTACCTATGCCTAGCTAAAAGGCTTTAAAGAAAAGCGCTTGTTGAGAGACAACCCAATATTTTTCCTTGCTGTTATTCAATAAATATTTGTTCTAGCCTCTGGTTAGATGTGTTTTTATATTTTAATTAGTGTTTGTGCCAAGTTAGACCTATAGGATCTTCTTAGATGATAGTTATTTGATCTTGCTGTAATTTCCAGAAACTTTCTGTTCACGAAAACAATTGTTAAAAATCACCAGAACATGATAAAATACTGATTCCAATTGCTGCTGATCAATAAAAAAATTGTCTAGTACGTCCTGTTTAGGTAGATGTTTTGGAGTTCCAGAAGTTCGTGTTAGTTACAGATTACTACAGACTATTCTGTTTTGGACAGATTCTGTTTTTCGTGTGTTATTTGCTTATTTTGATGAATCGATGGCTAGTAAAATAGTTTATAATCCATAGAGAAGTTGGAATACAGTAGGTTTAACACCAATATAAATAAATAATGAGTTCATTACAGTACCTTGAAGTGGTCTTTTGTTTTCTTTCGCTAACGGAGCTCACGAGATTTCTGTTGAGTTTTGTGTTGTGAAGTTTTCAAGTTTTGGGTGAAATCTTTTGATGGATTATGGAACAAGGAGTGGAAAGAGCCTAAGCTTGGGGATGCCCATGGCTCCCCCAAGATAATCCAAGGACACCAAAAAGTCAAAGCTTGGGGATGCCCGGGAAGGCATCCCCCTTTCGTCTACTTCCATCGGTAATTCTACTTGGAGCTATATTTTTATTCACCACATGATATGTGTTTTGCTTGGAGCGTCTTGTATTATTTGAGTCTTTATTTTTAGTTTACCACAATCATCCTTTCTGTACACACCTTTTGAGAGAGCCATACATGAATTGGAATTTGATAGAATACTCTATGTGATTCACTTATATCTTTTGAGCTATATAGTTTTGCTCTAGTGCTTCACTTATATCTTTTGAGCTTTATAATTTTGCTCTAGTGCTTCACTTAGATCTTTTAGAGCACGGTGGTGGATTTGTTTTAAAGAAACTATTGATCTCTCATGCTTCACTTAGATTATTTTGAGAGTCTTAAATAGCATGGTAATTTGCTTAATAATAATAATATGCTTGGTATTCAAGATTTGTAAGACTTTCTTTTGAGTGCGTTGAATACTAAGAAACGTTTGATGATTGATAATTGTTTTGACATATGGAGGTGATAATATGAGAGTCATGCCAGTTGAGTAGTTTTGAATTTGAGGAATACTTGTGTTAAAATTTGTGATTCCCGTAGCATGCACGTATGGTGAACCGTTATGTGATGAAGTCGGAGTACGATTTATTTATTGATTGTCTTCCTTATGAGTGGTGGTCCGGGACGAGCGATGGTCTTTTCCTACCAATCTATCCCCCTAGGAGCATGCGCGTAATACTTTGCTTTGATAACTTCTAGATCTTTGCAATAAGTATATGAGTTCTTTATGACTAATGTTGAGTCCATGGATTATACGCACTTTTCCTTCCTTCCACCATTGCTAGCCTCTCTAAATACCACGCACTTTTCACCGGCATCATACACCAACCATATACCTTCCTCAAAACAGCCACCATACCTACCTATCATGGCATTTCCATAGCCATTCCGAGATATATTGCCATGCAACTTTCCATCGTTCTGTTTATTATGACACGCTCCATCATTGTCATATTGTTAGCATGATCATTTAGTTGACATAGTATTTGTGGCAAAGCCACTATTCATAATTCTTTCATACATGTCACTCTTGATTCATTGCATATCCCGGTACACCGCCGGAGGCATTCACATAGAGTCATATTTGGTTCTAAGTATTGAGTTGTAATTGTTGAGTTGTAAGAAAAATAAAAGTGTGATGATCATCATTTTTAGAGCATTGTCCCAAGTGAGGAAAGGATGATGGAGACTATGATTCCCCCACAAGTCGGGATGAGACTCCGGACAAAATGAAAAAAAGAGAAAAAAGAGGCCATAAAAAAGAGAAAAGGCCCAAATAAAAAATGAGAGAAAAAGAGAGAAGGGACAAGTTACTATCCTTTTACCACACTTGTGCTTCAAAGTAGCACCATGATCTTCATAATAGAGAGTCTCTCATTTTGTCACTTTCATATACTAGTGGGAATTTTACATTATAGAACTTGGCTTGTATATGCCAATGATGGGCTTCCTCAAATTGCCTTAAGTCTTTGTGAGCAAGCGAGTTGGATGCACACCCACTTAGTTTCTTTTGTTGAGCTTTAATATACTTGTAGCTCTAGTGCATCCGTTGCATGGCAATCCCTACTCACTCACATTGATATCTATTGATGGGCATCTCCATAGCCCATTGATATGCCTAGTTGATGTGAGACTATCTTCCCCTCTTTTTGTCTTCTCCACAACCACCATTCTATTCCACATATAGTGCTATATCCATGGCTCACGCTCATGTATTGTGTGAAGATTGAAAAAGTTTTGAAAATGTTAAAGTATGAAACAATTGCTTGGCTTGTCATCGGGGTTGTGCATGATTTAAATACTTTGTGTGGTGAAGATAGAGCATAGCCAGACTATATTATTTTGTAGGGATCACTTTATTTGGCCATGTTATTTTGAGAAGACATAATTACTTTGTTAGTATGCTTGAAGTACTATTATTTTTAGGTGAACATGAACTTTTGTCTGGAATCTTTCGGATCTGAATATTCATACCACAATTGAGAAGATTTACATTGAAATTATGCCAAGTAGAACTCCGCATCAAAAATTCTCTTTTTATCATTTACCTACTCGAGGACGAGTAGGAATTAAGCTTGGGGATGCCTGATACGTCTCCAACGTATCTATAATTTTTTATTGCTCCATGCTATATTATCTACTGTTTTGGACTATATTGGTCTTTATTTTCCACTTTTATATTACTTTTGGGACTAACCTATTAACCGGAGGCCCAGCCCAGAATTGCTTTTTTTTTGCCTATTTCAGTGTTTCGAAGAAACGGAATATCAAACGGAGTCCAAACGAAATGAAAGCTTCGGGAACATGATTTTCTCATCAGATATGATCCAGGAGACTTGGATCCTCCGTCAAGAAAGCCACAAGGCGGTCAGGAGGGTGGAGGGCATGCCCCCCCCCTTAGGGCGCGCCCCCTGCCTCGTGGGCCCCTCGAAGCTCCACCGGCGTACTCCTTCATCCTATATATACATACGTACCCCCAAACGATCAGATACGGAGCCAAAAACCTAATTCCACCGCCGCAACCTTCTGTACCCACGAGATCCCATCTTGGGGCCTGTTCCGGAGCTCCGCCGAAGGGGGCATCCATCACGGAGGGCTTCTACATCATCACCATAGCCTCTCCGATGAAGTGTGAGTAGTTTACCTCGGACCTTTGGGTCCATAGTTAGTAGCTAGATGGCTTCTTCTCTATTTTTGGATCTCAATACAAAGTTCTCCCCCTCTCTCGTGGAGATCTATTTGATGTAATCTTCTTTTTTTGGTGTGTTTGTTGAGAATGATGAATTGTGGGTTTATGATCAAGATTATCTATGAACAATATTTGAATCTTCTCTGAATTCTTTTATGTATGATTGGTTATCTTTGCAAGTCGCTTCGAATTATCAGTTTGGTTTGGCCTACTAGATTGGTTTTTCTTGCAATGGGAGAAGTGCTTAGCTTTGGGTTCAATCTTGCGGTGTCCTTACCCAGTGACAGAAAGGGCAGCAAGGCACGCATTGTATTGTTGCCATCGAGGATAACAAGATGGGGTACTTATCATATTGCATGAATTATTCCTCTACATCATGTCATCTTGCTTAAGGCGTTACTCTGTTTTCATTAACTTAATACTCTAGATGCATGCTGGATAGCGGTCGATGAATGGAGTAATAGTAGTAGATGCAGGCAGGAGTCGGTCTACTTGTCTCGGACGTGATGCCTATATACATGATCATACCTAGATATTCTCATAACTATGCTCAATTTTGTCAATTGCTCAACAGTAATTTGTTCACCCACCGTAGAAATACTTATGCTCTTGAGAGAAGCCACTAGTGAAACCTATGGCCCCCGGGTCTATTCTCATCATATCAATCTCCAACCACTTTATTATTGCTTTGCTTTTTTACTTTGCCTTTTATTTTACCTTGCATCTTTATATCAAAAATACCAAAAATATTATCTATCATCTCTATCAGATCTCACTCTCGTAAGTGACCGTGAGGGGATTGACAACCCTAATCGCGTTGGTTGTGTTGAGCAATTGTTTTGTGTAGGTACGAGGGACTCGTGCGTAGCCTCCTACTCGATTGATACCTTGGTTCTCAAAAACTGAGGGAAATACTTACGCTACTTTGTTGCATCATCCTCTCCTCTTCGGGGAAATCGAACGCAAGCTCAAGAGGTAGCACGTTCCGTTGCCTCCCCATGAACACAACGCATTCCGTTGCCTCCCCATGAACACGAAGCATTCCGTTGCCTCCCCATGAACATGACAACGACGCTGTTTCTCCGTTCCGACCCAGCCATGTACACGAGCCCTGGCTGTACGTATGCGCGAGTAGGCGTTCGAGACCCTGCCCGTATGTACGTACGTGGCCGTATTTTCTTTCTTGCACCCTGGCCGATGTACGTACGTGTACATGCTACATGTGCGCCTCTACTACGACACGTACGCGCCTCTACTACGACACGTGCGCGCCTCTATATCGACCAATATATATGTACGTACACGTTCGCGAGCAGAATGACAACACTATGTATGCTTCGACCAGGTGGGTCCCGACTGCCAGGCACTGCCTTGCCTGCGAAGATGTAGCTGGTGGGTCCCAGCAGTCAGGGGGGCGAATCGTTTTGTTTTTTTTTTTGCCCGGACGCACTTCCTTGCGTGCGAAGGTGTAGCTGCTGGGTCCCAGCAGTCAGGGGAGCGAATCGTTTTTTGTGCCCGGATGCACTTCCTTGCGTGCAAAGGTGTAGCAGGTGGGTCCCAGCAGTCGGGTGGCGAATCGTTTTTTTTCGGATGCACTTCCTTGCGTGCGAAGATATAGCTGGTGGGTCCCAACAGTCAGGGGTGCGAATCGTTTTTTCTTTGACGCATTTCCTTGCATGCAAAGATGTAGCTCGTGGGTCCCAGCAGTCAGTGGGCGAATCATTTTTTTTTGCGAAATACGGTGGCCCGTCCGGTGGGTCCCCGCTGTCAGGTGGAGGAATAATTATTTTGCGCGTAATAAGGAGGCACTTCCTTGCGGCTGTCATGGACCCGGCTGTTAGCTTCTCCACGTACAGTCCACGTCCGATGGAAGTCGTTCCTTGACCACGTTGACCACGCCGCGCCGAGAGCACCAGGGCGGTGGACGACGGCGAGGCCTAGGAAGGGGACGACGCGGAGCCGGGGAAGACGCGGCAGTGGATGCACATGCGGAGAGGAGTATGAGGGTTCACTGGTTCGGCTGCGCTGCCGTCGCCGCAGAATAACAGGGGGTGTGGGTGAGTGGAGGGATGGCCTGGCCAGCGGTGGGAGTAGTAGGGGCGATGGGGCCTCCGCGGCAGCACAGCCGGCCACGGGAGGCAGGAGTAGGCGGCACGACCGGCGCTGCTTTGGGCGGCTGGAGAAAGAAGACCAGAGGTTGAAGAAGCACGACGCCAATTGGATGGACATCGTACGGTCACTGCAGCTAGAATCGTTTATATTGACTAAGTTGACAAAGCCCTTGGTACGTCAACTTAGTAGGCCCACAGGTCAGCTTCCGAAACGGTGCACCCCAGATGTCAGGGTGAGGAATCATATTTTGGGCGGGTGAAGCTAGAATATCCGAGATTGAAGAAGAAGCACGGCATCCGTTGGATGGACATCCAATGGCCGCTGCTGCTAGAACCGTGTGTTGACTATAAGTTGACAAAGCCTTGCATACGTGTCAACTCTGTTTTTTTAGGGGACGCGTCAACTTAGTAAGGCCATAAGTGTGTGGTAGAGAACTTATAGCCCATTTGAGATTTGTAAGAATGTGTAGCCCATTTTTGAATTCTAATGGAATTTACTACAGCCCATTTACAGTTTGTTAAAAGTACAGCCCATTTCAACCAAGCGTTCAAAACAGAATTCAATAAAATTTCCCACATTTTGATGGGATCCGAAATATTTTTATTCCGAAATTTCTAGTCAGATTAAATACAATTTCAATATAAATTTATGTCGGGGAAGCTGACTCCGCGAGCACCTATGGGGACGGAGCCCCTTTTGGTTCGGCGGGGGGCGGAGGTCATGTAAAGAGCGGATCGAGGCGATGCACACGAGGGGTTTTACCCAGCTTCGGAGCTCTCCGGAGAGATAATACTCCTACTGCTGCTTTGTGGATTGTATTGAGTTCTTGCTAGGGAGCGCTGAGTGCTACAGTACACACCAGCAGCTAACGAGACCGAGCGTGAGTGTTCTACTGTTCGTCCTCCCCCCTCTACATTGCGCATGGGCCTCCTTTTATATGCTAAAGGGGTCACCGACAGGTGGCAACATAGGCAAGGGCAAAAATGGAAAAGGTGTTGCGGTTGGTACAGCTACCTGCTCAGTGTATCATACCTAACCCTGACGGCAGGGGACAAAGGCATTAAATGCCTATCTACGTCGCCCAAACAGTGCAGAAAAGGGACAGTCAGGGACGCCACCGCTCGCCACGATGGCGATCTTGTCAGCGCCGCTTGCCACAGTGTACCCCTGACTGCACAGCCTCCCGCCACGTATGTCTGGAAGGGTCCCAGAGCGACGCGTAGGTGGGTGTGCTGGAGCGCAGGTACAGAGTGGTTGCTTGCCGCGGCAAGCGCCTTGCCGCGGCCGTTGTCTTGTCGCGTCCGGAAGCTTGTCGCTCACCGGACCCTGCCGGGACGCGTGGCGCGTCGCGGCAAGTTCCTTGAGATGCCCTGGTTGGCCTTCCCGGCAAGCTCCTCTTGCCGTGGTCTCGTGCCTTGAATGGCCTTCCCGGCAAGCTCCTCTTGCCGGGGCTTTGTGCCTTGAGTGGCCTTCCCGGCAAGCTCCTCTTGCCGGGGCTTTGTGCCTTGAGTGGCCTTCCCGGCAAGCTCCTCTTGCCGGGGCCTTGTCTCATTGGCTTGAATACTTTGTTCTTGAATGGCTCCAAAGGAACCACGGGGGTCCTTGGCGGTCACCCGGCAAGCCTTGCCGTGGGGCGCTGCGACTGCCCGTGCACAAGTTCGGGATACTAGGGTACCCCTACTCTAGTACCGACAGGAGCCCCCGGGCCTGGGCCATACACGGTGCCGAGCGCTGTTGGGCCAGGCCCAAAACAGGGCACGGGCACGCGTGGCCTGGATCACGTCATATCTTACTCCGCATCCACCGCGCCCTCCCTGAACGGCACGCGTCGATTGCGGCGTCGTGGGAGAGGTCGTGGGTGGTTTATTTATTCAGAAAGGTGGAACGTCCGCCCCCTCCCCTCCTATAAGCAGGGGAATCGGGGACGGGGGCACGGTTTTCGAGGCGTCCACTCCCCGCGATCAAGGGGTGAGGAGAGGTCGCCTCATCCGTCGCCTCGGTTCTACACGCCTGCCACGCGGCTTCCATGCGCTTGGGGCGGCGAACGGTGGAGGCGGGGAACCGGGCCGTCGTGGGTCGAGGCAGAGGGCCGGTCCCAGTTCCCTGCTCCTTCTGTGTCTTGATTAGCTGAGCGGGGCGGCCGAGCCCCCACCCCGCCTCTTTATAAGGAGCGGGGAGGGAACCGAGGTCCGCATTCTTTCATCTCCTCTTTCCTTCAGCTTATGCTCCCCTCTCTCTCATTTGCCATGGAGAAAGGGAATCCTGGTCCTTCAACGGTGGCGGCGAGGGTCGCCGCTAGGCAACGCGTCCTTCCCTCTCCCGCACCCGTGGTGGCAGAGCCAGCCGCAAGGCGAAGAGGGAGGGGGCGAGGCCGTGGGCGAGGTCGAGGGCGAGGCCAAGGCGCTCGGGGAAGAGGTGGACGGGGCAGCTCGCCGGCCTCGCCTCCGCCAGCGGTTCCTCGTCCCATGGCGGACCATATTGGCGACGACCCTTGTGAGTTCTTTGTCAGGCTGCGTCGGCCGCCTCGTCGTCGACTTCGTCTCCCGACTCCATTTGCGAGCGAGATGGAGTTGGATCCGCCCGAGACACTAGGGTTGCACATGAGGGGCTGAATCAGCGGTACGCGAGTCCGCGTTGATTTCCCGGCCCCTAATGTGTTGTATCTTGGTTGAGGGTGGAAGACGTTCGCCCGTATCCACAGCTTGACGGCGGGGCTCACCCTCCATTTTAAGCTGATGGAGGGCGGTCTCCTCTCCGTCAAGGTCTTCGGGTGCTTCGGGACTCGGGCAAGGTGCTGCGTGGAGAGCTCCTCCGATAGCGAAGACTCCTCCTCGGGCGGGAGTGACGAGGAGGACAGCGACAGCGACGACGAGGGTAGCGGGCGGCAGGATGACGGGTCCGACTAGGTGTCGGGCGCCACTCCGTGTGGCACCGGCGACCCCATCATCCGTGTCGCCGGCTCCTCGAGCTTCTCGGGGTCGTCTCCTTGGGCGGCTAGCATAGGGAGGCTGCGGAAGAGGAAGAGGGCAGGCGGCAAGGCCATCAACTCGGAGTACGAGGGCATGACGCCCTCAACAGCGTGCTGACGTCCTGCCGCCTCGTCTTTGAGCCCTGCCTCCGGCGCCGCCATCACCATCCAGCCTTCGGACGACCACCGAGATGTTCTCTTGGTGTCTTCTGCCACCCGTAGCTCGCCTAGGCGCCCCTTTTGCCCTTCCGCCTTCTTGACCTATCTCCTAAAGAGAGAGACAAGAAAGGGATTACGGGCACCTTATCTCTTTTTAATTTGTAAGCCCTCGGGCCTTAGCTGCATTTAAAACTTGTAATCCCATCATTCATGTTATTCATTCTCTATGAACTGTACCTGAGTGGAATGTTTTTTTACGAAAAGGGGATGCTTGCCGGGTCACTTGTCTTGTGGGTGGAACCCAAGTCAAGGAGCAAATCCTTAATATCTTTAAGATAGACACTTTTTTCCCGGCAGCAGGTCCTGTCGTCTTCCCACGTCGCTCGACCTTTCTCACGCTTTTGGCGGAGGCAGGGATGAGGCAGGTTCAGGCTCCTCGTTTGGCCCCTTTGCTGCCGCGACTACGACCAAACCTGGCCCCGGGAACGAGCCCTAGGGCCTAGAGTCAAGGGAGCACGGTATCTTTTAGGAAGAAACGAGGTTTCGCATACCTCAGTCCATAAGAGAACGCATGATAAGGGATGAAAAACTTATCTGAGATTGCAGCCCCCGGCAACTCTGGTTTGCCGTGGGCGAGTCTTTGTACTTGCAGCCCCCGGCAACACTGGCTTGCCGGGGTCCAGATGTTGGTCCGTCCTTCTTCTCCTTTTCGTCCTCAAGTGGTCCGGTCAGGATATGCGAGCCCTGTGAACCAAGGTAACGAAAGAATGGCAAAGGGACGCACACTCGACCTCTAAGTTAGGGGTTAGCCGCTACTAAGCACTGTCAACCCTAACCGAGGACGAGACTCGACTCAGCATGCATGCTATAACTTAGGGCGCCAGCGCTTCACTTATGCTCAGGGTCTGCGCCTGGCTTTGTACAAAGGATTACATGCAACAATGACAAGACTTGTACAAAAAGGTGGTTGCCGGACAGGGTCCGACAACCGCGCCTTACGGGTAAAACTTACGAAGATGTTCGATGTTCCAGGAGTTGCTCACCGGAATGCCATCTTCGGTCTCAAGGCGGACAGCGCCAGGCCTAGTGACTCGTTTCACCAGGTAAGGGCCTTCCCACTTCGGCGTCAACTTGTTGGAATTCTTGGCGGAATGAACGCGCCGAAGAACAAGGTCGCCTTCCCCGAGACTTCTGGCGTTAACTTTGCGGCTATGGTAGCGGCACAAAGCTTGCTGGTAGCGAGCAGCTCGCACAGCAGCCTGAAGACGATCTTCCTCAAGGAGCAGCGCGTCACCTTGTCGCAGCTGCTCTTGCTCAAGCTCGTCATAAGCGAGCACTCGAGGTGACCCGTATACGAATTCCGTGGGGATAACTGCCTCTGCTCCATAGACTAGAGCGAAAGGTGTCTGGCCAGTGGCTCGATTTGGTGTCGTCCTGATCGACCAAAGAACCACCGGCAGCTCCTCGATCCAGTTTCTTCCGCACCTGTGCAGCCTGTCGAAAGTCCTGGTCTTGAGCCCACGCAGCACTTCAGCATTTGCCCTCTCCGCTTGACCGTTGCTCCTGGGTGAGCAATAGAAGCAAAGCAGACCTTGGCGCCAAGATCTTGGACGTACTGCATGAAGGTGCGTCTCGTGAATTGCGTACCGTTGTCGGTGATGATCCTGTTAGGGATCCCGAAGCGGCAAACAATCGACCTAAAGAACTTGACTGCTGACTGTGCTGTCACCTTCCTCACTGGTTCTACTTCCGGCCACTTTGTGAACTTGTCGATCGCGACGTACAAGTACTCAAAGCCCCCGACTGCTCGGGGGAAGGGTCCGAGGATGTCGAGCCCCCAGACCGAAAATGGCCAGGATAAAGGGATCGTCTGGAGAGCTTGAGCTGGCTGGCTGGTGGAATGGAACTGGCACGCTTCACACTTTGTTACTTGTGCAGTTGCATCCTGGAGGGCTGTCGGCCAAAAGAAACCTTGCCGGAAAGCTTTGCCGGCAAGCGCTCTTGCGCCAATGTGGTGTCCACATATGCCTCCATGTATCTCTGCCAACAGCTTATGTCCATCTTCCCGGTGAATACACTTCAATTTCACACCGTTGAGTCTTCTTCTGTACAGTGCGTTGTCGACAAACTGGTACATACTTGACTGCCGGCTACTCTTTCCGCTTCTTCTGGTTCTTCGAGAAGTTCTCCTGTCTGGAGGAAACGAACGATCTGATGTGCCCATGCTGGAGCTTGTGGCTCGAGAACAAGGACTAAAGGCATATCTGCTGCGGCGAGGACATCCGCTTCTACGGCGAGAACATGCGGCTCAGCCGGAGCTTGACGTTCCCCAGCAAGCTTGCCGGAGCAAAACTTGTCGGGAGCGTCTGCTTCAACGAAACAAACCTTGGGGCTTGTCGGAGCAGACTGCTCCTCAACACTCTTGGCGTTGATCTTGGGGACCTTCTTGGCGGCGGCTTCGGGAAGCTCTGCCGGAAAATAGTCACCAGAAATCAACTTCCTCTTCTTGCTCTGTCCAGTTGATGGCATCACAGACGGTTGAGTCATCTTGAGCACAAAGAACCCTGGTTCCACAGGTAACTTAAGTGCTGCGCACTTCGACAGGCCGTCAGCAATGTCGTTCTGAGCTCTTGGAACATGTTCCATCTGTAGACCGACAAAGCGCTCTTCTAGCTTCCTCACTTCATCAACGTAAGCTTCCATCAACGTACTTTGATAATTCTTGTTCACTTGGCGGACGACAAGCTGCGAGTCACCCCTGACAATGAGCTGCTTGATCCCAAGGTCTGCAGCGATCATGAGACCGGCAAGCAATCCCTCATACTATGCAGTATTGTTTGTTGCTTGCTCCTTGGGAAAGTGCATCTGGACCACGTACTTGAGGTGCTCTTCGGTGGGTGCGACAAGCAGCACGCCAGCACCGGCGCCTTGCAGCGAGAAAGCACCATCAAAGTACATCAGACACTCTTTGCTTGCTTCCTTGACGGGGATCCTCGTTTCCAGAATTTCTTCGTCTGGTGTTGGCGTCCACTCTGCTATGAATTCCGCCAATGCTCTGCTTTGGATAGTTGAAGTGCTCTCAAACTTGAGGCCAAAGCTTGACAGTTCCAGTGCCCACTCAACAATCCTGCCTGTTGCTTCGGGATTCTGCAGTATCCTCTTCAGCGGAAAGCGAGTGACAACTGTGATCTCATGTGCTTGGAAGTAATGGCGCAGCTTTCTCGAGGCCATGAGAAGGCCGAAAAGCAATTTCTGCACACCAGAGTACCTTGACCTAGCCCCCTGCAGAAGGGAACTGACAAAGTAGACTAGGCGCTGCACCATTAAATTCTGCTGTATCTCTTCGCACATCTGCGCAGATCCATCTTTGTCGGGACCAGAGCTTGTCGAAGAAGCCCCCTGCTTGTCGCTGGATGCGCTTGCCGCGGTCACTGGCTCATCATCAGCCTCCCTCTCCGCTACTAATGCAGCACTAACCACTTGATTGGTTGCCGCCAGATATAGCAGCAACTTCTCTTGTGGCTTAGGTGCGACAAGTATTGGAGTGGAGGACAGGTATCTCTTCAAGTCCTGCAGCGTAGCCTCCGCTTCCGGGGTCCATTTCATTGGACCTGCCTTTTTCAAAATTTTGAAAAATGGCAGGGTGCGCTCAGCAGACTTAGAGATAAACCTGCTGAGAGCCGCCATGCAGCCGGCAAGTTTACGTACATCCTTGACGCGCTTCGGTGCTTCAATCTGCTCGATGGCCTTGATCTTGTCGGGATTGGCTTCAATTCCCCTCTGAGACACGAAGAACCCGAGAAGCTTGCCGGAAGGGACTCCAAACACGCACTTCTCGGGGTTGAGCTTGAGGCTGATCTTGCGCAGATTTGCAAAAGTCTCTTCTAGATCTTGAATCAGAGTTGTTTTGTCCCTGCTCTTGACCACTATGTCATCCATGTAGGCTTCCACATTTCTGTGTATTTGCGGTTCAAAAGCAGTATGGACTACTCTTGCAAATGTTGAACCAGCATTCTTCAAACTGAAAGGCATCCGTACGAAACAGTACGTGCCACATGGAGTGATGAATGCGGTTTTCTCCTTGTCCTCTTCTGCCATGAAGATCTGATGGTATCCTGAGTATGCATCAAGAAATGAAAGCAAGTCACATCCAGCCTGGAGTCAACAATCTGGTCGATGCGCGGCAAGGGAAATGGGTCTTTGGGACAAGCTTTATTGACATCAGTAAAGTCAATACAAAGCCTCCATTTCCCGTTTGCCTTGCGCACGACTACAGGATTGGCCAACCACGTCGGATGGAGCACTCCTCTGACAAGGCCTGCTGCTTCCAACTTCTTGATCTCTTCTGTGATGAATTCTTGGCGCTCCACTGCTTGCTTCCTGACTTTCTGCTTGACGGGCCACGCATGAGGACAGACGGCAAGGTGGTGCTCAATTACCTTCCTGGGAACGCCGGGGATGTCAGGCGATTGCCACGCAAACACGTCGACGTTCGCCCGCAGGAAAGCAATGGGTGCGCTTTCCTATTTAGGGTCGAGAGTGGCACTGATGGTGAAAGTACCACCAGTGCCGTCCTCCTTGGCGGACACCTTCTTGGTCGCTGGCGGAGCTGCCATTGTCTTCTTACACTTGCCGGCGGAGCTCGATGGTGCGTCCTCGACGGTAGCGCAGCACTCCGAAGAGGTGCGCTTGCCAGAGTGGGCATCAGAACTCTTGCCGGACTTGGTCTTCTTCTTCCCCCCGGGGGCTTCAGCGGCAAGTGTCTCGCGATCCGTTGCGGCTGCTGCTTCCCGGTAGATCTTGTCGGCACAGATAAGAGCATCTTTCTTGTCGCCAGGGACAGAGATGACACTTATCGGGCCTGGCATCTTCAGCATGTTGTATGCGTAGTGAGAGGCCGCCATGAACTTGGCGAGCGCTGGACGGCCGAGAATTCCATTGTAAGGCAATGGAAAATCGGCAACGTCAAAAGTGATCCTCTCAGTCCTGAAGTTTAGCTCGCTGCCAAATGTCACCGGCAGCGTGATCTTTCCCTTCGGCTTGCTCCTTCCCGGGTTGATTCCTTGGAATGTGCCGGTCTCTTCGAGCTTGCTGTCAGGGACCTGGAGTTTTTGGAGCACAGCGGAGGAGATCAGGTTCAAGCCGGCCCCGCCGTCAACTAGCATCTTAGTGACCTTGAGGTTGCGGATAGTTGGTGAGACCAACATCGGCAAACACCCGACCGCAGTTGTGCGATCAGGGTGGTCCTCAATATCAAAGATGATAGGCGTGCTGGACCATTTCAGAAGCTTGCGTGACTCAACGGGTGGTTCTGCCGCATTGACTTCCCTCACCAACTGCTTGAGTTGGCGGTGCAAAGTATGCAGAGAAGCACCGCCGTCAACACACAAGACCTCTGTGGCTTTCTAAAACTCATGCTCACTAGTCTCGTCATCATCCATGTCTTCGTCGTCGTCGTCTTCATCTTTGTCGTGGCCGCGGGGAGGTCTGTCTCCTTGCCGCTGATTGGCCTTGCCGCGGCGTCCTCCCCGAACGGTGTGCTTCATACCGGATCCTCCAGCACCTGCTTGGGCTTTCTCCTTGTTGTGTCGCTCGTACTCGGCCTTTTGCAGCTCGACAAGCTGCTCTACCTTCTTGCAGCTCTGGAGGTCATGGCCCTTGGTGCGGTGGATCTTGCAGTACTGTTTGTTGGTGCCGTCCTGCTTGTCGGCGGCCGCCACAGCCTGGCAGTTGGCGCATGCGGCAACCTCCTTGCCGGAGCTACCATCTTTGGCTTTCTTGGCGCCACCGTCGTTGCCGGACTGCTCAACAACTAGCACGTCTTTGCCTTTCCTCTTCCTGTTGTTCCGCCGCCGGTTTTTATTTGCTGGGGCAGCATCCTTGCTGTCAGATCCTCCTGTTCCTGTATTCTCTTCGAGGAGTTTCCTCCCTTCCTCAGCACGTGCACACCTGTCGGCCAGGGCATACAGCTCGCTTACGTCTCTGATCTTGCACATCGCCATCTCCTCCCGCATCCTGCGGTTACGCACGTTCTGGTGGAACGTGCTGATGACCGCGGCAGGGTGGACATCTGGGATGTTGCGTTGCACTTGGCTGAATCTCTGGATGTACTTGCGCAAAGGCTCTCCTTCCTTCTGGGCAAGCAGGTGAAGGTCACTCTCCTGGCCATGGGGTTTGTGGCCGCCCGTAAAGGCGCCGACAAACTGATGGCATAGGTCTGCCCAGGAAGATATGGAGTTTTCCGGCAAGTGCATGAGCCAGGACCTGACGTTGGGTTTGAGCACCAGCGGGAAGTAGTTGGCAAGGATCTTGTCGTCTCGCCCCCCGGCAGCCTGCACCGCGATGGTGTAGATGCTGAGGAACTCCGACGGATGCAACCTGCCGTCTTACTTCTCCGGTACTTCTGGCTTGAAATTCTTCGTGCTGGGCCACTGGACTTGCCGCAGCTCACGAGTAAACGCAGGGTAACCTACCGCATACGGCAGGTCGCCTGGTTCCTCTGGCGCATGCATGTCGACAGTGGGCCCAGCGCGCCGGTCTGATTGACGCCGCGCTTCTCTTCGGCGCTCGATGCGAGTATGAGCATCTTCTTGCGGCCGTTCGTGAAGAACTTGGCGCTGATCGCGGCGAGCTCGCGGATCTGACGAAGCAGTGGAGTCGCTGTCGTGGTGGACCCGGCGAGTCGGCGATCTTGGCCTTCGAGGCGGAGAGTGCACGGTGGTTGCACCCCCCAGTCTTGTCGCCATCGGTTCGCACCAGGCTGATTTGCCGCGGCTGCAGCGCAGTCGGCTGCCGCGGAGTGTCGCCGTTGGCGAAGCCGATGAGGCTCTGAATGGTGGCCCTCCAGTCGTCGATCTTGTCTGGCATTGGAGGGAAGTCTAGGAGCAGTTGAGCTCGCGCCAAAGCTTCTGCTGGAGTGGCGGGTAGCGGTGGGGAACGGTGCGAGGAGCGCGATATGCTTGGACTTCCAACGATGTTAGAAGGAGCAGTATTCCGTCCAGGCGACCGTGCCTCGCTCGCGCCAGCATGTTGGCGTGCATGCTGGCCTGGAGCATCTCGAGATCCGCCAGCTCGATTTGGGTCCAGCAAGCGTATGGTACCATGAGTACCATGACGCTGCCGGTCCCGCGCTTCCTGAGATGGGCGCGGAGCATCCACGGACGCCCGGTCGTCGTGGGAGCCTGCTATGCCACCGACGGGCAGCGCAGCCTTGTCCTTGGACCTGGCAGCACCGTGGGCTCCCTCGTCGGTGCCCGTTCTTCTGCCGGCGTCTTCCCCACTAGCCGTTTGCTCCGGCTGTGGTGGGTTCGACGCGGACGGAGCAGCCGCCTCCGAAGCCTTCTTCTTCGGCGGCATGTCGATGAAGTCGATGAAGATCTAGCTCGTGTGAACGCCGGATCAGGTTCACACAACCTCGACGCCCCCTACCTGGCGCGCCAAAGATGTCGGGGAAGCTGACTCCGCGAGCACCTATGGGGACGGAGCCCCTTTTGGTTCGGCGGGGGGCGGAGGTCGCGCAAAGAGCGGATCGAGGCGATGCACACGAGGGGTTTTACCCAACTTCGGAGCTCTCCGGAGAGATAAGCTTTGTGGATTGTATTGAGTTCTTGCTCGGGAGCGCTGAGTGCTACAGTACACACCAGCAGCTAACGAGACCGAGCGTGAGTGTTCTACTGTTCGTCCTCCCCCCTCTACGTTGCGCATGGGCCTCCTTTTATATGCTAAAGGGGTCACCGACAGGTGGCAACGTAGGCAAGGGCAAAAATGGAAAAGGTGCTGCAGTTGGTATAGCTACCTGCACAGTGTATCATACCTAACCCTGACGGCAGGGGACAAAGGCATTAAATGCCTATCTACGTCGCCCAAATAGTGCAAAAAAGGGACCGTCAGGGACGCCACCGCTCGCCACGATGGCGATCTTGTCAACGCCGCTTGCCACAGTGTACCCCTGGCTGCACAGCCTCCCGCCACGTACGTCTGGAAGGGTCCCAGAGTGACACGTAGGTGGGTGTGCTGGAGCGCAGGTACAGAGTGGTTGCTTGCCGCGGCAAGCGCCTTGCCAGGGCCGTTGTCTTGTCACGTCTGGAAGCTTGTCGCTCACCGGACCCTGCCGGGACGCGTGGCGCGTCGCGGCAAGTTCCTTGAGATGCCCTGGTTGGCCTTCCCGGCAAGCTCCTCTTGCCGGGGTCTCGTGCCTTGAATGGCCTTCCCAGCAAGCTCCTCTTGCCGGGGCTTTGTGCCTTGAGTGGCCTTCCCGGCAAGCTCCTCTTGCCGGGGCTTTGTGCCTTGAGTGGCCTTCCCGGCAAGCTCCTCTTGCCGGGGCCTTGTCTCCTTGGCTTGAATACTTTGTTCTTGAATGGCTCCAAGGGAACCACGGGGGTCCTTGGCGGTCACCCGGCAAGCCTTGTCGCGGGGCACTGCGACTGCCCGTGCACAAGTTCGGGATACTAGGGTACCCCTACTCTAGTACACCGACAATTTATATTACATAAAAATCCAACGAAACATTACGCTTGCAACAATTAATGAAATTCAAATTTTCAATATCCAAAAATAATATTTTCTAAAGTAATCACGTGTTTGGTGCATTTTTTTATAGTTACTGCCCAGTTTTTTAATTACATCCCATTTATTATTCTTAAAGCCCATTTTCTTGTTAAGCCTAATGCATCCCTCCTAGGAAAGATTTACAGCCCAGCGGGGCGGAGAATAACAACTTGACCTTGCCTGGGTATTCCTAAAAAAAGTATAGCTTGGCTAGCCATTTTCAGCTTGAAAAAAAGGGTTAATTTGACAAATGCCACTCCAAATTTGGTGATTCGGAGAAATGCCACTGCAATTTGCAAACTTTGAAAAATGCCATTTCATACCATTTCTGGTGGCATTTTTCAAAGTCTGCAGTGGGGTTTTTCAAAGTTTGCAAAAATTACAGTGGCATTTTTCAAAGTCTAGAAATTGCAGTGGCATTTTTATGAATCACCATAATTGGAGTGGCATTCATCTAATTAACCCAAAAAATTAATATTTGGGCTGGATATCTGGCCTGGGCTAGACGGGCCACAGCCCGCCCAGTTAATACCTGCAGCGATGTTTTCGTTGTTGGTCGGAGGAGGAAAATTATTATCTGGGCTAAACATCGAAAAACTCTGCAGTGCTCACACCTCAAAAACACAAATACTGCTCGAGCTGCTTGGTCCCAGCTGTCGGGCGCTTCTTGTGCAATTCTCTCGTTTATTGACTACTAGATAGGTTGACAATGGTGTGGGACCGTGATGTCAGGAAACCAGGAGGAAGCAAAATAAATTATAGTTATATATATATATATATATATATATATATATATATATATATAATAAGGAGGCACTTGCGTACGTGAGGCTATGGACCTGGTGGGTCCCCATTGTCATCCTCTCCAAGTAAAGTCATCTCCTCGCCCGCGCGCTCTTTTCGCCCGAAACAATCAGCGTCGCCCGCCCCGCTTTCCGGTGCAGGCGCTTGCTCCGCCTTCGAACGACACAAGTGTCGTCCGTCCGTCCATTTGCCGCCCACATTAATGATACGCGGTTGCCGAGGCGTCTACTCTAGCGCCACACATCCGTCCCTCCGCCCGCCCACCATTGCAATATAAAATGTTGCACCGGCCATAGCCGCAGTCATCCGCATCCGTTCCCTTTCTCCTGTCGACACCACTATTGCCCACCGTGGCTTCCTCGCGCTCCAGTGCTCTTCGGGATGGGCGGACGACAGACCACAAGGAGATGGCAGCCATTGCTGCCGACCGGCTGGCCGGCAGGCAGCCGGAGGACGACGACGTCCCAATGGAGAACATGGTAGTCGACGATCCGGCGCCAACCCCCTCCTACGCGCCATCCTCGCTAGTGCATTGCACAATGACCATCGGCGGAGTGGTACAACGACAACCATGGGTTCCCACCCCTCCCACCCCCTCCTCAGCGATCTCCACACTCCTCCGGTGATCTCCACCTCTAGCCACCAAATCCTAGTTTCTCTCCACTAAATCCCTCCGACGTCTCCAGATCTACATGCTAGTACCCATCTCCTATGGGTTCCAATGTTGGATCCACCCTTGGCTTGGACTTCTCCAAGGGTTTGGTTTTTGTAGATAAGGTTTTCCAATCTATTGGGTTTTCTGTTCATCCCCTTGAGGATTCGAAGATCTTCACCATGGTGGTCTCCTTTGGGCGTCATGTTTTTCGTCTGACTGAGGATTCTGTGGCGGCGGCACTTGAAGCAGCCCTTGGAGGATCGGCCATTGAGCTCATGGTTTTCTTGATCAAGGATAAGGTATTTGGTTTTCAAGTCTCTTGCAAAGATGTTGCCATGATTATTCTACGTCTTCGGTCATACGCATGTGATCATTTCAAATGTTACTTTCATCTTTGGAGTAACGGTGGCCCAAACTGGGGTCGTGAGTTCAATATCTGGAATTTGGAATGTGATGCTGAATGGGTTCTTGTAAGCCCTTCCAAAAGACGTGCTGCTCTGGGTTTATTGGCCATGCACAAGAAACCTTCTAAGTCATCGTTCAAATCATCTAATGTGGTTGGCAATAAAACTTCTTTTGCAGTTTTTCAAAACTACCCGGCTTGTCGTGGTTATCATTATCCTGCGTCTGAAAATTGCATTCAAACTATTGAAGATGCTGGTTATTCTATTCCTCCTCATGAGAGCGTAGCCATTCTCCCAACTTTGCCGGCGAATCTCCGGTGGACATCCACGAGGCCTTCGATATCTTTTGGAATGGTGCAAGATCTACAGACATCGGCTGATCGGGCGCCTCCATCCTCGGGCGGGAATTCTGGTGCTTTGAATGTGGACACACCTGGCCATGTTGGGTCATCTTCGGTGTGTGCCATGGGCCGGGAGGAGCGCACGTGTTTTGGGCCGCTTGATGGGGCTGAACAGGAGCTATCTCCTGGGCCTGCAAATATTCCTTCATCGCAGCAAGCACGTGAGGATTTTGATAATTTGATCTCTGGTATGGTTGAAGACATTCACACGTGTTAGATTTGTTTGGAAAAGGGGCATTTTTCTTCTTCTTGCACTTCAAAACTTAGGTGCCTCTCTTGCTGCCGTGTCGGCCATGTTAAAAAGAATTGCAACAAATTCGCTCGGATCTTGGGTTGGGTTTGGCAACCAAAACCCGCTAACGTTGCAACTTCCGAGGTTTCCCGCGAGAATATCTCCCTGATGTCGCATTTACCTATCTTGGACCTCCCTTGCACTTCCACATTTACTCCCTTGTCCAGTCCCATCAGCCCTGGACCCAAGACTCCTTCGTCTCCGCCGTCAGCAGCACCCCCTCTGCCGCCCCACTCACATGGCCAACTTCCATCTGGATCCTCTGCTTTATGTCCCGGCTGGCCACCACATTGTTGATGATGGAGCAGACCGGGTGCCGCGCACATTTGTGACGCCACATACACCAATTGTGCGCCGCCATGAAGAGTATATGCTTGCTGAGGTAATGTCGATCCCTCCGCCAGATCAGATAGGTGTCGCTAGGGAAGAGGTGGTGCAATGGCTTCAAGCGCATGGTGTGCTAGTCAGATCGGCGCAACCCTGGATTCGTTCTGTAGGGCTTTTTGAGCTTTGGGATGCTGCTGTCCGTTTTCATTTGCTTCAACTTCCACCGCAGCCGCTGGGCAATGATCGTTTTGTTCGTTTCATGAAGCATGATGAGGGGGAGCCTTTTAGGGGTGCCCAAGGTTTCCGTCAGGGCCTGCTCATGTTCTTGGGCATACCTTTGGATCTTCGCAATACTGATTGCATCAGAGCTGCTATTAACACGTTTGGCAAGTTCCATCATTGGATTAGTGATGACCCATACCTGGTACGGTCCCTTGTGTTCGCTTCTTTTCTAGAGGATGTTCTTGTGCCCCGTGATGTGGTCTTTATGGATTATGCGGCTTGGGGTGGCGCCAGAGTATCCTGGACGGCTCCTTTGTACATCTTGGGGGCGAGTTTTGCTGAACAGATGCCGCAGGATGAAGATTGGATGCCCATCAACGACAATCCTCACCTGGTTCCCGGGGTTCCATTCCCGGAGCGGCCGCCTTTCAACTTTCCTCCAGATCCAGCCTTGGGATGGAATGATGTCCCTCCTCCTCCTCCAGAGCCTGCAGCGAATGATGTGCATGACAACAACTAGGGAAATTGGAATGAGCCCGTGGACCAGCCTGTGCCTCAAGATCAAGAATCTATGGTGCTTGATGTCTCTGGGTTGTCTCTGCTCAACCCAGTTCTGATGCTGTTCAACAGAACACTATTTTTTCTGTCAGTTCTTCGGATGAGCTGCCTGAAGCTGATGAGGTTATTGATGTCAGAAACTGGGCTATTGTGATCTATCAGCCCCCCTTGATTGTGCCGGATGTGGACCTGCCTGCTGCTGTTCCTTTTGGGCCCCCATTGCCTCCAGAGATGTTGTGGAAAAGGTCTTTCGAAAATCTGCTGCAAGCCCCTGTCATTTATGAGGTTCCTAAACCTGTTGCTTTGCAGCCTTTTGAGCCTGTGGTTCTCTCCAAGAGGAACTGGGACTTGGCTTTTGGTAGCAATAACTTACCTCTGCTCACCTGGAGGGAGCAGCCACCTGTGAGGCCTGTGGCTAGGGCCTTGCTCCAATTGTTGACACTTCTGTTCGAAGATGCACCAGAAGCTCGGCCAAACGTGATGGTTTCAAGCCCACCTTCCAGGAGCTTTCACTGCAGCCCAAAAGGAGGAAGCCCAGAGCAAAGCCCTTTACTACTGAGATGCCTGATGACCCAGCCCATGAAGAGATTCCACCTGCTACACATGTTGCTCGCCTGCAAGAAATTGGCAAGGAGCTGGAGATTGAAGCTCAGCTCCTATCTGTGGCAAGCCCCTAAATTTGCTCTGCTGCTCTCCTTTTATTGGTCACTTTATTATGCAAACCTTATTGTAATGATGCTGGGTCAGATTGTTATGTGGCCTTTTCTCCATATGGCACTGTGTGCTGTATGCTCTATGGACCTTAGTTCCTTATGTTTTAATGAGTAATCTCTGTAGAAATTGGAATGTTCTCTGTTGGAATGTCAGAGGATTAAATTCAGAAGCTAGGCAGAGAGCAGTTAGGAAAAAAATTGATGAAAGTCAGTGTGTTGTGGCTTGTTTGCAGGAAACCAAATGTTCATCATTTGATTCTAGGTCATTCAAGAGTTTCTGCCCCAAGAGATTTGACAGCTTTGCGTGCTCTCCTGCAATGGGAGCCTTTGGGGGAATTCTTGTTGTCTGGAATTCCTCTGTTTTTCTTGGAACTTTGATTGAAATCCAACACTTTGCTGTAGTTGTTGAGTTTGTATCTAGACAGAACAATGAAAAGTGGACTCTGGTTGCTGTCTATGGACCTTTTCAGGGCCAAGCTAGGGACAGTTTTGTCTCCTGGCTTTACAACCTAAATATTCCAGTTGATGAGAATTGGCTGCTCTTAGGAGATTTTAATTTCATTAGGTCCATAGATAACAGGAACCTGCCTGGAGGTGATCTGAATGATATGTTCATCTTTAATGAGATTATTGGGCATTTGGGCCTCCTGGAGTTACCAATCAAGGGAAGAACTTTCACATGGTCTAATATGCAGGATATCCCACTTCTGGAGCAACTAGACTGGTTTTTTACCTCTACTGACTGGATAACTGTCTATCCTATGACTCAAGTGCTCCCTCTTGCTAGGACTGCCTCTAACCATGTTCCCTGTGTTGTCACTATTAAAACTTCTATCCCTAAGTCAAATATTTTTAGGTTTGAGAACTATTGGTTGGAATTGGAAGGATTTATGGATTGTGTGGCTAAGTCTTGGAATATCCCATCTAGGAAGGAGCACATAACTGCTAAAATTGCTGATAAATTCAAGTATCTTAGAATGTGCCTTAAAAGATGGCAAATGAATGTCTCTAAGTTGAAACTCTTCATTGCCAAATGCAACCATGTAATTTTGCTCCTGGATGATTTGGAAGAGTGGAGCCCCCTATTTATCCAAGAGCTTAATTTCAGGAAAATTGTCAAGGTGCACCTGGAGAAATTGCTACATTTACAGTTCCTTTATTGGAGGAAGAGGTGTACTATCAGATACATTAAGGTGGGAGGGGAAAACACAAAAAATTTCCATGCCATGGCCACTCAAAGGCACAGGAGGAATTCAATTGCAAGCCTTAAATTGCCTGATGGCACAATTGTCAATGGTCATGCTCAAATGGAAGGAATAATCTGGAACTGTTTTAAAAACAGAATGGGCACATCTAGGGGCATTGTCATGGGGTTTGACCTCCCTGCTCTCCTTACCCCTGTGGCTGGCCTTGACATTCTCACAAAGCCTTTTGGAAAATAGGAAATGGACAAAGTGGTTCAGCATATGCCTATTGATAAAGCCCCAGGTCCTGATGGGTTCAATGATCTTGTCTTCAAAAAATGCTGGCATCTTATTTCTAAGGATTTTTATAAGCTGGCTTAGGAGTTCTATGAGGGTACTGCTATCTTGGATAACATTAATGATTCTTACATTACCCTTGTACCCAAAAAGCTTTCTCCTGAAGAAGTTAGGGATTATAGGCCTATTTCACTCACTAGTATGGGCCTGAAATTCCTCTCTAAAATGGCTGCAAATAGGTTCCAAGAGTTGATTCTTCAGTGCATCCACAAAAACCAATATGGCTTTATTAAGAGCAGAACAATTCAAGATTGTATTGGTTGGACCTTTGAGTACTTGCATCAGTGCCATCAATCATAAAGACCAATTGTAATTCTTAAGTTAGACTTTGAAAAGGCTTTTGATTCTTTGGAACATGAAGCCCTTTTCCAAATCCTTAGGCACAAAGGTTTTAATGAGAAATGGATTCTCTGGATGAAGCAGCTGCTGGCCACTGGTACTTCTTCAGTTCTTCTAAATGGAGTTCCTGGGAGGAAATTTGTCTGTAAAAAGGGAGTCAGGCAGGGTGACCCTGTTTCTCCTTTACTCTTTGTTATTGCTGCAGATCTTTTGCAATCTGTCATCAATGACATGTTCAGAAGAGGGGTTCTTCAGCTGCCTATCCCTTGTCATGACCAGGATTATCCTGTGATCCAATATGCTGATGATACTCTTATCATCTTGCCTGCTGACAGGATTCAGCTTCTGGCCCTGAAGTATATGCTACAAGTGTTTGCTCCGTCCACTGTCCTTGATGTTAATTATCACAAGTCTTTTCTTATCCCTATAAATGTGGATCCTATTGTCATGACTGATCTTGTTGAGGCTTTTCGTTGTCAGATAGAAAAGATGCCTTTCACCTATCTGGGGCTGCCAGTGGGGACCACTAGGTCCAAAATGGTGGACTTTATGCCTCTAGTGGACTGTATGGAAAGAAGAATGACTGCCAACTCTTCTTTTCTTAATCAAGGGGAGAGACTCCAATTTCTGAACTATGCTCTTTCCTCAATGCCAATTTTCTTCATGGGAAGTTTGGTTGTTCCAGTTGGTATCCTCAAGCAGTTAGAGAGAATTCAGAGACAGTGTTTATGGAGAAGGAATAGAGATGAACCTGCCCCCTCCCTTGCAGCTTGGGAGCTGGTTTGCAGGACAAAAAGTAGGGGTGGTCTTGGTATTCTCAATCTGGGGGTGTAAAATGTTGCCTTCCTTCTCAAACATGCCAGTAATTTCCTAAATAAAAAGGAACTTCCCTAGGTTTCTCTCATTTGGAATTCTTACTACCATGAAAGGGTACCACAAGGCACATCTACATGTGGCTCTTTCTGGTGGAAGGATATATGCAAGGTTATGTCCACTTTTAGAGAGTGCTCTTGGGTTGAGATAAATGATGGTGACACTGCTTTGTTCTGGTCAGATAACTAGAATATAGGTGTTCAAGCCTCTCCTCTGCAATCTAGATTTCCAAGGCTTTTCTCTTATGTTAAGGACCCATGGATCACAATCAAGGAATTCTTCATCACTCATGATGTTGTACAGCTATTCCATCTCCCCCTGTCTGCTCGGGCATTTGGAGAGTTGGGTATGATTCATTCAATGATGGATTCACATAATAGAGTAACTGGATCTAAGGATGTGTGGTTTTGGCAGAATTCCTCCAAGCAGTTCAGACCCAAGATGTTTTACTCCCACACATTTCTTTCTCAAACTTTCAAACCTTTGCTCTGTTGGATTTGGAAATCTTCCTATACTCTTAAGATCAAGGTTTTTGCCTGCATGCTAATAATGGACAGACTAAATACTAAGGACATGGTGGAACGTAGGCATTGGCACATGGATGATGGAGTACATTGCAGGCTCTGCCCCCTACAGGTCAAAGAAACTAGGGATCATCTTTTTTCAACTGTAACTTCAGTGTCCGTGTCTGGAACTACCTTCAGATTGACTGGCCTGCAGGACAATCTATGTCTGATGTGGTGATTCATGCTAGGAGTGATTTTCACCAGCCTTTTTTCCCAGAAGTGGTTTTCACTGCATGTTGGAACATCTGGATCATTCGAAATGCCAAGGTTTTCATAAATGAGAGGGCTAGTTTTTATAGATGGCGAGCAGCTTTTAGGCATGATATCGCCTTATTGCAATATAGGATCAAATCTGCCTACAAGGATGACCTCCTCAAGTGGATCTCCTTCCTCCCCCCTTAAGGCATTTTGTAGTAAGGCTCCTGCCTCTTTCTTTTAGTTTAGTTTTTCTCCCTATAGATTACCTCTTGTAATCAGCTTTTGTACCCTGTATTTTTGTTTCAATAAAGGTTTGGAAATGCTGTGGGGGTTTTGCCCCACAGGTCACAGTCAAAAAAATGACCATCGGCGAGGCCCGTGCCCAATATATGGACAGTGTGAGGCAGATGCGTCAGGAGAAGTTCCGGGAGGCGCAGGCCGCCGCCGCCTACAACCACCATCTCCTCCAGGAGCACCTGCAGGCGGAGGAGCAGATCGCCGCGGAGCGGGCGAAGTAGGAGGCGCTGCTCGACTCGTACCGCTCCGCCCGCAAGGGCCGCCTCGAGCGCTGGCGGTACCGCATGCGGGTGGCAGAGGCTGCGGCCGCCTACAAGAGGCTAGCAAAGAGGGCGATGAAGCGGGCGAGGTGCTGTTTGGCGAGACCGAGGATGAGGCAGAGTACAATGCCGGCTCCGACGAGTACCCGCTCCGCTAGCGTCGACGACGCCCTGCTCCGCTGAGGCCCCACGGCTCCAACAACGAGGCAGAGGACACCGCCGGCTCCGCCGAGGCCCCGCGGCGCAACATCGAGGCAGAGGACACCGCCGGCACCGCCGAGGCCCCGCCCCACCAACAACGAGGCAGAGGACATCGCCAGCTCAGCCGATGCCCCACCCTGCCGGCAACGCGGGGGAGGATTTCCACCGCTCCGCTGAGGAGCCGCCCGCCAGCAACGAGACAGAGGACATCGCTGGCTCCGCCGAGGCCCCGTGCTACCTCTTGAGCACTGCGTTGGATTTCCCCGAAGAGGAGAGGATGATGCAGCAAAGTAGCGTAAGTATTTCCCTCCATTTTTAAGAACCAAGGTATCAATCCAATAGGAGGCTACGCTCGAGTCCCTCGTACCTACACAAAAACAATAGCTCAACGCAACCAACGCGATTAGGGGTTGTCAATCCCTTCACGGTCACTTACAGGAGTGAGATCTGATGATAGATAATATTTTTGGTATTTTTGGTATAGCAATGCAAAGTGAAAAGTAAAAGGCAAAGTAAAAAAGCAAAGCAATAATAAAGTTATGGAGATTGATATGATGAGAATAGACCCGGAGGCCATAGGTTTCACTAGTGGCTTCTCTCAAGAGCATAAGTATTCTATGGTGGGTGAACAAATTACTGTTGAGCAATTGACAGAATTGAGCATAGTTATGAGAATATCTAGGTGTGATCATGTATATAGGCATCACGTCCGAGACAAGTAGACCGACTCCTGCCTGCATCTACTACTATTACTACACTCATCAGCCGCTATCCAGCATGCATCTAGAGTATTAAGTTAAAAACAGAGTAACGCCTTAAGCAAGGTGACATGATGTAGAGGGATAGTTTCATGCAATATGATAAAAAAAACCATCTTGTTATCCTCGATGGCAACAATACAATACGTGCCTTGTTGCCCCTACTGTCACTGGGAAAGGACACCGCAAGATTGAACCCAAAGCTAAGCACTTCTCCCATTGCAAGAAAAACCAATCTAGTAGGCCAAACCAAACTGATAATTCGAAGAGACTTGCAAAGATAACCAATCATACATAAAAGAATTCAGAGAAGATTCAAATATTATTCATAGATAGACTTGATCATAAACCCAAAATTCATCGGTCTCAACAAACACACTGCAAAAAGAAGATTACATCAAATAGATCTCCACGAGAGAGGGGAGAACATTGTATTGAGATCCAAAAAGAGAGAGAAGAAGCCATCTAGCTACTAACTATGGACCCGAAGGTCTGAGGTAAACTACTCACACTTCATCGGAGGGGCTAGGATGATGTAGAAGCCCTCCTGATGATGGCCCTCTCCGGCGGAGCTCCGGAATAGGCCCCAAGATGGGATCTCGTGGATACAGAAAGTTGCGGTGGTGGAATTAGGTTTTTGGCTCCGTATCTGATCGTTTGGGGGTACGTAGGTATATATAGGAGGAAGGAGTACGTCGGTGGAGCTTTGAGGGGGCCATGAGGCAGGGGGCGCGCCCTAGGGGGCGCCCTCCACCCTCGTGACCGCCTCGCGGCTTTCTTGACGGAGGGTCCAAGTCTCCTGGGTCTTATCTGATGAGAAAATCACGTTCCCGAAGATTTCATTCTGTTTGGACTCCGTTTGATATTTTGTTTCTGAGAAACTCTCAAAGAGGCAAAAAACAGCAATTCTGGGCTGGGCCTCTGGTTAATAGGTTAGTCCCAAAAATTATATAAAAGTGGAAAATAAAGCCCAATATAGTCCAAAACAGTAGATAATATAGCATGGAGAATTCAAAAATTATAGATATGTTGGAGACGTATCAGGCATCCCCAAGCTTAATTCCTGCTCGTCCTCGAGTAGGTAAATGATAAAAAGAGAATTTTTGATCCGGAGTGTTACTTGGCATAATTTCAATGTAAATTTTCTCAATTGTAGTATGAATATTCAGATCCGAAAGATTCAATACAAAAGTTCATATTGACATAAAAATAATAATACTTCAAGCATACTAACTAAGCAATTATGCCTTCTCAAAATAACATGGCCAAAGAAAGTTCATCCTACAAAATCATATAGTTTAGTCATGCTCCATTTTAGTCACACAAGGATGCTCTCATCATGCACAAACCCGATGACAAGCCAAGCAATTGTTTCATACTTTAATAATCTCAAACTTATAAACCTTCACGCAATACATGAGCGCGAGCCATGGATATAGCACTATGGGTGGAATAGAATATGATGATGGGGGTTATGTGGAGAAGACAAAAAAGGAGAAAGTCTCACATCAACGAGGATAATCAATGGGCTATGGAGATGCCCACTGATTGATGTTAATGCAAGGAGTAGGGATTGCCATGCAACGGATGCACTAGAGCTATAAATGTATGAAAGCTCAACAAAAGAAACTAAGTGGGTGTGCATCCAACTTGCTTGCTCATGAAGACCTAGGGCATTTGAGGAAGCCCATCGTTGGAATATACAAGCCAAGTTCTATAATGAAAAGTTCCCACTAGTATATGAAAGTGACAAAACAAGAGACTCTCTATTATGATGATTATGGTGCTACTTTGAAGCACAAGTGTGGAAAAGGATAGTAACATTGTCGCTTCTCTCTTTTTCTCTCATTTTTTTCTCTTCTCTTTTTTTCGGCCTTCCTTTTTTATGGCCTTTCTCTTTTTTTCTTTTTTTTTCCTCACTTGGGACAATGCTCTAGTAAATGATGATCATCACACTTCTATTTATTTACAACTCAATGATTACAACTCGATACTAGAACAAAGTATGACTCTATATGAATGCCTGTGGCGGTGTACCGGGATATGCAATGAATCAAGAGTGACATGTATGAAAGAATTATGAATGGTGGCTTTGCCACAAATACTATGTCAACTACATGTTCATGCTAAGCAATATGACAATGATGAATGTGTCATGAAGAACGGTATGGTGGAAAGTTGCATGGCAATATATCTCAGAATGGCTATGGAAATGCCATAATAGGTAGGTATGGTGGCTGTTTTGAGGAAGATATAAGGAGGTTTATGTGTGAAAGAGCGTATCATATCACGGGGTTTGGATGCACCTGCGAAGTTTGCACCAACTCTCAATATGAGAAAGGGGAATGCACGGTACCGAAGAGGCTAGCAATGATGGAAGGGTGAGAGTGCGTATGATCCATGGACTCAACATTAGTCATAAAGAACTCATAAACTTATTGCAAAAATCTACAAGTCATCAAAAACCAAAGCATTACGCACATGCTCCTAGGGGAATAGATTGGTAGGAAAGGACCATCGCTCGCCCCCGACCGCCACTCATAAGGAGGACTATCAGATAACACCTCATGTTTCAAATTTTTTACATAACGTTTACCATATGTGCATGCTACGGGACTTGCAAACTTCAACTCAAGCATTTCTCAAATTCACAACTACTCAACTAGCACGACTTTGATATTATCACCATCATATCTCAAAACAATTATCAAGCATCAAACTTTTCTTAGTATTCAACACACTCAAAAGAAAGTTTTACAAATCTCGAATACCAAGCATATTATTATTATTAAGAAAATTACCATGCTATTTAAGACTCTCAAAATAATCTAAGTGAATCATGAGCGATCAATAGTTTCTATAAAACAAATTCACCACCGTGCTCTAAAAGATATAAGTGAAGCACTAGAGCAAAACTATAAAGCTCAAAAGATATAAGTGAAGCACATAGAGTATTCTATCAAATTCCAATTCATGTATGGCTCTCTCAAAAGGTGTGTACAGCAAGGATGATTGTGTTACACTAACAATAAAGACTCAAATAATACAAGACGCTCCAAGCAAAACACATATCATGTGGTGAATAAAAATATAGCTCCAAGTAAAATTACCGATGGAAGTAGACGAAAGAGGGGATGCCTTCCGGGGCATCCCCAAGCTTTGACATTTTGGTGTCCTTAGATTATCTTGGGGGTGCCATGGGCATCCCCAAGATTAGGCTCTTGCCACTCCTTGTTCCATAATCCATCGGAAGATTTCACCCAAAACTTGAAAACTTCACAACACAATACTCAATAGAATTCTCGTGAGCTCCGTTAGCGAAAGAAAGAAAAAGAAGACTTCAAGGTACTGTAATGAACTCATTATTTATTTATATTGGTGTTAAACCGACTGTATTCCAACTTGTCCATGGATTATAAACTATTTTACTAGCCGTAGATTCATCAAAATAAGCAAACAACACACGAAAAACAGAATCTGTCAAAATCAGAACAGTCTGTAGTAATCTGTAACTACCGCAAACTTCTGGAACTTCAAAAAAATCTACAAAATTAGTACGACCTAGAAAATTTGTTCATTGATCAGCAGCAATTGGAATCAGTATTTTATCACGTTCTGGTGATTTTTAACAATTGTTTTAGTGAACAGAAAGTTTCTGGAAATTACAACAAGATCAAATAACTATCATCCAAGAAGATCCTATAGGTCTAACTTGGCACAAACACTAATTAAAACACAAAACCACATCTAAACAGAATGTAGATGGATTATTTATTCCTAAATAGAAGCAAAAACAAAAAAACTAAAATAAAATTGGTTGCCTCCCAACAAGCGCTATTGTTTAACGCCCCTAGCTAGGCATAAAAACAAGGATAGATCTAGGTATTGCCATCTTTGGTAGGCAATCCATAAGTGGCTCTCATGATAGATTCATACTGCAATTTTATTTTATTTCTAGGGAAGTGTTCCGTGCCCTTTTTTAATGGAAATTGAAATCTAATATTCCCTACCTTCATATCAATAATTGCACCAACCATTCTAAGGAAAGGTCTACCGAGAATAATAGGGCAAGAAGGATTGCAATCTATATCAAGAACGATAAAATCTATGGGCACATAATTCCTATTTGCCACAATAAGAACATCATTAATTCTTCCCATAGGTTTTTTAATACTGGAATCCGCAAGATGCAAGTTTGGAGAGGAATCATCAAAATCACGAAAATCTAGCAAATGACACAAAGTCTTGGGGATAGTGGAGACACTAGCACCCAAATCACACAAAGTATAAAACTCATAATCTTTAATTTTAATTTTAATAGTAGGTTCCCACTCATCATAAAGTTTTCTAGGGATAGAAACTTTCAACTCAAGTTTTTCTTCATAAGATTGCATCAAGGCATCAACGATATGTTCGGTAAAGGCTTTATTTTGACTATAAGCATGAGGAGAATTTAGCACGGATTGCAACAAGGAAATACAATCAATCAAAGAGCAACTTTCATAATTAAATTCCTTGAAATCCAATATAGTGGGTTTAGCAACATCTAGGGTTTTATTTCTTTCAATCCCACTTTTATCAATTTCATCATCAAGATCTAAATACTCCGAATTTTTTGAACGCCTTCTAGGTAAAGGAAGATCATATTCAGTTTCATCAAGATTCATATTGCAAAACAAAGATATTAATAGGGGACACATCAATAACTTTTAGATCTTCATCTTGATTTTCATAGGAATTCAGTTTAGCGGCCATCTTATTGACTAAGGTAGCTTGCATATCCGAAATTTCGGCGGTTAACTTTTCAAGACGAGCAATTTGGGATCTTATACCATCAAATTCTTTAGACATGTCATCGAGCTCTTTGTTCATATAATTCATAAAACTTTTTTGTTCATTAAGCTCGTTTCTGAAGAAATTATTATGCTCAAATTGCAAAACCATAAACTTCCGGACGTTGTTTTCGATCTCTTCTAGTTTTTTAAGGTGTAGATCGCCAGATCTAGGAAGAGCCATCGCGACAAACAAGCAATCCAACACACGAGCAAACAAAACGCAAGTGAGCGAGAAAAAGGCAAATAGAAAAGAGAGGGCGAATAAAACGGCAATGGTGGAGTGGGGGAGAGGAAAACGAGAGGAAAATGGCAACTAATGTAATGCGAGAGATAGGGATTGTGATGGGTACTTGGTGTGTTGACTTTTGCGCAGACTCCCCGGCAACGGCGCCAGAAATTCTTCTTGCTACCTCTTGAGCACCGTGCTGGATTTCCCCGAAGAGGAGAGGATGATGCAGCAAAGTAGCGTAAGTATTTCCCTTAGTTTTTTAGAACCAAGGTATCAATCCAGTAGGAGGCTACGCTCGAGTCCCTCGTACCTACACAAAAACAATACCTCAACGCAACCAACGCGATTAGGGGTTGTCAATCCCTTCACAGTCACTTACGGGAGTGAGATCTGATGATAGATAATATTTTTGGTATTTTTGGTATAGAGATGCAAAGTGAAAAGTAAAAGGCAAAGTAAAAAAGCAAGGCAATAATAAAGTGATGGAGATTGATATGATGAGAATAGACCCGGGGGCCATTGGTTTCACTAGTGGCTTCTCTCAAGAGCATAAGTATTCTACAGTGGGTGAACAAATTACTGTTGAGCAATTGACAGAACTGAGCATAGTTATGAGAATATCTAGGTATGATCATGTATATAGGCATCATGTCCGAGACAAGTAGACCGACTCCTGCCTGCATCTACTACTATTACTCCACTCATCGACCGCTATCCAGCATGCATCTAGAGTATTGAGTTAAAAACAGAGTAACACCTTAAGCAAGATGACATGATGTAGAGGGATAGTTTCATGCAATATGATAAAAACCCCATCTTGTTACCCTCGATGGCAACAATACAATACATGCCTTGCTGCCCCTACTGTCACTGGGAAAGGACATCGCAAGATTGAACCCAAAGCTAAGCACTTCTCCCATTGCAAGTAAAACCAATCT
The DNA here is from genome assembly GCA_032464435.1 of Aegilops umbellulata. Classification (NCBI taxonomy): domain Eukaryota; kingdom Viridiplantae; phylum Streptophyta; class Magnoliopsida; order Poales; family Poaceae; genus Aegilops; species Aegilops umbellulata. The sequence goes on along the minus strand of CP136059.1, from coordinate 442,427,992 downwards.
AGTAGGCCAAACCAAACTGATAATTCGAAGAGACTTGCAAAGATAACCAATCATACATAAAAGAATTCAGAGAAGTTTCAAATATTATTCATAGATAGACTTGATCATAAACCCAAAATTCATCAATCTTAACAAACACACCGCAAAAAGAAGATTACATCAAATAGATCTCCGCGAGAGAGGGGGAGAACATTGTATTTAGATCCAAAAAGAGAGAGCAGAAGCCATCTAGCTACTAACTATGGGCCCGAAGGTCTGAGGTAAACTACTCACACTTCATCAGAGGGGCTAGGATGATGTAAAAGCCCTCCGTGATGATGGCCCTCTCCGGCGGAGCTCCAGAACAGGCCCCAAGATGGGATCTCGTGGATACAGAAAGTTGCGGCGGTGGAATTAGGTTTTTGGCTCCGTATCTGATTGTTTGGGGGTACGTAGGTATATATAGGAGGAAGGAGTACGGCGGTGGAGCTTCGAGGGGCCCACGAGGCAGGGGCGCGCCCTGGGGGGGCGCCCTCCACCCTCGTGACCGCCTTGTGGCTTTCTTGATGGAGGGTCCAAGTCTCCTGGGTCTTATCTGATGAGAAAATCACGTTCCCGAAGGTTTCATTCTGTTTGGACTCCGTTTGATATTTTGTTTCTCCGAAACTCTGAAATAGGCAAAAAACAGCAATTCTGGGCTGGTCCTCTGGTTAATAGGTTAGTCCCAAAAATAATATAAAAGTGGAAAATAAAGACCAATATAGTCCAAAACAGTAGATAATATAGCATGGAGCAATCAAAAATTATAGATACGTTGGAGACGTATCACCCCGCCCCGCTGCAACGAGGCCGCGCCACACAGAAAACGAGGAAGAGTAGAATACGGTAGGTCGCCGCCACTCGGGTCCAAGTAAGGCCACCGCTGCTACCCTCCGATTGAAGCCAAGCTAGGCGGGTTGACCATTAATGGCCGGTTAGCTTCTTGGTGATGACGTGGAGTCGGAGAGTTGCGCTGGAGAAGAACGCTGCTTCTACTTAACTGCTGGTGCAGTTGGCTGACTTACACGTGGGCTCAACAGGCCACATGTTAGTTACGAAACTGCAAGTGCAGTTAACTGAAGCTTCTGTTCGGCTCAGTGGGACACAGGTGGGTAGCTTCGGTTAATTAATTATACCTCCAGCGCACCTCTTTTTAGTTGAAGAATGTATGAAATGTAATGAAATCTGGCATGTTTATATGAAATCCGACCGTGTATGAATGAATGTATTTCGATTAGTTCGAATTCCTGTATCACTGGCATTGGATGAACATGCAAAACAATACGTACTAGCATTATTCCTAGGGTGATCACCTCGTTTGCAGCAGTTTCACATGTACTCCCTCTGGTCCTTTCTAGTCTGCATACAAGTTTTGTCTGCAGTCAAAGTATCTCTACTTTGACCAATCTTATACAAAAAAGTATGCACTTTCACAATGTGTGAAGTAAAAAGGAACAGAAGGAGTACAAAGTGTTTGAGCAGCTTTTTAGCGTTTCTGTACATTGCAATCAAACACACAGGCCTGGCAATTCATAGAGAACATTCAAAACAATTGATGATTATGCATCTCAGCGACTCACATGTCAGAGGCAATATTTACTTCACAACTAAAGAATAAAGAAAAAATTGTTCGACGTTGCTGAAAGCAAAGGGCGTCCCATTCGAAAATATCAAACGCATGTCTTGCTAAAATCAATGAGAAAATTTTGACAAGGTTGTCCCATTCCAAAATATCAAATGCCTACGATTGTGGAATGGGCAGGGTTTGCCATCAGTTCGGACATTGACATGGCACCTCGTGCTAAATAAACCAGTTGTTATTTTTGTGCAGTTCCACCAAAATCAACCAAATTCGCGCGTAGCTTGTATGATTTCGCCCTTATATGTTGCAACGCCTTGAACTTATCGGCACCTCCTTTCTTGTGGTGGAAATGAATGATTCGATGTATTCACGAACATTTTGTGCAGTTCCCATTAAAATGTAGCTGAGCACCCCTGTTTGCACAAATACAAAAAAGTGATTAGTATAAAGCAAACTGTACTATGAATTGACAGTTTCAACAGGCACATACATGGTCCATGTAGAGCACACTTATAGAAAAATGGAACTCACCAGAAAGAATCCTAGAACAACATTGTACTCGCGCATCACAGCAAAAAAATGGAGATTTGTCAGTCCTTCTGAGCTGAAGTTCGTTTGGTCTTATGGGGAGTAATGTAACCATCCTTCAACTAATCCTTCTGATGAGAAGATAGACAAGGCTTCTTCATCCTGGCATAATCGGAACTAGTCACTTCACGTACTCCATATTCTTCTTCAGAGGAAGATGATCCTGTTGTGCAAAGACAAGAGGACTACTAAATGCTAGCATCCTTGTTTGCTCGAAAAAAAGGAAAGGAAATATTTAAAACAACACAGATGAAGAACTTTTCAAGGACAATACCACTTTTTCATGACAGTATCTAAACAGTAGCACAACACCAATAGAGATGACAAAGCTCAATAATATGGATGAAATCAGTGGGCGAGTACCAACCTTTGTCAGGAGGCTTATTGTGTAGAGCATACAGATGAAGCACTTCTCCGGAACCATCTGTTGCTATCTACGGTGGTGGCCATGCTTACTATATACTCCTCGATTACTTTAATGTTTCCAACATCTTCTTGTGCAGTTCCACTAAAATATATGGTATCTTCAAAGAAGATCCCTGTTTGCACAAGTAGAGATAATTACATATTACATTAAGAGTGGCATCAAATCAGTGGCAAAACAATCACTCGTTCCAGCCATAGCAATAAATTAAGATGCAAAATTATATCATTACTTGTGTCATCACAGTTCCAGTGCTTCATTACAGCACCGGGAGTTGATTTTTGTTTTGCTTCCGATTGTTCTTCCCCTTCATCACTTGGTTCAATAACAGACAAGCTTCGCCTTCAATGTAAGATTTGGCATGTCAATTAGGGAGCACAAGTACAGTACTAAACTTAATTTTCTGATGAAAGTGGCAAAATACAGGCCAACAGTTGTGAAATATCCTTATCTTACCTCAATGGGATATTACGATGCACATATAGATTGGAAGTCTTGTCTCCATTTGTGAAGTTCACTAAAATCAAGCAACATTATCGTACAAGTAGCACAACATATGAAAGCACACTGCAGAATCATGTGAAAGAAGGCTAGTACTGACCTCTCATGATGCGTAATTCAAACAACTCACAAGAACAAGATCTGAACCAAATTCACCTTAACGGGTAGGAAGTAAGATTTCCTCTTGTGCAGTTCCACTAAGAGCAAGCAATCAAGCAACGTTGTCGGTGTGACATTTTGGTTGAACTGCACAAAACACTCTTACAACAAAAGTGTTTTGTGCAGTGCAACAAAAGGTCACAATGGCAACGAGGTGAAGTAGATAACCCTGTTTACACAGAGGTGCACAGGAAACAATTAGTGGTCAATAACGGTGGATGACATAGAAGCCAACAAAAAGAAGCATCTACCTATCTAAATGGGAAAGAAAGCTAGACATTAGCATTTCTCAAACGGTGGCATTGATTAATATTAACATAGAGATTATATTAATAATAAAATTCGTTAAACATGTAATTTGCTTTTAACTGTGGCATTGCATCAATTTTCCAGCGGCATTATTAGAGGGTGTTTGTTTATAGGGACTTTTTGGTGTAGGGACTAAAAAAACTCCGTGTCAGTCCCATCTAAACCAAACAGGAGGGACTTTTAGGGACTAAAAGTGGGCATTTGGGACTAAAGAAAGAAGACCCCGAGGGAGCCTTTTTGGGACTTTTTCCAATAGTTGCCCCTGCCACGCATCGCACCTTGTCTCTATTAGTTCATTACTAGGGGTAACATGGTCTTTTAGCATGTCATTCAATAACCTCTAGTCCATGTTTAGTCTTTGGAACCAAGCAGGTAGGGACTAGGGAGTTTTTAACCAAACAGGGCCTTAGATTAACAACAGCTAATGAGTTGCACGGGACAGTGGACCACTACTAGGAAAAGGCCTACTAATGGCGCATCGGTTTTGCCTACTAATGGCGCACTACCGGTGCGCCATTAGTAGCACGCCACTAGTATTTTTAACTAATGGCGCACCAGTGGTGCGCCATTAGTATCGCACAACATGGAAGTGTGCCATTAGTAACATTTTTTTTCAAAAAAAAATTCAGAATTTTTTAATTTTTTTTTAAAATCATTTTTTTCATTTTTTCTTAATCTCAGGTCAATATGGCTTAATCTCGGGTCAATATGCTTAATCTCAGGCCAAATCGCACTCCATGGTCAAACTTCCCGAAAGGTCACCCATCCTCACACTACTCCAGCCCAAGCACGCTTAACTTCAGAGTTCTATCCAGCCCCAGCAATAGCTCACTTCACAGGCACTTCTTAATATATCTAGCATATCAATCCTATTATACCTTGTTGATGTCTAGGACTTTGTTCATGTTCATGACTATGATGAAATTTTGAAAAATACTTCAAACTTCCCGGTCATATTACGTATCACTTTTTGAAAAACAATTCAAAAAAATTCAAAACCAATTTTTTTTAAATTTGGATTTTTTTGCCTCTAGATCTTGAAAGCCCCGTAACTTTTTCTGTTAGGTTTTTGGGGATTCTGAAAATGTTTAACGGGGTTCCCCCTATTAGATTTGGATGTAACTTTTCGAGTAGATGATTTTGCATATAAAAAACTTTTTAATCCGAGTTCATATGCAAAAGTTATGGCCATTTTACAAATTTTCAGAGAGATTTTGCAAATAAAGTCGAAATTCATATTTGTAAATTTTCCCAACAACTAGACCACATTTCACATGGAAAACTTATTTTCTTTTATTTTTTTGACATTTTTATCATTTTCTTTTATTTATTTTTAAACTGAAAAGGCGGTCCACAGGGGGGCATTCGGGAACTTTTGGGCCAAGATAGTAATGGCGCACCGCGGGGTGGTGCGCCATTACTAGTTAAACTAGTAATGGCGCACCACACCCGCGGTGCGCCATTACTAGTTTTGAAAAGAAAAAAAGAAAAAAATTGAATTTTTTTTAAAAAACTTAGTAATGGCGCACATGTGGGTGTGGTGGCCATTACTATGTCAAGTTAGTAATGGCGCACCACACTCACGGTGCACCATTACTAACAATTTTTTTATTTTTTTTTAATATTTTTATTCAAAACTACTAATGGCGCACCGTGGCTGTGGTGCGCCATTACTATGTCAAGTTAGTAATGGCGCACCACTCTCACGGTGCGCCATTAGTAGTTTTGAAAAAATTAAAAAAAAAATTACTAATGGCGCACCGTGGGATGTGGTGCGCCATCAGTATTTGCACACTAATGGCGCACCAACACATGGTGCTCCATTAGTATTTACTAATGGCGCACCACATGTACAGTGCGCCATTAGTGTCCATCCTATCTATAGCCCTTTTCCTAGTAGTGGACGCACCAGCACCATGTGCATCTACCGATGTACTGTGGTCATGCACAGTCTGTTGCAACAAAGAACAAACAACCAAGGAGCATATTTGTGTTGGTCCCAGTTTTGTTATCTTTAGACACCTTTCCCTATGTGAGCGCAGCAAATCTAGTCCTGCTCAAACTCTACAACCTTGTCCCTTCCTTTCCTTTTTGAACTAGTACTTTCGCCCCTTCCTTTCCTCTTTGAACCACGTCCTAGATTTATGCGATACAACTTTCCCCACTACTTTCCCGCATTCCTTTCCTCTTTGAACCACGTCCTAGATTCATGCTATACAACTTTCCCCCTTCATTTCTTCTTTGAACCATGTCCTAGATTCATGCTATATACAACTTTTCCCACTACTTTCTCCCACTCCTTTCCTCTTTGAACCACGTCCTAGATTCATGGTATACATGCAGCTAGAGCAATGCATGTGGAGTAAGTAAATTATACCTTAAGGTTCTTGGGGCGTGGTCCGGTGGTGGCGGGACGGCGGCGAGGAAGAAGGGGTCGGAGGCCCTCCCGCGCCGCCGCTGGGTGGAAAGTGAACAGTTGCGCCGGTAGTCCCTCGCCGACGGCGACAGCTTTAAGCCTCCTTCCCTTCCCGGCGGACGGATCCTGCCAGCTCTTTGAGCAGCAGTGAGGGGAGAGAGAGGCCAACGAAGTCTTGTTTAGATCTGGACAGGGTGAGAGAGTGTGAAGAGAGCAACTACAAGCGTGAGGCTCCAGCGGGAGAGGGCGAGAGAGTGTGAAGAGAGCAACTACAAGCGCTGAGGCTCCAGCGTGTACATATATACTGGAGAGAGAGTGTGAAGCGTGCAAACCCTAGAAAACATTTTGACCAGTCAAAGAATCCTCCTTGCACAAATTATGCTCAAGTGTATTTATCAAACCCGACACCTCAAGTTTGATGAGCGAACAGGCTAACCAGCTACACAACCCTCCCGTTATGTTCAATGAGAGGGAAATAACCTTTTATACATTCCTGCATTCGTGTGACAAGCATGTCGTGTTTTTTTGTGTGTGTGGGAGTCATTGGGATTTCAATCATAATCGTGTCATGTGGCTTTGGTGGTAAGACTATCCACAGTGGTGCATAAATAATGCAGCCTTAGTCACCTTACCTCTCTCCACGTAGTACGTTGGGTCTCACCAGTCAGAGGGTGAAACAAACAAATTAATAAGAAAAATTAAAAGCGTCGGCGGTGTATCTTACCTCACACATCTCACTACTGCTCGGGAACACTGTCCAATTGATCCCTCTGTTCGCTCACCTACTATTTTAAGTGAATCCTTATTATAACATGCACACAAATTTTGGACACTTGTATTCGACTTAAATCAGTGTGCCACCGTATCTCGTATACTTACTACTCCCTTCGTCTAGGTGTAATAAGTCATGTTAGAAGGTGCAACGGGACCAAGGTGCGTGCGTGTGCGTGCGTGTGTGTGTGTGTGCGTGCGTGTGTGTGTGTGTGTGTGTGTGTGTGTGTGTGTGTGTTTAACATCATGTGTGTGTTAGAGTGAGCGACATATCGACCTACTCCTACAGAGAGATGTTGTGTAGTGTATGATTTTAGTCGCGAGAGTCGATGCATCCTCTCATTTCCGGGCGTGTCCGGTAGGGACATGCGGACAGCTGCCACGCCCGCTCCTGACCATCCTGGCCCACCCAAAGCCCCTTCATCGCCCGCGTGCGCTTCTCGCCTGAAACGGTCAGCGCCGCTCCAAAGAATCGGTGTCGCATTCATTCTCGGGCAGGAGCGGACGCAACCTCTCACTGGCGCAAGAGTGATGGTTGCTTCGTCCGTCCAACTTACTGCTGGGTCTATGTGATTTGACGGCTCATTAGTCTTTATTACTGAGGTGGTAGGACTGCTGGATGTCCCACGCTTTCGGCGACAGGAGGTACTACTACTAGATTACAATTTTCTCCATTCTTACAGCGGAGGCGTGCAAGAGCAGTGAAAACACGCAGGCTCAGTGTTTACATGGCCCACCTCACACTATCACCGTGCGACACCTAACTCTTTACATAGTACTCCCTCCGTTCCTAAATATTACAAGATGAGTCCTCGCGCGTTGCCGTCGAACAACGGTATATCTCTCTGCGCAAAATTATCAATTTCATAGAACTAAAAAAACTCTATAACCGCATGACAAATGTGGTAGCCAAACTAAATAAACTCCCATCATCATTTAGATCATCCCACGTAAGGAAAAAAGATCAGCCAACTCCTACTGCATAATGGGATTATATTTTTCTTTTTGACGTGTTAATGGGACTTAAAACCTCACTTACATGCGTGCTACCGGTGCATGCTTGCATGCAGACATGTTGATGTGATTTAAAACCCACTCACATGCATGTGCCACGGTATTCACTACAAAAAATACACTTCCGTGATGATACGTGTTTGTCACAGTAGGTCGCGTTTTTTGTCATGCATGTACATCCATGACAAATTTATGACAGAATCAAGATAGTCATACTTGTGCTATCGTAGAAGTGTTCCATGACATTACCAAAATGATCATCACGGAAGTGTCCACTTCCATGACGATAAATCGCGCATCATAGAAGTGATTTCGTCAAGGGTGACTGGCACGTTGCATTCACCGTAATGGAACGCCGTTAAGCTATCGGGTCGGGTTTTGGATCCGATAACCCGTTAACAGCCCCGACCAATGGGGATTTTCCACGTGTAAAATCATCATTGGCTGGAGGATACATGTGTCAGGTCCGCGTTGGCACAGGTGTCACTCATCCAATGGGCGAGATGCGCCTATGATATGTTGGCACGTGGACCAGCCCATCAAGTTTAAATGGGCCGGCCCAACTGAAGGCCCACAAGATTTTGTGGACCATAATGGGCCGCCTCAGCTAAAGGCCCACGAGATTTTGTGGACCATAATGGGCTGGCCCAGCTAAAGGCCCCCAAGATTTTGCGGGCCATAATGGGTCGGCCCAGGTAAAGGCCCACAAGATTTTTGTGTGCCATAATGGGCCGGCCCAGGTAAAGGCCCACAAGATTCTTGCGGGTCATAATGGGCCGGCCCAGCTAAAGGCCCACGACATTTCGCCGACATTAATGGGCCAGCCCAGCTGTAGGCCCACAAGATTTTGAGGACCCTAGTAGGCCGACCCATTAACTGGCTGCCATGTTTTGGGCCAAATGCCGGCTCATATTTGATCCGGTCCATTAATGGCCTGCCACGCTCCGGGCCTAATAGTGGCCCATATGAGATTTGGCTCGTTAAAAGCCTACCATGTCCTGGGCCAAATTATGGCCCAGATCAGGTCCGGCCCTTTAAGAGGCTTTGGGCTCAATTATGGCCCATATCAGATTCGGCCCGTCAACTAGACACTATGCTTTTGGGCCCACTTGCTAAAGACTCACTTAGTAATTCGGCCTGATATTAGTTTTGGCCTGTTAAGGGCCCGTTTAACATTTCGGCCCTATATTAATTTTGGCCTGTTAAAAGCCCGTCATATAGTTGGGCCTAACTACGGCCCGGTTTGCATCCAGCCTGCTCGCAGCCGATATCTGATTGGGCCAAACAAGGACCCAGACAATTTTGGCCTGTTAAAAGCCCGTGATTTGGTTCGTACAATCATGGGCCGGGGTTCATTCCGGGCTGCTGCGTAAATAGTAGGAATTAAGAACAAACCTACTCAATACAATAAAGAAATTACGGCATAGTAACTAAGAATAAACCTACACTATACAATAAAGGATTTAAGGTATAATACATCCACTGGGCATCGAAGTTCGCCACCAGTGATCATAAAGCGCAATGAAGAAGCGGATTACAAAAACTGGGCACCATTGTAGCGTAACAAAATAATACTGAACCGAGACCACTTCCAAGATAGTTCAAGAAAGGTTAGCCTTGCGGGGGAACTGCTGCGCAAGCTGTTGAGCAAGGCTGTGAGACCGACCTAGCATGTAGGTCATAGCTTCCAAGTGTAGCTGTTTAGCGATGAGGTTCTCATTGGTGTTCTCCGCAATCTTTCTTAGAGATAGGACTTCAAGTCGAAGTTGAATTGCAGAATGCCTTTCTGCTAGAACTTGGGACTTAAGAAGTCGAACTGATTCAGACAACGAATTCTGTGAGCTTGTCTGACTGTTATTCTCAATTAACTTGAACACTGCATCAAGACAAGACTTTGGGGTTGTCTCGCTATCTTCAAGATGTTTTGCCTTCTTTGCTGCAATATATGTTGGGTTTGTCTCACAGCCTTCAACAGACTTGTGCATGCCATCAGGCATATCACCCTGAAACAAAGCAGAGAGATGACATGTTTTGCACGTGTATAAACAAAGATGATAATTGTTCTGTCAATCTATACCTATACTAATTTGTGACTTCCCGGAAATTCCCACGTTAATCAGATTTTACGAGCCGTTAATCTGGTGGGACCGTATTATTACGGTCTAGATTAATCTTCGAAGATACCCGTCAAATATGTATCGATGTCTATTCCTCTCGAAGAAAAAAAATAACCTGAAGAAATCGTGGTCTGTCTCACGACTCTCTCCCTATCTCTCTCTCTTTCAAACTCTCATATATCTCTTCCTCGCTCAATTTTCTGATGTGTCTCTCCCTATCTCTCTCTCAAACTCATATCTCCCTTTGTCTATAAATCATGGTCTCTCTCTCAATCTCTCAGGTCTCCCCCTCTCTAAAACTCTCTACCTCTCTCATGTCTTCCCTACTCCCCGCATGAAAAGCAGATTGGCATCTCTCCCAAAATTGGAGCATGGAAGTTGGGGCATGGAATCTGTGCGCTCGCCTGTCGATCTTATCAGTTAGAAATTGTTTCTCATCTAGATCAGGTTCCTCTTCTCACACTGGTTTGCTTTGAATTTGTTTTTCTCTGGTTTATGATTGAATTAACCATATCATTGATTGATCATCCAGCATGCAGTCATGCTGGCCACCGCCGGACATTCCTATGTGGCTGTGGAGAATCAGATTGAGGCTGCACTTGGTCAGAACTGATGAGCCCACAGTTGATGATAAGGTCAACCGTCTAAAACATGGATGAACTGCGCCCTGCCGCTGGACGCTGCTGCTGGTCGCCGCTCATGACCACCACCACCAAGTTCTACGTATGGTTGTGAGCTCTGCTGCTCTACGATGGTGTTGCCCTTTTCAGTCGTACACCTATTGTTACGTGCATGCACTGCTCCTTGCGTGTTTCAATCTTTTTCCTACCCCTGCGTGGGTTGCATGTAATCAAGTCACCGATCAAAGCAGGAGATCTGGAGTGGAGAGCATGCTATGCCACGAAGCAGCTCAAGGCAGTACACGGCACATATTGCATCAGGGATAATTTAACCAGAAGATAGAAGGGAATACAACTAATCATTAGAGAGTATGGCAGCAGCCAATCAGAATGGAGACAAAAACTCTGGAGGAAAGAGATTCAGTAGGGTTTCTCCAAAATTTGTGAGCTTGCCAAGGAACTAGAAAAGTGATTCCACACAGAAAAGGTAAACTCTAATTACTCATTAGTTGCAAACTCGAAAGATGGATTGGAGTTGGAGATATTCATGTCACCTATTTATCTAGGCATTAGTTTTTTAAGCCTGCAACATTAAGTTATAAAACTGTGATTCAAAACTGAATAATCTCAAATTAAGACAGTGGTACATGTTGTGGGATACGTTGCAAGCTTTCCAATGGTACCAGTTTCATTTATTATGATTCCGGGTTTGCATTGTAAGACTAAAAACCTGATGCTGCATTGTAGTTCTCAGTAAAAACAGATTACTCTTGAGCCTATTTCCCATCAATTCAGAGGAAGAACTATATCGTGTTTAAAGCAGGAAAGTTGTACATATTTTTCTCTAGATATGATGGGTTGTATCACTTGCTTTGTCTGCAAAACGTATTAGAAAATGAAAAATAAACAGTATGGGATCATGCTTAAAACCTCATGTCAGGGAGTAAGGCAAACTTAGTACTTTTAGACGATTGGCCGATGGCTGAATATAGGGTTGTAGTATAAGTATATGTTTGTCTGATAATCTTTGAATGATTTCCTGAATGAGATTGGGTTACAGGTTCGTATAGATGCACTGCGAGGTTATTCCTTCCGTTGATCATCACATTCAAGGCAAGTGCATTAATTAGTGAATGTCTAGCCTCAAAAAGTGGTATGCAATGTCATTGCCTTAGAGGCCACCTGGTACTCACACATTCATGCACAAGACCATGTTCAAGGTGTCAATTAAAAAGGCAACAGGTTGCATGAAGTTTAAAACTGTGATTAAACACTGAACAATATCAAATTAAGACGGTGGTAAATGTTGGGGAATACGTTAAAAGTTTTCCAATGGTACCAATTTTGTCGATTATGATTTAGGGTTTGCATTCTAAGATCAAAAACCTGATGCTGCGTTGTTGTTTTCAGTAAAAACCAGATTACTCTTGAGCCTATGGCCCATCAATTCAGAGGAAAAACTATATTATGTTTCAAGTAGGAAAGTTGTAGATATTGTTCTCTAGATATGATGGGTTGTATCACTTGCTTTGTCTGGAAAATGTATTAGAAAATGAAAAATAAACAGTATGGGATCATGATTTAAATCGCGTGTCGGGGAGTAAGACAAACTTAGTAGTTTTAGACAGTTGGTCGATGGCCGAGTATAGGGTTGTAGTATAAGTATATGTTTGTTTGATGATCTTTCAATGATTTCTTAAATGAGGTTGATTCACAGGTTTGTGTAGTTACACTGCGAGGTTATTCCTTCCGTTGATCATCACATTCAAGGCAAGTGCATTGATTAGTAAATGTCTAGACTCAAAAAGTGGTACACAATGTCATTGCTTTGGAGGCCACCTGATACTCACACATTCATGTACTAGGCCATGTTCAAGGTGTCAATTAATAAAGAAACAGGTTGGCTCCTACTCGCAAATGTAGAAACAAGGCTAATTATCGTATGTATGTATTGATTGTTCCAAAGGGCCTCACAGCACGTACAAGTTTTGCATGGCGTACATGCTGGAGCGAGGAGATGCCCTGGACGGTGCACCATAGCCAGATCTGGATCACTATCTCTAATTAAAGATGGCTAGAAATCAATACATTATATTTAGTCAGTAAGATTCTCCATCTCAACCTCCAAAGAAAAACAAACCAAGAGTTCCAATTGACTACGCCCATGATGACAGGAACTGGTAACATTTATAAAATTGCACTCTATGAGTCCCAATAAATATTTAAACATTATAACCTTTTTATGTTTTTAAATATGTGAAGTTAATCATTAATTTTTGTATGAGCATGCAAACACAAGTCAATAAAAAAGTTACACACTGAATATATTTCATGCGACTAATATAATGAAACAAATTCCGCGCATGCCATCAGCCTATATCTTTTTTAGAATCGGTGTGAAAAGTATTATGATGTCAGACTTCCTAAAACACCTTCTACTTCAGAATGGATAAAGTGTTACTTTCCAGCTCCGTCGTAAAAAAAACTCTAGCTACAACAAATAAAGTTGCCAAGCAATGGGATAGCAATGTATTTCATGGAAAGTCTGTACGGGTACATGTTCAGGAATAATTAGGGAAAACCTTTGTGAGAAAATGCAAGCACGAGTTTGTACCGTGCTCTAGAGAAGACATAAGTCAAAAACTGAGGTAACTATAGGCACACTCGAACTGATCAAATGGAGCAATCAGCTCGATTATGAGAAACTACTACATATTTATTTGACATAATTGATACATCACCTGCATTAAGCATTCTATGATGAATCTTCCGTGCTTTGGAGTTGTGCATATTAAACATAATACAACTACACAATCTGGTTGTCATTTATTTCTTTATACATTATTAGTTCATTATATAATACTTCCAAGAATAAACAAAATAATGTTTTATCTTCGTATATACGTGATACTTTTGTTTACGTAGCCAACACCACTTTATTATGTTTGTAGGATCTTTCAGACATATATGGTAGTATAAATTATACAAAAGAAACTCATTTGCCTGTTAAATATTAACAAAATTATTATTGTTCCTAACTAAAATATACCAACATAAGTTATATAGAGACATTATTTGGCTGGCTCTTATGATTCAATGTTATCAACCAGTAATCCAAGAATGATTCATACAACTTAAGGTTCTCTATGTTAATTATTAATGATATAGCATATTGTGTTATCTTTCCTAATGTGGGACTAATACATTACAGTTATGTTATGAACAAGAAATTTTATCTAAATATCAATTATCATTTTCCTTAGAATATATTTTACGAAGATTTTGCAACTAATAACAATATATAGCCTGTGCGAATGCACGGGTTGATGACTAGTTCTATCCAATTTCAAATTAGAAAATAAAGAGTATGTTCAAAATATCAATAGCATAATTTGGCATTGTTCATAATGCGGGGAGCTTCACCACACTACTGGATTAACATGTCAACATAACAAGCATAGATGAAGGGCAAAGAAAATCATTGTATCTATTTTGGATAATGTGCATGGCATGTTGTTCATATCATCAGCCACATCAGTAAGATAAAACAGGAGATGACAAGGTGCAAACGTGGGCTGCTTCACCACACACTGGATTATAGATCCACAAAAACAAGCATACATATAGGGAGTATTAAGTAATGTGCATGGTATGAATAAGGATTTTGGTTTTACAAGTAAAACTTAGAACTTACGGTTCTTACGAACATGTATTTTGGTAGAAACAGCAAACTAAACAGCAGTAAACGATAGGGAGTATGAGCAAATTAAACAGCAGTTGAGGATAAAGGCTTTAGAAGGACTGACTTACATTAACAGTTAACACCGGCTTTATAATGCCCTTATCCATGTCAAGGGAAGGATAACTCAAGAATTTCAGCACAGAATCTTCTTCATAAGCATTGACTGTACTCTACATTTTGTAGAGAGTAATTATAGATATGATAATACTAGAAGGGATAGAGGATAATGAAGATAAGATGCAGATTGATGCTACATAATCAACTACCAATCCCTGGAAGTACAAGCGTTACAGGACAAAATGTACTAACAAGAGCAATGGGCTACACTTCTGCACTGGCATTGTCTGTGTATTCTACTTGTTGGTAAGATTAAATATAGATCTGATCTTTTTTAGTAAATGGTGGGCGAGGGAGATAAGATGCAGAATGCTACAAAATGAACCAATCCCTCTTCCCATAATACAAGAGTGTTTTAAACACTGGTGTACTGTACAAAACGTTCTTATATTATGGGACGGAGGGAGTAGCTGTTAATGTAAGTACACTGATAGACCACGTTTAGTCCTTACAAGAGGACTGCAGAGCTAAACCTCTTCAAAAGCATTAGGTTGATTCTAAATTTATGTAAGAGTCCATACGGATCTTATAATGTCCACCAGATGGACGATTACGAGGCTAACATGTGCAGTGATGCTACATAATCAAACAGCTATGAAAGTAAGTATGGTCATACAGGGCAAGAGGTACTCACAAGAGCAATGAAGTGTGCAGTATAGTTGCGAGATTCTGTGGTCCCTTGAGAACGAATGTTCTTCTGCTAACAGTTTTCGTACAAGTGAGACATTAAGGCAAATGCAGAAATGTAGTTCAAATTGTGATGTGATATCATAGGCAGTACCTTACGCTGCAGCCGAGACCAATGTGTAACAAGATTATTCCAGTCACCGTCAGATAAATGTAGCACCGGAGACTTTATAGAAATTTCGTTCAGAGGCTTGCCATCGAAGTTCGCTTGCCTCAGGTAGGAACGATACTTCATCAACGAGTGCTTGAAAAGCGCAACCAGCCCTCGCTCGTCATCACAATCCAGTTTGCGCCTCGCCTATTTAAAAGAATGAAATCTTGTGTCTTCTGTCAGCAGAAACATATGCAGTAATGACCATGAAAACATTAGTACATTACTTACACGTAAGTTGCGGAGGAAGACTGGAAATTGTTCTGTGTCTGCGGTATAATCTTTCCATGAAGGAAAGATGCGCACAAAGTTCCTGACAACAACATAAGCTTCGTCTTCTAAATTGGGAAGAAATGGAACAAGGGTCCTATTTGCTGCAATTGGGGCTCTCTCTGGTTCGAAAAGGGATTTGGCAACTGGATTTGGTGTACTCTTTGCTGGAATGGGGGTTTTGCGTCGTACAGCTGGTGCTATGTCAACTGGCATAATCATATTGTTTGCTGCAGTTGGGGTTTGCTGAGTTGGGGCATCAGAAATGACCAGTGTAGTAGGGCTAGAGTCTGCTAGAGTTGGGGTATTTTGTGGGTCAGGTGATATTGCAACTACACCTAATGGGCTATTTGATTTATCAGGTGCCACTACCTTTTCCAAATACTTTGCTTGTGCTCCTCCACGATCAGCAATCGCCCTCTTCCTTTTGAACGTCTGATACACAAGAACAGCATTTGAATGGATAAATATGGTATGATGACAGATGGAATATGTACTGAAAATGGATAGGCAGGGCGTATTCACATACACGATGTGTAAACTAAGCTAATGGCAGTTCAACAAAGTAGAAGCAATGCAAAGCATCAGTTGCAAGATATGTGCGAGCAATGTAACCTTGGAAAGTTAGAGCAAGTACCTTGATGGGTGAATAAGATAGGGCATCTTCCTCTGACTCCTCCACTAGGGAGCTACATTGACTTAGGTCTCCCTCTAGCTCAGAATCACTATTAGGATCATATTCGGAGCATGAATCTATAGGTGGAGAGTGTTTGCATTGCATTGCATCCAGACTTGATTTCAGTCCCTTAATGCCAAGTTTGACAGCCATGGCATTGTTCTGCTTTATTCTTTTCATGCGCGCAAGCTCATAATCATTATGATGCTGTTCAGAATCTGAGATTCGTGAAAACATAAAAAGTAGTCAGATTATCTATGGAATGCATTGCGGTTTCAACAAGGAGAGTGTCTCCCTATAAACCTCTGCATATGCAAAGTTCACCTCCCCAACCGTGCTGACCAGACCACACACAGAGATACACACCCGAGTGGCGAACATGCATTTTCGAAACTAATTTAGGAACATTTAGCTGACCAATTAAACAACTCTATTTTAATAATATCAGATTTGTATTTGAACAACTAAGCTCGTTTAGCTTGATGGGTGGAGCAGTGTTATCATGACACGAAGCACGTATTCTGATCATATAGTGATCATAAAAGGGGGAAACTCTAAGCATATATTTTTTTAGCAAAAGAGGGTTTCCCCTCTGATTTCTATTAAAGAAACCACCACGGAACCAACATGATCAATTAAACCATAAGGATGATCAATTAAACCTATTATGGCTGTGCCATGGCAGATTTGAAGCTGCAAACCGGAGAAATGATATTTAGCATCCATTGTTTGCTTCGAACTAAGAACTAAATTCTAAGAGCTGAAAAGAAAGTAGAGTAACCAAGTTAAGATCTATTTTCTGGTTGAGATCAAAAAGTTGAGGAGATATGAAGTACCACCTCTCTTGCGGCGCCGTGTAGGCATCGGGAGTGCGATGGTTGTCGGTGGCGTTGTAGCAGATCTGCGACGGTAGACGGGTGCATTGGGGGATAAGTCCCGTTGCGGTTGAAGAGAAGGTCGTGTGAGCGGCCGCGACAAAGAGGACGACGGGGCCGATGAAGCGAGAGGACGCGATGCAAGGCTATTGATCCATCATCGTGGATGAGAAACGTCCATCTCTAGCAGTGGACGAAGCGGTCTTGGTAGGCGCTCTGGCATGGTGGAGGACGGTGGCGATGGATGTGGTGGAGGACGGCGGCGATGGATGGGGTGGCGGACGGAGGCTGGTGTGGGAATGGGGTGTTCTAGCGCGGACGGTGTACGAATGGGAAAATGGAGGGAAAGGTACGGGGAACCATGTTTTTGGGACACGCCTGTCTGAAATATGGGGAAGTTACGAACTTATCCCCTATTTCAAATTTGGACGTCTCGTTGGTTGGGGATAGGACGGTAATCTCGCATCTCCCAAATATTTGCCGGTAACTATTTCGGGCGAGGAGAGGGTGTTTGGCCGCCCACGGTTGGCGCCCACGGTGTATGAACGGGGCTGACAGGTAGGGCAGTTGTGTCACGTCTGATGGAAGTTACACATCTGCCTGCATCTATTTCGGACGAGGAGAGTTTGTTTTGCCGCCCACCGTGTATGAATGGGGAATGGAGGGAGAAATAGAGGTCTTTCGGATGAGCTTGAATCAAATGAGTTTTGCCGCCCATGTTTGACGCCCACCGTGTCGGAATGGGCTCAGAGGCGGTCGTGTCACGTCTAATTGAAGTTACTAACCTACCCCTATTTAGAGCAGTGGAAATCGGGCCGATGGATTGTCCGTGTAATGGGTCGACAGTAATTTCCATCTCCCAAACACTTGGCTTCGGGCAGCCGATGTCAGAGTGGACATTTTGCTGTTTCTTTCGAATTTTGGGACAATAAGCATCCACGTTTACCCTGGCAACTAAATTCAAATCCATTTTGTATTCCTATATGAATCTTTATAAATCATTCAATGTGTTTTTATATATCTTCAAAAGGACGACAAAGATGTATTCCACTGTCATATATGAATATGGTTTACAAATGCCGATACTCAAATTCAGAAACTAGAATCCAGTTTAAGGTGAATTCGAATATTTGGAACACTTCATGTCCAACTCAAATGTCACATGCAGCATAATGAGTACTCCCATTAAGATATGTACACAAGCGATGTATCAAGATTCAAATACCGAGTCAATCCACCAAGAATGTACGAAACTAATAGACATATAAACACTTATAGAGTATATGGATCAATAATATCAACTAACATACATAAGCCAGGCCGTTGTACTATTTTTGTCTACAACAACATCCTTTTTTAGCTAGCATCTTTGCCCTTTCCGATGCGTGCCACTTATGGTCCATCTATACTACTATTGTTGAATGCACATTCAGCCCGATTGGCATATTTGTAGGTCTAGCACAGCAATCCAAATGAAATGTCTCCGAATCTTATCAATTAATACAGACTTGTGCTCAAATAAAATTACAAACAAAAAAACAAAAAAACAATTATTACATGATCTCTAAAACAAATCGTTTGATTGATTACATGAACAGACAACACAAAGGTTATTCAACTATGGAAAGAACATTTCACCTATGATTTACCAAGTAGGAATTTAATTTCCTTTTTTCCTTCAGGACCTTAACAATCTGGTCAGTCTCAGCTTGCTTCGTTTTGAAATCCACCAAATATTTAATGGTTGTCTTGATTACTGCTTGTGATTGTGTTGTTTGCTTCCTCAACATGTCAACTTCATCTCTAAGTGCAGAAGCAGAATCTCTTTCTACCACTAGTTTAGCCTCTAGAGCATCAGCAGTTGGCAATTCATAATGCACGATTGCGTCGGTGCCACTTCTGTGGGATGATACAACGTCCATGGGGACCTCGCTCTTTGATCTTGGGCTAACATGTTTTGCCATTAAAGTTCCGATTGGATTCAGAAAAGTTGAAGCTAGCAAAACATCTCAACTGGGAGTTATAACAGAGAACCAGTTAAACAAACAAGGAATTAAAGAGTTTCAATTGGATGTTGAAAGTAGTTATTAACATCATTGTAACCCGCTGTTGCAGCAGCAAAGCAGTTAAACAAACAAGTAGATATTTAAGTTAAGGCAAATAGGTAATTCTTAACAGTAAGTATCAAACACATAGATAGGCGCAGTCTACAATATGATTAACAGGTTGTGCCATTATGTAATCAGTAGCAAACTAAATTAAGCCAAGCAACGTAATTGAACAATTTTGCAATAAGTGGCTAACTAAAATTCCAAGAAGCAGGTAACTGAACTTACGCTAGTTCTTTGTACAGGCACACTGCAACTTCTTTTTCGCTTATAAGGTTGTACGAAGGAGTCCATGGCATCAATTGCTTGGATACGCAGTCCCAATACTTATTTCTTCTCACACTGCATGGGTAAGTCGAATGGTTAATCTGGTAAGATGGTGCGTCCTTGATATGTTATATGAGGACGTGTAGTCAGACTAGTTGTAGCCAAACACATCACACTGGCTTTTACTGTATATTTCATGCGATTACTTTTGGCATATCGAGATCTAAGCAATCTACAATAGGATGAAAAGACTGGCATCCTTCACATTATTGGCGAACTCAGTTCATAGAAACAAGCAATTCAACCATTCTGTGGGTAAATCAAAAGCGCCACTGGAATATTTTTCACTATCCAATCATACACGCAAAAAGGGGCGACGCCACCATAGGGGCTGGTATGGGGGGCCGCCTCAGGTGGCTGGAAAGTGTGCACCTAGTTTGAGTCGTCCAGGTTGGCCCACGCTAGTTTTGTTCGTCCCAACGCATGAGCAGGCAATGTAAAAAATAAAAAATGTTTCAATTTGGATGGGCCAATAACATAAGTGCAAGGCAGGCCCTATAGCAGGCTCGCGGCCCAAACGAGCGCCTCACATATCGATCGACAGCAGGAAAAATCCCAATTCATTCGCTCCAGCCTCCAGTCTGGTTCGCTCCTAACCTAGCCGCCGCTGGACAGACTGACACAGCACTTCCTCGCGCCCTCGTTGGAGGGCGGTCGCCGGGCTTCAAGCAAACGGAAGGACAAGAAGATGAAGATCCAACCCTGGGTGTAGCCTGCGTGGGAGGCAGCGGCGGCAGCACGGGCATGGCATCGAGCTTGCGCAAACGGACAGTCGCAGCTTGCAAGAGTAGCATGCGCAACGAGTAGGTGCATCACATCCCTGATTATATCTAATTCAATTCTTCAATTTCTGGCCAATAGTTAAACCTGACGGTGTTGTAAAACTGCTTGTATGTAGGGAATCTATAAGAAAATGAAACCAATTTCTACTTATTTTATAACTCCCCCAATCAATACTGAACTGACTGAATCTGATGTATCTAATCAAGTTTCCGGTGCAAACATACAAGCTCATGTTGTTCTTGAGCCTGAAGTGTCTAAAGAACAGACTGCTAATGAAGGATTTGATGCAAACATTTTACATGCTCCTGGTGATGAACATATAGTGTCTAATGAGGGATCTAATGCAAGCATTTTGCAAGCTCATTGAAGGATTTAGTGTCTAATGATAATCTACTATGTTGAGAGAGACAGAGATTTGCAGGAATGGATGACAAGCAAATTATAGTGCATTTTCATAGCTTGAGGAAACGTCGAGGCCATCTACCAGAAAGTCCTCGTATCATGACAACATAGCATAAATACTTTTCTAATCTGTTGTTTGAAACTATTGGCATACTTGTGCAGGATAGATATATTGATATGCAGTTTGCGCACTGATTATACGTGCAATTACACTTCGATATTTTCAGCCAGAGAACGAATAATTCAAGCAGGTACAGACCATGTTTGTTGTCCTTGTACACCATGTTGCATTTTGTGTTTTTTGGTGCTTGCATCGTTTAGTGTTTATAATCTGAACTACTTTGGATCATTAGCTAGTTTTCAAAGTGCATGTAGCTTCACATTTCTATAGTTATGTTGATTTCCGGAGTGCAAGTGCCTTCGTATTTTTTAAGTTAAATGTTCGCCCCTGGTAACTTGAATACGTGGATCAGCCACTTCACACAAATCATACACGAATGCCAGTACGAATTAAATGAAATGCAGGGACTTACGCTAGCTTGTTGTACAGGCTCACTGCAGCTCTGCTTGCGCTTGGGATGTTCCATGTACAAGTCCATGTTACCACTTGCTTGGATGTGCATGCCTTGTGCTCCTTGCATCCCCCTCTGCATTTTTGACACGGCGAATGGTTGATCAAATAAGAGGAATCGACCTTGATGTTGTACCGGAGGAAAGATACTTACAAGGTTATACAGGTGTGGAGGATGTGTACCAGATCCCGTAGCGCCATCATGCTTCGCTAAAATATGGATTTGCTTGTTTCAGATGATATCTCCAGAAGAAATAAGAGTTAAGGTCAGAGTTGCATAGGCGTGTAAGCTAAGAGAGTAGTGAAAGGATATCCAAACATCGTCGGAACAGTGCACAAGGTAGTGATGTGTGGATACCTAGTTCGGGCCGGCGTTTGGGCATGCTCGCCTAGCTAGAGTGCGGGTCACTTCAGAGCCGTTGAGGGTGATGCGCTGGCGTTGGCTGGCCGCGCACGGATGCAGATCTTGAGTGGCAACAGAGTGCTATGATGTGGTGGACGAGACCGTTGGTGAAGCCCCAACGGCCTCGGGGGGCGGAGGTGCGACGATGTGCTCGGTGAAGTAGCCCCGGTGAGCTGGGAGATGGCGTCGGTGAAGCGCACCTGATGCGGTGGAACTCGGTGTCTGTGAGGCACGTCGGTTGCGGCGGCCGACGTTGTCGGTAGACCACCTGGTGCGGTGGACGAGGGCGTAGATGAGGTAGCTCCGGTGCGGTGGTGAAGCGTGACCGTCGTCTTCGTCTTCGTCGTCTGGCACAGAGGTGGGGAACGGTGGGGAAAGAGACGAGACGAGGGGCGATTCGAGGGTTGGCGGCGAATTAGGGATTTGAGCAATCTGGGCGCGGAAGGGGACGGTGGAGAAGAGAGATTTTGCAAGGCTGGAATTGGGGCCGCCAGATATTTCAATCCGAAACGTGGAAGCGCGAACTTATATTGTCGTCGTCCTTTTTTGGGGGAAGGGGGTGGGTGGCTGGGTGCTACGCGTCCGTCCGACACACGCGACCACCCCGACAGGACTATGCTTTGGTGCCTTAAGGCACCTGCCTTTGTGTCCATGACATATGGGCCCAACAGGTGGCTGGCCCACATGTCAGTGACCCAAAGGTAGTTGCCTTTAAGGCACCGAAGCAGCGTCCACCCCGACACGACCCTGGTTTGCCTGGTGCGCCTACATTTGAGAATGCAAACAAATCTTCTTTCATTTGCAAACGAATCTGTATGTATTACCATGCCCGTGTTTTCCTTGCAATAATTAGTCATTCGAAACGAGATACTCCATCCGTTCACTTTTGTAAGTAGTTTCAGAAAACTTAAAATGAACTGTTTTGCACATTGTCTGAAATGTCTTAAAGGTCTTATAAAAGTGAACAGAGGGAGTACCATAAATTAATTAATTAATGAGGAGTTATTTGAAAAAAAATCGAAACGATACCCACGCTAACGTGGATTAGAGTGTGTATCACATAATTAGTTATTTGAATTAGAGTGTGTGTCACGTAGTTAGTTATTTGAATTAGAGTGTGTGTCACATAGCGATCTCCAATTCTAACGTGGATTTCGCATTTCACTGTATCCACGCTACTTTTTTAATACAAATTCATATGTATATGATGAACACCATGGTAGTGAGAAAACTTTTGGATGGATTCAAACATATGACCTACAAAATAGCACA
The DNA here is from genome assembly GCA_032464435.1 of Aegilops umbellulata. NCBI lineage: Eukaryota > Viridiplantae > Streptophyta > Magnoliopsida > Poales > Poaceae > Aegilops > Aegilops umbellulata. The sequence continues at coordinate 442,405,089 of CP136059.1, read as the reverse complement.
ACAAACTGAGTCAATGTCAACTTTTCGAAACTTAGTATGGCACGAATTCGATATAATTACCCGTATGCCTGGTCCTCGGTTCAAATCTTACAATGTACACCGAATTTAAACATCGATATTAAGTCTCATACTATGTACATTCAAATGTTGTTTTTAGCCCCCCCCCCCCGCACAAACGCTACATACTTCCTGTATCGGTCAATCTTCCTCTCCTAACCACCTTAGGAAGCTATCGGTTTCCAACACACGTTCATTCTTTCTCTCCATGTTTCAATCTCTAAGTCTCTCAACTACAGAACCCCTTTTTCCACTCTGTTACTAAATGTATTTACCTCACACACCCGCCATTGCACCCCATGCCGAGCTCTCTCTCCCCCCCCCCCTTTCCCTCTCCTTCTCTCGCGCTAAATACATGCATTGCCTATCTAGCCCCCCAACCTCTCGAGCATGCACACGCACGTTGTATATCTAGGTCTCTCCCTCGAGACTATCTCACTCTTTCTTCCGCACGGCAGGCCACACTTGCTCAATCTCGCTCTCTTTATCTGAGTCTCGTTTAACCTCGTTTTCTTTCACACACAAATGATATATCTCCCTGTTCGGGCCTCGATCGACACACTCTATACTCTCTCACGCAGATTGTCTATCTAGGTCAGTCCATCCAAGCCGCCACCACACTTTCAACCTCATGGTGGGCCACGCTCACTCAATCTCTCTCTCTCTCTCTCTCTCTCTCTCTCCCTCTCTCTCCATATGTCTCGATTGACCTCGCTCTTTCTCGGACAAAAATGATATATCACCATGTTTGAGCCCAATTCGACCTATTCACATAGTATACTTTCTCACGCACATCGTCTATCTAGGTCACTCTCTCCAACCCGTCTCACTCTTTCGATCGCACAGCGATCCTATGTGATCGGTTGACCTTGCTTCCTCCCACGCACAAAATATATCTACACGTCTGTGACTGGATCATATCTCAAGCTCTATCTTACAGCCCTCACCCTTGCCAAAAAGCTCGAGAGCATATATATTTGATCAATGAATGTCGGACCACACTCACTTTGTTTCTCTATCTATATGTCTCTCGATTGACCTCGCTTTCTCACACCATATCTTCCACGCGTTGAAGCTACTACCTCTCCATCCCTCGCAAAGCCGGAGCTATTTACATTGCGAGGGGCACTCCAACCTTGGATTAATTTCTGTGGGCATTTATTCCGGTCGGTTTAGATTATATTTTCGTAGCATTCAGCCCACAACTACTCCAAACACTGTTGCAACCCACACAACTGCCCTAGTTGATTTCCCTCTGGCTCGGTCATCGCTCTCTCGCACGTCCTTTCTCGCCTTCAACGTCGCACCATGGTATTATTGAAAAAACTATGTTGTTCTCTTTAATTATTATAAATAAGCTACAAAACTACACACCGATAGTCCACTTGGAATGGAACAAATTTCGACCCACAAATTAAAGTGGTACAAACTACACACTGAGGGGCCCACGTGTCATGAAACAAATTTGGACCCATATACAAATTAAAAAATAAAGGACGAGGATCGAACATGCGAACGGGCTTTCAAGCCGCACGTCAAGAGTAGGCAACATACGTAGAATAGCAATGTTTGTTGTACCCACTTTGTTCACATAATCTTTTTATATTACCAAAGACTAATTAATGGATAACATGTAATATTATTTTTAGTACTATTCGCCTTCACTTACTGGTGGGTTCCATGTGTTCTCTCTCTCCTCCCCTTCTGCGTTTAGACGCACGGGCAAACAGGAAGAACTCGCGGGCGATGTTGCCGTTGACCATATCTGGACGCGTTCCCAAGTCACGGCACCGTTTCACGTACTAGCAGCACTAGTCAGTGTGTACGTGCAATGCACGTTAATTTGGAAGTATATTAATTAAGTGCATGCGGATATTAACTACTAGGATATTATTTGCATGTTGTCATGTGATTAGCACTATTTTTTGCATGAAATTAACTGCACGCTAAACGTGTTGACCGCTCGACATTGAAGCAGTCTAGGTCGTTGGATGACAAGGAATACATGTGGCTTCATGACGTTTTATATTTAATTTGATACGGCTCTAGCAGAACATTCAATCGATCAAACCATACATTTCGTTCAGTCTGACTCTGACTTTAAATTATACGACGATCGATATAAAATAAACGGAAATGATAAACGTTCGGATTTTAAGCATGGCAATCCAAACGTTTTTCATGGCAAATTTAGATTACGCGGCGGCGGCGGGAGCGTATCGCGGTGGGAAGCGGCTCCTCTGTTGTGCTCTATGTGTCGTCGGGCCACTGACCGACGGCGACGGGGGCGTCTTGCGCCGTTGTTGGCGTACTCCTGGACGTTGGCCTAGCTTCAAGGAAGTCCAAAATGTTCTGGACTTCGGAGTGAGTCGACTAGCGGGAGGAGGCAACTGGCGTTGGTGCAAGGAAGCGGTCGACGACGGCCATCCATGCCGCTGAGGGGGGCACTGGCACCTGCGCGTGGACAGGCGCTGTCAACGGCGCGGTGGAGACATTCGTGTGCACGGGCACCGGCACGGGCGCGCACGTCAGTGCACGCACAGGCGCATGCGCTGGCAGGTGCACGGGCACCGGCACGGGCATGCGCGTCAGTGCACGCGCTGGCAGGTGCACGGGCGCGTGAAAGTCGGCGGGGACCTCGTGGAACCCCGTGGGATCAATCTCGGCGACAATGTGCGGCTCCCAGCCCATCAATGCCACGGGCATGGGCGCTGGCGCAGTCGGGGCGACGGGAGCCGGAACGGGAGCGGGGACAGGTGCGGTGTCTTCCCGCAAGGCCAGTTCAAGCTCGTCCCGATGCGCCTTATGTTCTTGAGACTCCAGCTGGGTGTCTTCCTCAGGAAACTGGAACACTAAGGGCAGACCATCATGATGCGACATGGCGTTTTGTACATTTAGCTCAGGCTAGTTGGAGGTAGACGACAGGAGAATCGGAGAGGAAGAGAGAGGATTGTAGCGATACCGGGTAGTGCGGGGTTGATTTTAAACTGCGGAGCCGGCGACATTAAAAGTGGAAGCAGTTGGGATGATGGTGGGTGGCGGAGCCTGGTCAAAGGGCTCGCCTCCCGGTGAGCCTGCACAGCGGTTTGCTCGCATGCCTCCCTGGCAGCCGGCGCAGCGGTCTACTCGCACGCCTCCCGTCGACTCACACGCTTGCTTGGATGGCACCTGCCGATGAGAAGCGGGGACTCGTGGCGTCACGTAAACGCCCACAGTTTCAATAGTGAAAGTGTTCGCCTTAACGTGACAGGTCTTTCTTCCAAAATACCTTGGCTCTTCATTTGTGCAACTTGTCATAAGCAGCTTGTCTCAAATTGAAGAAAAAACTTACGAAGTAATATTTGTGCCATATCACATGACCATGCTTAGTTTCAAGAATTTATGCTCACTTTTGGATTTTCTGAAATTTAAGATCCAGGATTCAAAACAATATCATAACCTGCATCATGCAATAAATTTTCAAGCCGTACATCTGTCCTGTTGTATTTCTTAAGAAAGGATTTAGTCAAACATTTTGCTTAGTTAGACTTCAGACAAGTTATATATGCAGAGTAAAAGGATAATCCCTCCATACCAGTGCATTGCCTGATATATTAACTCAAGTACTAGGCACGAACAAACGGGCTCAATTATGTGCTCATCCTGGTGTAGTAGTAGTAGTAGTACTAGGCAATGCAGTTGACGGGTGACCTTGACGAGCGGCGACCGAGGGAATTGAACCGTGCTCGGCACGGTAGGTAACATTGTCTAGTTACTAAAGCATCCCTCCGTTGTTCATCGGTAGTAATTATGGACCGGGGACATGAGGGGAATTTCCTAGGGCTGGAATTCTGGCCGCCAGATATTTCGACCTGAAACGCTGAGGCTCGACTGGTTGGGGTTGCCTAATGTGCGTACCATGCACGCCACCGAAGGACACAAGTCGGGTTTTTTTTTGGGATCAACACGAGCCAAGGTCTGGCCGGTACGCCGTTGGGTCCTACCATTCGAGAATACGAATGGAACCTTTTAAATTGCCGAACGAATCTATGTGTATTACAATACCTATATTTTCCTTGCAAATACTAATCTCAACGTGGTAATTGATTTATGACGAGTTATTGAATTAGAGTGAGTTTGTGATATAGTGATCTCAACGTGGATTTCACATTTCATGGTCTCCCTAGTAAGTTTTCCAATGCAAATTCAAATTTAAAAGATGAACAATATGGAGGTGAGAAAACTTTGTATGTATCAAGCATATGACCACACACACACACACACACGCACGCACGAACACAACAACAATCCAATAAGTATAGTGCATCTATTTTTCCAAACCATGCATGTATGACACTAATTCAAAAATACTCCTTCTATTCCTAAATATTAGTCTTTTAGAGAGTTCAACAAGTGACTACATACGGAGCAAAATGAGTGAATCTAGACTCTAAAATATGTCTATATACATCCGTATGTGCCAGTCCATTTAAAGCCTCTAAAAAAGACTAATATTTAGGAACAAAGGGAGTAAAATGTAAGACATCCATGGTCCTCAGTTCAATATTTAAAATGAACATGAAACTGAAACATGAATATTAAGTCTATTACTACAGTACATGCAAATGTTCTGTTTAGGCAGAGCTATGATTGTTGGGGGTCAACCCCTCGACCTTAGATAAAATTGTGGAGCTCTGTTTAGGGTTGTTTAGATTATATTTGTCCCCACCCTCCCAGCCACCGATTGGTTGTGCACCCCCACCCCTCCTCCTCGGGAGAATATCATGTGCCCCCATACCTTAGATGCTATATGTCGATACGAGTTGCTTGGAGCTTTTTGATCTGAGATATAGCAGCTCACATGATGTGTCTTAATATTTCTGCAGGAAACCTTGATGAGTTTGAGAATTGCACACAATTTGTACAAAAACTACTTAGATGCCCTTTGATCCCATATCCAACGACCTCGAAGCTCGTATCACCATAGCATCTAAGATGAAGGAGGACATCATATTCTCCTGTATGTAAGAATATCATGTGCTACCACACCTTAGATGCTTTGGTGATACAAGCTCTTCGGAGGCCTTGGATTTGTGACCCAACACCTCCTCGGTGGTTCGAATGGTTTTTTGCAGGAAAGCCCCAAAAGAGTTCGGCCACTGCTTACAAGCACAAAGACTGCTCAGATGCCATTGGATCTCAGATCAAACGACCTCCAAGCTCGTATCACCGTAGCATCCAAGCTGCGATAGCACCTTATGTTTTCTCGCATGGGAGAGTATGAGGTGCTCCCGCACCGTAGATTCTATGGTGATACGAGTTCACTGAGATCTAACGGCCCACAATAGGAGGTTTGAATGTTTTTGCAATATACGGCTGATAGAGTTTGGGAAATGCGCAGAAAGTACAAGTACTACGCATGTGCCATCTGATCACTGATCATACGACCTAGATGCTCATATCAGCGTAGCGGGTAATTAAGCTACGGGGAGCACCTAATATGAGCACCGGGGAGCCGTTGGATCGAAGATGCAGCGGCACACACGAGGCCTGAATGTTTTATTTGCAAAAAAACCTTTGGAGAGTTTGGAAATTGCGCATAATTACAAAGACTACTCCCAAGCCATTGGATCTCACTTCCAACGGTGTAAAAACTCGTATCACCATAGTATCTAAGCTGCGGGGTGGATGTGATATTCTATGCCACTGTCATTTTTGTTCGTAAACTTGCAAAATACGTGTAACTCGTGTTGTTACTTGTCTAACCGCGCAAAGTGTTTGTTCAAAAAAACCATCCTACACTGAAATATAGGAACAACACACGGGGGTCCCACTTGTCATTAATCAAATTTGGACCTAAAACTAACAAATCTGAAAGATGAGATTCGAACTAGCAAACTAGACTACAAAGCGTAAGTCGATAGCCTGAAAAAACGAACGGTTGTTGGCTTTGTCCCATAGCTTGATTTTATTTATACAGTACTTGCGTTGAGTAGAGTAGAGGGAGTGCCTCATCAACACGTGCATGACCGTTGTCTCACTTACTGGTGGGTCCCAGGTCTGCAAACTCAATCTCTCTTCTCTCCATCGTCTAACCTTTGCACCGGCACACACGAAGAGCGGCGCTAGCTTGCCGTGGTGTTATTACAACTAAAAAATCTTGGAAAATAGAAGAATCGCCTAGAATAAGAGACGTTGTGGCCGGTCGAGATGGAGCTAACCACATCTATCCTCCATGCCACGTTTGCATGATGAAGCTGTGTGGCTAGTGGGGTGTTTTCGACCGACTGGCTGGGTCCCGAGGTCGAACCATAGGTACTACATCTGATACAGTATATTTTTACACGCACATTTTTCCTCTGTGCCGAGGCGTGGCACACCCTACCGTGCGGTTTCGAGGTCCTCCCGGGTGGTGCACGCATATATTCTTCCTGACGTGGGACGCCCTATCGCGCGTTTTCTGGGTCCTCCTCGGTCGTAGCGCCGAAGCAAGTAAATGAGTCGTCAAATCATGAAAGACCACCTTTCCCGCCGAGTACATCCGTGAAACACGGTGGCTAGCTAGTTGGGCTAGTTCGACCGATTACCTAGGCCGCCACCACATTTGTTTTTTCACCCCTTTTTTTATCTACTCTTTGGGTGCGGCGTTGCTCTGGTGTTTGGGTGCGGCAGGATTTTTTATTTTTTGATTGACGGGAGCAGGCACGGCAGCAATTAGTCACGATGACTCCGCCTGTAAAAACCCACTGCTCCCTGATGTGAGAAGTCGTCGACGGGTGTTTTACCATGGTGAAAACCAAAAGATTCCCCGCTCCCTCTGCCTTCCTGTAGATTGCATTGCCTTTCAGCTGTTTCGCCCCCTTTGCTTCCTCTCCCCATTGCTTCTACCTGGTGCCATGGCAGCGTAGCAGATCGCGGAGTCCGAGGTGAGGCTCCTGACACAGGAGCTCCATGCCAAGGATGCGGAGCTCGGGGCCAAGGACGTGGAGCTCCGTGAGCTCAACGAGGAGAGGAGTGCCATGCTCCTCCATTATGTGTGGGAGTTCACGGAGCTTCAAAAGTGGCAGGCGTCCACCACAAAGATGCTCGAGGCATCGGCGGCGTTGCTGCAGAAAGCGGGAGATACGATAGGCCGTCAGGGGAGCCGGCTGGAGCGCGAGCAGGCCGATCGTGACGAGGTCCAGGATCGCCTTAGCCACTTGGTGAACCAAGTTGCCACGCACGTGTTGCGGCTGCGCGATGCCTACCATCGTGCCAGCGTGACGATGCCGGCCATCGGGCTAAACCCGTTCGACCACACCGTCGACTTAAACGAGCTGCGGCTTCCTGACCTGGTCTCCTTCTTCACCAATATCTCCAAGGAGCTGAGCCGTCTCCGCGCGATGGTGGGGGCTGAGCTGGAAAAGGAGGGGTTGCGGGCTGCCGTCGCCGTTGTCGGGCGAATTCTTTTAGGGCTCCGTCACCGGAATCCATTCGTCCCATTGGACGCCGTCTTTGACGAGCTGGCTCCCGTCGACCGGGAGCGGGCTCTGCGGGCGGTTGCACCCTGCATCACCAACGTCGTGCGCCTCGAGAAGCAGAGGGACTTCGGTGGTGTTTAGGCACCCTCTGCATGGGCATGTCCATGTCTCGGTGCAACATGACCGTTGGATCAAACTCAGATGGTGCAGATCAGTCACTGTAGCACAAAGCGTGTGGGTGTGTTTGGTTGCATTCTCACTCAATATAGTTGTTTCCTCTTCGTGTATTTTTGTCAACCTACTAGTGTGGACTCATGCAGCCTTCATGCACTCTGCCAAACACCCAAAAATGGGTCGAGAAGGGAACTTTATCTCCTATTCCGTGCACCCTTCATACACCCTGCCTAACACTATTCGTGCTTCATATGGTTCATGTTTCGTGGAGTACTGTAGCACCATACTCTCCGTGCGTTGTGGACCTAGTTCTATTAACATTGATCTCACCGTTCATTCTCGACCGGACATTCGAAAAAGCGGTACTATGTTACATATAGGAGTAGTTGACATGCGCACAACATCATTTTTTATCGTCATATCTTACTACACTAGCAACAAGATTGTGTAGTATTGACGTATGAACCACTGCACATGCCTAGTAGTAGGAGCACTGTGTATGTTCAAGTGGCTGCCGTGTTTCGCACTCCTCCTTCGTAAGAGTGGAAACGCTTGCTGTAATCATTTTTTCTTCTAAAAAACAGTGGACACGCTCTACCGTGCGGATCCTCCTCCAGCCATGCACTAAATTACTCACTTTCGCCGATGTGTGGGACAGCCAGCATCGGGGTCCACCAGCCATGCACTAAATTACTCCGTAGTAGAGTGACGGTAGACTACCCCTGTTGAAGCGCCGTAGTAATGCCCAATGAGCCGTCATATCACAAAACCCCCTCCTTTCCAGCAGTAAGTTGGACGGACGAAGCAACCATCATTTCACTCTTCTCTCTCAGCTTCCTCTCTACCCAACCCTCGCTTCTGCCTCATCTTGTTCCTCATTTCTTCAAGAAAACCCCGACCTGCTTCTGCCATTGTTCTTCTCTCCCAAAGAAGGAAAGGTGAGCGCATCAATGGTGTTGATTCTGGCCAAGGCCCGGTCTTGCAACCCCGAGACTGATCCTATAACTCCCTCTCTTTTCTTTTTTTGGGTTTGTGATTATGGTTTCTTTTCTTTTATTTCTATTTGACAGTTTCTTGATGGACGCTGGAGCACCGGCCGAAGTGATGTCTATGGCTCCGGCCAAAACCGTTGAGGCTCATGGTACGAGGAAGCGCAAGCACCCCGCCGAGACTACCGCAGACAAGCTCAAAGCCATCGCCATGTCCAAGCCCCCTCTCCGGGATCCCTCATTAAGCAAGTCCAGGTAATATCTCTTCTTGACGATCTTTTTCTTGATCTTGATCATGTTTTTTCATCTAACACGCAGTACTAGTACTAGTAGTACAACTTTCTGGGTGATCTTGCATGTGATTTTTGTGTGCCAAATGATGGTTCTAAATTCCTCTTTTGACCAAAACATGCGAGAGGTTGACACTGATTTCTTATAGATTACTTTCAACTACTCCCTCTGTCCCAAATTTCTTGTCTTAGATTTGTCTAGATACGGATGTATCTAATACTAAAATGTGACTTGATACATCTGTATCTAGATAAATCTAAGAAAAGAATTTTGGGACGGAGGGAGTACTTTATGAACATCAATGCTACCTTTTAAGAGGGTATATTTGCCTCAGTAACTTGTGTTATGGATTATTGCATGTAATCCCTCTTCTCTCATGCCTTTAAAGACATGTTCTAGTGTCTTTGTTCACTCATTTCTGTGCGTATATGTAGTCATATATGGAGTATAATATCGAAAATCATCTTGTATTTCTGAACGGAGGTAGTAATAAAATATGGTTTATGTTTGAATTAGAACTAGGTCCGCGGTGGAGATGAAGTTCTCAAAGTCATGCCATGTGAACTGGAAGACCTAATGATGAGTTCTACTGCTGAACTATCCAGCTACTGTGTCCTTGTCGCCACGTGTCCTGAACTAGTGTTTTCATGTAGCATTGTTGTCAGGCGTGTTCTCGAGGCTGTACTTGACCACAACAATTTCTTGGTTGTGCCTTCGATTACGAAGGGTGTGGTTCTTGTAAAGCTTCCCAACAAATCTGATGCGGCTTGTCTTCATCATCATGTTTATGAGTGGAAAGACCACTCTGTTAGGTTCTCCAAGGTTGACAAGATGGTGATGGTGCATGTAGACATCTCACACGAAGTCCATGGCCTAGTCAGTTATGCGGGGTTCATCCCGTAGATCGGTGGCAAAAAATTAGTCTGCAGAGTTTAGTTAGTGCAACTTTGCTTGTCTGTAGTAAGTACTATTGTTCAGTACTTGATTTGTGTTTGTGAACCCTGTATTGTTTATTAGTACTGCCGCTTTTGGTGTGTGGTCAGTCCTGAGAACGGTCTATGTTAATGTCTGTCCACTCAATTCAGTCTGTATATTTTGAAGTATCCATATCATATTTTTTGTGAGGACGGTCTATCAATTATGGTCCAATATCTGTATGCATTGCAGGGTTTATCGCACCTGACAATGTCCTGGACTAGGGGGTACTCACCACGTCATCTCCCGATCTGTTAGATTGGGCCGAGAACCCCCATGGCCGTATACTCATGGGCCAGTTCGGACAGCTGCCGCATACAAGGAAGATTCCATAAGACTTGGCGATCAAGACAAGGACTCCTCCACACCGGCGTATTCGGATAGGACTCTTGTTATCCTAGGCCTCTGGTGCATTATATAAACCGAGGCCAGGCTAGTCGGTAGGAGATACAATATACAACAATCATACCATAGGCTAGCTTCTAGGGTTTAGCCTCTCTGATCTCGTGGTAGATCTACTCTTGTACTACCCATATCATCAATATTAATCAAGCAGGACGTAGGGTTTTACCTCCATCAAGAGGGCCCGAACCTGGGTAAAACATCGTGTCCCCTGCCTCCTATTACCATCCACCTTAGACGCACAGTTCGGGACACCCTACCCGAGATCCGCTGGTTTTGACACCGACATTGGTGCTTTCATTGAGAGTTCTACTATGTGTTCGGCAAAAGGTTGATGGCTCACCTGCAGATCAACTGCGACTTCGGCATCTTCGTCACCAGCTCGACTGGTCACCTTGGTTTGACCAAGGACTGCGCCCTACCTCCGATCATCATGTTCGGATGAGGGCCTTTATAAACATCAACTCCGATCTCTATCGAGATCATGGAGGAATCATCCAGGGAGCCCGGGGGCTCAACGTCAACATTGCCATCGGGCGAGCGTGCTGTTTTTCGGGACAGGAAACTTGTGTCCGCCGCCACCGCCTCCTCAAGTGTCTTTTTAACGATCACTTTGGTGGAATTGTGCGGAACTGAGTCTACAAAAACCCTGGAAAATTTTGTCGAGTTCCGATGGAGGAATCTCTGGCAATCCACGATATACCGGAGCCCTGTCAAATCTGGATGGGAATCTGGTTGAGTTTAGGGCGTGGCGTCCAGCTTCTAGCTCGGACGTCCTTTGGAAGATCCAACCGTTGATTGGCTGTGGAATTCCTATATCTACCACCTCCCCCAATTTCAGCTCGATCCGACCGTCCAAAATCCGGGAACCTTCCCATTAGTGCATCACTTTTCGGATCTGTTTTCTGCGCGAAAACGAATCCGACCCGAATTCGTCTTTTTTATGAACGGGATTTCGGACATCCCTTTTGAAGGAAGTTTTGTATGGGGTATTGTGTTTTGTTCCTGAACACATCCCACTAACTTTAAGATCTTTTGAACATGATCTTCAACATCATGCTGGTGTCAAACCAGTTCGGCAATATTGCTCCACGGTTGCCGACCTGCGCTAGACACGTCGTCACTTTGTTGAGCCGAGCTCAACTTCTTCGGATCATCATCTAGGCAAGCCGAACAAGAGTCCGGCATCGCGAAGGATAAATCATCACCAACATCGCCGCCCCACGGATTACACAGAGCGGGCATACCGCCGCACGGTCGCTTCATCAAGCCGGCATCGACCACGTCACGACCTGCATCGGCAGGGCCGCACTATTGATTCTTCAAGCTGGTGTCCATCACGCTGACCTGCTTCGACATCTCGGCTAGACCGGGGACTTTGCCATCTCTTCATCAACCTACTCCGGACACTTCGGCGTCACTAGCCGACCAACTCCGTCACGTTAGCTGGACCGAGGGCTTTGCCTCGGCGAGCCAACCTTGCCAGCATTACCATGCCATCGTTTTATCGCCCATCAGGCAATGGGTGCGCGGATCGAATCCCAATTTTGGGAATCACCTTCCTTCGGATTGCTATAACAAATAAACTAGGTGCTATTAATCCCAGTATTTTTTGCCTGTTTGGGTTCATTTTTCCTAAGGAATTATTACTCTGGTTTGTCCATCATATGTACACAGGTCTATCAAATGGTGGCCGCATTAACGACAGTCGCATGGTGGTTCGGTCAGTTTCCGTACATAGTCTGGCGAACGCCGCATCCGGAGCTCGGACCGACCTGTGAATTCAGGCTTTGCCACGCCTTTACCGCATCACGCCGACGCCCTACATCGACATTGACTTTGGTGCCAGGCCATATTTCTTTTTATTACTCACTTTGCATAAATTATTTATTATGCAACAATTTTTTTAATTATCATTATTACTATTATCTCCGGTTTGCACTACTTTTTGTGCACAGCAAAATGATTCGGGGACTTCGGCGTCGCTCTGCTGGTCTGCATTGACCGTGCTATGTCACCACTTCGGCGTGTCGAGCTCTCCACTCCGCCACCTCGGGGCCGGCTTTGGGGATGGAACCTTGTCCCGCGTCAAGCTCGGACCGCGTCATCAATACCGAACACATTAACCAGCTAAGCCACTTTCATACTCAAAGCTTTAATTTCTAACTTGTGTTTGGTTTGACCAAGCATTATACTTTTTTGGAAAAAAGTTGCTTGTAAAAAATTTCCTTGTCCAAACTTTGTTTGTGACGCATAAATTCACATACCCAATTCATTTGGGGGCTTCCTTCATTAAGCTTTTCCTCTTGCATATGATTATACTTGTACGGCTTCGTTCCTTGTTCGTGTATTACGCCACAATATGCACCATATTGACTTAAGTGATTTGCAAGCTGGGTTGCCTCGCTCCTGTGTTTACCCCTACGTTCTTGATTGTTTGGCTAGGGATTAAAGGGAGCACCTCTGCGATTGTCACGATCGGGTCATCCGAGCCGGACCTCAGACTGGGTGAAGCCGAAAGCTAGCGCTCTTATAGTTTTCAATGATGGTCGGCACACAACGGAACTCATGAGTACAAAAAATCTATTGCACAAGTCTCATAATAACAATTAGCACCGAAGAAAGGTATCGATGGGGGTACTATTTTCTTCGAAGATGCTTCTTACACTTTGCAGTAATATAGCATAAGTTCCCTGAGCGCGCTTTGTCTGTTACAGCCTTATGGCCTGATTGCCTGGTTATTGGAAACACCGTCGATATTCTCGACAGATGGAGTACATAACACTTTCCGGTCCATGACCGAAGAGGGAGAAGCCGACGGTCGGTTAAGACGCGTTTAAAGTTCGGTTGAACATAGATATGATATAAGTACTTTGGTACATGCAACCATTCTTTTACTCAAGTCACTTGGGGGCTCTTAAATTTATATGAGCCGTTTTATGATAAGTGTTCTTCTTCTTAGTCGTTGCAAAGTTTTTTATTATTATTATCTATCACTCCTTTTTTCGACACGAGCGTGTGGTCACTAGCCGGGGAGCCTAATTTCTCTCTCAAAGCCGCTAGAGTTTAGTTTGCTAAACTGGCCTAGTGAGAAGTACTCCGCCCTCGGGATAGGAGGTTGAGGCCATAGGCTGACCCGCTTGAAGTCTTGAGATATGATGTATCATGTTAAAGCACGACAGAAGCACTTCTTTTGCTAAGACCAATTTTCGGATTGGCACCGAACAATTGATCTTGTTCGGACGTCCAGTTTTACTGACGATTTTTGGTTTTCCAAGCTTATGGCACTTTTAAACTATTTGTGTGTTTTCAGCACAAGTCTCGCAGTGCAACGCCGGACACCTTTCGAGATTCGGCAAAAACATTCTCGGATATTGCTATATATGCATCGGTTTCGAATTGTGTCTTCGGTCAATAGTTGGGTTGCCTGGCTCCTGTGCTTGCCTCCTACGTTCCGCTTTGTTCGGCTAGGTGTGCAAAGGGAGAACTTGCAATTGTGCTTCCAGCTCACATGGTTAAGCACCTCAGTGGAGAAAGCCGAAAACTGGCTGTCACAATAAGCGTAAAATGGTCAGCGATCCGATGACGGTGTTAAATGACGGGCTATTCATAACAATGGCCGAAGTGTTTACGGATTGACCTCGACTATCGCCGAACACTACCGGGGCTATTAACTGGCCTCCCAAACTAAATCCTCAATATTTTCCTCTTACATTGGAGCTGAGGTTTCATGATCATGCTTAGCATGACAACCCAAAGAAAGGAACCGATAGCGGGACTATTTTCTTTGGAAGACATCTCTTCTGTTAAACAGTAATATAACATATCTCTCTGCGTACCTTTGTTTATAAAACCGTATGGCCAGATTGCCTTGTTTGTTGTAAATCTTTGCCCTCATAAAGGCTTTATAAAGTAGGACAAACACTCCTCGGCTATTGGCCGAGGAGGTGGAAGCCGATGGTCGGTCAACAAAGTTTTGTACAATGCGGATCCGAGCATAAATGACGTAAAGTACTTGGATACATAGAGTCATTACACATAATTTGTGATTTTACTATGGATATCAATCCTTAATTCGGCCACCCGTGCCCGCATTAAGGCTCAGGGGCTACTGGGCTTCGGGCTTATTATTTACAAATATTAAAGGGGCACATCGATCCCCTGATCTGGTGTTGCCACCCGACCAGTGTCTGGGGGACTACTGCATTGCCTGTCCAATGCAGAAAATTTGAAGTGTAATACAGTCTCCGAGGAGATTTTGATACTCAGGTTGGTCGGCCGCACCCAACCTGAGTCTCGAGGATTGAGCACGCCGCTTTTTGTGTCCCGAAGTATTCTGCCGAGCTAGGACTTGATCCTCAGACCGATTTTGCAAATCAACTTGAGTCTCAGCGGCTACGGGGATCAGCGGTCTTATGCCATCCTTCATGTGCATCTTGGGTTTTAGACCGATACCCACCTTGAGGGCTACTTGCTATATATCTTGGCAGAGAATAAATTTCACCAATCAAAAATATTGACAAAAATCGGCCCACATTCGGGGTGGTGCACCACCTCGGAAGCAGTCCGGCATAAAGCTCGGGCGCAAGTGGCTGGCTCCATAGAGGGCATTTCCGGCATTAAGCTCGGCTAAACTCCTTCAAACTTCTTTGAACCAAGGTGATTTACAACACCTCGGATACAGTCCGGCGTTGGAGCTCGGATACAGTCCAGCGTTGGAGCTTGGATACATAGTTCGGCGTTGGAGCTTGGATACAGTCCGGCGTTGGAGCTCGGATACATAGTCCGGCGTTGCAGCTCGGATACATTCCGGCGTTAGAGCTGGGAAGCGGTACGGCGTTGGTGCTCGGCTGCAAAAGATACCTCGAATGTAGTCCGGCGTTGGAGCTCGGATGCAAGAGGACGCTGCCGCCCGGGAACACCTTCAAACCCGAGGTGTGGCATAAAAATAACAAGGCATTGATAAAGGCCGGAAACTTAAAGGGGCTCCTCGGATACCCGACGTGTAAAATCGTCGAATGCATTTCGGCGATCCTCAAGATCGAAGATGAGAAGATTTGTTGAACCAGTTTTCAAGACCGACGACCAAAGATGAAGAATGGTTCGGAAGAATCGAGGAGCGTCCCTAACTTGAAGACCGGTTCAGGGGGCTACTGACGGTGTCCTGGACTAGGGGGTACTCACCACGTCATCTCTCGATCTGTTAGATTGGGCCGAGGACCCCCATGGCCGTATATACTCATGGGCCAGTTCGGGCAGCTGCCGCATACAAGGAAGATTCCACAAGACTTGGCGATCAAGACAAGGACTCCTCCCCACCGGCGTATTCGGCTAGGACTCTTGTTATCCTAGGCCTCTGGTGCATTATATAAACCGAGGCCAGGCTAGTCGATAGGAGATACAATATACAACAATCATACCATAGGCTAGCTTCTAGGGTTTAGCCTCTCTGATCTCGTGGTAGATCTACTCTTGTACTACCCATATCATCAATATTAATCAAGCAGGACGTAGGGTTTTACCTCCATCAAGAGGGCCCGAACCTGGGTAAAACACCGTGTCCCCTGTCTCCTGTTACCATCCGCCTTAGACGCACAGTTCGGGACCCCCTACCCGAGATCTGCCGGTTTTGACACCGACAGCACCCACCAGGATTTCCAGCCCCATGGATGTTCGGTCCATACGATTTGTCACGACCTTTGGACTATCCTGCTTGTCGGAGTAGGCGGGGCCCCTGCATGCCACGCGTAGTTGGACGATCAATCTTCTGTTTAGTACTTCAACATAGTGATTTCCTGGTAAGGATTCACTCGTGTCACATCAAGTAAATCTTATTGATTTACTATCTAAATCTTATTGATTTAATGTCATGTTTTCTTTCTTTTCCTGCAATTTTACTATGCAGGTTTTGCCATGTGACATTCATCACAGAATAAACCATTTGGTTTGCTCTACGATGGCTATTTTTGCAGGTTTCACTTCTTATGTCGTGTCAGTAACGAAGGCACCGTCCATCACTTATATTACTGGAAAAAATTGGATCAGTCTGTTGTCTGAGTAAAAGCTGAATCCCTATGATGAACTGTAGTTTGGTTTAACAAAAACGCCACAATTAGTCCTTCTCGCGTTTAAAAGAAATGAATAAAAAGACTGGATCACAGTCACGGATCCTAGTCAAGTTAGAAAGCTGATCATAGCAGACCAGACATGATCGTCGCTGTCTCGCACAGATCGAGCACCGGCAGTTGCTCTAGCACTGACAGCGGCAGCAGCTCAGTCTGATCCAGCTGAGGATTGGGCACCGACGCGTCAGCGGATCAGTCTAATCTACCGGAGGATCGGGCATTGACACCGGCACCTGCTCCGACATCGGCACCAGCTCTACAAGGAGCACCATCTCCGGCAGCAGCGGCGGCTTCAGCACCTACACCAACACTTGCACTTGCATCTGCTCCAGCCCGTGCAGTTGCACCGGCAACAGACTGGACTGCAGTTCGCACTTCATATACCAAAGTCCTTACAAAACCGACATGTCCACCTTCTTGGTAAGCATTGGCCGCCCAAGTGCTTTGTTCTTTTTTCTTTCCATGTTGTTTCACATGATTCACTGTTTTGATCTAACTGTTTGGGTATGTCTTCTTGTTTGCAAATAGAGAATTTCTAGAGCAACGAGGGAGTCGTTCAACAATCCGGGCGACCGTCGCCAAGTTTCTCTTACCATGTGCAGCCTTGGTGTGAATGAACCTGCTCAATATACCGTAAGTACAAAGGATGGCCGCATGATGATTGATGCTAAAGGATGGTCAAGGTTCAAATCTAAATCATATCTTGCGGTAGGGGATGATGTCAAAATCGAACTTTCTCGGCAAGGAGAGCTGGTCCAAATCAACTTTGAAATTCTTCAGTAGCAGCA
The DNA here is from genome assembly GCA_032464435.1 of Aegilops umbellulata. NCBI lineage: Eukaryota > Viridiplantae > Streptophyta > Magnoliopsida > Poales > Poaceae > Aegilops > Aegilops umbellulata. Next base: position 442,387,849 of record CP136059.1, on the reverse strand, counting down.
CGCAACTGCCGAACTGATCCATCCTCCGAGAGATTTTGATGTAATAATCTGGCATGGTGAAACAAGTGTCCTGTGTGTATAAGTAGTACGACAGTATTATTTATCACATGGTATATCGTTGATAGAATTGCAACTCTGATTGCTGGTTAGGAACTATCGTTCGATTTCATTCCAACAGATGTCGTGCTTTATTCAATTTTGTGTATTCGTCTTGCGACAGCATCTAAAACCAGCGTCGTACCGATCACTTGCAATATGAAAAGCGCTGAGGTAGAACACATGGCCCCCCAAACATGCAGGGTCGGCCTGCGGCCCAAAGTCCAGAACCGTGAGCCTATCTGAGTATTGTATTCTTAGCTGAACCCCCATAAAAAAAGTTGAACCCCCATAATGCCCGTGCGTTGTAGAGGGAGTATATTTCTCGGCAAGGTGAGCCTGTGATATAAAAGATTTGTATATTTCTTTACAGAGGGAGTATCTCTCTGTCAAAAAATATATTTATGTGTAACTAGTTACTCCTGTCTTTCTACTTCCTTTCGCTGATATGTGGGGCAACCGGCAACGGGGTCTACGTGCCATATGCACAAATTAGAGTGCACAACTTCACGGTAGACACACCCCAGTCGTGGCGCCGCAGTAATGCCGAATGAGCCGTCAAATCACAACCCCCCCTTTCCAGCTTTAGCAGTAAGCTGGACGGACGAAGCGACAATATTTCACTGGGCCTGAATCCACTTCTCCCTCGTCTGCTTGTTCAGAGAAAACCCCCTCTCGGCGATTGCATAGGGTTTTCTCATGGAGAACCACGTACGAATTCTTCATCCATCCCCGATAAACCCAAGTCCCTTAGTCGCAGGTAATCCTAGGATGGCAGCCGCCGCCGTTGATGCATTTTTCTTCCTACTGAATCTAGTGTGTTTCATTTGCAGTGCCCAAAGTGCGAGTACCCTACAGGTTTCTGTGCCCTCGGCGAGACGCCACACTTGTTCCTTCTCATCCTAACACAGAATTTTGAAACGCGCACAATATGTTCCTAGAATCCTCTTTTCTATCCGAGAGGGTGGGGGTTTTTTGAACATGCTGTGTTCTCATATTATTTTTCCTGCAGTGTATTATTTGCTCTGCCAGAACACATGTACTCAAGATGCTCAGCCTTGCCATAACTGAATACACTAGTTTAATGGTCACACTGAAGACAAGCCATGGATATAAGTTCCGAGTTGGGTTCATGAACCAAGAAGATCGCTACTTTTTTTATGGCCGAACTTGGATAAACTTTCTCAAGTGTTACGGACTGAAAGTTGGCGCACGAATGTTGATGGAAATAGCAGAACCTGGTCTCATCTTCATTGTGATCTTCCACCCCGACGTCATTCCAATTGTTCATCCATGTTAGTTTTGTATCTGGTTCTTGCTTGTTGCCTCGATTACTTCTTAATCCACCTATTCTGTCTAACTAATCACAATTTAACTTTAGAAGTAGCAACGAATCTCTCACAAAGATGCTACTTCTAACTAATATTTTCTTATAATTGGTGGCACGTGTAGGTTTTTTTAGAGTTAAGCAGTTTGCTCGTTTGTTACTCTGCAATAACTCGGCTGTTACTAATGGCACTGAAGTTGACTAGATCGACATCCACAAGTTCCTACACTTTATTGATCGTCTTGAGGTCATTGTGGGGCATTTCAATGGTGGAAGGCCACGTGGGATATGTGTGCCACTGCTGCACTCATTGAACAGGTCCAACTGTGTCGAGAAACTTATGGTATGAGTTGTTTTCTGTTATATATGTTGTTCATAAACTATTGCTTATACATAGTTTTACAGCTGTGATCTTCTTGAAACAGGAACTGCCGAGTTCTATTGTTCCTATACAGATGTCTGACCATGGTCGGATCAGACTTGCGCTTCGTCACAACATGATGTTTATGTCGAGCTACTCAATTCCCCTTGGAGGTGAAAAGATACTTATTCATGGGTGGTCTCAAATAATGAAGGCCCGTCCATCTTGGAGAATAGGACAGAAGATTATGTTCATGCTTTTCCATGGCTCTAAAGCGAATATCCTGTTTATTGACCACGTTGCGAGATCAAGCCGCTTTCAGAAGGTTGTGGATGCGCTGGGTGGCGCCTAGACCTTGTCCTGGGGCTTGGCGGCCTCACCCTTGGTTAACTGTAGGCAAAGTAGCACTGTTCGAGGCGTGCTTTGTACATTGAACCTGTATAAGTACTCATACTTCTTTCAGCTTTGGTTGTTAAGTGCCCCTGCTGGTTTTAGTTAAGGTTGTTAAGTACTCTTGCTGCTTTTACAGTCTGTCGTGTTTCTTAAGTCATGTCTTCCTCCGGCCGCCAAAACCAAACCAGCGCCGGCGGGGCCGCCTGCTTCCACCTCCCACGGCTGGCTGCGCCTCAGCGCACACATTGCCGCTCCACCGTCTCCTAAATCGTTAACGCCGATGCCCTCTGCGCGCTTTGGTGTGCTCGCCGCGGCGCCGCCCTCTCGCGTTGTCAACATGGTCAACAAACAACAGGAATCGGCAGAAGTACGTGGAGAGGATGACAGTAGGGGCCCACCACGTCAGCGTATGGAAAAATAAAATGCTTCCTCCTAGTGTTTTCCTGACATCTGGGACCCATGACATTGTGAGCATATATAGTCAATAGATAAGAGAACAGCACAAGATCGGCTGACACCTGGGACATAGCTACTCGAGCAGTATTTGTTTTGTTTGGTATTGTTGAGACGGAGCAGGGTTTGAACTGGGTTGTGGCCCATCTAGCCCAGGCTTATATTTTATGTTCACCATGTGACTAGCCCAGCTATTTTTTCTTTGTGAAAATGAGCCAAGTTTATTTTTTCTGAAGAATACCCAATCCAGGCCTACTTATTTTTGTACGCCCTGATGGGCTGCAACTCTTTCAAGATGCCTGCAAATCTTGAAAGTAATATGAAATGGGTTGTAAATATAAAAACAGATGACAAATTGGCAATTACTTTATAATTTCTGAATTTTATCATATTTTCAGATTCCTATTTCACTGGGCATTAACCTAATTTAAATATATCTTCAAAGTACTTTAAATCTGATTGGACATTTCGGTATTAAAAATAGTTTGGAACCCACAGAAATATGCGAAATTGGCCCTGGCCAACCAAAAAAATGACTGCAATAAATTGCATAAGAAGCTGCCATGAGCTATATATAAATTATTAAAAAAAGAGGGAGTGGTCTGACTTGTGGGCCTGTTTAGTTGACGCGTATGCAAGATTTTTTTAGTTATTATATACGTCAACAAACGATTCTAGCAGACGTAATCGTTGGATGTCAATCCAACGGCCGTCGTATTTCTTCAATCTCTGATATTCTTGCTCCAGCCGCCAAAGAAGCGCCGGTGGGACCGCCTACTCCCGCCTCCCGTGGCCGGCTGTGCTGCCGCGCAGGCCTCAGTGCCCCCTACTACTCCCACCGCTGGCCAGGGCATCCCTCTACTCACCTACACACCCTGTTATTCTGCGGCGACGGTAGCCTCACACCGCAGCCGAACCGGTGAACGCTCGTACTCCTCTCCGCGTGGGCATCCACTGCCGCGTCTTCCCCGGCTCCACGTCGTCCCCTTCCTATGCCTCGCCGTCGTCCACCACCGTGGTGCTCTCGGCGCGGCGTGGTCAATGTGGTCAACGACTGACTTCCATCGGAAGAGTACTGTACGTGGAGAGGCCGACAGCTGGGTCCATGGCAGCCGCAAGGAAGTGCCTCCTTATTACGCGGAAAATAATTATTCCTCCACCTGGCAGCGGGGACCCACCGGACGGGCCACTAGTATTTTGCGAAAAAATCATTTCCCCTTGACTGCTGGGATCCACCAGACGGGCCACCGTATTTCGCCAAAAAAATGTTCCCCCCGCTGTCAGCTCGGACCCACCGGAAGTGCCTCCTTATTACGCACAAAAAAATGAATACTCCCCCGGCTAACTGGGACCCACCTTGGTGGGAGGCTGACTTGTGGGCCTACTAAGTTGACGGGGATGAAGGGCTTTGTCAACTTAGTCAATATGAACGATTCTAGCTCCAGTGATCGTACTATGTGCATCCAACGGCCGTAGTGCTTCTTCAACCTCTGGTCTTCTTGCTCCAGCCGCCCAAAGCAGCGCCGGTCGTACCGCTTGCTCCTGCCACCCGTGGCTGGTTGTGCTGCCGCGGAGGCCTCACCGCCCCCTACTATTCCCGCCGCTGGCCAGGCCCTGCGGCGACGGCAGCCTCACACCGCAGCCGAACCAGCGAACCCTCGTACTCCTCTCCGCGCGGGATTCCACTGCCGCGTCTTCCCCGGCTCCGCGTCGACCCCTTCCTAGGCCTCGCCGTCGTCCACCGCCATGGTGCTCTCGGCGTGGTGTGGTCAATGTGGTCAACGACCGACTTCCATCGGAAGAGTACTTTGCATGGAGACGCTGACAGCTGGGTCCACAGTCGCAGCAAGGAAGTGCCTCCTTATTACGCGCAAAATAAAGATTCCTCCACCTGACAGAAGGGACCCACCGGACGGGCCACCGTATTTCGCGAAAAAAATGTTTCCCCCTTGACTGCTGGGACCCACCAGCTACACCTTCGCACGCAAGGAAGTGCGTCCGGGCAAAAAAACGATTCGCCCCCTGACTACTGGGACCCACCAGCTACATCTTCGCACGCAAGGAAGTGCCTGACAGTCGGGACCCACCTGGTCGAAGCGTACGTAGCGTTGTCATTCTGGTCGCAAACGTGTACGTACATATATATACTGGTGGATGTAGAGGCGCGCACGTGTCGTAGTAGAGGCGGCTAGGGTGCAAGAAAGAAAATATGACCACGTATGTGTACATAAGGGCGGGGTCTCGAACGCCTACTCGCGCATACGTACGGCGAGGGCTCGTTGACATGGTTGGGTCGGAACGGAGAAACAGCGTCGTCGTCGTGTTCATGGCGAGGCAACGGAATGCGTCGTGTTCATGGGGAGGCAACGAAATGCGTCGTGTTCATGGGGAGGCAACAGAATGCGTCGTGTTCATCGGGAGGCAACAGAACGTGTGGGAGCCAACCGGCTGGGCCGGAACGGAATGTGTGGTCGTGTTCATCAGGAGGGATTGGACGGAACAGGCGATGAAAACGAGGCCTGGCATACCGCACAACGGAGGAAACGGACCTCCTACATTCGGAACGGGGTCCTGTTGATCGGGAGGGGTGTGGCGTACCGCAAAACGGAGGAAACGGGCCTCCTACGGTCGAAACGGGGGTCCTGTTCATCGGGAGGGGTGTGGCGTACCGCAAAACGGACGAAAGGACCTCCTACGGTCGAAACAGGGGTCCTGTTCATCGGGAGGGGTGTGGCGTACCGCAAAACGAGACTCCACGGGATACTGTTCATCTCCACCGTCGACCCCCTCCAGCCTCCATGAGCTACTGTTCATCCACCGTCGACCTCCTCCAGCCTCCACATGTGACTGTTCATCCACGGGCTCCTGTTCATCCAGCCTCCACCGCGCGCTACTCCAGCGGCTACTGTTCAACCAGCCCTCTCCACGGGCTCCTATTCAACCACCCCTCCACGGGCTACTGTTCATCCTGCCCTCCACCGTCTATTGTTCATCCTGCCCTCCACGGGGTGGTCCTGTTCATCCAGCCCTCCACGGGGTCCTGTTCATCCAGCCCCAACCGGCTCGATCGATCGGGGTCCTGTTCATCCAGAGGCAACACCACGTGGTCCTGTTCATCCACCCCCACCGGGAACTGTTCATCCAAACCCCCCCTGCAACGCTCACTGTTCATCCAGAGGCAGCATCGATCGGCTTCAGTTAGTAGCAGTAGCGAAGGAATCGCTCGATCGGGTTCAGTTAACAGCCATCGATCGATCGCTCGGGTTCAGTAACACGTAGCCTGCACTGCAATCGCTCGGGTTCAGTTAGAGCCCAACGCCTCGCTCGGGTTCAGTTAGAGCCAACGCCTCGCACACACGCGCGTATGTGTACGAGAGAAACGCGCATCGCTCGGCCCCCGACCGCCCACCGTAACCGGGAACTCCCCGAAATTTTCCTTCCCTCGCTTCTACCACGGTTTTTTCCGTCATGGACGACCCAAAGAATGTCACGCAGCTGCGTCTCCGGCCCGCCTAGGATGAAAAGCCCATTTTCTATCATGATCTTTTGTCATAGAAGTAGGAGCCCACCACATCTATGATGATACCGAGTTTTGTCACAATTATCGTCATAGAAGTGTCATATGTATGACAGAAAAAATTTCGTTCGGCCCAAAATGTCACGGATGTGTCTTTTTTTTGTAGTGATTTCTGCATGCTTGCATGTGGCTTAGTGCAGAGCCCCTCAATGTCTAGATCGGGCGGCTATTATGGACTGATTTACTTCATCTAACGGCTACATCAATTTTGAGGATGTGGCTCAAGGAGAGGATAGAGAATTCCTAGTAGTGGGGGCTAGCTATTACTAGTAGATAAGTCTTTGTAGAGATTCCACTACATACGGAACAAAATGAATGAATCTACACTTAAAATGCATCTATATACATCCGCATGTGGTTCATGGTGAAATCTCTATAAAGACTTATATTTAGGAACGGAGGAAGTACTAGTATAGTACTTACTATAATTTATCTGCGAGATAAATTTGTACAATGCTATGAAGCTTCCAGCTTCTGTTACATGTATCTTGCGTCCAAGGTTGCCCGTTGCAACATTTCATCAAATACAAAGGAGACTAACATGCATGCTATTGCATCTCAATGGTTGACAGATCATAGCAAATATGTACTCCCTCCATTCCAAAATAAGTGTCTCAACTTTGTGCAAACTTTAGTACAAAGTTGTACTACTACTAAAGTTGACACTTATTTTGGAACAGAGACAGCTAAAGAAAAAATGATCCATGCAGTCCCTAGCCCTTGAACCGTAAACCCTAACCAGGCTTTAATTTGCTGGCAACATGGCGCTTCCTAAGAAATGAAGTTTGCAACCTTTTGACCATCGGATCATTTTGTGCAGTTTCACCAAAATCGAGATGAGCATCCCTGTGGCAAAGAAATTGAAGAAGCATGATTAGAATAAGATTACTGGGACTAGTTGATGAGACATAAACTCATCAAAAATACAGTACGTAGAAGCCAGTAGAGGTATGTGCGGGGCAAAGAAGTAGAGAAATATCCATAGGGAGTGATGTGGGCAGCTGGAGCAGTGGTGCAAGACGGCTGTAAAGGGAGTTGTACCTGAGAAACGTAGCTCAACCTTGAGGAGGGCGGCAGGAGGCGGCAACTGCCCACGTCGCCGCAGTGAGCAAGGGACGAAGGCAACCTCACCGGCTTTGTGAGAGAGAACGGCGGGGACCCCTGGTCGGGATGTGCCGACAGTGGGTTTTCGCCGTCGGCGACGGCCACCGCATCTACACTAAGAATTCACCCCTTCCCCAAGCGGACGTGATCCGCCGGGATGTTAGAGATGTGGCCACAGTCGTTTTGTGCGAGAGAGTGTGAAGAGAGCAACCCCAGCAAGCAACCGTGTAGGCTGGCCCGTCCTGACTATGTATATAGTGGAGAGGTTTCCTTTTCTCTCCATATGAACCTACCATATTGCGTACGTGCCACTGAAGAAAAAAAACTTTATTTATAAATGACGCGGCACCTACTACTCGTTCTCCTATAACCTTGTGCTCGGCATCTCCAAAATACTATTAACCTTGCGATTGGCTCTTCGCCTCTTCGGGAAGTCGAGCAATAGTGGTATTGCAGTATATACCGTTCTGGCTATATGAGACCGAATGAATTGTTGCACGTCCACCACGTGGGCGAGGGTCGAGGGGCGAGGGAGAGTGCTACATACGGAGAAAAATGAGTGAATCTACACTCTAAAATACGTCTATATACATCAGTGTTTGGAGTATGTACTAGTAGTTCATATTGAAATCTACTAAACGACATATATATTCCAAACAATATGATATAATCTCTATAACCAAGGTAGTAGGGACGAGGAGTAAACGGAGGGAGTAGTAAATTTTTCTCCTCGTCCTGCGAGCCACCGCGCACATGGGCGAGGGAGCGGGCGTAAGGCGGAGCAAGCTTCACCTCATCCTGTGAGCCACCGCGCCCGTGGGCGGGGGAGACGGCGTACTAAGCAAGCTTCTCCTCGTTCTGCGAGTTGACGGGACACATCAAAAGTACTCCAATGTATAGAGCCTTGCCTCTAAGGTAGCCCCACATGGTTTGCCTCTTTTTTTAACATAACACGTCAAGTCGCAATTTGTTTGTTCACCCGTGGTAGACGATCCTCCATCCACCAAGTGGACAACCAGTACACGTGCCAAATTACAGCATGGGCTGCCTTTTTCGTATAGATATGAGCTCCATCGTGTACCCGCGCGGGTGTGGTTGGGAAAGAGACGGGAGTACGTGCGCCGTGCATGCACCTCTTCTCTTCGTGCACGTCCCCCACCTACGTGGGTGTGTGTGAGAGATACAAACCGCGTTCGTGAGTGTTTTTTGTTTTGGTGTGGGGGCGCGGTGGGGGTTGATTTCATGAATTATTTGTGGGAATATGTGTCGATGACATCTCAAACAAATTTTCGCATGCAATGTGTGTGAAATGGAGGCCTATCCATATCATACATAGAGGGTCGGCCAATCCACAAGAAGAGAGGGAGGGGTCATAGCTATCGATAGAGTCGAAGAGAGGATCAAGTGGGTGGGTGCGAGATCAATGAAGAGAGCCATCAAAATTGTGTGTGTGTGCAAGTCAAAGATATAGGGCGACTGGCCTACCGGAACGTTAGAGGGCACATGTCAAGTTTGTGTGTGGCAGGGAGACATGACTAGAGCGCTCGATGTATCGGTGTGTGTGGGGGGAGGGGTGGGGGGAGGGGTAGGCAGAGGCCTAACTATAGAGGTAGAATGACTCGTATATGTGTTGAGAAGGATAGACCCAGCTATGTCTTGAGGGAGATCGGTCGACATCCATACATAACTGAAGGACGGGAAATATGGTGCGACAGAGAGAGAGAGAGGAGAGAGAGAGGGAGGGAGAGGGGTAGACTGCTGGATGGGTGATGGAGTTGCTTCTCGAAGATGGTGGGAGAGGCCTACTAGACAAACTGAGGGTGGAACTGCAATGTTATCAATAAGAGTGGGGATGTGTTTCTGTGTGTGCATGTGCATGATAGATCTGTCGGGACACATCCATGGATGATGAAGGGAAACCATGTGTTTGGTAAGCAAACCTAACTAGATCAGTAGATCGATTGTTAAGGGGAACCATTTGTTTGGTAAGCAAACCTAACTAGATCAGTAGATCAATTGTTGTTTGTCGGAGGAAGGGAGAGACACAACTAATGAGGTATATCGATTGACGTGTGGGTAAAAACGAGTTATAAGGACCTAGCTAGCTATATGTATAGCGAGAGATCAGTCGGTGTACGTCCATTTGTTAGAGGCAAATAAGGCCCAGCGAGACAGATAGATAGAGAGAATGGAGCTAGGAGGTGGTGCGAGAGGCCCAACTACTAGCTAGATAGGGTGGGAGTGTGCAGTTGTGAGATCGATGAAAAGAGGGGCAAGAGTTTACACGTGTGTCTGACCGTATGAGAGACACGAGGCAAGGCCACATAAAGGAGGAGATTGAAGGTGTGTGTGTGTGTGTGTGTGTGTATGTTGTAGGCAGGCATCGCTGGAGAGGTTTATCGATCGGTGTGTGTCGGAAAGGAGTTGTGGAGACTCTCGGAGAACGACCTAAATAAAAAAATGAATGTGCCCGGTGGATAGAATGTCGAGGGAGGGGGAGGGCGCGGAGGGCGTGTGCATGCACAAGAAAGTTAGTGGTAGCTACAAAGGTTAGAGGATTGTGTGGGTGTAAGAGACTAACAATGATCATAATTTGATATGAAAGCGGATTCATATATTTGAATAGGAGATCATAGTGTTTTAAACATTGCATGCATGAATATAGCGGTGATACACGTGTTGTGCACATGTTATACCATAATGTGATAATGCATGGCATTTGCAACTCACAGCTAAATGCCGAACAATCTAAACCATACTATACATCAAACAATCTCACATTTTATTTGAATTTGTGATACTGTGTGGCGTTTTCACCTTACAACTAAATATCGAACAATCTAAACAATACTATATATCGAACATTCTCACATTTTATTTGTATTTGTGGTAATGTGTGGTGTTTGCAACTCACATCTAAATACTTGTAGGCGTAGGGGGAGGGGCACCATACATAATGTGATAAACACATTATACATATGAGACATGGTTTAGATTATGAAGGTCTAGCTAGAGCTAGAAATGTAATGTGATTTGAAATCAAAATAAAGTGGATTCAAAACATCTAGTTCGAGTTCATATAGTACACATAGTTCATATGTAACTCGAGACTAATCATGTGGTGTGCTGTGAAGATAATACACAAACGATGGTTTAACTTGACAATAATGATGATTGTAGATCTTATTAAAACATAGAAACGAATTCAAATGCTTTGACTTCACAACAATCATTACTGTAGATCTTATTCAAATAGAGAAACGAATTCAAATGTAGTTCATATTGAAGCGGTAGTATATACGTTTGGAATGCAGTAAAACGTTCATTTGAGTAGTAGGTTGCATGCATTATACACGTAGCGAAATATTTTAATTGAACATAACATGAATTCAAAGTTTTGAATGACATTTGTAGTTCGCATTGATTTGGTACAGTACACGTTAGGCTTGTCCGGAAATTTCAACCCGCGCCTTGTTAGCCCGAAATATTTAAGATATATCTTTGTCTCGTTGTGCTCCGACAACTCCCTCCATCTCAACCCGCGCCTTGCTATTCCGAAATTACAACGCGCGCGAAAACTCCCTTCTCCTGTGAATTCCCGACACGCAAAATGCCCGTGGTACCCCTGAACCAAAAGAACTGCCTCAAATCGGTGGGGGTACTTTCATAACTTACCCCACATTTCGGACAAGCGCGTCTCTAAGCCATGGTTCCCCACTGCCATCCCATCCGCCCACCCATTCGTACACTGAGGCCGCAAAAACCCGCGATGAAACCCCACACCCTGCTCCGTCCGCCACCCAGCCGGAGCCTCTTCCCCGACGACGTCGTCCACAGCAACACCTCGACGTCCCTCATCCACCGTACCGGATGAGGATCCGTCGTTGATCTCATTGTCCCGCCGGTTCAGCCAACCCGTCCTCCGCCTCCAAGGAGCTGCCCTAACGTTCCCCTCGTCTTTTGCGCCACCTCCATTCCCACACCGCCATCTTCACCTGCAGCACCGGAAGAGAATCATCATCACCGTTTCCTCGGATGAAGTTGCGGCCTAATCGGCGCCACCAAAGAGGTTGTACACTAATCATCACATTTTCTTCTTGATTAGATCTCACGGTGCTGCTGGCGCTCGGTCCTGAGCCGACACGGCGCGGCTCCATCCACGGCGGCATCGTCGGCCACTTCCTCCACGGCGTCGCTCCCTCGGCGGCGACGTCCACATCAGTAGGAGTTGCTGCTGCTTTAGCTCTCGCTCGCGCTTCTGCTCTGCTCTTGCTCTCTATCACCTGCCTGGTCTGCTCTTGCTATTGCTCTTGCTCGTGCTGCTGCCCTCGCTCTTGCTCTTGCTTGCGATGCTGCTCCGATTTAGCTACACTTCAGTCGACTGAATCGACTTTTGGGTCAGTCGATTTTCAGGGGGTGGGGGGCTCACTGGGGTGAAGGAAGAACCAGCCGCAGCAGGGAGGGGGGCTCGCCGGAGAGGTACCCCACTATCTATCTTAGGGTTCAGGATGGGGGCGGTGGTCGCCGACGGTGGCGGGGCGTTGGCGGGGCGGTGGCGTGGGGATCGCCGGAGAAAAAGCTCGGCACGGGGGCCTAGAGGGATGGTCGGGGCGGCGGCGGACCAGCGGTGGGGACTATTTTCAGGGCGGGCGGGGTGGCGCACCACCGGCCGCGGGCGGCGGGGGGCTGCTGTTTGGCCGGTGGTGGCTAGCGGCTCAGGGGGTGGAGGTTGAAGATGAACCGCAGGCCCTTGATTTCGTATCCAACGGCTGCAAAATTGACTGACCAGAGATGAAAAAGTCAGTCGACCGACGTGTAGCCTCACCTTGCTAATGCGTTCGGTTTCGACAGTTAAGTTCAGAGATGAGCGGCTGATGTATTTTACATCTAGCACTTTGTGGTTATGTATTTTACGTCATGTATTGGAGATGCTATTAGAATTCCACTCAGGTTAATGTTGTTCATTGTCTCTCTTGTCCTGCTTCAGCCTCGGCGTCGTACAACTTACCGGAGCTGCTCCAACGATGAAACCCTCCATCACAGCGGAGCAGTACCTTGGGCTCCATCTCCAGACGCCTAAGATCTTCTTCCCCTCCTCCGACAGCAAAGTCAGCCAGAGCATCCTCACCGGCCAAACCAATCACGCTGAGATCGACATGGCTTCGCCAAAGAGGTTGTACACTTGTTGCATCTCTTTTTTACTCTACATGTTATGTATATTGTCCACTGAGCACACGGATTTGTTCCTTTCGTGTCTCCTTGAAAGAAAAAGCGTAGGAATTTTAATTTTCACTTGTCCTCCTTTTCAAATTCCTATTCATGAAGCACAAGACTAAGAGATAGTAGCATAATAGCATTATAACCGTACATTTTCTTGTGGTTTGACTTAATCTCACCATGCTTCTTTGCATCCTGTGATCTTCCAATTGTTGTGAATCAAACACCCAGATTGGCAGAAATCCTGTGTTTTTAAATTCTCTGTTTTGCACGTGCATTCCTATCATATTCATGTCTATTTCCTATCCCTGCATTGTTGGAATCCTCCAATTCAAACGAGCCCTTACAGAATTACTTCTCTTACAGATAGTTGTCAAAGAAAACCTTGCGTGGTTTGTCCCGCTCCTGCTGCACCGTCGTCCACCCCAACTCAGCTGCTCCAACGACGGAAGGGTCCAGCACAGCAGGGATCCGGCCTCCAGACTGTCTTTCGCCGCCTCAGATCTTCTTCCCCGCAGCTGGCAGCCATGAAAACAGCATTACCATCATCAACCGAGCAGATGACCTCGAGGACTACATAGGTCCGCAAGAGAGGTCGCACTCTTTCGTGTCTGCTTACGTTATGCGTCGCTTAATATTACATGCTACTTTATCGTCCTGTTCACCGATTAGACTCTGAGTCAGCTCCAAACTAATGGTCAAACTTGAGTTTTTAAATGGTTGTGGGGTACATATCGGGGCCGCTATCAATAGTATCTATCTACTATCTGGTTAATCTCCGGTGTCTACTATGAGTTTCATGTTGGGTGTGAAACAAACAATAAAGAAGCCATCATCTGTATTTTTTAACTGAAGCCATTATCTGCCTGCTATTATTGGTTTTGGGTCTATCCACAGGTTTCTACCATAACTCTGGATTTCTGCATGCACTCCTTACATAATGTCACTATGTTTTATTCCTATGCATGACAGTTATTGTAAACAATGGAACTGAACATGTAGAGCAAAAGAGACGAGCCTTGCATGGCAATAAAATTTCATCCAGACGTTTTTTTTACTGTGTATTTCATCCAGACGTTGCTCCATGGTAGGCGCAAAGGCAGGCCCCCTCCACGCATTTTGGATTGTAATCGAGAGGAAGATATCTGTTCTTAGGAGGATTCAGAAGGAGAAGACAACTCCTATTTACCCCCTGAGGTCTTCGCTCTAACTTGGCATGCTGATGTTGGTTATATCATGCATATGGTGTCTTGCATTGCTTACTTTATACATCAAATATGTCATCTGCTTAGTTTAGACATCCTTTGTGCGAATGCCATCTGTTTAGTTTATTCATCGTTTATGTGAATTATGCAACGCCATCTTGTTTAGCCAGGCATCATATATGTGAATTTTGCAATACCATCCTGCTTAGCCAGTCATCTTAGATGTAAATTATATCAGGTCATCCTTTTTTTTCGTTACATATTACATTTGTCAACAATGTTAGTACATTCAACTGCTCTGCGTGTGCATCAGCCATTTGACACGGTGATGGCAAATTCTGGAGTGAAAACAAGGTCTTCAGAGCAGACTATGTTATCTGACGAAGCGCATATCTCGTTGGTTACGGATGACCAATCCTATCCCCCCCCCCCGAGGTGTATGCTCTAACTTGGCAGGGTTATGTTGCTCATATCATGTGTATGGTGTCTCGCATTGCTATGTCATTTGATTAGTTTAGACATGCTTTGTGTGAATGCCACCTGTTCAGTGTCTAATTACCATATATGTGAATTATGCATTGCCATCTTGTTGCAAGACATTATATATGTGAATTATAAAATGCTATCTTGTTGTAAAGGCATTATATATGTGAATTATGCAATGCCATGCTGTTTAGCCAATCATCATGTATGTGAATTATATCATTGTGACGCCCTCGATTCAATCGTACACTAATCATACACGCAAATGTGTACGATCAAGATCAAGGACTCACGGGAAAATATCACAACACAACTCTCGACACAAATTAAAATAATACAAGCTTTATATTACAAGCCAGGGGCCTCAAGGGCTCGAATACACAAGAGTCAGCGGAAGCAACAATATCTTAGTACAAACATGAGTTAGACAAGTCTGCCTTAAGAAGGCTAACACAAAAGCAACAACGGTCGAAAAGGCAAGGCCTCCTGTATGGGAGCCTCCTAACTACTCCTGGTCGTTGTCGGTCTCCACGTAGTAGCAGGCATCAGCGGTGGCATCTGGCTCCTGAGCTCCGACATCTGGTTGCATCAACTGGAAAGAAGAAGAAAGGGGGAAAAGGGGGAGCAAAGCAACCGCGAGTACTCATCCAAAGTACTCACAAGCAAGGATCTACACTACATATGCAACATTATGAAAGGAAGGCTGTATATGTGGACTGGGCTGCAGAAATGCCAGAATAGAGAGAAGGCCTAGTACTATCGAAGACTAGCATCTTCAGCATCTTCAAGCATCTTGCAGCATTAGAAGAGATAAGAGTAGCATAAAGTAAAGTAGTAACAATGTTATCAACCTCGGCCAGAGATCCTTTCTCGACTCCCTGCGAGAAAGCAATCCCAGAGCCATACTATCTAGTTATCATCACAATCCATTTCTCATCACAAGTATCCGGTTCTAGTTGGTGTCGATCGGGATACAACTCCGAGTGTCCGTTACCATAGGACAGGCTATCGATAGATGTTTTCTTCCCTGCAGGGGTGCACCAACTTACCCACCACGCTCGATTAACTCCGGCCGGACACACTTTCCTGGGTCATGCCCGGCCTCGGCCAAACAATACGCCGCAACTCGACCTAGGCTTAATAGAGAGGTCAGCACGCCAGACTAAACCTATGCCCCCAGGGGTCATGGGCCATCTCCTCAGGAACTCCTGCACGTTGCGTGGGCAGCCGATGAGCAGACCTTGCTACCTCCTTCAACAAGGCAGGTGCTTACGCAGTCCAACCCGGCACGCGCCGCTCAGTCGCTGACGTCTATTAAGCTTCGGCTGATGCATACGACGCAGAACGCCCATACTATGCCCACGTGATGGTTAGTGCTATCAGGCCAGAGGCCCCTCGGATCAAATATCCAAATCATAGTGGATTAGGAACGCGCGGTAACAAGCAGAGACTCACGAAAGATGTGACCCCGTTGCCCCGTCTCGAGGACTTGCGGCAAGGGCTAGGAATGCCCGGCCACGCCTCGTAATTATCTTGCGGGCACCCTCCAGGTCAACCCGACTCCACATCACTCGCAATTAAGCTCGCGTGGGTACCCCTCAGGGTCGACCCGTCTTTCTAAGTAACAGTGGTAAAGTCCAAGTATCTGTGTGTCCAAACATCAAGGGGAAAACCCGAGGAATCACCCCCGATGAATTCCACTAGATGTAATCATCAAGGTGAACGTAAGAGGAATCACCGCCGAGGTTCACACTTGAGGGGTTGCACGACAGAGTCGTATCGGAAGTGGTTAAGGAGGAAATCACCCTCGATGACCACGACCGAATGACTACACTACAGGGTTAACATCAGAAGTGCTGAAGAGGTCTCACCCTCGGTACTCGATAGTAAACCAGTAGTGTCGAACAACTAAGGCAAAGTGATGTGCGGTGCCGGGGCCTGGTCTTCGATCCCGTTGACCGGGTCTTCGATGATGAAGCAGGGGCAACAAGGACAAGGTGGGGGTCACTGATGGGTCACTAACCAACCTATACTAAGCAGTTTAGGATAAGCAGGTAGGTAACAATGAGCAGGTTACAAAAGCAGGCTATGCATCAGAATAGGAGCAAACAATAACAGTAGCAAAATCTAATGCAAGCATGAGAGAATGGAATGGCGATATCGGGATGATCAAAGGGGGGCTTGCCTGGTTGCTCTGGCAAGGAGGGGTTGTCGGTGACGTAGTCGAACACAGGGGCATCAACATCGTCACGGGGTCTACCAAAGAGAAGAGGGGGGAGAAACAGTAAATACATAGCAAGCAAGTGCATAACAGGACAACAGGTAGAGCTAGGCGTGTTCTAACGCGGTGCTACACGATACCGATGAAGGGGGAATTCAACCGGGAATGTTTTCCCGGTCCAAACCTGTGTCAGACAGATGACCGGAGGGAGAAAGTTCCATGTTCAGATAGTTAGAGGCATCTGACAGGTAAACGGACCGCGAGTTCGGATTCGTCTCGTCGTTCTGAGCAACTTTCATGTATAACACTTTTTCATCCGAGTTACGGATTAATTTATATGATTTTCAATGTTTAAATAGTTTTCTAATATTCTCTAGAATATTTTTAATTCGAAATTAAATGGGAAAAGGCTATGGGTACACAGAAGTGTACCCAGCCAGTGTATGGCAGGTAGGGCCAGTTGACTTGGTCAACTGCCCAGTCAGCATTGACTGGTCAAAGTGAACAGTGCAGGTGGGACCTACTTGTCAAGGACTTAGCTATTTTTATCTAATTTAGCAATTTAATCTAATAGTTGGTCCCACATGCCTTCTACTATTAGACTAATTAACTGCTACTACTAATTAATCTACCTAGCAAGCACGGCCACACACGGCTGTGGCACAGCCAGCCACACACACACCACACACACACGACACACATACATGTTGGGGAACGTAGTAATTTCAAAATTTTCCTACGCACACGCAAGATCATGGTGATGCATAGCAACGAGAGAGGAGAGTGTGGTCTACGTACCCTCGTAGACCGAAGCGGAAGCGTTGACGCAACGTAGAGGAAGTAGTCGTACGTCTTCCCGGTCCAACCGATCCAAGCACCGTTACTCCGGCACCTCCGAGTTCTTGACACACGTACAGCTCGATGACACACCCTGGGCTCCGATCCAGCAAAGCTTCGGGGAGGAGTTCCGTCAGCACGACGGCGTGGTGACGATCTTGATGTTCAACCGTCGCAGGGCTTCGCCTAAGCACCGCTACAATATGACCGAGGTGTAATATCGTGAAGGGGGGCACCGCACACGGCTAAGGAACGATCACGAAGATCAAATTGTGTGTTCTAGGGTGCCCCCTGCCCCCGTATATAAAGGAGGGAGGGGGGAGGCCGGCCGGCCCTATAGGGCGCGCCAAAGGGAGGGGGAGTCCTCCTCCTAGTGGGAGTAGGACTCCCCTTTCCTAGTCCAACTAGGAAGAGAGAGGGGGAAGGAAAGAGAGGGAGAGGGAGAGGGAAAGGGGGGCCGCGCCCCGCACCCCTCCTAGTCCTATTCGGACTCCCCATGAGGGGGGCGCGCCACCTCCTGGGCTACTGCCCTCTCTCTCCCCTCAGGCCCACTAAGGCCCAATACTTCCCCGGGGGGTTCCGGTAACCCCTCCGGCACTCCGGTTTTCTCCGAAACCACTTGGAACAATTCCGTTGTCCGAATATAGCCGTCCAATATATCGATCTTTATGTCTCGACCATTTCGAGACTCCTCGTTATGTCCATGATCACATCCGGGACTCCGAACAACCTTCGGTACATCAAAATACATAAACTCATAATAAAACTGTCATCGTAACTTTAAGCGTGCGGACCCTACGGTTCGAGAACAATGTAGACATGACCGAGACATGTCTCCGGTCAATAACCAATAGCGGGACCTGGATGCCCATATTGGCTCCTACATATTCTACGAAGACCCTTATCGGTCTGACCGCATAACAACATACGTTGTTCCCTTTGTCATCGATACGTTACTTGCCCGAGATTCGATCGTCAGTATCCAATACCTAGTTCATTCTCGTTACCGGCAAGTCTCTTTACTCGTTCCGTAATACATCATCTCACAACTAACATATTAGTTGCAATGCTTGCAAGGCTTATGTGATGTGCATTACCGAGAGGGCCCAAAGATACCTCTCCGACTATCGGAGTGACAAATCCTAATCTCGAAATACGCCAACCCAACAAGTACCTTTGGAGACACCTGTAGAGCACCTTTATAATCACCCAGTTACTTGTGACGTTTGGCAGCACACAAAGTGTTCCTCCGGTAAACGGGAGTTGCATAATCTCATAGTCATAGGAACATGTATAAGTCATGAAGAAAGCAATAGCAACATACTAAACGATCGGGTGCTAAGCTAATGGAATGGGTCATGTCAATCAGATCATCTATCTATACTTATAATAATTATGGACTTCCTAGAAATTCCCACGTTAATTAGAATTTACGAGCCGTTTATCTGGTGGGGCCGAACTATAACCGTGTAGATCTTTCTATTTTTTTCTGGATTAATGAATAAAAAATATAAAATGCAAACAATAGAAACCATTCATCTGGTGGGACCAAATTATGATCGTTGAGATTATTTGGAAATAAAAAGTTAACAAGGAAAATTACTCTCCCACGTAAGAAAGGCAATGTTTAGAAGGATTCCTCACAAGGCAACCACGTGATTCCTTACAAATTCTTCGCATGTTCCTTTTCTATCCGTAAAGTTTTTTTTTTCCTATTATGAGCCAATCTGGAATCTGGGATGCATATCTTCGAAGTAAAAATAATTTTAAAAATAAGTTAACAACGAAAATTACTCCCACAGCGAAGAAAAGGCAAGATGTAAAAAAAATCAAAGAAAAGGCAATCACGTAAGTTAAAGGGATTTCTCACAAAAAAAACCAATCACCTTAAAAAGGAATCCTGAAAAATCTTCTCCCCGTTCATTTTGTATTGTTCCGTTGAGATTTTTTCCTATTATATCTGTCAAGATGGACTGTTCGATGCATATCCGCGTAGGCGATTTGAGATTTACATTGTATTCAAAGGCAGTGGCATAGACCAACAACACAATGAAGCCTAATCAATATCGTTAATGAGGTGGAGTCGCCTTCATATCTCTCCTCGGCGCACCACTGAGAGCCATGCTGCGATGTAACTCTAGCTGGTGGGAATCTCCGTCCTGGCCGCAATAGGCTTCGCTGCCACTGGACGCCCGATCGTTCCTGGCGTATGTCTTGGGAGAAACAGGCGACACTGCTGGATTCCTAATAGCTCCGTCGATGCCGGGTCAGGAGCCGCTGAATACACCAACACCCTTCATTCACAAGACATCGGGATCAGCCCTGCCACTGAACACGGGCTAAGCTGGAATCCCGTTCCATCCATAGCACGCGTTCGTCATAGAAATATTGATGAAAGGCAGTCCGAGTGTGTGGCATACTGGCCTGTACTTTACGTGTGTATGGCTCTCTCATCTCTATGTTCTTCTCAGATGTGAGTTTTTGGAGGTGACTGGAGCATGCATGCTAGGTGCTCATGATGAGGTGGAGTTGCTTCCATCTCCTCCATGGCTCTCCAAATCCCCACCCCCTGGATCTGAGGGCAGCTATCACCCGTGAGCCGTGTTGCATGCGTTAGGTTGAGAAGAGATCGTATAGTCGATGTGAGATGCTTGCGGATGTGTTGCTATTTGACTGCCATCCTTGCATGTATGTGTTGTTTGTCATAACACAAAACATCAAAGAGCGGACAGAACAAGGATCGACCATCCAAGAGAGGATTAATCACCCTTATTTTCTATCATATATGTGGATTGTAAGTAAACAGTATTTTCCATCTAAATATCTAACTGTACAATGCAGGTCGTTTCACTTTGATGTTTATAGTTGTTCTACTGCACTTGGAAAACTACTAATATTAATGTGAGAAATATCATGTCGCTTCGAATCTGATAGTAGAATTTGATTCAGTTAGATCTTTTTTTATATATTTGCTGTTTGGATTTGGATTCCAACATCCAAGTGAAGCTAATATAGTGTTCTGTTGATGCAAAGGGTCGCAGGTTGTACAGACTTGCTGTTCTAATTCATTGAGCGCCTTGCATGTTGAACCATTTTGCTCATTAATGTATGTTGTAAGATGGAATATCAAAGAGCTGGCAACAACAAAATATGTGTTATCAAAGAGAGGATGTTGTCACTGTTGTTGGCCTTCATATATGAAGGTTGTAAGTGTACTTTGTTTTCTATCTAATTTTATAAGTGTACGATATAAGTTGTTGCACTTTGATATTTCCCATACATATCCTATTGCTTTGAATCTGATAATCCATTTTCACGCACTTAGATAAAAAAATATTGATGTCCAGATTTGGATTACAAGGGAAGCTAATATAATTTGTGTTCGTGCAAAGGACAAAAAATTGTAGAGGCTTACAATTCTGTTAGACTTCATGGTTGCATAGCCATTCTGTTCGTTACATCCTAAGATGGATTATCCAAGAGATGCCCAGAAAGATGGATTATACAGGAGAGGATGTTCTCACAGTTATTCGCCTTTATATATCCGGGTTGTAAGTGAATTCTTTATCTCATCTATAATTTAATTCTATGATGTAATATGTTGTCTTTTGAGAGTTCCTATATATCTTGCCAGTGTTATTCATTGAGATTTCTAACCACTCTTGCAGGAAACACTTGATGTAAAATATATGACCTCTAGGACTCCATGGTAAGGCTACTCATATCAAACAAATTGATTGTGCTGGAATTGCTTCATAACAAGTTATCAGGATAAGTGGGCAGCCCTTACATAAAAAAATGTAATGCACGACAGGCATGGTGGAGATTAACCTACTTTCAATAGAGACATGTATCATGAGTTAAGATCGTGAGAAAACCATTGTTTAGGTTGAAAATCAGATAAGAAAGTGTCCATGAAATTCTGACATACTTGCCAACTTAAGTTAGTTGGTTAAGATTAGGAAGAAAATTAATTGTCTGAATATGTCTCGATATCCATTGATATAAGAATATATTAGTTCTCCATTACCGACATTGGCAATTTCAAAGTGTTTTTCTAATTAGCTGATATACAAACTGATCTGACGTGTCATATCAAAGCTTGGCGTTTGCATAATATACCGTGGAATAACCTGAAAATCCTGGCAAGTAGTATTTTAGTCATCAACGCATGCACCTACATGGGCTACCAGTTGTACATATTCTACATTAATACTAAATATTGTTATGAATTTTTTAGGCACACTAGATTCATACTCTCCAAATTTTTGTCATCATGTTCGTTCACAAGTTGTAGACTTCCGCATTATTATTGAGACTGGTAATACTTTATGTTTTTACTAAGTACTATATAATTAGGTGTGTTATTAATTAGTAATACATGATTAACTCTGTAGAAAGTAAAATGTTAAGTATCTAAGCCGGCCGGAAAAAATTATGAACAAGTAATAGTCAGTATCTTCAAAATATATATGTAAAATAACTAAAATACTTTGGTACTATTTTCAGCAAGCAAATATAACCAATTTTGGAGTATGTATTACACACACACAGACACACTAGCCCGTGCGAATGAACCTTAATTTTTTGGGTGCTCTTGAGGTATTAAATCTGGAACCTCTCGCCCAGCTCTTCTGCTCCGTTGGCTTCAGCCTCCCCAGCAGCTTTGAGGCACCTCAGCCCAGCCGTCGGCTTCGCCACACACCGAGCTACTCAGCATGTACCTCAGCAACGCCCCAGTCGAAACTCAAAACAACCACGGCCATGTCATGAGATCTCACCATTGGGCAGCCCGCAGTTCCTGCAGTGTGTCGTCAAGGACCTCATCACTTCAGGAGAAGATCATGAAGTTCCGCAAGGAAGTGATTGGCGGTGTTCTTCAACTTCTTCTACGAGTTATTAACTGGTGATTGATTTTTCGATTTTTCTTTCAAATAACACATGTCATAACTATGAGTGATTTAAAAAAATTTACTCCCTCCAAAATTCATCATGTTCGTTCACAAGTTATAGACTTCCGCATTATTATTGAGACTGGTAATACTTTATGTTTTTACTGAGTACTATATAATTAGGTGTGTTATTAATTAGTAATACATGATTAACTCTGTAGAAAGTAAAATGTTA
Organism: Aegilops umbellulata; assembly: GCA_032464435.1. NCBI lineage: Eukaryota > Viridiplantae > Streptophyta > Magnoliopsida > Poales > Poaceae > Aegilops > Aegilops umbellulata. The sequence continues at coordinate 442,365,448 of CP136059.1, read as the reverse complement.
AGTATCTGAGCCGGCCGAAAAAAATTATGAACAATTAATAGTCACTATCTTCAAAATATATATGTAAAATAACTAAAATACTTTGGTACTATTTTCAGCAAGCAAATATAACCAATTTTGGAGTATGTATTACACACACACAGACACACTAGCCCGTGCGAATGCACGGGTTGGCGACTAGTTCAACTAATGATGTGACCTCGTTAATCGAATAACAACTCTTTGTTCATGGTTAGGAAACACAACCATCTTTGATTAACGAGCTAGTCAAGTAGAGGCATACTAGTGACACTCTGTTTGTTTATATATTCACACATGTATTATGTTTCCGGTTAATACAATTCTAGCATGAATAATAAACATTTATCATGATATATGAGGAAATAAATAATAACTTTATCATTGCCTCTAGGGCATATTTCCTTCAGTCTCCCACTTGCACTAGAGTCAATAATCTAGATTACACAGTAATGATTCTAACACCCATGGAGTTTTGGTGCTGATCATGTTTTGCTCGTGGAAGAGGCTTAGTCAACGGGTCTGCTACATTCAGATCCGTATGTATCTTGCAAATCTCTATGTCTCCCACCTGGACTAGATCCCGGATGGAATTGAAGCGTCTCTTGATGTGATTGGTTCTCTTGTGAAATCTGGATTCCTTTGCCAAGGCAATTGCACCAGTATTGTCACAAAAGATTTTCATTGGACCCGATGCACTAGGTATGACACCTAGATCGGATATGAACTCCTTCATCCAGACTCCTTCGTTTGCTGCTTCCGAAGCAGCTATGTACTCCGCTTCACATGTAGATCCCGCCACGACGCTTTGTTTAGAACTGCACTAACTGACAGCTCCACCATTTAATGTAAACACGTATCCGGTTTGCGATTTAGAATCGTTCGGATCAGTGTCAAAGCTTGCATCAACGTAACTGTTTACGATGAGCTCTTTGTCACCTACATATACAAGAAACATATCCTTAGTCCTTTTCAGGTACTTCAGGATGTTCTTGACTGCTGTCCAGTGATCCACTCCTGGATCACTTTGGTAACTCCCTGCTAAACTTATAGCAAGGCACACATCAGATCTGGTACACAGCATTGCATACATGATAGAGCCTATGGCTGAAGCATAGGGAACATCTTTCATTTTCTCTCTATCTTCTGCAGTGGTCGGGCATTGAGTCTTACTCAACTTCACACCTTGTAGCACAGGCAAGAACCCTTTCTTTGCTTGATCCATTTTGAACTTCTTCAAAACTTTGTCAAGGTATGTGCTTTGTGAAAGTCCAATTAAGCGTCTTGATCTATCTCTATAGATCTTGATGCCCAATATGTAAGCAGCTTCACCGAGGTCTTTCATTGAAAAATTCTTATTCAAGTATCCCTTTATGCTATCCAGAAATTCTATATCATTTCCGATTAGTAATATGTCATCCACATATAATATCAGAAATGCTACAGAGCTCCCACTCACTTTCTTGTAAATACAAGCTTCTCCAAAAGTCTGTACAAACCCAAATGCTTTGATCACACTATCAAAGCGTTTATTCCAACTCCGAGAGGCTTGCACCAGTCCATAAATGGATCACTGGAGCTTGCACACTTTGTTAGCTCCTTTTGGATCGATAAAACCTTCTGGTTGTATCATATACAACTCTTCTTCTAGAAAACCATTCAGGAATGCAGTTTTTACATCCATCTGCCAAATTTCATAATCATAAAATGCGGCAATTGCTAACATGATTCGGACAGACTTAAGCATCGCTACGGGTGAGAAGGTCTCATCGTAGTCAATCCCTTGAACTTGTCGAAAACCTTTTGCGACAAGTCGAGCTTTGTAGACAGTAACATTGCCGTTAGCGTCAGTCTTCTTCTTGAAGATCCATTTATTCTCAATTGCTTGCCGACCATCGGGCAAGTCAACCAAAGTCCACACTTTGTTCTCATACATGGATCCCATCTCATATTTCATGGCTTCAAGCCATTTTGCAGAATCTGGGCTCACCATCGCTTCTTCATAGTTCGTAGGTTCATCATGATCTAGTAGCATGACTTCTAGAACAGGATTGCCGTACCACTCTGGTGCGGATCTTACTCTGGTTGATCTACGAGGTTCTGTAGTAACTTGATCTGAAGTTCCATGATCATCATCATTAACTTCCTCACTAATTGGTTTAGACGTCACAGAAACTGGTTCCTGTGATGTGCTATTTCCCAATAAGGGAGCAGGTACAGTTACCTCATCAAGTTCTACTTTCCTCCCACTCACTTCTTTCGAGAGAAACTCCTTCTCTAGAAAGGATCCGTTTTTAGCAACGAATGTCTTGCCTTCGGATCTGTGATAGAAGGTGTACCCAACAGTTTCCTTTGGGTATCCTATGAAAACACATTTCTCCGATTTGGGTTCGCGCTTATCAGGTTGAAGCTTTTTCACATAAGTATCGCAGCCCCAAACTTTAAGAAACGACAACTTTGGTTTCTTGCCAAACCATAGTTCATAAGGCGTCGTCTCAACGGATTTTGATGGTGTTCTATTTAACGTGAATGCGGCCATCTCTAAAGCATAACCCCAAAACAATAGTGGTAAATCTGTAAGAGACATCATAGATCGCACCATATCAAGTAAAGTACGATTACGACGTTCGGACACACCATTACGTTGTGGTGTTCCGGGTGGCGTGAGTTGCGAAACTATTCCGCATTGTTTCAAATGTAGACCAAACTCGTAACACAAATATTCTCCTCCACGATCAGATCGTAGAAACTTTATTTTCTTGTTACGATGATTTTCAACTTCACTCTGAAATTCTTTGAACTTTTCAAATGTTTTAGACTATGCTTCATTAAGTAGATATACCCATATCTGCTTAAATCATCTGTGAAGGTGAGAAAATAACGATATCCGCCACGAGCTTCAATATTCATCGGACCACATACATCTGTATGTATGATTTCCAACAAATCTGTTGCTCTCTCCATAGTACCGGAGAACGGTGTTTTAGTCATCTTGCCTATGAGGCACAGTTCGCAAGTACCAAGTGATTCATAATCAAGTGGTTCCAAAAGTCCATCAGTATGGAGTTTCTTCATGCGCTTTACACCGATATGACCTAAACGGCAGTGCCACAAATAAGTTGCACTATCATTATCAACTCTGCATCTTTTGGTTTCAACATTATGAATATGTGTATCACTACTATCGAGATTCATCAAAAATAGACCACTCTTCAAGGGTGTATGACCATAAAAGATATTACTCATATAAATAGAACAACCATTATTCTCTGATTTAAATGAATAACCGTCTCGCATCAAACAAGATCCAGATATAATGTTCATGCTCAACGCTGGCACCAAATAACAATTATTTAGGTCTAATACTAATCCCGAAGGTAGATGTAGAGGTAGCGTGCCGACCGCGATCACATCGACTTTGGAACCATTTCCCACGCGCATCGTCACCTCGTCCTTTGCCAGTGTTCGCTTTATCCGTAGTCCCTGTTTCGAGTTGCAAATATTAGCAACAGAACCAGTATCAAATACCCAGGTGCTACTGCGAGCTCTAGTAAGGTACACATCAATAACATGTATATCACATATACCTTTGTTCACCTTGCCATCCTTCTTATCCGCCAAATACTTGGGGCAGTTCCGCTTCCAATGACCAGTCTGCTTGCAGTAGAAGCACTCAGTTTCAGGCTTAGGTCCAGACTTGGGTTTCTTCTCTTGAGCAGCAACTTGCTTGCTGTTCTTCTTGAAGTTCCCCTTCTTTTTCCCTTTGCCCTTTTTCTTGAAACTAGTGGTCTTGTTGACCATCAACACTTGATGCTCCTTCTTGATTTCTACCTCCGCAGCCTTTAGCATTGCGAAGAGCTCGGGAATCGTATTATCCATCCCTTGCATATTATAGTTCATCACGAAGCCTTTGTAGCTTGGTGGAAGTGATTGGAGAATTCTGTCAATGACGCAATCATCCGGAAGATTAACTCCCAGTTGAATCAAGTGATTACAATACCCAGACATTTTGAGTATATGCTCACTGACAGAACTATTCTCCTCCATCTTGCAGCTATAGAACTTATTGGAGACTTCATATCTCTCAATCCGGGCATTCTGTTGGAATATTAACTTCAACTCCTGGAACATCTCATATACCCCATGACGTTCAAAACGCTGTTGAAGTCCCGGTTCTAAGCCGTAAAGCATGGCACACTGAACTATTGAGTAGTCATCAGCTTTGCTCTGCCAGACGTTCATAACATCTGGTGTTGCTCCTGCAGCAGGCCTGGCACCCAGCGGTGCTTCCAGGACGTAATTCTTCTGTGCAGCAATGAGGATAATCCTCAAGTTACGGACCCAGTCCGTGTAATTGCTACCATCATCTTTCAACTTTGCTTTCTCAAGGAACGCATTAAAATTCAACGGAACAACAGCACGGGCCATCTATCTACAATCAACATAAACAAGCAAGATACTATCAGGGACTAAGTTCATGATAAATTTAAGTTCAATTAATCATATTACTTAAGAACTCCCACTTAGATAGACATCCCTCTAATCTTCTAAGTGATCACGTGATCCAAATCAACTAAACCATAACCGATCATCACGTGAAATGGATTAGTCTTCAATGGTGAACATCATTATGTTGATCATATCTACTATATGATTCACGCTCGACCTTTCAGTCTCCGTGTTCCGAGGCCATATCTACATATGCTAGGCTCGTCAAGTATAACCCGAGTATTCTGCGTGTGCAAAACTGGCTTGAACCCGTTGTAGATGGACGTAGAGCTTATCACACCCGATCATCACGTGGTGTCTGGGCACGACGAACTTTGGCAACTGTGCATACTCAGGGAGAACACTTCTTGATAATTTAGTGAGAGATCATCTTATAATGCTACCGTCAATCAAAGCAAGATAAGATGCATAAAAAGATAAACATCACATGCAATCAATATAAGTGATATGATATGGCCATCATCATCTTGTGCTTGTGATCTCCATCTCCGAAGCACCGTCATGATCACCATCGTCATTGGCGCGACACCTTGATCTCCATCGTAGCATCGTTGTCGTCTCGCCAATCTTATGCTTCTACGACTATCGCTACCGCTTAGTGATAAAGTAAAGCATTACAGGGCGATTGCATTGCATACAATAAAGCGACAACCATATGGCTCCAGCCAGTTGCCGATAACTCAGTTACAAAGCATGATCATCTCATACAATAAAATTTAGCATCATGCCTTGACCATATCACATCACAACATGCCCTGCAAAAACAAGTTAGAAGTCCTCTACTTTGTTTGTTGCAAGTTTTACGTGGCTGCTACGGGCTTAAGCAAGAACCAATCTCACCTACGCATCAAAACCACAACGATAGTTTGTCAAGTTGATGCCGTTTTAACCTTCGCAAGGACCGGGCGTAGCCACACTCAGTTCAACTAAAGTTGGAGAAACTGACACCCGCCAGCCACCTGTGTGCAAAGCACGGCGGTAGAACCAGTCTCGCGTAAGCGTACGCGTAATGTCGGTCCGGGCCGCTTCATCCAACAATACCGCCGAACCAAAGTATGACATGCTGGTAGGCAGTATGACTTATATCGCCCACAACTCACTTGTGTTCTACTCATGCATATAACATCAAACCATAAAAACCTAGGCTCGGATGCCACTGTTGGGGAACGTAGTAATTTCAAAATTTTCCTACGCACACGCAAGATCATGGTGATGCATAGCAACGAGAGGGGAGAGTGTGGTCTACGTACCCTCGTAGACCGAAGCGGAAGCATTGACGCAACATAGAGGAAGTAGTCGTACGTCTTCCCGGTCCAGCCGATCCAAGCACCGTTACTCCGGCACCTCCGAGTTCTTGACACACGTACAGCTCGATGACACACCCCGGGCTCCGATCCAGCAAAGCTTCGGGGAGGAGTTCCGTCAGCACGACGGCGTGGTGACGATCTTGATGTTCAACCGTCGCAGGGCTTCGCCTAAGCACCGCTACAATATGACCGAGGTGTAATATCGTGGAGGGGGGCACCGCACACGGCTAAGGAACGATCACGAAGATCAACTTGTGTGTTCTAGGGTGCCCCCCTGCCCCCGTATATAAAGGAGGGAGGGGGAGGCCGGCCGGCCCTATGGGGCGCGCCAAAGGGAGGGGGATTCCTCCTCCTAGTGGGAGTAGGACTCCCCTTTCCTAGTCCAACTAGGAAGAGAGAGGGGGAAGGAAAGAGAGGGAGAGGGAGAGGGAAAGGGGGGCCGCCCCCCCCCCTCCTAGTCCTATTCGGACTCCCCATGAGGGGGGCGCCACCTCCTGGGTTGCTGCCCTCTCTCTCCCCTCTGGCCCACTAAGGCCCAATACTTCCCCGGGGGTTCCGGTAACCCCTCCGGCACTCCGGCTTTCTCCGAAACCACTTGGAACATTTCCGGTGTCCGAATATAGCCGTCCAATATATCGATATTTATGTCTCGACCATTTCAAGACTCCTCGTTATGTCCATGATCACATCCGGGACTCCGAACAACCTTTGGTACATCAAAATACATAAACTCATAATAAAACTGTCATCGTAACTTTAAGCGTGCGGACCCTACGGTTCGAGAACAATGTAGACATGACCGAGACATGTCTCCGGTCAATAACCAATAGTGGGACCTGGATGCCCATATTGGCTCCTACATATTCTACGAAGATCTTTATCGGTCTGACCGCATAACAACATACGTTGTTCCCTTTGTCATCGGTATGTTACTTGCCCGAGATTCGATCGTCGGTATCCAATACCTAGTTCAATCTCGTTACCGGCAAGTCTCTTTACTCGTTCCGTAATACATCATCTCACAACTAACATATTAGTTGCAATGCTTGCAAGGCTTATGTGATGTGCATTACCGAGAGGGCCCAGAGATACCTCTCCGACTATCGGAGTGACAAATCCTAATCTCGAAATACGCCAACCCAACAAGTACCTTTGGAGACACCTGTAGAGCACCTTTATAATCACCCAGTTACGTTGTGACGTTTGGTAGCACACAAAGTGTTCCTCTGGTAAACGGGAGTTGCATAATCTCATAGTCATAGGAACATGTATAAGTCATGAAGAAAGCAATAGCAACATACTAAACGATAGGGTGCTAAGCTAATGGAATGGGTCATGTCAATCAGATCATTCAACTAATGATGTGACCTCATTAATCAAATAACAACTCTTTGTTCATGGTTAGGAAACATAACCATCTTTGATTAACGAGCTAGTCAAGTAGAGGCATACTAGTGACACTCTGTTTGTTTATATATTCACACATGTATTATGTTTCCGGTTAATACAATTCTAGCATGAATAATAAACATTTATCATGATATATGAGGAAATAAATAATAACTTTATTATTGCCTCTAGGGCATATTTCCTTCAATACACACCTCACCCATGGCCATGGCCATGGCCAGCCTTAGCAACGGTGGGCAACAACAATGCAGCAGTAGTAGACAGCAGGTAGCAAGGAGCAGCGGGGGCAAGCAGCAATAGCAGGCAGCGGCAACGACGACAAGCGACAGCAGTAGCACACCGCGGTGTAGCAAGCAGCAGCGGATGGCAGTGAGCGCGCGCGCCGTGCAGCGCCGGAGATGCTCGCGGGGCGCGGCCCGTGTGGTGTGTCTCGGGCACGGGCACGGCGAGGGACTGGTCCGGGGCGGCCAACGCGCGAAGGGAGAGCAGCAGGCGCAGAGGAGCACGCGCGGGGAGCAGAGCTCCTGGCGCGGGCGCGACGAGCGCGGCCCGGAGCGAGGCAGGGCGAGGTCTGGCATGGTGGGGCGGAGGTGGATGCGGTCGCGTGTGGGCCGGCTGTAGCGGCAGCAGGCAGCAGAGTAACAAGGCAGAGCAGGGGCAGCAGCAGAAACATCACAAGGAACAGCAGGAGCACGTACGCGAATGCAGAGATGCAGCCATGGCAGCCATCGGCTCGTACAGGCGACTACGGCGACAGATTGACGGGGCAAAACAGGGGAATCGGGGGAGGAGCTCACAGTGAGTAATAAGTCTCCAACGTATCTATAATTTTTTATTGCTCCATGCTATATTATCTACTATTTTAGGCAATATTGGGCTTTGTATATTATTTTTGGGACTAAACTATTAACCGGAGGCCCAGCCCAGATTTGTTGTTTTATGCCTATTTCAGTGTTTCGAGGAAAAGGAATATCAGACGGAGTCAAAACGGAACGAAATCAAATGGAGAAGTTACTTTTGGAAGGAAACCTACCTGATAGACTTGGACTCTACGTCAGAAGATACGAGAGCTGCTCACGAGGGTGGGGGCACGGCCCCCTCCCTAGGGCGCGCCCCCTACCTCGTGGGGCCCCCGCAGCTCCACCGACGTACCCCTTGCACCCATATATACCTATGTATCCTAAAACTTCCAGAACGGAGATTAGATCTAGAGTTCCGCCGCCGCAAGCCTCTGTAGCCACCAAAAACCTAATCGGGACCCTGTTCTAGCACCCTGCCGGAGGGGGGAACCCTCACCGGTGGCCATCTTCATCATCTCGGCGCTCTCCATGACGAGGAGGGAGTAGTTCACCCTCGGGGCTGAGGGTATGTACAAGTAGCTGTGTGTTTGATCCCTCTCTCGTGTTCTTGATTTGGCATGATCTTGATGTATCGCGAGCTTTGCTATTATAGTTGGATCTTATGTTTCTTCTCCCCCTCTTCTCTGTTGTAATGGATTGAGTTTTACCCTTGAAGTAATCTTATCGGATTGAGTCTTTAAAGATTTGAGAACACTTGATGTATGTCTTGTCGTGCTTATCTGTGGTGACAATGGGATATCACGTGCCACTTGATGTATGTTTTGGTGATCAACTTGCGGGTTCCGCCCATGAACCTATGCATAGGGGTTGGCACACGTTTTCGTCGTGATTCTCCGGTAGAAACTTTGGGCACTCTTTGAGGTACTTTGTGTTGGATTGAGTAGATGAATTGAGATTGTGTGATGCATATCGTATAATCATACCCACGGATACTTGAGGTGACATTGGAGTATCTAGGTGACATTAGGGTTTTGGTTGATTTGTATCTTAAGGTGTTATTCTAGTACGAACTCTAGGGCTGTTTGTGACACTTATAGGAATAGCCCAGCGGATTGATTGGAAAGAATAACTTTGAGGTGGTTTCGTACCCTACCAGAATCTTTTCGTTTGTTCTCCGCTATTAGTGACTTTGGAGTGACTCTTTGTTGCATGTTGAGGGATAGTTATATGATCCAATTATGTTATTATTGTTGAGAGGACTTACACTAGTGAAAGTATGAACCCTAGGCCTTGTTTCCACACATTGCAATACCGTTTACGCTCACTTTTACCGCTTGCTACCTTGCTGTTTTTATATTTTCAGTTTACAAAAACCCATATCTACCATCCATATTGCACTTGTATCACCATCTCTTCGCTGAACTAGTGCACCTATACAATTTACCATTGTATTGGGTGTGTTGGGGACACAAGAGACTCTTTGTTATTTGGTTGCAGGGTTGCTTGAGAGAGACCATCTTCATCCTACAGCTCCCATGGATTGATAAACCTTAGGTCATCCACTTGAGGGAAATTTGTTACTGTCCTACAAACCTCTGCACTTGGAGGCCCAACAACGTCTATAAGAAGAAGGTTGTGTAGTAGACATCAAGCTCTTTTCTGGCACCGTTGCCGGGGAGGCTAGGTAAGTGAAGGTATATCTTTAGATCTTGCAATCGAATCTTTTTGTTTCTTGTTTTAGCACTAGTCTAGTTTATAAAAGAAAACTACAAAAAAATGGAATTGAGTTTGTCTGATACGCTTCATCTTTTTAATATCTTTCGTGAGTATGATGGAAAGGAAAATTGTGCCAAAGTGTTCGAAGAAGAATGCATTAAATTGTTTGGCACTAAATCTTTGAATGATGAGCATGATTGCAATGTTGTTAGTATGAACTCCTTGAATATCCATAGTACTGATGATGATTGCACTAGTTATGATAAAAATGCCTCCTATAAACATGTCAATTTTTGTGGAGTGCATTGGGTTTGTAAGTACACACCAAATAGGGAAGATAGATATTGCAAGAGGCATAAGTACTTAGAAACCAAATTGTTGCAAGAAAGGCTAAATGTTAGTGCTGAAAATGTAAGATATCTTAGCCGTACTTGTGGACTTTGCAATGAACATGGTCATTTAAATATCAAATGCAAATTATTTCATTATCGAATCATGTCCAAAAATTGTGATGACTTGATTTCCCTTGCGCATTATAATGAACTAAGTTTGCTTTTGGGTTATGAAGAATTGAAACGTCAAACTAAGCATATTCCAGAATATAACCTCAAGAAATTCCTCGATATTGATCTAGAAGAAATTTATATGTATTGTGTGGTGAATTGCATTGAAAATCCTTATATTGCCAATTACATAAAGAAAAGAAAACAAATAGAGGATGAAGATAATACTAATGAAAGGGAAGAGACTTCCCAATATCCTCCTATTATTTCTTATGATGAATCAGGTAACGAGGAGGAGCCTTCTATTCAACCAATCTCATTAATAAGGAGCTCCAAAAAGAGGATTAAACCCACACATGATGTGGTGAAGAAGAAGAAAAGAAAAAGGAAGAGAGGTAAAAAGGTATCTCTCCCAAATAAAGTTGCTCCTATTATTGATGTGCCTCATGAAAATGAAGATGATACACTTGATGATGATCTCGTTATGCCTATTACTTCTTGTGATAATTATGATTGGGAAGACAATGATACTTCTTATGATCTTGAAAATCTTTTTGGCACTTGCTTGGAAGAATATGATAATAATGTTTGCTATACTATTGGTGTTATCTATACTATTAATGATGAGAGTGATTATGCCCATGATATGAAAAGGCCCAAGCTTGGGGAAGCTATGTTTAATGTGGATGACATATTTGAGAATATATTTGCTGCAATTAATGTTTGTCCCAAGCTTGGGAATGCTATGTTTAATAATGATGATATTTTTAGCCTCTCAAGTTTTGATATGCAAAGTAGTTATGATGATAACATGCCTTTTACCTATGATGATTATATTGATGAAAGTGGGTTTGGAAGAGTGTCAAATTTAGGAAGTAGTGATCCCACAATATTTGAGGATGTTGAATCTTATAATATTTATGAAAGTGGATTTGGATAGGTCATGACTTTATTTAGTGATGTATCCACTATTTCGGAAGAGGTTTCAATCGATTATGATGAGAACAAAGTTGCTACTTATGATGATTATTGTGATAAAACTTATGCTATAAAGAGTAGTGATGATTATATTTATAAAACTTGTCATGATTATTAGTACCCTTTCTTTGAACATTACTCTTTTAATGTGGAAACAATTTATTGTATTCAAGTCTCTTATGATACTCCCACTATTCCGAATGAGAAGAATTTTGCTTATGTGGCGAGTAATAAATTTCTATGCTAGTAGATCATGAAAAGAATGTTTCAGGTGCTGGTTATATTGTTGAATTCATTCATGATGCTACTGAAAATTATTATGAGGGAGGAATATATGCTTGTAGGAATTGCAATAATATCAAGTTTCCTCTCTATGTGCTTAAAGTTTTGAAGTTATGCTTGTTTTACCTTCCTATGCAAGTTGATTATTGTTCCCATAAGTTGTTTGCTCACAAAATCCTTATGCATAGGAAGTGGGTTAGGCTTAAATGTGCTAGTCATATTCTTCATGATGCTCTCTTTATGTTTCAATTCCTATCTTTTATGTGAGCATCATTGAAATCATCATGCCTAGCTAGGGGCGTTAAACGATAGCGCTTGTTGGGAGGAAACCCAATTTAATTTTAGTTTCTTGCTTTTTGGTTCTGTTTAGGAATAAATAATCCATCTAGATTCTGTTTAGATGTGGTTTTTTGTTTTAATTAGTGTTTGTGCCAAGTAGAACCTTTGGGAAGACTTGGGTGAAGTCTTTATGATCATGCTGTAAAAAACAAAAACTTTAGCGCTCACGAGATTAGCTAGAACTTTTTAATGGACAGTGCTATTTAGTTGATTCTTTTTGCAGATGATTACTAGACAAATTCCTCAGGTACACCAATTTATTTTAGAATTTTTGGAGTTCCAGAAGTTTGCGTTAGTTACAGATTACTACAGACTGTTCTGTTTTTGACAGATTCTGTTTTCGTTGTGTTGTTTTCTTGTTTTGATGAATCTATGGCTAGTAAAATCTATACCTATACTAATTATAGACTCCCAAGTAATTACCACGTTAATCAGTAATTAGGAGCCGTTCATCTGGTGGGACCAAATAATTACGTTGTAGATCCATCTCTACAACCGTTGGATGAAAGTTATCTCCATCCTCCTCTCACAAAGTCATGTTTCCCCCAACTGAATAAAGATCCCTCAAAAAAAAGAATAAAGATTCACGTTTATCTCCATCCTCCTCTCACAAAGTCATGTTTCCCCAACTGAATAAAGATTCACGCTTCCTTTCGTCGCTCTAGAGAAGATGGGAAACCGATCTCCTTGCCACCTCCTCTTGATAGGCGAGTAGTTCCAATCTGGGAAACCCATCTCCTTGCAACCTCCTCTTGACAGGCATGTAGATTCAATCTCGCTGTTATCCCGTTCCCTAGGCATCCAATTGATCCCTGTGCTTCAGCTCAAAGGAGGAGTGGTTGCCTCATTGATCCCTTCTCCTTCGGCTCAAGGAGGAGAGGTTGCCCTGCGTCCCATGGCCTCTCGTCATCGTACGGTTTGTGTGCTGATTGATGTTGGGATCATAGGGCAGAATTGCATCAAGGAAAAGATGGCCATCAAACACATGTGGATGAGTCAGATGATGCGTCCTCATGACCTCTCCTCATGGTAGGGTTTGTGTGCCCATTGATCCTGCAGGGAGCCTAGGGCAGAATTGCATCGAGGAAACGATGACAGTCAAACACATGCGGGTGAGTCTGCGGTCACCTCTTCTTTATCTCTCACATGCTCTTCTTTCCTGATGTTTTCTATGTATTCAGCCAAGATTGACGATGCTACCCAGCTTGCCTTGCTATGGCTTGCTTAATTAAGGATGTGCATATGTAGAAGAACAACCCTGGTTGTCGCTCTTCCTCCTTCCATCCGTGAACACGTACGTGTACGTGCTGCGACGCGTAGGCCACCTGCCTGTTACCCAGCAGCCATCGCGGAGGTACTCCAGCTGCGGTGCGTCCACCCATGTGTGTGTTTACCACGCTGCGAGAAGTACATCTGGAGCAGCTCGCCGGAGAAGCTGGTCACCCGCTTTGTCAGGTACTCTCAGTCTCAGCTCAGCCGTCGACATATCTGAACAGGGAGAAGAATAACATGGCAACGTCCATCGCCGTCCCTCCCAGGATCAGCTTATTCAACCTGAAGTGGCATCCACGTTGGAATTGACAAATTAAAAAGATCCAATCAAACTTGCTCCCCGATTCCCTTCTCTTCAACCTTTAAATACCCAATGCCTCCGTAATTCAACCTGGCTCCCCTTTTTTTAGGTTTATCAATGAATCAATTTGAAGCTTGGTAGTGCATCGGACAAAGTGTACAGAAGCTGTCGTTAATGAGGATGCAGAGGTTTCCTCGAACAGCCCATCCCGTATGTACACAAAGAACTTTGTTTTTAATTTTTTATGACCATGATCGGGCTCAGGCGTACAGCAATCATCTCTATCTCCTTCTACAAAGGTTGTCCTAAAAACATCATTCGGCAAGTTCAACTTTAGATGTCGCGCGCCCTAGCGGCCGCTGTCCATGTCCAGCTAATCCACCATGCACGGCCTCAATTTTCCACCGTTCTCACCCTCTGATCGGATTCCAACACCAGCGTATCCTGCAGTCCTGACTTCTTGTTGTTTGGTTCCACCACAAGCGGATTTATGGCAGGAGCATCTCATCCATGACGTTCCTTGAGCATTTGTTCAAAACTTTACTTGGGTGTGTGGAGACTGGACTTTGTCGCATGAGACCAACTATGAAGAATGAGCAGGTGGCGGCGTGATGTTTGTACAACTGTTGATTCTAGGGAAACTGTGCCAATTAGAAAACAACAATAGCGAGGCTACGGTTTTTCGACTTTAATTTATCTGAAATTTGGTGACTCACAGGAGCCAATGGATCGAATTGATTACCTTTGTCTATCTTATCAATATTTAATCTTGGGTTTCCTTGATTTTAAAGTACATGGATGTGCATGCTTGAGTAATTGCCCTAATGGTAAAAACCATATATCATGGTACAATATTTATATCCTTCAAATTATATATGAAGATAAATCCACACTTTGGTTTGAAGAACTCATGCAGGTTTTTATTTTAATCTGTATAATTATTAAAGCACATACGCCGGAGTTCAAATATATGCAGGGTCTGTGCATACATAACTCTCTTCCCAGGTGCTTCCCAGCTAGGTAATGTCCAATTCTCCTATATCATTTTTTTCAATATAGTGTTAGTTGACCTCCTATCAAGCCATTGGCCATTGATAGGCCGTGAAACAAACAACAATTAAATATGTCCGAGCAATAAACTACTTGGTTGTGGCATGATGCATGAGGCTTAGCATCAAAATATGCCATGTACTAACTTAGTAATTCCCTATATGTAATTAATTTCATATTTTTAATGATCATGTGTTGTATTAAATCAATATTTTGGTCTATTTCTTTTCATACAAAGATTTTGATCTCTACTTTAGAAAAAAAATGTTAAAGAAGTAAAGGTCAATCTCAAGATTGTAGTGTTAATTGCATACATTGTGAACCAGATGGGCCTTTTGAATTTGGTTGCCTGATGTTTGGCCTTTTTGGTCTAATATGTGTCCGCTATGTAACATGGATAAATGTTAAACATTTATGATTGGTAATAAAGTGCCATCACGACCAAATTTTCAAATGATATTTTACTTAAGCTTTTAGAGTTTTGATTCCATTTTTGACTGGCATATCACACACCCTGAGACTCAAGATTAGACAAAATATTATTTCATATGTGATTAGCTTTGGTTAATATTTGGTTATCAATAGAATAATTCAATCCATTACTCGATAGATAATGGAAGGGGAGACAAAATAATAATGGTTTTGACGTATTTTTTATGGCCTCTCATTGTCGTTCCAGGAAATTTTCTCTCTGAAAGTGCAACGCACTGAATGGCATCGGTACTATTTTTACTGGTGTTTCTCGAATAGGCGTCATTTATTTTGTCATCCGGGTAATGCTATCTTTGTCAAGTTTGATACATGAGTAAAATAAATGCCTCACAAGAAAAAGTGGTAACACAGTCTTAAACCAACAAGGCTCTCATGTCCAGGACAACATAAGAACAGTTTGTATGGTTTATATAAAATTCCTGTCATTTCTTTTAAAAAAAGATGAGAATGTAATTTCTACAATGAAAAGAGGAAGATTAAATATGTTTTGCTAGGTTGACTCTTTGAGGGCAAAAATCGAAGGAATTTAATCTCTGATGGTATGATAAATTCCATGGAGTTTTAATGCAAAGTTTGTGGTGCATATGTTGAAATTACAGGAAAACTGAGTTACAGAAGAAAAAATTGTTGTCTCATTAGTTGTCACAGTAAAAACAATTATGCTCCCGCAGCTCTCAGTAGACTCTGGTTTGGTATGCAAGAGTTAATAGCTCTACAGATTCTTAATGGTCTCTTTGAGTTTCACATATATTAGCAAAAGATCAACTAAATAAATAACTTTTGACTGATTTGTCATCCTCAAAACTAACAATCAATCATAGGAGTACTCTCCGAATTCCCTTTATCTGTATGGGTGACCTTCTTGGTCTGTGAGTTCCTTATGTCACTTCAGTATATATTTAACCCACGGCTACAACAAAGTAGGAATTCTACATGAAAAGAATCATGTTACAACTATATTTAGTTCGCTTATAACAATACCGTATATGTAACTGATTTAGAAGCTATTATTCTCATTTGCGGTGCCCATAATATGTTCTTGGTTATTTGCATTTTTTTGTTGATAAAATTGCATCTTTCTAATATTGAATTCACAAATAAAGAAATTCCTGTAATGATAATGTTTATTTTTACCTAAATGTTTTGACCCTCATGGACTTTAAGTTTTTTAATGGTAGCCCATGCATTTGCACGGGTTGACGACTAGTAGTTTATAAACCATAGAGAAGTTGGAATACAGTAGGCTTAACACCAATATAAATAAAGAATGAGTTCATTACAGTACCTTGAAGTGGTGTTTTGTTTTCTTTCGCTAACGGAGCTCACGAGTTTTCTGTTAAGTTTTGTGTTGTGAAGTTTTTATATTTTGTGTAAAGATTCGATGGACTATGGAATAAGGAGTGGCAAGAGCCTAAGCTTGGGGATGCCCAAGGCACTCCAAGGTAATATTCAAGGATAACCAAGCGCCTAAGCTTGGGGATGCCCCGGAAGGCATCCCCTCTTTCGTCTTCGTTCAAATGTAACTTTACTTGGAGCTATATTTTTATTCACCACATGATATGTGTTTTGCTTGGAGCGTCGTTTTAATTTCTTTAGCTTTGCTCGCTGTTTGAATAAAATACCAAGATCTGAAATTCTTAAATGTTAGATAGTCTTCACATGGTTGCATAATTATCCGACTACTCATTGATCTTCACTTATATTTTTCGGAGTAGTTTGTTGTTTGCTCTAGTGCTTCACTTATATCATTTAGAGCATGGTGGTAGTTGTATTTTGAGGAAATAGATGAACTCTCATGCTTCACTTATATTATTTTGAGAGTCTTAAATAGCATGGTAATTTTCTTAAAATCCTAATATGCTAAGCATAAAAGATTTGTAAGAATTCTTATGAGTGTGTTGAATACTAAGAAAAGATTGAAGCATGATAATTGTTTTGAGATATGGAGGTGATAATATTAGAGTCGTGCTAGTTGAGTAGTTGTGAATTTAAAGAATACTTGCGTTGAAGTTTGTGATTCCCGTAGCATGCACGTATGGTGAACCGTTATGTAACGAAGTCGGAGCATGAGGTGTTTATTGATTGTCTTCCTTATGAGTGGCGGTCGGGGACGAGCGATGGTCTTTCCCTACCAATCTATCCCCCTAGGAGCATGCGCGTAATACTTTGCTTTGATAACTTCTAGATTTTTGCAATAAGTATATGAGTTCTTTATGACTAATGTTGAGTCCATGCATTATATGCACTTTTTCCCATCCTTCCACCATTGCTAGCCTCTCTAATACCGCGCACTTTTCGCCGATATCATACACCCACCATATATCTTCCTCAAAACAGCCACCATACCTACCTATCATGGCATTTCCATAGCCATTCTGAGATATATTGCCATGCAACTTTCCACCGTTCCGTTTATTATGACACGCTCCATCATTGTCATATTGCTAGCATGATCATGTAGTTGACATCGTATTTGTGGCAAAGCCACCATTCATAATTCTTTTATACATGTCACTCTTGATTCATTGCATATCCCGGTATACCGCCGGAGGCATTCATATAGAGTCATACTTTGTTCTAGTATCGAGTTGTAATCATTGAGTTGTAAATAAATAGAAGTGTGATGATCATCATTCAATAGAGCATTGTCCCAAAAAAAGAGAAAGGCCAAATAAAAAAAGAAGGCCCAAAAAAGAGAAAAAAAGAAAATAAAAAGAAAATAAAAAGGGGCAATGCTACTATCATTTTACCAAACTTGTGCTTCAAAGTAGTACCATGTTCTTCATATAGCGAGTCTCCTATATTGTGCTTCAAAGTAGCAACATAGCCTTCATGATAGAGAGTCTCTTGTTTTGTCACTTTCATATACTAGTGGGAATTTTTCATTATAGAACTTGGCTTGTATATTCCAATGATGGGCTTCCTCAAAATGCCCTAGGTCTTCGTGAGCAAGCGAGTTGGATGCACACCCACATAGTTTCTTTTGTTGAGCTTTCATATACTTATAGCTCTAGTGCTTCCGTTGCATGGCAATCCATACTCACTCACATTGATATCTATTAATGGGCATCTCCATAGCCCGTTGATACGCCTAGTTGATGTGAGACTATATTCCCCTCTTTTTGTCTTCTCCACAACCACCGTTCTATTCCACATATAGTGTTATATCCCTGGCTCACGCTTTCATATAGTGTTACCACCGTTCTAGTTGAAGATCGGAAAAGTTTTGAAAATGTTAAAGTATGAAACAATTGCTTGGCTTGTCATCGGGGTTGTGCATGATTTAAATACTTTGTGTGGTGAGGATGGATCATAGCCAGACTATATGATTTTGTAGGGATAACTTTCTTTGGCCATGTTATTTTGAGAAGACATAATTGCTTTATTAGTATGCTTGAAGTATTATTATTTTTATGTCAATATGAACTTTTGTCTTGAATCTTTCGGATCTGAATATTCATATCACAATTGAGAAGAATTACAATGAAATTATGCCAACTAGCATTCCACATCAATTTTTTTATCATTTACCTACTCGAGGACGAACAGGAATTAAGCTTGGGGATGCTTGATACGTCTCCAACGTATCTATAATTTTTATTGCTCCATGCTATATTATCTACTGTTTTAGGCAATATTGGGCTTTATTATCCACTTTTATATTATTTTTGGGACTAACCTATTAACCAGAGGCCAAGCCCAGATTTGCTGTTTTATGCCTATTTCAGTGTTTCGAGGAAAAGGAATATCAGACGGAGTCAAAACGGAACGAAATCAACTAGAGAAGTTATTTTTGGAAGGAAACCTACCTGATAGACTTGGACTCTACGTCAGAAGATACGGGAGCTGCTCATGAGGGTGGGGGCGCGACCCCCTCCCTAGGGCGCGCCCCCTGCCTCATGGGGCCCCCGCAGCTCCACCGACGTACCCCTTGCACCCATATATACCTACGTATCCTAAAACTTCCAGAACGGAGATTAGATCTGGAGTTCCGCCGCCGCAAGCCTCTGTAGCCACCAAAAACCTAATCGGGACCCTGTTCTGGCACCCTGCCGGAGGGGAAACCCTCACCGGTGGCCATCTTCATCATCCCGGCGCTCTCCATGACAAGGAGGGAGTAGTTCACCCTCGGGGCTGAGGGTATGTACAAGTAGCTGTGTGTTTGATCTCTCTCTCGTGTTCTTGATTTGGCACGATCTTGATGTATCGCGAGCTTTGCTATTATAGTTGGATCTTATGTTTCTTCTCCCCCTCTTCTCTCTTGTAATGGATTGAGTTTTACCCTTGAAATAATCTTATCGGATTGAGTCTTTAAAGATTTGAGAACACTTGATGTATGTCTTGTCGTGCTTATCTGTGGTGACAATGGGATATCACGTGCCACTTGATGTATGTTTTGGTGATCAACTTGCGGGTTCCGCCCATGAACCTATGCATAGGGGTTGGCACACGTTTTCGTCGTGATTCTCCGGTAGAAACTTTGGGCACTCTTTGAGGTACTTTGTGTTGGATTGAGTAGATGAATTGAGATTGTGTGATGCATATCGTATAATCATACCCACGGATACTTGAGGTGACATTGGAGTATCTAGGTGACATTAGGGTTTTGGTTGATTTGTATCTTAAGGTGTTATTCTAGTACGAACTCTAGGGCTGTTTGTGACACTTATAGGAATAGCCCAGCGGATTGATTGGAAAGAATAACTTTGAGGTGGTTTCGTACCCTACCAGAATCTTTTCGTTTGTTCTCCGCTATTAGTGACTTTGGAGTGACTCTTTGTTGCATGTTGAGGGATAGTTATATGATCCAATTATGTTATTATTGTTGAGAGGACTTACACTAGTGAAAGTATGAACCCTAGGCCTTGTTTCCACACATTGAAATACCGTTTACGCTCACTTTTACCGCTTGCTACCTTGCTGTTTTTATATTTTCAGTTTACAAAAACCCATATCTACCATCCATATTGCACTTGTATCACCATCTCTTCGCCGAACTAGTGCACCTATACAATTTACCATTGTATTGGGTGTGTTGGGTGTTGGGGAACGTTGCAGAAAATTAAAATTTTTCCTACGGTTTCACCAAGATCCATCTATGAGTTCATCTAAGCAACGAGTCATGGGAGAGAGATTGCATCTACATACCACTTTGTAGATCGCGAGCGGAAGCGTTCAACGAACGGGGATGAGGTAGTCGTACACGACGTGATCCAAATCACCGGAGATCCTAGCACCGAAAGCACGGCACCTCCGCGTTCAACACACGTACGGTCAGCGTAACGTCTCCTTCTTCTTGATCCAGCAAGGCAAAGGAGAGGTTGGGGAAGATGGCTCCAGCAGCAGCACGACGGCGTGGTGATGGTGGAGCTGCAGTACTCCGGCAGGGCTTCGCCGAGCTCTAGGAGGAGGAGGAGGTGTTGGGGAGGGAGAGGGAGGCGCCAGGAGCAAGGGGTGCGCAGCCCTCCCCTCACCCCTCTATTTATAGGGGAAGGGGCAAGGGGTCCGGCCCCTCTAGATGGGATCTAGAGGGGGCAGCGGCCAGGGAGGGGGGACTTGCCCCCCAAGAAAGGGGGGCGCCCCCTTTAGGGTTCCCCCCCAACCCTAGGCGCATGGGCCCTTGGGGGGGAGGCGCACCAGCCCACTTTGGGCTGGTTCCCTTCCTCATACAGCCCATGAGGCCCTCCGGGAGAGGTGGCCCCTCCCGGTGGACCCCCAGAACCCCTCCGGTGGCCCCCGTACAATACCGATATGCCCCCGAAACTTCCCGGTGTCCATATGACAACTTCCCATATATAAATCTTTACCTCCGGACCATTCCGAAACTCCTCGTGACGTCCGGGATCTCATCCGGGACTCCGAACAACATTCGGGTTACTGCATATACATATCTTCACAACCCTAGCGTCACCGAACCTTAAGTGTGTAGACCCTACGGGTTCGGGAGACATGCAGACATGACCGAGACGGCTCTCGGGCAATAACCAACAGCGGGATCTGGATACCCATGTTGTCTCCCACATGCTCCACGATGATCTCATCGGATGAACCACGATGTCGAGGATTCAATTAATCCCGTATACGATTCCCTTTGTCAATCGGTATTTTACTTGCCCGAGATTCGATCGTCGGCATCCCAATACCTCGTTCAATCTCGTTACCGGCAAGTCACTTTTCTCGTACCGTAATGCATGATCCCGTGATCAAACACTTTGATCACATTGAGCTCATTATGATGATGCATTACCGAGAGGGCCCGGTGATACCTCTCCGTCAAGCGGAGTGACAAATCCCAGTCTCGATCCGTGTCAACCCAACAGACACTTTCGGAGATACCCGTAGTATACCTTTATAGTCACCCAGTTACGTTGTGACGTTTGGCACACCCAAAGCACTCCTACGGTATCCAGGAGTTACACGATCTCATGGTCTAAGGAAAGGATACTTGACATTGAAAAACTCTAGCAAACGAACTATGCGATCTTATGCTATGTTTAGGTCTCGTCCATCACATCATTCTCCTAATGACGTGATCTCGTTATCAATGACATCCAATGTCCATAGTCAGGAAACCATGACTATCTATCGATCAACGAGCTAGTCAACTAGAGGCTTACTAGGGACATGTTGTTGTCTGTTATTCACACATGTATTACGATTTCCGGATAACACAATTATAGCACGAATAAAGACAATTATCATGAACAAGGAAATATAATAATAATGCTTTTATTATTGCCTCTAGGGCATATTTCCAACAGTCTCCCACTTGCACTAGAGTCAATAATCTAGTTACATTGTGATGAATCGAACACCCATCGAGTTCTGGTGCTGATCATGTTTTGCCTTAGGGAGAGGTTTAGTCAACGGATCTGCGACATTCAGATCCGTGTGCACTTTACAAATTTCTATGTCTCCATCTTGAACATTTTCACGAATGGAGTTGAAGCGACGCTTGATGTGCCTGGTCTTCTTGTGAAACCTGGGCTCCTTTGCAAGTGCAATAGCTCCAGTGTTGTCACAGAAGAGTTTGATTGGCCCCGACGCATTGGGTATGACTCCGAGGTCGGTGATGAACTCCTTCACCCAAATTGCTTCATGTGCTGCCTCCGAGGCTGCCATGTACTCCGCTTCACATGTAGATCCCGCCACAACGCTCTGCTTGCAACTGCACCAGCTTACTGCCCCACCATTCAAAATATACACGTATCCGGTTTGTGACTTAGAGTCATCCAGATCTGTGTCGAAGCTAGCGTCGACGTAACCCTTTACGACGAGCTCTTCGTCACCTCCATAAACGAGAAACATTTCCTTAGTCCTTTTCAGGTACTTCAGGATATTCTTAACCGCTGTCCAGTGTTCCTTGCCGGGATTACTTTGGTACCTTCCTACCAAACTTACGGCAAGGTTTACATCAGGTCTGGTACACAGCATGGCATACATAATAGAACCTATGGCTGAGGCATAGGGGGTGACGCTCATCTCTTCTATATCTTCTGCCGTGGTCGGACATTGAGCTAAGCTCAATTTCACACGTAGTAACATAGGTAAGAACCCCTTCTTAGATTGATCCATATTGAACTTCTTCAATATCTTATCAAGGTATGTGCTTTGCGAAAGACCTATGAGGCGTCTTGATCTATCTCTATAGATCTTGATGCCTAATATATAAGCAGCTTCTCCAAGGTCCTTCATTGAAAAACTCTTATTCAAGTAGGCCTTAATGCTGTCCAAGAGTTCTATATCATTTCCCATCAAAAGTATGTCATCTACATATAGTATGAGAAATGCTACAGAGCTCCCACTCACTTTCTTGTAAACGCAGGCTTCTCCATAAGTCTGCGTAAACCCAAACGCTTTGATCATCTCATCAAAGCGAATGTTCCAACTCCGAGATGCTTGCACCAGCCCATAAATCGAGCGTTGGAGCTTGCACACCTTGTCAGCATTCTTAGGATCGACAAAACCTTCCGGCTGCATCATATACAATTCTTCCTTAAGGAAACCATTAAGGAATGCCGTTTTGACGTCCATTTGCCATATTTCATAATCGTAGAATGCGGCAATTGCTAACATGATACGGACGGACTTCAGCTTCGCTACCGGTGAGAAAGTATCATCGTAGTCAATTCCTTGAACTTGTCGATAACCCTTAGCGACAAGCCGAGCTTTATAGATGGTCACATTACCATCCGCGTCTGTCTTCTTCTTAAAGATCCATTTATTTTCTATGGCTCGCCGCTCAACGGGCAAGTCAGTCAAAGTCCATACTTCGTTTTCATACATGGATCCTATCTCGGATTTCATGGCTTCCAGCCATTTGTCGGAATCCGGGCCCGCCATTGCTTCCTCATAGTTCGAAGGTTCACCGTTGTCTAACAACATGATTTCCAAGACAGGGTTGTCGTACCACTCTGGTGCGGAACGTGTCCTTGTGGACCTTCGAATTTCAGTAGAAGCTTGATTAGAAGTATCTTGATCATTATCATTAATTTCCTCTCTAGTCGGTGCAGGCACCTCAGGAACGTTTTCTTGAGTTTCGCCATTTTCCGGTTCAAGAGGTAACACTTCATCAAGTTCTACTTTCCTCCCACTTACTTCTTTCGAGAGAAACTCTTTCTCTAGAAAGGATCCATTCTTGGCAACAAAGATCTTGCCTTCGGATCTAAGGTATATACCCAATAGTTTCTTTAGGGTATCCTATGAAGACGCATTTTTCTGACTTGGGTTCGAGCTTTTCAGGTTGAAGTTTCTTCACATAAGCATCGCATCCCCAAACTTTTAGAAACGACAGCTTAGGTTTCTTCCCAAACCATAATTCATACGGTGTCGTCTCAACGGATTTCGACGGAGCCCTATTTAAAGTGAATGCGGTAGTCTCTAAAGCATAGCCCCAAAAAGAGAGCGGTAAATTGGTAAGAGACATCATATGTCGCACCATATCTAATAGAGTGCGATTACGACGTTCGGACACACCATTACGCTGAGGTGTTCCAGGCGGCGTGAGTTGTGAAACTATTCCACATTTTCTTAAGTGTGTGCCAAATTCGTGACTCAAGTATTCTCCTCCACGATCTGATCGTAAAAACTTGATTTTTCTGTCACGTTGATTTTCAACCTCACTCTGAAATTCCTTGAACTTTTCAAAGGTCTCAGACTTGTGTTTCATTAAGTAGATGTACCCATATCTACTCAAGTCATCGGTGAGGGTGAGAACATAACGATAGCCACCGCGAGCCTCAACACTCATTGGACCGCACACATCGGTATGTATGATTTCCAATAAGTTGGTTGCTCGCTCCATTGTTCCTGAGAACGGAGTCTTGGTCATTTTACCCATGAGGCATGGTTCGCACGTGTCAAATGATTCATAATCAAGAGACTCTAAAAGTCCATCTGCATGGAGCTTCTTCATGCGTTTGACACCTACGTGACCAAGGCGGCAATGCCACAAATATGTGGGACTATTGTTATCAATTTTAACTCTTTTGGTATTCACACTATGAATATGTGTATCATCACGTACGAGATTCATTAAGAATAAACCATTAACCATCGGAGCATGACCATAGAACATATCTCTCATATAAATAGAACAACCATTATTCTCGGATTTAAATGAGTAGCCATCTCGAATTAAACGAGATCCAGACACAATGTTCATGCTCAAACTTGGCACTAAATAACAATTATTGAGGTTTAAAACTAATCCCGTAGGTAACTGTAGAGGTAGCGTGCCGACGGCGATCACATCGACCTTGGAACCATTCCCGACGCGCATCGTCACCTCGTCCTTTGCCAGTCTCCGTTTATTCCGTAGCTCCTGCTTTGAGTTACAAATGTGAGCAACTGCACCGGTATCAAATACCCAGGAGCTACTACGAGTACTGGTAAGGTACACATCAATTACATGTATATCACATATACCTTTTGTTTTGCCGGCCTTCTTGTCCGCTAAGTATTTGGGGCAGTTCCGCTTTCAGTGACCACTTCCCTTGCAATAAAAGCACTCAGTCTCGGGCTTGGGTCCATTCTTTGGCTTCTTCCCGGCAACTTGCTTACCGGGCACGGCAACTTCCTTGCCGTCCTTCTTGAAGTTCTTTTTACCCTTGCCCTTCTTGAACTTAGTGGTTTTATTCACCATCAACACTTGATGCTCCTTCTTGATTTCTACCTCTGCTGATTTCAGCATAGCATATACCTCAGGAATGGTCTTTACCATCCCCTGCATATTGTAGTTCATCACAAAGCTCTTGTAGCTGGGTGGAAGCGACTGGAGGATTCTGTCAATGACCGCTTCATCCGGGAGATTAACTTCCAGTTGAGTCAAGCGGTTGTGCAACCCAGACATCTTGAGTATGTGTTCACTGACAGAGCTATTTTCCTCCATCTTACAGCTAAAGAATTTGTCGGAGACTTCATATCTCTCGACCCGGGCATGAGCTTGGAAAACCATTTTCAGCTCTTCGAACATCTCATATGCTCCATGTCTCTCAAAACGCTTTTGGAGCCCCGGCTCTAAGCTGTAAAGCATGCCGCACTGAACGAGGGAGTAATCATCGGAACGTGACTGCCAAGCGTTCATAACGTCTTGTTCAGCAGGGAGAACAGGTGCGTCACCCAGCGGTGCTCGTAGGACATAATCTTTCTTGGCAGCTATGGGGATGATCCTCAGGTTCCGGACCCAGTCTGTATAGTTGCTGCCATCGTCTTTCAGCTTGGTTTTCTCTAGGAACATGTTGAAGTTGAGGACTACGTTGGCCATTTGATCTACAAGACATATTGTAAATATTTTAGACTAAGTTCATGATAATAAAGTTCATTTAATCAAATTATTTAATGAACTCCCACTTAGATAGACATCCCTCTTCTAGTCATCTAAGTATTACATGATCCGAGTCAACTAGGCCGTGTCCGATCATCACGTGAGACGGACTAGTCAACATCGGTGAACATCTTCATGTTGATCGTATCTTCTATACGACTCATGCTCGACCTTTCGGTCTTCTGTGTTCCGAGGCCATGTCTGTACATGCTAGGCTCGTCAAGTCAACCTAAGTGTTTGCATGTGTAAATCTTTCTTACACCCGTTGTATGTGAACGTTAGAATCTATCACACCCGTTCATCACGTGGTGCTTCGAAACAACGAACTGTCGCAACGGTGCACAGTTAGGGGAACACTTCTTGAAATTATTATGAGGGATCATCTTATTTACTACCGTCGATCTAAGTAAACAAGATGCAAAACATGATAAACATCACATGTAATCAAATAATAAACGTGACATGATATGGCCAATATCACATAGCTCCTTTGATCTCCATCTTGGGGCTCCATGATCATCTTGTCACCGGCTTGACACCATGATCTCCATCATCATGATCTCCATCATCGTGTCTCCATGAAGTTGCTCGCCAACTATTACTTCTACTACTATGGCTAACGCGTTTAGCAATAAAGTAAAGTAATTTACATGGCGTTTCTCAATGACACGCAAGTCATACAAAAATAAAGACAACTCCTATGGCTCCTGCCGGTTGTCATACTCATCGACATGCAAGTCGTGATTCCTATTACAATAGCATGAACATCTCATACATCACATATAGATCATTCATCATTCATCACAACTTTGGCCATATCATATCACAAAGCACTTGCTGCAAAAACAAGTTAGACGTCCTCTAATTGTTGTTGCAAGTTTTACGTGGCTGAATTAGGGTTCTAGCAAGAACGTTTTCTTACCTACGTGAAAGCCACAACGTGATTTGTCAACTTCTATTTACCCTTCATAAGGACCCTTTTCATCGAATCCGCTCCAACTAAAGTGGGAGAGACAGACACCCGCCAGCCACCTTATGCAACTAGTGCATGTTAGTCGGTGGAACCGGTCTCACGTAAGCGTACGTGTAAGGTTGGTCCGGGCCGCTTCATCCCACAATACCGCTGAAGCAAGATAAGACTAGTAGCGGCAAGAAAGTTGACAACATCTACGCCCACAACAAATTGTGTTCTACTCGTGCAATAGAGAACTACGCATAGACCTAGCTCTGATACCACTGTTGGGGAACGTTGCAGAAAATTAAAAATTTTCCTACGGTTTCACCAAGATCCATCTATGAGTTCATCTAAGCAACGAGTCATGGGAGAGAGATTGCATCTACATACCACTTTGTAGATCGCGAGCGGAAGCGTTCAACGAACGGGGATGAGGTAGTCGTACACGACGTGATCCAAATCACCGGAGATCCTAGCACCAAAAGCACGGCACCTCCGCCTTCAACACACGTACGGTCAGCGTAACGTCTCCTTCTTCTTGATCCAGCAAGGCAAAGGAGAGGTTGGGGAAGATGGCTCCAGCAGCAGCACGACGGCGTGGTGATGGTGGAGCTGCAGTACTCCGGCAGGGCTTCGCCGAGCTCTTCGGAGGAGGAGGAGGTGTTGGGGAGGGAGAGGGAGGCGCCAGGAGCAAGGGGTGCGCAGCCCTCCCCTCACCCCTCTATTTATAGGGGAAGGGGCAAGGGGTCCGGCCCCTCTAGATGGGATCTAGAGGGGGCAGCGGCCAGGGAGGGGGGACTTGCCCCCCAAGCAAGGGGGGCGCCCCCTTTAGGGTTCCCCCCCAACCCTAGGCGCATGGGCCCTTGGGGGGGAGGCGCACCAGCCCACTTTGGGCTGGTTCCCTTCCTCATACAGCCCATGAGGCCCTCCGGGAGAGGTGGCCCCTCCCGGTGGACCCCCAGAACCCCTCCGGTGGCCCCGGTACAATACCGATATGCCCCCGAAACTTCCCGGTGTCCGTATGAAAACTTCCCATATATAAATCTTTACCTCCGGACCATTCCGAAACTCCACGTGACGTCCGGGATCTCATCCGGGACTCCGAACAACATTCGGGTTACTGCATATACATATCTTCACAACCCTAGCGTCACCGAACCTTAAGTGTGTAGACCCTACGGGTTCGGGAGACATGCAGACATGACCGAGACGGCTCTCGGGCAATAACCAACAGTGGGATCTGGATACCCATGTTGTCTCCCACATGCTCCACGATGATCTCATCGGATGAACCACGATGTCGAGGATTCAATTAATCCCGTATACGATTCCCTTTGTCAATCGGTATTTTACTTGCCCAAGATTCGATCGTCGGCATCCCAATACCTCGTTCAATCTCGTTACCGGCAAGTCACTTTTCTCATACCGTAATGCATGATCCCGTGATCAAACACTTTGATCACATTGAGCTCATTATGATGATGCATTACCGAGAGGGCCCGGTGATACCTCTCCGTCAAGCGGAGTGACAAATCCCAGTCTCGATCCGTGTCAACCCAACAGACCCTTTCGGAGATACCCGTAGTATACCTTTATAGTCACCCAGTTACGTTGTGACATTTGGCACACCCAAAGCACTCCTACGGTATCCGGGAGTTACACGATCTCATGGTCTAAGGAAAGGATACTTGACATTGGAAAACTCTAGCAAACGAACTATGCGATCTTATGCTATGTTTAGGTCTCGTCCATCACATCATTCTCCTAATGACGTGATCTCGTTATCAATGACATCCAATGTCCATAGTCAGGAAACCATGACTATCTATCGATCAACGAGCTAGTCAACTAGAGGCTTACTAGGGACATGTTGTTGTCTGTTATTCACACATGTATTACGATTTCCGGATAACACAATTATAACACGAATAAAGACAATTATCATGAACAAGGAAATATAATAATAATGCTTTTATTATTGCCTCTAGGGCATATTTCCAACATTGGGGACACAATAGACTCTTTGTTATTTGGTTGCAGGGTTGCTTGAGAGAGACCATCTTCATCCTACACCTCCCACGGATTGATAAACCTTAGGTCATCCACTTGAGGGAAATTTTCTACTGTCCTACAAACCTCTGCACTTGGAGGCCCAACAACGTCTACAAGAAGAAGATTGTGTAGTAGACATCAGTGAGCACGAAGGCGAGGTCGGGGAGGCCGGAGGTGGGCCGGAGGTTGGCCGGAGCGGCGGCAATCGACGCCGGACGCCGGTGATGTACGCATTGAAGACGAGGTCGATGGCGAGTGTACGAGTCGTCCTTGCTCGATTCAGTGCTCGGGGTAGACGAAGTAGACCGCGATGGTTCTCCTGGACCTCTTGGCGCGACGAGGGGAGGCCGGTGGCCGCGACATCGACGACGACATGGGGACGGCGGCGCTCGGGCGCGCTTCAGATCGAGATAAAGGGATGGAGGAAGAAAGAGTGGATTAGTTTTCGGTCAAGGTGGCGTGCGGCGGCGTTTTGTAGGGCACCGGGGAGGTCGGCGATGGCCGGCACGTGGCCATGGCCGTGGGATGGCCGCCACGGCCACCCCTGCCTCCACTATAGTGTAAGGAAGGAGACGCTTGGGAGGTTGGGTTGGGCCTCTACTTTCTTCTTCATAGTGGGCCAAAAGTGCGTAGAGCAATTTCAGTTTATTTTCTGTAAAAAAAAGGATAGCTACTGTTTTCTATTTGAATAAGCTTTCAAACCATTTTTTTGTTGCACATGGAATTTGTCACACAATTACCAAAGAATAGTTTGAGCTAGGACAAAAAGTTTGGGGCAAAAGGAGTTAAATAAATAATTGTTTATTTTGAAAAGGCCAATTTATTAGCTATTGGGCCACTTATAACTAGGGTATCTTAGTGATCCAACCAGAGTTGATTTCTCCAAGAAAAAAACTTGGGGATTATTTGCAACATCGCGAACTTTTTTGTTTGCATGACAGAAGAAGTAAATATTTGATTTGTATTTCAAGTGGAATTTGGCTTTGATTTTCATCAAGTGGCAATTTAGTTTGAAAAACATGACGACGTGGCATCATTAAAGGGGAGATCACTGTAGCATGATTCCTGGGGGTGTTACAATCATGCTATCATTTTTTTGTATTACGTGTTCCATTTGTTGACAACGTTTGTATATTCAACTACTCTTCCTGTGCATCGGCCATTTGAAGCGGTGATGGAAGTATCTGGAGTGAAAACAAGGTATTCAGAGTAGACAATGCTACCTGCTAAAGCAGACATCTTGCTGGTTACAGAGAGCTACTTGGCAGGGTTATATTACCCATGTCATGCATGTTGTCTTGCATTGCTTAGTTTTTACATCATATACGGACTGTCATCTGCTTACTTGCTTACTATATAAATCATATATTTGAATTATATCATGCCATCATGTTTACATAGTACATACACATCATCTATCTGAATTATGGCATGGCAACTCATTTAATAAAGACATCATATAGTTATATCATCTCATCCTGTTTAGTGTATACAGTCGTCATATTTTGAAATATGGCATTCTATCCGTGAATGTATGTGAATTATGGCATGCCAACCTATTTAATAAACACATTATCTAGTTATGTCATGTCATCCTGTTTACATAGTCTCATATTTTGAACTGTGTCTTTCCATCTTTTTTAGTTAGCCATCATAATGTGAAATTGTGTCATGCTATCCTGTTTAGTTATCCATCATATATGTGAAATTGTGTCATGCTATCCTGTTTGGTTAGACAACATAAATATGAATTATTTCATGCCCTCTTTTATTCCCCACTATTCATTGCACCTGTCTATCATACAATGTCTATACTTTCAATTACTTTTCTTGTTTATCAGCCATTTGAATTGGAGAGCGTGATGGCAATATCTAAGGGAGTAACAACACGGTCTTCAGAAAAGATAGTGCTACCAGTTGATGCAGATAGAACCACGGTTGTACTTGCCCAAGGACTAGATCCACCACACATAACCCAGACTCTCGCAGATTGTACCCCTACCCAGTTGTACAGAGAACCAGCTACACCCCTTCTAACCCCAACCCCGGCAGATACTAACCCAGTTCCAGTTGACACAGCACCGTCTCCACCACAGAGCACCCAAACACGAGCAGTTAGTAAGGGAACTACAGTGCCCAAAGCACGAGGACGACCACTCTGAATCCCAACTCAACGCTTAAAGGAGAAGAAGATTTGTTCTCAGGTCAGGTTCTGTAGCTATGGTTCATACTCCTTTGCTCTTGCATTATTGTATTTACTCATACCAACTATTTTTAAATTTGAAGGATGGAATTGAAACTCCAATGGCGCAACAGGTATGTTTTAAACCAGTTTCTTTAACTGGTTTGCTGTCGTAACCTGCTCTATGTTGATTTCAGTTTCAATTGAATAAACAGTTATGTTCTCATGTCATGCACATTACAAGTGTTGTTATTGCTCTATAGTTACCCACACTTATATTTTGTCTATTTTGCTTTGTCTTGAACAAATATTATTTGAACTGTGTCTCTATCTTGATATGGCAACAAAAACTAGAATGATATAAGACCATAAAGTGACCATGGTACATAGATATATGTTTGTTTCATGCTGTTATCCTGTCCACTTTACTATTGAACTCATTTACCAAAATGAGTTTCATATACAACATGGTAAACATGTGATGTGTCTGCTTGTTTCTCTTTTAGAATGCGGACAAAATATTGGAGAGCAGTACCACGTTATCCAATGGTAAAGGAAGTAATGCAGATAAGGTTCAAGATAGTGAGACATCCCTGTTGGTCTCCAAGAAAGCTGATAAAAACTATCTTGACGACAGTGAGGGAACCCAAAAGTCCTGTCTTGATGTAGTGTTCGAGTTAATGGCCACTACTGCTGGCACAAGCTCTTCGAACTCGTTGCCTGAATCAGTTCGTCTTCTTGAGTCTCAACTTCAAGTTGAAAGACATCGATCAGATGTGCTGTGACAGGAAGCTGAAGGACTGAGGAAGTCCCAGCAGAATTCAGATGCATATTTTCTGGTGCAACAGCAGGCGCTGGAGGATAAGCGCCAAACAAGAGAAAGTTAATAAGCTTGCTAAGCATCTTGCCAGCATTATGGGTACCCAGGATATTGTTTCTTGAGATCTTCTAAAGTGGTTTCAGTTCTGGATTTGTTTTGCTGCGACGTTTATTTGCGCTGGTCGCCAACTTTGACAACCAGTGTATATGATATACTGCTTTGTTCCCTATATTTGCACTGGTGGCGAACTTTGATGCCCAGTGGATGTAATATGTGTAATAGCCGTGATAGCCTAGTGTTAGTTGCTTGCTTATTTATTTCCTTGTTGTCTTGTTTATTTGTTTGCTTGTAGTCATTGCAGTTCTTTTTCCGCGGTTAGCTAGTGGCTGCAATAACCTATTTTTTTAAACTAGGCCACAATAACCATGGGCTAATATTTACTGTAGTGACACTGGGCCTCCTACTGGCTGTAGAAACAGTGGGCCTTCTACGGGCCGTAGAAACAATGGGCCTTCTACGGGTCGTAGAAACGATGGGCCTTCTGCGGGCCGTATCATCAATGGGCCTTATACGGGCCGTACGATCGATTGGCCAAACATGGGCCAAAAAGACCGCATTATGGCTGTCGGTGTCAAAACCGGCGGATCTTGGGTAGGGGGTCCCGAACTGTGCGTCAAGGTCGGATGCTAACAGGAGACAAGGGACACGATGTTTTTACCCAGGTTCGGGCCCTCTCGATGGAGGTAATACCCTACTCCTGCTTGATTAATATTGATGATATGGGTAGTACAAGAGTAGATCTACCACGAGATCAAGGAGGCTAAACCCTAGAAGCTAGCCTATGGTATGATTGTGTATGATGATGGTTCGTCCTACGGACTACAACCCTCCGGTTTATATAGACACCGGATAGGTTTAGGGTTACACAGAGTCGGTTACAATGGTAGGAGATCTTGAGTATCCGCATCGCCTAGCTTGCCTTCCACGCCAAGGAAAGTCCCATCCGGACACGGGACGAAGTCTTCAATCTTGTATCTTCATAGTCCAGGAGCCCGACGAAGGTATAGTCCGGCTACCCGAACACCCCCTAATCCAGGACTCCCTCAGTAGCCCCTGAACCAGGCTTCAATGACGACGAGTCCGGCGCGCAGATTGTCTTCGGCATTGCAAGGCGGGTTCCTCCTCCAAGTCCTTCATAGAAGATTGTAAACACCAAAAATAGTGTTCGGCTCTGCAAAATAAGTTTCCACATATTGCCATAGAGAGAATAATATTAACACAAATCAAATCTGCTGACGTATTTCGCAGTGCGTCATCACACCACGACCAAGCTCTTTGTACAAATTGTTTTCACTTTTCCACCTCAGCACGTTTTTAGCGAGGCGGTTTCCTTGGCACGTCTTGTCAAAGCAGAGATCGTGTGCCCCTTTTAACGGGATTCTCATCAATACGGACGTGGGTAACCCAATCGTGCCTGTTAGCACGTTCCCTCGATTAAAGGCGAGTCCAAAACGGTTACGGGGAGGGCTCTTGGTATTCAGCCTCTTATAAAGAGACCAAGGCCTCGCTCCTTTTCTTAATCTCAAACGAGTTCGCCTGTCGCCTCGAGTTGCAACACCCCAGGCTCCAGATTCCAGGCGCTTCGGACCTTCGACAATGTCCGGTTCTGACCTTCAAGGTCGATGGACGCCTTCCTCCGTCACGGAGGAGGACGTATTAAGGTTGAGGGAGGCTAAGTTCCTGACAGGCGAGATTTCGCATAGGTTGCCTGCTCAAGGACGGGTTATTCCCAGTCCCCAGCCCGGCGAGGGCGTGGTGTTCATGTCTCACTTCCTCCGAGGGTTAGGCTTCCCCATGGATCCCTTTGTGAGGGGACTGTTGTTTTATTACGGGCTGGATTTTCATGAT
Source organism: Aegilops umbellulata (assembly GCA_032464435.1). Classification (NCBI taxonomy): domain Eukaryota; kingdom Viridiplantae; phylum Streptophyta; class Magnoliopsida; order Poales; family Poaceae; genus Aegilops; species Aegilops umbellulata. The sequence continues at coordinate 442,331,729 of CP136059.1, read as the reverse complement.
TTAGCTCCGGAGTCCATCCTCCATATCTCCTCGTTTATCGTCGTGTGTGAAGCGTTCCTCCATGTTACCCCTCACTTCAGATTATGGCTCAAGACCTTCAAAGTGGAGCTGAAGATGATCGAGGGACGGCACACAGAGTGCGGAGGCGCTGTTATAAGGAAAAATGCCGATGCTCCATGGCCCGAGGGCTCTTTTCAAGAGGAGCTAGGCTTGTGGCAACGAGAGTGGTTTTATATCACCGCTCCCCGGGGCACCACATGGGTGGCGCCTCCTGCCTTTCGCTCGGGTCCCCCACCACGGCTAGCATCGTGGATCAACAGAGGGTTAGATTGGGGTTTGCCCAAAGACGTACCCTTGCTGCAGGGCCGCATTAAGGATCTCTTGGAAGGAGACCTCAACCTGGTCAAGGTGACGCAGGTCATGCTGATTCGCCGGACACTGCCCGGCAAACGTCGCCCTCTTCGCCTGTGGGAGTTCAATCCAGAGGGACCATGAGCTCTCCGGGATTTTATGAGCGCGACGCCCGCAGAGATGTATAAACTGTTCTTCGGATCACAAGAAGTGTGTCCGGATTTAATCAAGGACGGAGGCCTAAGCCGCAATCGCCCGGATACTCAAGTAAGTAACCTTGTGCCCGGACCTTCTATCCGTATAATTATCATAAACTTGCCCTTAAAAGAGCTCCCCTTTTAAACAGGAGTGGATAGCGAAGGCGAAGCTGATCAGGTGTCCAACTCCCCTTCCCGAAACTAGGCCGGATCCCGTGCTAGTCAGGATGCTGGAGATAGTGCCTTTGGAGGGAAGTAAGGGGGAGGACAAGGAAACTATGGCCTCCTCGAAGGAGGCTACTCCGAAGGGAGGAATCGACGATTCCTCTCCTAGGGGAAAGAAGAGAGCCGCCTCTGACGATCCGAAGACCGTGGTCTCGAAGCGGGGGAAAAGATCCTCGTCAGAGGGTCTGACACCGGGGAGTTCCTTGGCCGGACTACGTACTCAAGGAGATCAGCCCTCCAGTGAGCCTTAAGTAGAGAAAGATTTTCCTTTTGAGGGATGAGGGAAATCCGTGATTTATATCTGAGAAATTTAACCGAATTTTTACCTTGTAGTTCGGACCTCAGCCCTTCTCAGCAGAGCTCGTCTTCGGGGGATCTTCTTCCGGAGATGATGGAGAGCGGGACGCCTCCTTCTGCTGTGCCGCCTAACGAGGCGGGCAACCCAGAGGTGTCGTCACGGAGGGTTTCTCCGAGTCCGGCAAGGGCGGAAGATAGCTATGGGGCCCCCGAAGTTCTCTGCGTCCGGCCTTCGAAAGAGGTCATGGGACGAGTCCGGCACCTTCTGATGCTCGGCCGGAGGAGCAAAAGGTTCTGCTAGGGCGAGCTTCTATTTCAGAGGAGCACTGTGCATTAATGGGCACGGTGATTGAAAAGATTTTGTCCGCAGAGAGCGGATTACGTGTGGCCGTCGAAAGTTTATTGACGGGTTTCGAGGTACATTAGATAATGTGCACTTTTGTTAGTTGCGCGTAAATAAGATGCGCTCTATGTAGATAGTAGCCCCTGAGACTCTGCGTGTCATCGAGAAATGACGGCACGCGGAGGATCATAATCCCAGGTCTAAAATGTCACCTTTTAATGTAGACTGCAGGGTGTCCAGAATCAAGCCGAACTGCTGGTTTTGCCGAACTAAAGCAGCAACTGGACATGGCAGATGCCGACATCGCGCTTGTCAACAAGCGGTTGGATGAGGCTCAAGGTATGTGATTCCTCGGGCAGCATTAGGTAAGAAGAGTTTTATGACAGTGTCTTACGATATGTGTGCTTGACGCAGATGGTGCGGCCGCCATGGAGAGTCTTAGGGCAGAACTTGCCCGAGCTAAAGATCAAGCCAAGAGAAGTGATGCGGCTACCAAGAAGGCCCTTGAAGAGCTGAGGGCCGAACAGGCTGCTCATTGCCGAAGCAAGGAAGAGATGGCCAGTATGGCCGAAAAGTTAAAGAGCACTGCAGACCGTTGCAGACTTCTTGAGAAAGAAGACCAGGCGAGACAGACGGTCCTAGAGAAGGCCGTTGCTGATGCCAAGGACGCGCGCTCTGCGATGAGAGCTGCGAAGGAGGAGCTGCGTCAGGCCGAACAGATTGCGGCTGGAAAGCCCTTCATGCTACGGAGAAAATTTTGCGATCCAAAGTTTGCTCCCTTGGACCGGATGTGGAGTGTGGAGGACACCTATCTGGATTTGGCAGCGAGTGCTGCTGATGCGACCAAACACTTCCGAGATCTAGAAGATCGTGAAGTGGAAAAAACTGTTCTGGTCGCAATTTCACAATCCAGAGCGTCCACTGGCAATGGACGATCGTTTGGCTCAATGGGCCGAACTTAATAGGTTGTCCGGACTCGCCATGAAGTATGTCATGGGTCATCTGTGGCCGGGGAGGTCGGAGCCAAAAAGTTATTTTAGCTTGGTGCAGCAATTCCTTGACGCAGTGCCGCGCATTAATGCAATGAAGAGGTCGGCGTGTATAGAGGGTGCGAGGATGGCTCTTGCCCGTGTCAAGACATACTGGGCAGAGATGGAGACCACCGTTATTGCGTCCCGAGATTCGGATAAAAGCCGAGTGTCCTCCGAGCACTATTTTCAGGAAGTCCTTGAAGGTGCTCGTGTAATAGAGACGTAGTGCTCGAAGGATGCTATGTTATTATAGCATATGTAATGATGAAGTAACATTTTGATAAACTGTAGTGGCCTTTTTATACTTGTGCCTTCAAGTATTGTGAACACCTCCTGTGCGGCCGTTTAAAATATATGTATAAAATCTGAAAGATTGCAGTCGTTGGTTTCAACCCCCACGCACATAGTGCGGGGGTGCTCGCAGAAGACGCATTTTCACACTTAACCCAACGTCTTGGTCCTACAAAGGAGGTGATAGCGCAGCGGGCCAGGCAACCGGACTATAATGCTTTAACACTTTCACTTAGCCATAGGAGCTTGACAGTGGGACTATTTAGGTAGCCCATTAGTGGTGATTGCGCTCGCCCGAGTTCGGGGCGCGTATGTGCCTGACCGGGAAGCGGCCCTTCGTTAAAGCGGAGGAATCCGATAGATTCCAATAGGTCATCGAGTGGCTGACCAGTCTCACGCTACATCATGACAGTCAGTTTTAGGCTTTCTCTACTGAGGTGCTCGCCCGGCCGAACCGGGGCACAATCGCAGTAGTTCTCCTGGTGCTACCTTAGCCGATAGAGCGGAACGTAAGGTAGCCGAACTCAGGAGCCGGGCAACCCAACATTTGACCAAAGACATGATTCGGAGCTGATGCATATAATGCCAAAACTCGCGACGCCGAACACTCCCTAAGGTGTTCGGTCTTTACGAGTGCGGGCTAAACAACACTCTTTGCTAAAAAAGCCCCTAGTGTCCAGGTATGTGCAAAAAATTCTGACGTGGCCACATGCCAAGACGCCAGCCTCCTCCTTAGTTATATCGGAAAAAACCAGGGGATGTGTTGCAACAAGAGACAGTAAAGAAGGTTTACGCAGGGTCTTAATCTGAAAAGAATCCTTTAGGACGGGTCCCTACTGCACGTCTGCGCCTGTGTCTCCGTTGTGCCGCATCCTGGACGGGCGCCGCACGACGTTCATCTGTAAAAGAGAGGAACTAGATTGAAAACGGGTCGTGCTGAACAAAAGGTTTTAAAATAAATGAAGTATAAAGTAAAATGTAAAATTGAGCTTTATTGTCTCTGCGTGTAGCCCCTAGTACGGGGGTATATGGCCTCTAAGCCTGCATTAATGATGGACTTGTGCCGAACTCGTCTATTCCGCATTCGTGGCCTTTAATGACCTATGTCGAAAAGTTTTTTGGCTGGTGAGGCCATTTTATTGTGCGGCTGTCTAAGCGGCCACATAGTCCTCCGCTTGGGGGAGGCGCACTCTAGGGCTTCCCCTTCAAAGAGATGATGCCTCGTGGACCGGGCATCTTAAGCGTGAGAGATGCATAGTGCGGTATTGCGTTAAAGCGAGCGAAAGCTTCGCGTCCCAGTAGTGCTTGATAGCGACTTGAAAACGGGACGACATGGAAGGTCAGTTTTTCGCGACGGAAGTTATCGGCAGAGCCGAATATAACTCTGAGCCGGAGAAAGCCCATACAGTGGGTGTCCGGACCAGGTGCTACCCCTTGAAAGGAGGTTTTGCTGCGGTGGATTCTTGCTGGGTTTATCCCCATGTGATGGATTGTATCCTGATATATCAGGTTTAGTCCACTGCCGCCGTCCATAAGGACATTTGCGAACTGGAATCCGCCAATTATTGGATCGAGTATCAGGGCAGTCCAGCCTACGTTCTTGATATTTCTAGAATAGTCTAGCTGATCGAAGGTGATTGGTTTTAATAACCAGTGGCGAGACCCCTTGGGGATAGGTCGTATTGTGCGTACCTTTATGGGTGCCACACGTTTTGTTACGTGAAGTAAGTTCACTGTTTTTACTTCTTGTGGGAAGTTCTTTTGTCTCCTGGTGCTCTGCTTCTAGGGTTCGTCCTCGTCTTCGCTTGGTGTGTCGAGCCCCTTGTGTTCGGCATTGAGTCTGCCGGATTGTTTGAAAACCCAACAATCTCTGTGGGTATGGTTAGCAGGCTTCCCCGGAGTACTGTGTATCTGACATATCCTGTCCAGGATTCTATTTAAGTTGGACGGATCGTCCCTATTATCCTGGAGGGGTGGTTTTGTCTGATTTTGTTGCGAGCCTTTGAATCCGGCATTGACTGCCGTGCTCTTCGGACTTTTTTCTTTAGTTCGGCGACGATCCTTGTTGCGTCGCGGTTTTTCGTTTCCATCCCTAGTTTCGGATGTACTTGGGTCGCTGGGGCTGCATCTTGCCAACCAGCTGTCCTCTCCTGCGCAAAAGCGGGTCATGAGGCTTGTGAGTGTGGCCATTGTTCTTGGCTTTTCCTGGCCGAGGTGTCTGGCGATCCATTCGTCTCGGACATTATGCCTGAAAGCTGCTAAGGCTTCGGCGTACGGACAGTCAACTATCTGATTCTTTTTAGTGGGGAATCTATTCCAGAACTGCCGAGCTGATTCTCCGGGTTGTTGAGTTATGTGACTAAGATCGTCTGCATCCGGAGGGCGGACATAGGTCCCTTGAAAATTTGCTCGGAAAGCATCCTCGAGCTCTTCCCAACTTCCAATTGTGTTTTCAGGAAGGCTTTTAAGCCAGTGCCGGGCTGGCCCTTTAAGCTTAAGGGGTAAATATTTAATGGCGTGGAGATCGTCTCCTCTAGCCATATGTATGTGCAGGATATAGTCCTCGATCCAGACTCCGGGGTCTGTTGTTCCATCATACGCCTCTATGTTGACGGGTTTGAATCCCTCTGGAAATTCATAGTTCAGAACCTCATCGGTGAAGCATAGGGGATGTGCGGCGCCCCTGTATTTGGGTGTGCCGGATTCTGATGTTGGCTTTTTTGCATTGCTTACAAGAGCTTGCTTTCTTGGCCCATAAATGGACCTGGCTGGGCCATGATGCGAATCCTTTGGTGGGTCGCATACCGATTTAAGTTCGGCGCCACTTGCCGCTTTATGGGGTCGTCTATCCGACCGTATGGCTTTCTTATTTTTTTGAATGCGAGGGCTCTAGGGCCTCTTCGTCGAATTCGGGCAGTAGCTTTCTCTTTGGATAGCTTTTAGTACGGCGACCGTCGCCGTATCTATCTGCGGTGTTGATTACTTTATTCCATCTAATGCGGAGTGCATCTTCCGCTGTCTTTAGCTTCAGCTTCTGCTTTTTCAGGCTGCGTGCAGTTGCAACGAGCCTCTTGTGGAGACTCTTCTGCTCCATGGATTTATCCGGCGTAAGGTTGTCCGGAATGCCGTTTTCGCCGGGGGAGGGAGTTTCGGTTTCTCTATCTGTGTTTCCCTGTTCGGACGGTTGGTCTAAGGCCTGCTCGTCGTCTACCGGCTTGTCCTGCTCTATGGCTGGGTTTTTGTCGAGGCGGGACTTGGGTCGGCGTTTATGCCGACGCTTTGATTGTTTTCCGGGGGGTCTATCTCCCGTTCCATCCCCTTTTTCCTCGTTGTCATTTCCTTTAGGGGTATCCACCATGTACACATCGTGAGATGCGGTGGCTTTCCAATGCCCTATGAGCGTTGGTTCATCGGTATCTCCTGCATCGTCATCCATGTTGTCGATGTCTACGGAGTCGAAGTTGAGCACGTCGTTTAGGTTATCGACGGTGGCTACAAAGTGGGTGGTGGGTGGGCTTTGAATTTTTTCATCGTCCGTATCCCATCCTTGCTGATCGTAATCCGGCCATGGCTCTCCTGATAAAGAGAGAGACTTGAAAGAATTCAGGATGTCGCCAAAAGGCGAGTGCTGAAAGATGTCTGCGGCGGTGAACTCCATTATCGGCGCCCAATCGGATTCGACCGGCAGGGGCACGTGGGGTTCGGTGTCCGGGGAGGAGTCCAGACCCTTGGGGTCATGGGTCACGTGGAGTGCGGGGCTGGCGTTCGGCTCGATCGCCTTTGAGATCGCAGCCCCCGAGGTGACGTCCAACCGTCCATCCTCGCTTGGCGCAATAGGCTCCGAGTTAAGGGTCGAAGCCGGTGCATATGCGGCCTCCAGGACACTGTTCGGAGGCAGAGCTAGATCATGCCCCTCGAGGTAGTGCGGCGCGCTTGGCTGTGGCAAGAATCCATCGAAGATCAAGTCTCCGCGGATATCAGTCGTGTAGTTTAAGCTTCCAAACCTGACTTGATGGCTAGGGGCGTAGCTTTCGATCTGCTCCAGATGACCAAGCGAATTGGCCCGCAGAGCGAAGCCGCCGAAGACGAAGATCTGTCCGGGGAGAAAGGTCTCACCCTGGACCTCATCGTTGTTGATGATCAGAGGAGCCATCAGGCCTAAAGGCGACGACACAGAGGAACTCTCAATGAAAGCACCAATGTCGGTGTCAAAACCGGAGGATCTCGGGTAGGGGTCCCGAACTGTGCGTCAAGGTCGGATGGTAACAGGAGACAAGGGACACGATGTTTTTACCCAGGTTCGGGCCATCTCGATGGAGGTAATACCCTACTCCTGCTTGATTAATATTGATGATATGGGTAGTACAAGAGTAGATCTACCACGAGATCAAGGAGGCTAAACCCTAGAAGCTAGCCTATGGTATGATTGTGTATGATGATGGTTCGTCCTACGGACTACAACCCTCCGGTTTATATAGACACCAGATAGGGTTAGGGTTACACAGAGTCGGTTACAATGGTAGGAGATCTTGAGTATCCGCATCGCCTAGCTTGCCTTCCACGCCAAGAAAAGTCCCATCCGGACACGGGACGAAGTCTTCAATCTTGTATCTTCATAGTCCAGGAGTCCGGCGAAGGTATAGTCCGGCTACCCGAACACCCCCTAATCCAGGACTCCCTCAATGGCCGTAAACGGGCTAGAGTTGGAATCATCCGTTCATGGGCCGACCATAACGGGCCATCGTTAATAGGACGTATTTGATGACGCTATGAAAACGGCCCAACGTATTAATGGACCACAAACGGGCCGACTGTAACCACGGGCTAAATTTGGCCCACAAGCAGAAAATGACAATAACGGGTCGTAAGTAAACGAATACTGGAAATGAGCCCAATATTAAATGGGCTCTGAGAAGGCCGAAAGATAACATGGGCTGGAAACGGCCCAACGGAATAACGGGCCATTAATGGGTATAAAGTGATACACTATTCATTACGGGCCAGTTTCACCACGGGTCGTTAATGGGTGTAAAGTGATATACTATTTATTACGGGCCAGTTTCACCATGGGTCGTTAATAGGCCAAGAGTTACATAGGGCCTCATATGGGCCGAAAGACGTCATGGGCCATACATGGGCCATAAGTGAAAACGGGCTGGAATCATATTGGATGGCCCAGATGATGCTACTGGGCCTAAATCGGATAGGGCGTAACGGGCCTTGGGTTAGCGGGCTGTAAATGGGCTATATGCGAACATGCCGTTAACAGGCTTTCCATGGGCCGGCCCGCCACCTTTTGACCAAGTCAAACGGGCCAGCCTTTTCACAGGAATGGGCCTCTGTTGGGTCGTGCCACGTGTTGACGTATCATAGGCGCCTTCCGTCCAATGAGTGGATGACATCTGTCCCAATGATGAGCCAACACGTGTTTCCTCCAGCCAATGATGATTTTACACGTGGAAATCCCCATTGGTCGGGGATGTTAACGGGTTATTGGACCCAAAACCCGACCCGATAGCTTAACGACATTCCGTTACGGTGGATGCCACGTGTCGGTCACCCTTGACGAAAGCACTTCTATGACGCACGATTTATCGTCATGGAAGTGGACACTTCCGTGATAATAATTTTGGTAATGTCATGGAACACTTCTACGACGGCACAGGTATGACTATCTTGATTCTGTCATAAATTTGTCATGGATGTACATGCATGACAAAAAACGCGACCTACTGTGACAAACACGTGTCATCACGGAAGTGTATTTTTTTGTAGTGTGATGACCATAGTTTGAGGAGTTCATGTATTCACTATGTGCTAATGCTTTGTTCCGGTACTCTATTAAAAGGAGGCCTTAATATCCCTTAGTTTCCGCTAGGACCACGCTGCCACGGGAGGGTAGGACAAAAGATGTCATGCAAGTTCTTTTCCATAAGCACGTATGACTATATTCGGAATACATGCCTACATTACATTGATGAATTGGAGCTAGTTCTGTGTCACCCTATGTATGATTGTTACATGATGAACCGTATCCGGCATAATTCTCCATCACCGATCCAATGCCTACGAGCTTTTCCTATATTGTTCTTCGCCTATTTACTTTTCCGTTGCTACTGTTACAATCACTATAAAACACCAAAAATATTACTTTTGCTTCTGTTACTTTTGTTACCGTTACCACTACTATCATATTACTTTGCTACTAAATACCTTGCTACAGATACTAAGTTATCCAGGTGTGGTTGAATTGACAACTCAACTGCTAATACTTGAGAATATTCTTTGGCTCCCCTTGTGTCGAATCAATAAATTTGGGTTGAATACTCTATCCTCGAAAACTGTTGCGATCCCCTATACTTGTGGGTTATCACTCCCTGTTAAAGGGGGGGAGGGAACACCAGTTGCATCCATCTTTTCATACACTTGTTTTTTGCACATGTATGCAGTCTGGTTTGATGGACGACGGGACAAAAATGAGCTCTTAGGAGTGTGGAGGAACAACAGTTGCATCCCGGTGACTTGTTCCTGCTAGCATCCCGGACGTTGAATGATGGCTTGTTAAGCATGAAACTGGGATTTCTAATAAAGTTTGCCGTGAACATATATGATTGTGTTATATGAATTGATTGCTTGCCCTCTTGGATTCTGTTTTGGGCTGCTGCATGTGTGCTGATGAATGCTTCAGTTAACCATTCACTAGTATATATATGTACATAAATATGTGTGTGCATCTTGTAATCAATGAGAACAAGTGCAGCTATGTACTGACTATGTTACAGTTATCTATATTAAGCTCGTGAGATGACGACGATGAACTAGGATACGTATTGAAGTGTATGTATTAAATGGTTCATACTAACTCGTTGCAATTTTTGTTTGTTTGGTATACATTTATCAATCTGGCTGCTAAAATAAAAATGTTGGGTGCTTTCGTTGCTTGTATGTTCGGTTACGTGAGAGCCAACTATCTGCAAGGTTGTTAGCCGGTCTAATGATGTGTGCTCAACTAATTGCAGGGACTTGCTAAGCAATCTTATGCGGGGCACAATACCGGTGTCGTTCGGAAGCCGAACTCACCTGCGGCAAAACGGCAGCAGTGCCATGAAGCAGCTATATTTCTTGTTCTCTACTCTGCTTTGAACTGAACTTATTTCAGTTAGCAACTGTATACTAAATTTGAGAGTATGGGTGCTTGCTTGTGAATTTTGATGTTGTTCCCATCACACTAGATTAGGTTAATTACATCCACAAGTATAGTAGCTTCTGTCCATGTGCTCTTCATCTTGTGTGTCATCTACAAGGCAATCAAGTTAATTAGATGTTGTTCTTTTCATTTTCTGCTTCATACACACATGCATATGTGATTAACCTAAAGGAAATACTATCTATGCACTAAATATGAAAAGGAAATGTGAACTATCGATTAGTGTCATGCATTCAGTTTTAATTCCTTTCACGACCTCTGCCTCCCTCTTCTGCTTGATTTTGTATATTTCCTCTCAAGAACTCGTGATATAATATTTCCTAATATTAATCCCTCCGGTATAACATTTATAATCCAGTAGCAAATTAGGCTATAGTCAGTAAACTGTATGATCATTTCTTGGTTTGACTAAAATTATAGTGACAATCAGGTAGCCGTAGTTTTAGTTGACTATTGTTGTGTTTGTATTGATGACTCTAAGTGGCACTATTCTGAATTATTTTGAGAACTTATAACATGATCTTGGACCCTTAATGGATGATCGATTCATAATTCTTTTATATGCTGCATGATGTGTGTGTTCCTTTTTTCTTGTATTATTATTCTGAGAACTTTCTGATAACTGTCTGATTCTCCGAAGCACTGAATATGTATTGCCGTCTTTTATGTTTGACAGTAATCAGTGCGAAAGGTTGATCTTCAAACAGGAAAAGTACCAAGCAACCATTGCCTTAGTCTTCTGTTTGTAGATTTCCAAACTATTGCTGGAACCTTTACCTGCTAGTCAAAATTGGTGTAGCAAATTTTCATTAGCACTAGTAAACGGTGGCATCACATCTCTGATATTATGCTGCTGCTGATGTGCTATCTATATCTACAGTTTGACACTACTAATTAGGCTTGCTGGACATGTATGTCTTCTTGCACAGATAAAACATCATAGTGTTAGTCAAGTATTTGCATAGATATGTCTTCTTGCGCCACATCACTTGGTCCTGGATAGAAGAATATGGTGCTGGTTGCACCTTTCTCCGATAATCTGACCTGGTGTAATTTTTCCAGTAACTGATCTCGTGTACCCAAGTCTAGTACGTATCTTTTATGTTTGCTGGCTTGCATGTTTGCTGAAGCGTACTATGCTTGCTAAGACCAGGTTTCTGTTCTTTTTGGTATTACTTGATCTTTTTTGAAAATGTAACTAGATGATTGTTTCCAGCCTTTGAACTCCCAGGAGATTTTAAAACAAATTGTAACAGATGCTGCCCTGCTAAAGGAGGATGAGGATGAGGGGCGCACCTCTAGCCATCAGCCCTGCTCTGCTTGAGGAGGAAGGGCATGAGAGGCCTTCTCCTATGCCCCTAGTGCGACCAAGAGGTCGTGCCCGAGATCAAGCATGACCATGATGACCCACCACGGCAGGTAGCATCCCCATCTCCCTCCCCCTCATTCTCTGCTTACTAATGCCGCTAAATTAAGGAATATTAGATGCAAATCCTGGTTGTGTCAAGGAATTCAAGAGGGATTTGTATGAACAAGTCCAGTTTTTTATTTAGTTAGTACCAAACAGAGAAGATGCAGTCCAGATTGGTCAATTTTGCCGCTACCACATGGATTTGTATCTATGCAACCATCTCCCTGTTGTTTGTGTTGTTTGGATTGCAAGAAATTCAGTTTGGGGTGACCTGCACTTAGTTTAACTTCTCTGAATAATCAACCGTCTTACATAAATATGTCGTGTCATGCTCCTTTCTTCTCCTTGTCATGAATTGGTGTAACTTGATGGCACTAGTCGAATAAACTATTCTGTTAATTTCCTAGTATATGTGAACTAATTTTGCGTGCGTCTTCCATGCATGTTTGCAGCTACATCTCTGGGTACAAGAACCAGTTCCAGAACTTCATCAAGCACCTGCGCGAAATGGATGATGAGGTAGTACATTTTTCTACTGTCATTGGTTGAGTACTACTGAATACTGATGCTGGTGGGTTTGACACAACTACAGGACAATGGATTAGTAGCATGCATCTTTGACTTAGTTTCTTGTGTGGATATGCAATGTGACTTACAATTCCTAGTTGTGCATACTGTATACTGTTGACTGTAGTGTGGTACACTTCCTGGAGCATAGTAATGCCTTACCAAGTAGCAATTGCATGAAGATAGTCCACAACACAAAAACTATGTGTAATGGATCCATGACTTACAATTTGTACACGAATACCATGTGTATTGACTGTTATTTTTTGCATCGTCTGAACATTTTTTTGCTGCTGTATTGTTTCTCACTCATGATTGATCTACTGCCAGGTGAAGGTTTTCAAATGTTGGAGGAGGACAATAGGAACTTCTGTGATGTCTTGTCATCTATTTTTTTTCTTTGTTGTAGAATAGTTTTGTTTGGCACTTACTGGTTCCTTGGATGTAAAGATGTGTACTGCTAGAATGAATGCATGTAAAGATATTTTGGGCTCCTATAATATTCCATGTTGCTTTGAAAATGTATTGGAACTGGGCTAGGCCCAAGATAGCTTGTAGTGTGATGTGTTGTAATGTCAATGGCATAATAAAAGAAGTTGGATTGGATCAATTATTTCGGCCCAGCCCAAGATATATTGAACAATTATTTCTTAGGGGAAAACTTGAGAGGCCCAGCAAAGAAATGGCCCAGAAAAATACAAGACCAAAAAAATCTGTTAAAAGGGATAGGCAAAGAAATTATAAAGGCCGAATTACTCGGCCAGGCCCATGTAGCTAGCGAAAATTAACAGAAAAAAATATATTAAAAAGGCTGAATTAATGGGCTCGGCCCATCTAAAGCACCGAAATGGACCGGGCTGATTCTTGTGCCACATTAGTTTGCCACGTTGGATCCCTACGTGGCCTGGGGAGGTTGCTAGTGACCAAAATTTTTGTCGTGGAACCAACGGCCTTTTACATATCACAAAGAAGGTCGCTAATTTCAGTTTATGATCGCCAGCTTTTGACCATCTGTTTTTGGTCGCAAAAAGGTCGCAAATGAAAAACAATGACCATTCAGTGACCAATAGTGATGATCGCAAGTTGACATATTTCTTGTAGTGTGTGTGGGGGATGAGAAACAGACAATTATTTCGCATCAACATTTTTTCCTGCTGCGATACATCCTAATCTAATGGTTGTTACGGGCTGAATCGGACGGCTCGTGCACACCCGCCAAAATTTGGGCCGGGGTATCGACAGGTAGTGCCGCTCAAAGCGCTAATTTTCACCTGGCTCATATCCATGAGCGAACACAAAATCAGGACCCCATTAAAAGCGTCAATTATCGCATGCAATCACGATCCCATCAAAAGTGGCAATTATTCTCACGTTGACTCTCCTCTCAGTTTATGATGTCTACTATGCAATTTCTATTCTACATTCTTGTAGACTCGGCTGGGCCTCCAAACACATAGTTTTGTAGGACAGTAGCAAATTTTCAATTTGATGACCTAAAGTTTATAAATTCATAAGAGGTGTAGAATGAAGATGGTCTCTCTCAAACAACTCTGTAATCAAAAACAGTAAATCTCTTATGTCCTCAACACACCCAATATAATGGTAAATTGTATAGGGGTACATTAGTTTGACGAAAAGATGGTGATACAAGTGTAGAGTGGATAGTAGAATAGGTTTTTATAATCTAAATAAATAAAAACAGTAATGTAACAGGTAACAAAAGTGAGCACAAACGGTATTTCAATGCTTAGAAACAAGGCAGAGGTTCATAGGTTCATACTTTTACTACTACAATCTCTCAAGTGCTAACATAATTGAATAATATAATAATTTCTCAATGTGCGACAAAGAATCACTCCAAAGTTCTTATCAATAGCGGAGAACATAAGATGAAATTGTTGTATGTAGCAAATTATCTCAAAGTTATCCTTTCCGATCAATCTATTGAGACATCCCTATAAGTGTCACAAACAACCCTAAAGTTCATATCAAAATAACATCATACGATATGCATTAATAAATTCTAATGTCACCTAGATACTCCAATGTCACCACAAGTATCCGTGAGTTAATTATTCGACATGCATGACATACATCAAGTGTTCTCAAATCCAAAACACTCAATCCGATAATAATGAAAGCTCGAAGAAAAAGACCCAATTCATCACAACAAGATAGAGAGGGAAGAACACCACATGATCCAACTATATTAACAAAGCTCATGGTACATCAAGATCATGCCAAATCAAGAACATGAGAGAGAGAGAGAGAACACATAGCTACTGGAACATACTCTTAACCCTGAGGGTGAACTACTCCTCCTCGTCATGGAGACCGCCGGGATGATGAAGATGGCCTCCGGTGATCTTTTCCCCTCCGACAAGGTGCCGAAAAAGGCCTCGAGATGAGAGTGCTTCGATACAGAGGCTTGCGGCGGCGGCGTGGAAGTTCTAGATTTCTTTCTGGGGGTTTCTGTGTTTATAAGATATTTTAACGTTGATTTCATGCATGTGGGACCCACGGGCTTAGACGGCTCCCCCTATCCGAGGACTGCGAGATCGTTCGAATCTATATAAAAAAGTATGGTTGGCCAAATAACTTTTTTGTTTCTTATTATTATCTTATAGAAATGAAAACCTTGGTTTCACACAGAGCTGGCCAAATGGGCCTGCCCAGCCCGGCACGGCCCTCCCACCTTAATCATGCATCGCACGACACGACCCGCCGTGGCACATTTAATAGTCGAGCTGTGCCGCGCCGACCCGCGTACTGGAGCCTGCAGCCCAACCACGACCCAGATGTTAATTGGGCTGACCCACCAGCACGCCAGACACGTAGGCCCACCTCCTGTTTGGCATGTGGGTATTTTTACCTACTGGGCTGGTATTAGGCCATATATACATACATAAAAAAATAGAAAAAAGATAAAATGGGTCGTGTCATGCCAACTCACGTGCTCAGCCTAGCAGCCCAAGCACGTTCCAAGGTATGCCGCGTGCCTGGCATGGCCCGTTTAGCCCGGTGCCATGCATGGCCCATCACATGTCGTGCTAGGGTGCTCGCGGGCTGGCAATGCCAGGCCCGACCTATTTGGTCAGCTTTGGTTTCACATAGGACTGCTCCCCATAACTTATGTGTTTACATGTTTTTTTAAACTGGCCCGTGGTTCAAGCTAGTTTATAGTAGAAAAAACTTGTCATTGGTGCGCACCATGATGCAAAAACAACGACAGCAACGATCGACATGTTCTTGCTAAACAAATGCCACAGCAAGCTTCGGGTTTTGTACTGTCTGCTCTGCAAGTTTGGATCTGGAGTAGGGGAGTAGTGGGACACACACTAGAAAACTTCTTGGGATGTGTCAGTTGGTATGCCCGTTTATTTATGGTGTCGTGCCTGGGCCTGGAGGTTGGGCACGAGGGACAGCACAACAAGGCTCGTGCACTAAACATGTCCTCGCAGGCGGTGCTGCGACAGACACGTTTAGCCTTGGGCTGTGTCGTGTCGGCCCAGGTGGCCAGGTATGGGAACAAACATGCTACGGGTCAAGATAGATTCCTTCGTCCGAGGGGCATATTAAATTAAATGTTGTTGAAATGGCCGCAAAGACACAAAACAAAGGTGCAGTGGGCTTGGTCTGTCGCAACGAGTAAGGGGCTTTCCAGGGGTGCGTTGGTGGGCGTATTTGATGGCTTAGTCGATCCCGAGACCCTTGAGGTTCTCGCCTGCCAGGAATCCATTTCTTTGGTTGTAGACCTGGGACTAACCAAATTACATGTTTCAACCGACCGTCTGAGAGTCGTATAGGAGATTCAAGCCAACAAGAACTTCAGAAGTCACTATATGATCTTGCAGAAGATTAAGAAGCATAGTTCGTCTTTTACAATGTTTAAATTTTACACGAGTGGCGTAAACCACAACCAGGAAGCTGACCCATCAGCTGAGATGGCCTCTTCCCTTGAGGAAGGCCGTTATATTTGGTTAAATTCCCCTCCGTGACATTTATGTATTCTCTTAAACGTTGATCTTTATGCAATAAAGCATGTTACGATTCTAAACAAGCATGCTGCGGGTACTCCTTCATGGTGGTCGTCTTCCTCAGCGGAGGATCACGTATGCGTGAACATTCGAGCGAGAGCATGAGCATTGGCGCCTCAGGCGGGCTGCACGCCATGGAGCGGGACGAGTGGACGATGATTAGGGCTCGGTTCTTTTTCGACGACATCTTGGTTTTAGCAGCTCCGATCAAAAAAGAACCAAAACCTTTTTCCCGTTTTGCGCGGGTGCACACATTTCCTTCACAAAACCAGACGGGTGGGAGGACTAAAAAAAACCCGGGGGAGATTTCCTGATTGTAACAAAATATCGCTACTTCTAACTTATTAACCCCTGGAACGAGCCTGTATTTACGCCGATATTGCCACTCCATCCACCAAACGAGCCTGCCCTTCTCCCCCCTCCCCTCCCCTCCCCTCTCTCTCCCCCGCACCAAAAAGAAAAAAAAAAGCTCTCGCGCTAGGGTTCCTCCAGCGCCGCCGCTCCCCTGCCCCCCTCCCGTCCGGCAGCCCCCATCCTCCCGCCCTCCGCATCCATCCCCAGCCGCTCCTCCCCCGCCCTCCAGCCGCTCCTCCGGCCCCGCGACTGACCAGCCACCGCTCCCCACGCACCGCGCCCGCCAAATTCCCCGCCTTCCGCCGGCCCCGTCCTCCCGCGTCCGTCCCCCGCCGGCCTGTTCCACCGCCCGCCCCCCGACGCCCCGCCTCGACGCGGAGCCCGCGCGCCGCGGAGCCCGGGCCGAAACCCTAGCCTCCGCGCGCGTGCACGTCTCCGGCCCCCCGCGACGCCAGCGGAGGCCTCTCCCTCCGGGGCCAAGGATTCCGAGGGAGCTTCCAGGGGGCCTGCCCTCGGCCCGCCCCGGCGAAGACACGCTCAGGTTGGTTCTTTTATCTCTCTCTCGCACGCTCAGGTCGGATCTATGATTCTAGGGTTAATGGGTTGGGGTTCTTGGCAATTTGGGGTGGCTCCTTCGATTGGGGATTGGATAACCGGGCGCCTGGCCTCGCATAATAAGGACTCGTAGTATCGTGTCAGGGAATCTCATCTCCAGTAGGCCGTTAACCCTAGAATCATTGGTGTCTTGCGCTAATTGGGCTGTCTACTGTAGCACAATTGAGGCATTTAGGGTATGTCGGGAATCTCCGATACCGTTTCTTAGCTTCTTACTAGGAGAAGAGAAAAAAATCATTTTTTTTCTAGTAAAGACCATTCGGCTAGCCTTATTGATGAACAAACGCCATGGAACCGAGTTAAGGATAATACCCTGCTTGGTAGTATGCTGCCTCCATCCTGGTGACATAATCGCAGTAGTCCGTGGGGGATCCGTAGTAGACCCAGTAGGGGTTGTAACGCACACCGTTTCCCATTGTTGGCAAAATAAAACTAGGGGGATCAACATCCCGAACACAGGATAAGGAAAGTTGTCCCTTTTTGGAAAAATTGTCTATGAACTCTGACTATTACTTGGAAACATTTGATGATTGTCCTGTGTGTTCTATGCATGTTACATTTACTATGTGCACCCTTCTGTTTTGTTACTAGCTGCAGAAGATTATGGAGGCATTAACTCCATGCTTTCAGCACACATTTTGTTCCAGATTCAGAGTTCTTACTTTCCTCTTTTCAAAATATAAGGAATTGAAATTTAGTGACCACTCGTTGTCTGTATGAGCTGTTACTGTTATTTCATAGATTTTATTTTATCTGTACTGCCCTAAGTTCTGTCCAGTCAAAATAAACTGTTCATCCTAGAATGGATAGTACATGACCAAGTCTCATTGTCCTCCGTCTTCTTTTTCCTGTCTGGCCTATGATTATCTTGGCATTTTAAGCTGCTTGCTTCTGACTGAATATTCTGTTTTCAGCTGACTGAGAGAAGCTGTGCTGTATGTACCATGTGTGTCTATCGGAGAGGGCATCATGAAGCCTGAAGTTACTGGTCATTTGCCAAAATCAGAAAGTACTAAACCAAGCACAATGACCACGCAAGCCTGTAAGAGGCGGAGGTCAGTTTATATAAGCAGTGGGTCAGAAGATTCTGGTACAGATTCAGAGGTTGAGGGAAGCAAACGATCTCAAAAATCTGGGACGACGTCAATATCTTCATCTGAGCATCGACCATCTTCTAACAACAAGGCTGGAAGCATGAATGCTAGCAAGACAAGGGTCTGTAGAAATATTCTGGGGAAGCTCATGGATCACCCGGGTGGTTGGCTGTTCCATAAACCGGTTGATCCAGACCTATTTGGCATTCCTGATTACTTTGATGTTATCCGCAATCCAATGGACTTGGGCACTGTCAAGAAGAAACTCACAAACAAGAATTATTCAAGCACCGATGAGTTTGCAGCAGATGTGAGACTAACATTTTCAAATGCAATGACGTATAATCCTCCTGGAAATCAGGTCCACACAGTAGCTGAACAGCTGAATATAATGTTTAATTCGGAATGGACATCATATGAAAGAAAATGGAGCGACAGAAATCTGAAGCCAGTGCAGTTGCCGATGAAGGTAATTAAGGCTCATGTGGCTGTCAATTCAAAGCCAGTGGTTTCTAGAGGGCTGGTCTCATGCTCAGATTCATCTGCAAAGAAGACATTGACAAATGCAATATCCTCCAAAGTAAGACCAGTAGACCACCTGATACCTTCATTCACTTGATTATTTGGTATTTTGTCTTCCTAACGGCAATATGATTTTAATGTACTGCTATATGTTGTATGAACAGGTAAAAATTAAGTTTTGTGTGCGTGGCTCGGGGCAGGCCTTATCCAAAGGTGTGAATGGTGTAACTTCTTTTCATTATGTGCCACAAACTTTTCAGGACTATACTCTTTTGTCATGGTTATAGATTTTTTTTTAATCCAGAGACACCTGTGCAAGCAACTGGTAGCAAAGAGGGCTCTTTACATCATTCTATCCCGTGCACCAAGGTTTCAACAATACATCATTCTATCCCATGCACCAAGGTTTTGACAACGAGCCCCCTTGTTTCTGTTTGATGTATTTCTGAATTTAGTTTTATTTATGGCACATCATTAGTGAAGCAAATTCTCAGTTGTCCCTCCTAAGACTTGTATTCCATCTTTAGGAGAGCGCTAACACAACTAAGGTCCAGTCAAGTGAGCACAGAGTTCAGTCGATTGGTATGTTGATGAATTCCATCTAATTGTATCCTATGCCATCTGTTTTGTTAATGCTTTTGTTTGCTATCCTAGGAAATGAATCACGGTCTTGCAGTGATACTTCAACTTCGCCTCTTTCTTCCTATGGACAAGGTTCTATCAGCTTGCCCTCTTTTACCATATCTTTGTTCATCTAATTATTGTTTAATTCTTTATCTGTGGTGATAACATAACAGTTAGGAACTTGGCACAATCTTGTTGCCATATATTTGTTGCTAATGCAATGCATGTTGGTGATGTGAATCTCAGGAGACGGAAGTTATTTACAGGCTGAACCTTTGTCACCAACCAAGGCCCTGCGTGCAGCAATGCTTAAGAGGCGTTTTGCTGGAACCATTGTGAAGGCACAGCAGAAGGCACTTCTGGACCATGTAATTTTCTGTAATATATATGCTAAAATTTGTACGCTAGTATTACAATTATGCTATTTAGTCAGCAAGTTTTCTGCAGCACTTGCAGTTCCGGCTGATGTGCTGTTTTGATATCTTTCTTAGGGGCAGCAAATAGACCCTGCAAAATTACAGTTGGAAAAGGAGAGGCTGGAAAAAAGGCAGCAAGAAGGTAATAATTAGCCATGAGCTTCTGATCGGCAATTTTATATAGGCTGGATATGTTTTGCTGTCTACCAGTTCTGTGAGTTTGGTCAAGTATCTTATATGTGCACTGAGCTCTCTCTCGTAGTCATGTGGACTTGTAGTTCCCGTTCTTTAAATGTGATACCTTTTCATTTAAACCCAAAATAAACTACACTTGTTTGAATTTTTCACGCAGAAAATAAGCTAAACTTGTTTGAATTCTCATGCCCAAAATAAGATACTTTGAATTCTCATTCCAAAATTAAGATATACTTGTTCGAATTGTACTACCTCTGTTTCTAAATGTAAGACGTTTTGGCAGTTTAAAGTGAACTGCCTGAACTGCCAAAACATCTTATATTTATTAGGAACAGAGGGTTAATAAGATATGAGAGGTGTTCAAAATGGGCCTGTTCAATGGTGGGATTGCTGGCAGTGGCAAGTGTTCACTAGAGTCTCACATGCTGACATGGCACTAACAATAAGAGAGGCGAAAGTGAGTCTTGATATTTTATCTTGATAGTTCATTAATGGATGGATTATGTTTTCTGAACAAGTTTATTAGTCATCAGACCTTAATTCTTGTGCACAACAATAATAAGAATGCCAAAAGTGTCCCTTCCGCGGATTTATTTGTACAGTCCGTAATTTGTGTATTTCATGCCTTGGCTTATAGTGATGTTTCACCTAGTTCAGCTAATTTTGGCATCGTTAGTTACCATTGTGTACTGGCTAGGAAGTGATAGTTATTGCGTGCTATGGAAATGGGCTATATGCCTTAACCCTGATCCACTCTTAAAATGGTTGTTGATGAACCAAGTATCTTCTTTCTCATGTGTGGTTCTATATTGCCTTTTCCTCTTGCTCGAAACCATCCATGTGCCAACCAATTTGGAAGAGTTGAACTTGTCCTACGTCGTATTGTGCCATATGTTTTCGTTACTAGTGGAGTGCCCATACATTGGAACATTGTATTTTACTTTGTTAGCATGATATGATATAGATATTGCTGTAATTCAACATGAAAGTTGTCAAAAGGAAGAGCGTCCTTACAAAATTGAGGCATATGTGCACACTGGCAAGGGTCATGAATATTTTTGTACTTATTTTGATCGTATCTGAAGTAAGTTGGCAATACGTAAAATACAATCTGGTTAGTAAATGAAAGATGCTTAGATACGTATCAGTAAATTATGGACAGTTGCCTGTCAGTTACGCTGTCAGTTTGTAGCTTCTCTATTAAAGGAAGTCCCGTTGCTTGTAGGCAATCATGGAAGGAATAATTCATAACATCGATGGATATTTTTTCAAAGAGTAGCTGTTTTTGGTTTGATATGAGAAGATGGATGAGTTGGTTCTTGGTTCTGGGAGTTTTTTCCATAACTGTAGCGTTTGGTATCTTGGGCACTAAAGGTTGTGGGTTGTTTGGTACAAACCGACTTACCCCTGTACCGACCTAGTACTCTATAGTCTATACTCCTTCCATTCCTTAATGTTAGTTATATTTGTCCCTTAGGGGACATCCGATAATGTTATATTTTTCGGGCACAATAATGGAGGATTTGGGACAGAAATACCCCTGCTTAGTTTGGTGATTACAGGCATAATTATGGGTGATAAATTAATTATCCTTCGAAAAAATAACTTGGACCACTGCATAAATGAAGCACGGATTCCAAAAAAATGGCTGTGGGATATATTTTGTGTAGAATCTGCAGTTCAATGGAAATAAAGCAAATACACCTAACAAATTGGAATTTATCTCAAAAACAAATATACCTAACTTCAATGAACAGAGGGAGTATATAGCAATATGCCAGTGTGGATTATGGGCAACAACATGAACTCCTTCAAAATTTAGAACAGAAACTCTAAAAATATATTCTGTATGGCTCATTTTTAAGTCGTACTCTTTTGTTCCACGTTGACATTGAGTAAATGCTGACCTTATTATGGCTTCCTCCAAATTCGATCTGTGCCTGCAGAGAAAGAAAGGATTGAAGCCCAGGTGAAGGCCGCTGAAGCTGCTGCACAGTTCAAGTTAGATGAAGAATTAAGGAAGAAGAGGGAGCGAGAAAGAGAGGCAGCACGCCTGGCACTACACATGGTAGTAGCTGCTTGTCCTGCGACCATCCAGCGAGTCTCTTAAGCTTGATGTCCCACAGTGGCTATTCAACCTTTTTCCTTTTTGCAGATGAAGAAGACCGTTGACATTGACAACAGCGACTTCCTAAAGGACCTGGAAAACATCAGCAAAAAGTGGGAACTAAACCCTCCTGCCAAGCTAATCGTGGATTTCGTCGACGGGATGGAGCTCCCACCAGGCCTCGGAAGCCCGCTGGAGAGGCTCGGGCTTTTCATGAAGAGAGACATCGAAGAAGAGGTCGAAGATGAAATGGAGGACAGCGTATCACCAGCCTCCGTGGATGTCGACAGCATATCACCCCCCTCCGTGGATGTCAACAGCATATTACCACCCGCCGTGGATATGGATATCGACGGGGAGGAAGGAGAGATCGGCTGCTGTGGGTAGCATTCTTTTTTCTTGTGACTTTGATTCGCATACGTATTGTGTACCAACACGATCGTACATCGTGGTTATAAGGTTACGATGTGATTCTGCCCCGCGAGCGGGCTATGTCGACATAAGCGGAGTGCACTGTAACTGTTGTGGTATTCAGAGCGAGTTTCTCGTACGGATATTCTGTAAAACAATTGGAAAAAGAGAAAAAAAAAGCGATATAGTAGTGAAGTGCTTGTGTATATATATTGTGCTTAGATGTGGTGTATTATCTCAGTGAAAAGGCATTTTGCCTGCAGTCGTGACAAGCACATCCTGATGGTGATGCACAGATTGGCCGACAGGTACAGCCAGGGTAACTACGCTAGGACTTCATTCATACATGTGATGGCTGTCAGATCAACTTGTGTAATCTGAAACTGACACTCGGGGGAGTTTCATGCCTGAACATGGACATGAACATGAACATGAAAGATGCCGGGTGCCCTCGGCGGCATCGCGGCTTCAAGTCCAAAATATCTCGGTGCGTTGGTCACTTGGCTCAGCTGATGAACACCCAGAGCAATTTGTGCATGGGGTTGCTCAACCATGGTGTGGTGGAATGTGCAGGTATGTCGTGTTGCAACCGTCGGATGGTACATGAAGGGTGTGTTTGGTTGGTTCCCGAACGGAGTGTAATGGAATGCCATGGTTCCGTTTCACTGTAATGGGTTGGTTCCGTTCTTGTGTTTGGTATGCGTAACTCAAAGGAATGGAATGGTTACATTTTAGTGTTTGGTTTGAGAGATCCGTCACACACCTGCTTTGGAGGAGGACGAGAGAAGGGAGCTGATGTTGTAGATCGAAGGAAGATGGCCGGCGGCATTTGGTGCCGAAAGTGAAAGAATGCGGAAAACTGTATATTTGTGCATTATATATTTGTTAGAATATTCGTTCATTATAAATAATATACATACAAATAAAATAACTTACTTGAAAAAAATATTTGTGCATTGTATATTTGAATATATGTTCATATAATTTTTGAAACTGTTCAGATATTTAATAAAATATTCATGTAGTATACAAGAAATATTTATGTTATTTTAGAAAGTGTTTACATGTTTAAATTTTTTTGCGTGTTCGCCAAAATATTTATATATTAAAAATGATAAGGAAAATAATATGTATGAAAACAATTTATTTTTAAACAACAATATGTAATTCCTAAATTTATACTAATACTTCTTAAATAACTCTTAAGTAAGTATTATTTTAGTTTTATATACATGGTTTGTCAAATAATACATGAATATTGTAGCAAGGGAAAAACTAAAATGGTCCATAGTGGTTACAGTCCATTTAAGAGCCATGTGCGTGTCCGGAGATAAGTCATTAAGCTTTGTTATCCGACAATTCCTATTTGCCTGTAGGTCGCTCGATATCGACCTAGCGCCAGCCCCCCCCCCCCACCCCCTGGCGCTCTTCCCGCTGCGTACAATTAGGTCATTCGAGCATTATTCCCATTTTTTTTTCTTGGTTCTTTGTCCTTTTTGATTCTTGTTCTTTCCTTTCTTTATCTGTATTTCTTTCATTTTCATTTTTTCTATTCGAAGTCATGAACATTTTTGAAATTCAAATATTTTTCTTTCAAATGCGAATATTTTTATTTAAAATTTCTGAAGATACTTAGAATTTAGGGACATTTTTTGAAATTACAATTTTTTCATCAACCTCAAAAAATAGTTTTCGAGATTTAAAAATGTTTAGCCATTTGAAAAAATGTTCATCAATTTTAAATAATGCTCGTAGAGTTTAAAATTTGTTCATCATATTAAAAAAATGTTCTTGAATGATTTTTTTTCATAAAATATAAAACATATTAGTTGAATTCATAATTTGTTCATCATATACAAAAATGTTCGTTAAAATTAAAAAATGTTCACGAAAATTTAAAAATTTGTGCATTATAATACAAAAAATGTTCATCAAAATTCCAAAAAATGTCTACAGAAATTCAAGAAGTCTTTTTTAATTGTTAGTTTTCTAAATTGGCGAACACTTTTGAAATTCATGATTTATTTTGCGATCTTTAACATTTTCTGATTTTTTTGAAATATCGAACTATTTGAAAGAAGCAAAATGGAAAAACAGAAAAGAAAAAAAAAACAAAAAACAAACGAGAAATAGAGGGACTCAGGGAGGCAGCCTGCCTGGGCCGGCCCATCCAGCTGTACCGAGTGAGTAAAAAGGGAAGCAAAAACTTGAGCCAACCGCAATCCCAGGAATCGAACTGGCGACCAAACGTTTGCGACAGCATGCTCCTTGCCAATCCAACTGACTAGCTTTTTATGTATTTTAACATTGCGCTACTAAATGAACTTAGAACGCCCGTACAACAAGCCAAATCTACTTCGAACACAAAACTTATTTTTTTTCAAAAGTAAAACGTGAATGTTTTATCAAACGCGAACATTATTAGTTATATTCACAAATTTTAAGAAAATTCAAATATTTTTCAACACACAATCGAATTTTGGAGATGCGAACATATATTCTGGAACAGAAACATTTTTTAAACTACCCAAAAAACTGAACAGGAACAAATTTTGAATTTGAAAACAAAATTTTGGAAACAAGAACAACTTTTGCACGTGAACATTTTTTGAAAGTCCAGAACAAAATTGAAAAAACGAACATTTTTTCAATTTTGCAAACAATTTTGGAAACGGAACATTTTTCAAAACGCCGAACAAAACTTGTCAATACGAATTTTTTTTGGAAATTTGCGAACAAATTTTGGAACGGGAACATCTTTTCAAACTCCCAAACAAATTCATGGAATTCACGAACATTTTTGCAATTTGTGAACAAAATTTGAAAACATGAACATTTTCTAAATTTGGAAAGCTGGAACACTTTTTGAAATTCCTAAACATTTTTCTAATGCAAACAAAATTTGAAAACATGGACAATTTTGAAATAGGAATATTTATTGAAACTCACGAACAAAATTTGAAAAAACAAACATTTTTCTTAAATTTGCAAACAAATTTTGCGAAGTTGTGAAATTTTGAAAAAAAAAACATAAATAAAAGAAACAGAGAACAAAATTCAAAGCGCAAACAAAATTTTAATGCATGAACATCTTTTGTATCTTGAGAATTTTTTTTAAACGGATAGCAATTATTAAAAAATTCCAACAAAGTTGCAAATGTCAATTTTTTAATAAGTGAACAAAAATAATTAACAAGTGAACAAAAAAAATTGAAATCCGGTAGATTTTCCGAATTTCGAAAGTTTTAAACTTTTTTGTGTAATGAGAACATTTTTTGAATTTGAGAACATTTTTTGAAAATTCCGAACATTTTTTGATAAATGCATACAGTTTTTGAATTTATGAACAAAATTTGAAAACACAAACATTTTTCAAATTTTGAACATTTTTGTAAAGGCGCAAACATTTTTTTTTGAGAGAAAACATAAACTTGAAAAACAAAAAAGAAAAAAAGAAAAGAAAAAGAAACAGAGATAGAAAAAGAAAGGAAAATAAAAAACCGGTTCAGGAACCTTCTAGAAGGTTCCCAAAACCGGAAAAAACCAGCTAGGAACTTCTAGAAGGTTCCCAAAACCGGGAGTGCTGGAACGGTTAAACGGGCCGGCCCGTTGCGTCGCTGCTCGGTCGCTCGCGTGTGCGAAGCGCCGGCAGTTTGACGCAACGAGCGGCGAATAGGATATTCCGTGTTTAGTTCCAGCCCTTGTGGTAAACATTTTTCATATGAGTTTTCCCTTTGCATCTAACAGGTGGGACCCAATGGTCATAGAGACATAGTGGGGCTTTATATGAGATTCCCTATTAATGTAGGGGGTTTGTGCCAAAACAAAACGATTCATCTCTGCTCAATCGCTAAGAGTGGGCCAGGTGCCACGCTATCACACATGACACGAGCGGCGTATACGGCTGCAAACGAAAAATTGTAATATATATATATGCACAATAAGGCAAGTTGGTACTAGTTTTTTGTATTTTGCAACTTTCGGCACCAAATTGCACATGCTATGCAACTTTGTGTACGGCGAATGTATTTAACTCCGTTGGCAAAACATAAGTAACTTCCATACGGAAGAACTGCAGCATGGGTACAACTGACACCGACTCAACCCGGCTCATCTACAGAAGCTCTCCCATGCTTGCTATATGGCATCACACTCCTTTTCAGTCAACACAACGTCTTGATGAAATACCAAATGAACAACTTTACTTATGACAAATGATAAGTTCATTTGCCTCCTACCAGGCTATCTTACTCGATTGAGATGGGCACACTGATATGTCTTCAATGTATCTATAATTTTTGATCGTTTCATGCTATTATATTATCATTTTTGGATGTTTTACATTTATTTTATAGCAACTTTATATCTTTTTTAGGACTAACCAATTGACATAGTGCCCAGTGCCAGTTGCTGTTTTTTGCTTGTTTTTACTTCGCAGAATATCCATATCAAAGGAGTCCAAACGCAGCGAAACTTTTTGGAGATTTATTTGGACCAGAATACAACTTGGGAGCCAAGGAAGCACCAGAGGGGAGGCCCATGGGACCCACCACCCACCTGGGCGCGCCCTGATGGGTGGTGGGGCCCATGGAGGTCCTCTCCACCACCTCTTAGCTCTATAAATTCCCAGATATCCCAGAAACCCTAGGGGAGCGATCGAAACACAATTCCAGCTACCGCAAGTTCGAGAACCATGAGATCCAGTCTAGAGCCCTATTCCGGCACCTTGCCGGAGGGGAAAACGATGACGAAGGGGTTCAGCATCCTCATTGGTGCTCCTCCGATGATGCGTGAGTAGTTCACCATAGACCTACGGGTCCGTAGGCAGTAGCTAGATGGCTTCTTCTCTTTTTTTGATTCTCAATACAATGTTCTCCTCGATGTTCTTGGAGATCTATTTGATGTAATGACTTTTTGCGGTGTGTTTGTTGGGATCCGATGAAGTGCGAGTTTATGATCAGATCTATCCATGAATATTATTTGATTTTTCTTTGATCTCTTATATGAATGATTGTTATTGCCTCGTATTTCTTCTCCGAATCTCCAACTAGATCGATTTTTCTTGCAATGGGAAGATGTGCTTTGTAATGGGTTCGATCTTGCGGTGTCGTCACCCAGTGACAGAAGGGGTAGCGAGGCACACATGTATGGTTGCTATTAAGGATAAAAATATGGGGTCTATTCCTACATGAATAGATCTTGTCTACATCATGTCATCGTTCTTATTGCATTACTTCATTTCTCCATGAACTTAATACACTAGATGCATGTTGGATAGCGGTCGATGAGTGGAGTAATAGTAGTAGATGCAGGCAGGAGTCGGTCTACTAATTTTGGAAGTGATGCCTATATACATGATCATTGTCTTGGATATCGCCATAATTATTTGCTCTTTTATCAATTGCCCAATAGTAATTTGTTTACCCACCGTATGCTATTTTCTCGAGAGAAGCCACTAGTGAAATCTACGACCCCCCGGGTCTATTTTTTATCTTATTGTTTTCAGATCTATTATTCCAAAAACCCAAAATACCTTGCTGCACTTCTTCTTTACTTATTTTATTTCATGTTTTTGCAAGATCTATTTATCCAATCTACCATAATTTTATCTATCTTTTTTACCGTAGAGGGATTAACAACCCCTCTTGTGCGTTGGGTTGCAAGTATTTGTTCTTTGTGTGCATGTACCATTTACATAGTATTGCTTGGTTCTCCTACTGGATTGATAACCTTGGTTTCATAACTGAGGGAAATACTTACCATAGTTGTGCTACATCATCTCTTCCTCTTTGGGGAAATACCGACGCAGATTCAAGCCACGTCACATGCTCGCGCCCGAAACGACGTGTCGCATGCCGCGCCTTACTATGTGAGGCTGAGGGGGTTGGTCAGGTATCTTAATTTACACATGCTCGGACAATGGATGCTGGCCGGCTGTCATCTGCCTCTCGTTGGACTCGACGTGCATGTGCCATTTATTGCACTTGTGCGGGGGCATGTGATGCTTGGGCCACCGTGTAGAGGCAGCTGTGGAAGGATCGAGAAGAGGGGTCTAGAGGGGGGGGGGTGATTAGACTCTTAGTGATTAAAAGTGGCAGTTTTTAGTTTCTTCAAGTTAAGGTTGAGTTTAGCATAAGTTAAAGGGCATCCAATACATCTAAGGCAAGCATGACAAGCATATAAGCAGCGGAAAGAGTAAAGCATGCAATTTGCAAGAAAGTAAAGGGGTGAGATTGGAGTGTGCAAACGCAATGGAGACGCGGAGAATTGGCGTGGTTCCGATAGGTGGTGCTATTGTACGTCCACATTGATGGAGACTTCAACCCACGAAAGGTAACGGTTGCGCGAGTCCACAGAGGGCTCCACCCACGAAGGGTCCATGAAGAAGCAACCTTTTCTATCCCACCATGGCCATCGCCCACGAAGGACTTGCCTCACTCGAGTAGATCTTCACGAAGTAGGCGATCTCCTTACCCCTACAAACTTCTTGGTTCAACTGCACATCATGAAGGAGGCTCCCAAGCGACACCTAACCAATCTAGGAGACACCACTCTCCAAAAGGAAATAGACAGTGTGTTGATGATGAACTCCTTGCACTTGTGCTTCAAATGATAGTCTCCCCAACACTCAACTCTCTCTCTTGGATCTGGCTATGGTGGAAGAAGGATTTGAGTGGAAAGCAACTTGGGGAGGGCTAGAAATTAATGTTCAAATGGTAGGAATAGAATCTCTTGATCTCAACACATGAGCAGGTGGTTCCCTTTTAGAAAATGAATGGTGGAAGTGTAGGCACGCTCTGATGGCTCTCTCTTATGAGAAGAAGGGGGTGGAGGAGTATATATAGCCTCCAAACAAAATCCAACCCTTGCACACTTTTGACCCATCTCGGTGGCACCGATCAGAAAATTCGGTGGCACCGATTAGTGTAAAAATATGAATGTTGGGAATCTCGGTGGGACCGACTGGAATAACTCAGTGGGACCGATGCGCCAGGGCTTAGGGAAAACTTCATCTCGGTGGCACCGATTGCATCATCTCGGTGGGACCGAAGTGAATGCAATGAGTAACATAGAATCAGTCAAGCCAACTCGGTGGGACCGATTGCAACATCTCGGTGAGACCAAAGTGATTGCAACAAGTCACAGAGCACTGGCAAGGTCATCTCGGTGAGACCGAGATCCGTATTGGTGAGATCGAATCGTTAGAGTTTTGGTAGTGGCTATGTCAAGATGAACTCGGTGGCTTCGGATGGGAAATATCGGTGGGGCCGAGTTGGAGTTTAGGTTTTGGACATATTTGGATAGAGAAAGTGGCTGAGGGTTTTGGAGCAATATCAGTAAGCACTTGAGCAACAAGATCATTAAGCAACATCTCATCTTCTTTTAATAGTATTGGCTTTCCTATGGACTCAATGTGATCTTGGACCACTTAAACAAAAATGTAGAGTCTTGAGATTTTGCCAATCCTTGTCCTTATCATTTTTAAGGGGTTACACATCCTATTCTCCATGCCACGCCACTGTTGAACTTATCTGAAATACACTAGATAAAACTATTAGTCCAACAAGAGATATGTTGACATTAATTACCAAAATCACCCAGGGAGCACTTGTGCTTTCAATCTCCCCTTTTTGGTAATTGATGAAAACATACATCAAAGGTTCAAGTAAATAATATGAAGAGTAGTAAGTAAAGGTTTGGAAGAACATGTAACTTGCATGACCTGCCCCTACATGTATGCAATCATGTGATGATAGAATTGAAAGTACATGTGAATGCACAACATGACAGAGTAAGTATTGAGTTACATGTATCTTGGCCATATGCATCAGAGCAAAAAGTGAAGTGAGATGTACCTTCATGTTTACGAATCCCTCTTCCAAACAATATGTGCAAAACCAAGAGATTATCATGCACATGAGTGTGATGCATATACTTACCTTGTGGTTCTTGAGCTGACTCTTGAAGAGATAGACTTGAGAAAACGTGGTTAAATAACACAAGAGAACTTCCAGCAAGAGAGATTTCAAGATCTACCGGAGTACCAAGACTGGGATCACATGTAGTAGGTGAGTATCACAGAGTGACTAGTTCATTTGAGTATTAACATGTCCCCAAAGAATTAAGGATTTGCAATAAATTCCAAGGATTTTTCTCCCCAATATCTAGGTTTTCCTCTCCCCCTGAATCTAACATTTGATCAATGGGAGTAGGTAGGGTGAGATAAAATCAACAAACAGATATTATAGTAGAGTAGGCTCAAAGCAAATTAATGGCTAAAATAATGACTGGCATATCTTTCCCCTCTTAAAGATATGTGAACTCTCTCCTCTTATGAAAATGCATCTCTCTTAGAAGAGCTTTAATGTGCTCTCTCTCATTATACAGACAAGCTTTGATGTGCTCTCTCTCCCCCTTTGACATCAATTTCCAAGAAGGGTCCTTCATGGATATAAGTCAAGTGAGTGTGGTCCTAGAGAGACACAAGTAAGCAGTATGCAGCTTAAGATGCAGCTAGAGGGGAAGAATCATTGAGTGGAGCTGATAAAACATAAACACTTTAAGATGAAAAAACTATTTTCTCAGCAGTGAATCGGTGGCGCCGATTTTTATCTATCGGTGACTCCAAGATGAGGCAGTCATAGACAAAGCATATCGGTGAGACCGAGTTAGTCCGTTGGGCAAAACCAATGAACTGTTGTGCAAGTAGAACACGCGCTTCAGTCTGGACGATAGGCTTGGATCGATGGAACCGAGTTCAACGCAGAGGAAAGATTTTGTCAACTCAACTCAGTTGCAATAGAAATTTCTCAAAGATTTTCCAGGAATTTGACAGAATTTGCAATGAATTTGCGTAAAGATACAAAACAGAAAAGAAATGAAATAAAGAGAATCTAGATGAAGTTTTTTTGCTTTAGAAGGGAAACACAATAGAAAGATAAATGCAAAAGAAATTCAATGAACAAAAAGAACACTAGAGAACTTCATCTAGGGGTGGTTGGCGAGATAGTCGCCTATGTTAGAGTATATTGACTTAGGAGACAAGTGAGATCACTTGATCATAGGTCATACTCATCGTTAAGCTCAATAAGGGGTTGCCATTTATCATTTAAGCATCTTGATGTATTCTCATCTTGTTGAGTTACTTTGGCTCATGACTTGGAGCAAAGCTTCTCTAAGATGGAAATACATACCTTGGGTTGTGGTGTTGAACTTGATCATGTAGTTGAACTTCTGGTGGATGCTCAATGTTGATGTGGTCCATCAAGAGTTGGGAGCATCCTTAGGAATTTGATGCTCATCTTCCTACATGGGTTACTCTTGCAAGGAATAACACTTGTGTATCCAAAATGACAAGAGTGAAATTCATCATATTGATATTGTCAAAGGATATGTTGAGTGTGTTCATGCTTCCTTGATTTCGACAACCAAAGCATATATATACTTGGTGATGTAGAAATTTCTCAAGATGTGAGTGATTTGCTATCTCATAGATTGAGGCTCATCCAAGTACCTACAAGGATTAGATACCATACAAGGGTGCAAATGTATCCAAGATAAATGATAGTCATCATTAGAGAAATATCAAGGACTAGTCATATAGGCTCATGCCTTGCATGTATCCAAATGGATTTTCTATTCCAAATTTGAGGCATCAATGATATTCAACTCACTCCTCAAATGAAAAATATCTTTTCATCAAGCGGTTTAGTGAAGATATCCGCCAATTGCTTGTCGGTACAAACATGCTTAAGATTGATATCTCCTTTAGCAACATGATTACAAATGAAATGATGACGAACTTCAATATGTTTAGTTCAAGAATGTTGCATGGGATTGTGTGCAATCTTAATAGCACTCTCATTGTCGCAAAGCAATGGAACATGTCTCAAATGTATCCCATACTCTTTAAGAGTTTGGGTCATGCAAAGTAATTGAGCACAACATGATCCGATGGCAATGTATTCCTCTTAGGCAGTTGATACGTCTCCGTCGTATCTATAATTTTTGATTGTTCCATGCCAATATTCTACAACTTTTACATACTTTTGGCAACA
Source organism: Aegilops umbellulata (assembly GCA_032464435.1). NCBI lineage: Eukaryota > Viridiplantae > Streptophyta > Magnoliopsida > Poales > Poaceae > Aegilops > Aegilops umbellulata. Next base: position 442,299,376 of record CP136059.1, on the reverse strand, counting down.
ATTTATATGATTTTCTTGGACTAACATATCCTATATACCTAAGAAGTTCACCCCACTACCTTATTTATCTCCACATGCAAGCTATCCATGTCATCATATGTGCCATCTCAGCGGTTCAGTTATAACTATGCACAATCTCTCGGTTTAGTTATTATAACTGTGTAGGATCTCTTCCTCTTCCACTTCCCGTAATTGATGAGTCAATTTGGCTCTCCCAAACCATACGAAGGATCTCTTCCTCTTCCACTTCCCGTAACTGATGAGTCAATTTGGCTCTCCCAAACCACAAAATCATGTCTCAACTCTCTCGCGTGAGACTGCATCTCTCTCTCTCTCTCTCTCTCTCTCTCTCTCTCTCTCTCCTCACGCCCACGGCTGCCTCCAGGGTCGCGGCGCACGGCGCCTCCGCTCTCACCTCCTTCTATTCTTCTGTCGGCACCATGCGCCTTGCCGCGGATCAGTGATTGATTCGGCATGATCTACGACCGTGCTATTGATCTATCGCTGCGTGGAAATCACCGTGGAGGCTGCCCTGCACAGTCGTGTGCTGCCAAGAAAAGTGAACGCTGGTGCCATCTTCTCTCTATATTGCCCATGTGGAAAGTGGAAGGAGCCCCGTTCTAGAAGTTGGGAAGACATATTTGGATTTCTTTTTGGTCTTTGTGGGTAGAAAAGTATGCAGGTCAACCTTGCATTGGATCTGGAAATTTGTATATATGCTGATTTGTTTGGCACTAATCGCCAAACAACAGATTGGTAGCCACACCCAACTTGCCGGTGGACGCTGGTCATCTAGTTGCTGGTCATGTATTGTCCCTTATATTAGGACGAATGCTCCTCCTAAGATCTGCACAGCTATCAGTGACTACAAAGTGTTTCCTTACTTCTGTGTTTCATCTGCGTTCCCCAAGGTACTAATCCAAGACAAGCATGAATAGACTAATATAAAAGTTAAACTCTCAAATTCATCTGCAATTATAGGAATTATATGTGAAACCTAGGAGGTATATGTTATGGGCTTCTATCTTCACGGTATGGCAATGATATGGGATGGTCATTTTCCTTGATTTTCTTCAGAGTTGTGGATCTGTTATGTTTATTTTATCCCATGAGGTCTCTTTGCTCTAAGCATCCTAGGAACTATGAAATGCTAGCTTAGAATTGGAGAAAACAAGAGTTGACACAATTCAGTTGTACAAAAAGGTTCGATATGTCCAATTCCAACACTATAGTCATGAGAAGATTGTTTCTAGAGGACCGAAGAAGTTTCAGCATAAAACCTTATGATGGACTTCACAAACTTCACATTGCCTAGAATTTGACCTTTGTTATGCGGTTGTGCCATGTAGTTTGCAGAAGAAATTATTGAAAGTGGTTCTTGAGATGTTGAACACAAAATTCATGAAAAATGTGCGAGAATGACATAAATTGTTTTAATACTTTCTTGAGGAAGGTAGATATATGTGTAACACGTGTTATCTATGGTACATACTCAGTTTAAGATTCAACATTTATCTCATATAGTTTTGGTTGTTGCCACTCATCTCCATTCACTTAGCCTTACCAGGTCATAAATCTAGCTATCTTCCTCTGCTTTAGTATCTCGATTATGCACAGAAATAAGTTATCCCTGCTAATTTTTTATGTGCTCAAGTGTACTGCAATTTACATATGTTGAACTGAGTAAGTGGTTATATTTTAAGTGTGGGCTATTTACACTGATTCATTCTAAGTCTACAAAGGATTGTATTATTCCGTATTTCTTAATTAGTTGGCTATGCTCTTCTGCACCTTACTCCTGGATCACAAGTTAATGTTTATATGGCTTTTCTATTAGCTCATTCTTGATACTAGATCGGAAGCTTCCATGATATCCTCTATCTTATCTGACATGTGTCTTAGAGCTGGTCTATTTGCATCATTTATATGAAGATGTGGCACCTAACAAGAATATTGGGAGGTTCACCACCGAGACATTAACGCATTGCTTCAATGCTGACTCTAGCTACATTTGGTAAGCTTTTCCAATGACACGATGTTACTTTGGGTAAACCATTTGCGACCACACACACACACACACACACACACACACACACACACACACACACACACACACACACACACACACACACACACACACACACACATATATATATATATATGTATACTCTCAGTTAGTATTGTGTTATTGTACCATATTGTAGATACAATCTTCCTTTGGTACAAATGAAGGATCAAAAAGGACAATGATCGTAATAGATGTGAAGTTAAACACCACAACTCTAATCAGTTTAAATCCCTAAATTTTTAACTTTCTTTTTATCTTCAGATCATATATGTACTATGCAAATAAAGTTATTCAGTTTATCACATTATCATGTGTGGAAGGCAAAAAGTTCCCGCAGCAACACGCGGGGTATCAGCTAGTTGATCCAGTGCCCAGTGCCACTTCCTGTATGTTGCATGTTTTTTGTTTCGCAGAAAATCCATATCAAACAGAGTCCAAACGGGATAAAAACTTATGGATATTTTTTTTGGAATATATGTGAATTTTGGGAAGTTGAATCAACGCGAGACGATGCCCAAGGGGCCCACAAGGGTGAGGGGCACGCCCTGGGCCCTTGTGGCCACTCTGTAAGGCGGTTGGTGCCCTTCTTCTGGCACAAGAAAGCTAATATCCGGATAAAAATCGTGTTAAAGTTTTAGCCCAATCGGAGTTACGGATCTCCGAGAATTTAAGAAATGGTGAAAGGCCAGAATGTGGGAGCGCAGAAACAGAAGGAAACATAGAGAGAGATCCAATCTCGGAAGGGCTCTCGCCCCTCTGCCTCCATGGAGGCCATGGACCAGAGGGGAAACCCTTCTCCCATCTAGGGGGAAGTTCAAGGAAGAAGAAGAAGGAGGGGGTCTCTCTCCCCCTCTCTACCGGTGGCGCCGGAACACCGTTGGGGCTATCACCGTGTCGACGATCTACACCAACAACTTCGCCGCCATCATCACCAACTCTCTCCCCCTCTATGCAGCGGTGTAACCTCTCTTTTACCCACTTTAATCTCTACTTAAACATGATGCTCAACGCTATATATTATTTCCCAATGATGTATGGCTATCCTATGATGTTTGAGTAGATCCGTTTTGTCCTATGGGTTCATTGATGATCGTGATTGGTTTGAGTTGCATGTTTTATTATTGGTGTTGTCCTATGGTTCTCTCCATGTCGCACAAGCGTGAGGGATCCCCATTGTAGGGTTTGCAATATGTTCATGGTTTGCTTATTGTCTGTGTTGCGTGAGTGATAGAAACACAAACACAGATAAGTGGGTTATGGCGTATGGTAATAAAGAGGACTTGATACTTTAATGCTGTGGTTGGGTTTTACCTTAATGATCTTTAGTAGTTACAGATGTTTGCTAGAGTTCCATTCATAAGTGCATATGATCCAAGAAGAGAAAGTATGTTAGCTTATGCCTCTCCCTCATATAAAATTGCAATAATGATTACCGGTCTAGTTATCGATTGCCTAGGGACAAATAACTTTCTTTTGACAAAAAGCTCTCTACTAAAAATAATTGAGTTGTTTCTTTATCTAAACAACCCCTAGTTTTTATTTACGTGCTCTTATTATCGTGCAAACCTATCCTATCACACCTACAAAGTACTTCTAGTTTCATACTTGTTCTAGGTAAAGCTAACGTTAAGCGTGCGTAGAGTTGTATCGGTGGTCGATAGAACTTGAGGGAATATTTGTTCTACCTTTAGCTCCTCGCTGGGTTCGACACTCTTACTTATCGAAAGAGGCTACAACTGATCCCCTATACTTGTCGGTTATCAAGACCTTTTTCTGGCGCCGTTGCCGGGGAGCAATAGCGTGGGGTGAATATTCTCGTGTGTGCTTATTTGCTTTATCACTAAGTATATATTATTTTCTGTTCTAAGCTGTTCTCTATCTTTAATTATGGATATGGAACACGAAATACCAAAAAAATCAGGTGTACTTGCTACTCATGGAGATGGGGAACCTCCTAAAACCATCGATGCTCATTATTTGAAAGATATTATGCACTACTTTAATAATCCTGAGAAAACCCCATTCAATTATGCAATGGGAGACACATTGGATCAACGTGAATACTTTAGGGATTATCGCTTGACTCAAAAATGGAAACTCTTACTGGATCAAATTCATATGTTGCATTGGTATGCTCAGCAACTATGCTTGAGATATGATTATACTTGTTGCTCTAGGATGAAGGCTCCACACCTTCCCTTTTCATGCAAATTTAACTATAATGAAACCTTAGCTTCTTATGCTAATGGTATATATGATTACTATGATGTGGAACGAATAGAAGAATTCGTTAATTTTAAGGGTGCTTATGAAATTGAATCTTTGTTTGAAAAGTATGAAGCTTTTGATGATGATGTTTATAGACCTAAATTTTTTTCTATACTTAAATATTTCTATGAGAATTATGAATACAATGCCAATATTGATGCGTTTATTCAGAAAGTCTCCACTGTCCAAGAAGAGACTAATATTTTGCAGGAATCTATGGAAGAAGAAATTGCTGAAACGATGAGCTCATTAGATGAAAAAGATGACGAGGAGAGCGAAGAACAAAAGGAGGAAGAGCGGATTGATCACGCGTGCCCACCTTCTAATGAGAGTAACTCTTCAACTCATACATTGTTTAATTTCCCTTCGTGCTTACCGAAGGATGATTGCTATGATCCCGTTGATTCATTTGAAATATCCCTTTTTGATGAAATTGATGCTTGCTATGCTTGTGGCCATGATGCCAATATGAATTATGCTTATGGAGATGAACTTGCTATAGTTCCTTATGTTAAGAATGAAATTGTTGCTATTTCACCCACACATGATAGTCCTATTATCTTTTTGAATTCTCCCAACTACACTATATCAGAGAAGTTTGTGCTTATTAAGGATTATGTTGATAGTCCGCGTTCTACTATTGCACATGATGATTTTGATAAATATAATATGCATGCGCTTGCTGCTCCTAGTTGCAATTATTATGAGAGAGGAACTACATCTCTGCCTCTCTATGTTTCCAATACGATAAAATTGCAAGAAACTATTTATACTATGCATTGGCCCTTACTTGATGTGCATGAATTGTTCTTTTATAACATGCCGATGCATAGGAAGAGAGTTAGACTTCGTCGTTACTTGATATATGTTACTTTGTGCTCCCTACTAAATCACAAATCATTGTTAATTCAAATTGGCTTTGATATACCTTGGGATCTGGGTGGATCAATTACTTGAGCACTATATGCCTAGCTTAATGGCTTTAAAGAAAGCGCTGTCAGGGAGACAACCTGAATGTTTTAGAGAGGCATTTATTTCTGTTGTGTGCTTTTATAAAGTTTGAAAACAAAAAAAATAAAGTGGGGAACCTAAAACTTTTTCGAAAAAGAGAAGTGAAAGTAAGAAGGAGGAGCACCGTTGAAGTGGGGGAGCTCCTTGAACTTTGTTCATGCCCATGGAAACTTTGCAAATCTTGAATTACAGAAACTTTTCAACAAAAATAATTATCCCCTTGTATAAATCCATTGTATTATAAAAATAATGTGCCAAGATTTGCCTTTAGGATTATTAGATTGATTGTTTGATTTGTGCAGTGCAAATATAGAAACTTTGGCTATAGTGCGTGATTTTACATTTTTTACTAGAAAGTCAAACACTTCAGAAAGTTTTTGCATAGTACTTCTATACAAATTATTTATTTTGTCCTATTTTTTCAGAATTTTTGGAGTTACATAAGTATGGTTTATGTTCATATTACTACAGACTGTCCTGTTTAAGACAGATTCTGTTTTTGATGCATTGTTTTGAGGAAACTATCGATTTTATTAGTGGTATAAGCCATAGAGAAGTTATAATAAAGTAGCTACAATGCAAAAAAGTAAAATATGAATGAGTTTGCTACAGTACTTAAAGTGGTGATTTTTTTATTATACTAACGGATCTCACGAGAGTTTTGTTAAGTTTTGTGTGGTTGAAGTTTTCAAGTTTTGGGTGAGATCACGATGGATGAAGGAATAAGGAGTGGCAAGAGCCTAATCTTGGGGATGCCCGAGGCACCCCAAGGTAGTATTCAAGGACTCCCAAGCAACTAAGCTTGGGGATGCCCCGGAAGGTATCCCCTCTTTCTTCTAATGATCATCGGTGATTTTACTTGGAGCTATATTTTTATTCGTCACATGATATGCGTAAATCTTGGAGCGTCGTGTGCTTTTTATTTTTCTTTTAGTAATGGACCATGCTGGTATGAGATAGTCCTTGGTTGATTTATAGAATGCTCTTTGCACTTCACTTATATCTTTTGAGTATGGCTTTATAGAATGCTTCATGTGCTTCACTTATATCATTTGAAGTTTGGATTGCCTATTTCCCTACACATAGAAAACTGCCATTTGTAGAATGCTCCTTTTCTTCACTTATATTTGTTAAGAGCGTGGGCATATCTCTTGTAGAAAGAATTGAACTCTCTTGCTTCACTTATATCTATTTAGAGAGTCATCAGGAATTGGTCATTCACATGGTTAATCATAAAATCCTACATAAAACTTGTAGATCACTGAATATGATATGTTTGATTCCTTGCAATAGTTTTGCGATATAAAGATGGTGGTATTAGAGTCATGCTAGTGGGTAATTGTGGATTGGTAGAAATACTTGTGTTAAGGTTTGTGATTCCCGAAGCATGCACGTATGGTGAACCGTTATGTGATGAAGACGGAGCATGATTTATTTTTTCATTATCTTCCTTATGAGTGGCGGTCGGGGACGAGCGATGGTCTTTTCCTACCAATCTATCCCCCTAGGAGCATGTGTGTAGTATTTTGTTTCGATAGCTAATAGATTTTTGCAAGAAGTATGTGAGTTCTTCATGACTAATGTTGAGTCCATGGATTATACGCACTCTCACCTTCCATCATTGCTAGCCTCTTCGGTGCCGTGCATTGCCCTTTCTCACCTCAAGAGTCGGTGCAAACTTCACCGGTGCATCCAAACCCCGTGATACGATATGCTCTATCACACATAAACCTCCTTATATCTTCCTCAAAACAGCCACCATACCTACCTATCATGGCATTTCCATAGCCATTCCGAGATATATTGCCATGCAACTTCCATCATCATCATATACATAACTTGAGCATTCATTGTCATATTGCTTTGCATGATCGTAAGATAGCTAGCATGATATTTTCATGGCTTGTCCGTTTTTTTGATATCTTTGCTATGCTAGATCATTGCACATCCTGATACACTGCCAGAGGCATTCATATCGAGTCATATTGTTCTAGATATCGAGTTGTAATATTGAGTTGTAAGTAAATAAAAGTGTGATGATCATCATTATTAGAGCATTGTCCCAATGAGGAAAGGATGATGGAGGCTATGATTCCCCCACAAGTCGGGATGAGACTCCAGACAAAAAAATAAAAAAATAATAAAAAAGAGGCCAAAAAAAGGAGAGGGCCCCAAAAAAATAAGAGAAAAAGAGAGAAGGGGCAATGCTACTATCCTTTTACCACACTTGTGCTTCAAAGTAGCACCATGTTCTTCATAGAGAGAGTCTCCTATGTTGTCACTTTCATATACTAGTGGGAATTTGTCATTATAGAACTTGGCTTGTATATTCCGATGATGGGCTTCCTCAAATGCCCGAGGTCTTCATGAGTAGGCAAATTGGATGCACACTCACTTAGTTTCATATGTGAGCTTTCATACACTTATAGCTCTAGTGCTTCTGTTGCATGGCAATCCCTACTCCTCGCATTGACATCAATTTATGGGCATCTCCATAGCGCGTTGATTATCCGCGTCGATGTGAGACTTTCTTCCTTTTTGTCTTCTCCACACAACCTCCACCATCATATTCTATTACACCTATAGTGCTATATTCATGGATCATGCTCATGTATTGCATGAAAGTCGAAAAGGCTTGAGAACATTAGAAGTATGAAACAATTGCTTGGCTTGTCATCGGGGTTGTGCATGATGAAATACTTTGTGTGATTAAGATGGACCATATAGCTAGACTATATGATTTTGTAGGGATAACTTTCTTTGGCCATGCTATTTTGAGAAATACATGATTGCTTTATTAGTATGCTTGAAGTATTATTGTCTTTATGTCAAATGATATACTGTTGCTTTGAAGCACTCATGTCTTAATTTCATGCCATGATTAGATTATATGATCAAGATTATGCTAGGTAGCATTCCACATCAAAAATTATCTTTTTTATCGTTTACCTATTCGAGGACGAGCAGGAATTAAGCTTGGGGATGCTGATACGTCTCCGTCCTATCTATAATTTTTGATGTTCCATGCCAATGTTCTACAACTTTTACATAATTTTGGCAACAATTTATATAATTTTCTTGGACTAACATATTGATCCAGTGCCCAGTGCCAGTTCCTGTTTGTTGCATGTTTTTTGTTTCACAGAAAATCCATGTCAAACGAAGTCCAAACGGGATAAAAACTTACAGAGATTTTTATTGGAATATATGTGAATTTTGGGAAGTGGAATCAACGCGAGACGGCGCCTGAGTGGCCCACAAGGGTGAGGGGCGCGCACCGGGGGTAGGGCGCGCCCTGGGCCCTTGTGGCCACTCCGTAAGGCGGTTGGTCCCCTTCTTCTGTCGCAAGAAATCTAATATCCAGATAAAAATTGTGTTAAAATTTCAGCCCGATAGGAGTTACAGATCTCTGAGAATTTCAGAAACAGTGAAAGGCCAGAATCTGGGACTGCAGAAACAGAAGGAAACATAGAGAGAGATCCAACCTCGGAGGGACTCTCGCCCCTCCGCCACCATGGAGGCCATGGACTAGAGGGGAAACCCTTCTCCCATCTAGGGGGAAGGTCAAAGAAGAAGAAGAAGGAGGGTGGCTCTCTCCCTCTCTCTCCCGGTGGCGCCGGAACGCCACCGGGGCCATCATCATGACGGCGATCTACACCAACAACTTCGCCGCCGTCATCACCAACTCTCTCCCCCTCTATGCAGCAGTGTAACCTCTCTTTTACCCGCTGTAATATCTACTTAAACATGGTGCTCAACGCTATATATTATTTCCCAATGATGTATGGCTATCCTATGATGTTTGAGTAGATCCGTTTTGTCCTATGGGTTCATTGATGATCGTGATTTGTTTGAGTTGCATGTTTTATTATTGGTGCTGTCCTATGGTGCTCTTCGTGTAGCGCAAGCGTGAGGGATCCCCGCTGTAGGGTTTGCAATATGTTCATGGTTTGCTTATTGTCTGTGTTTGCGTGCGTGATAGAAACACAAACATAGATAAGTGGGTTATGGCGTATCACTACTACAAGATGGTCCAAACGAGACACTACGATCAGACACCCTTCGACGAAACTCTGTGCGATGCCATAATCGCAAACGGTGGTATAAAAGAACCGTCAAAAAAGGTGCAAAACGTTTGTGATGACGGATACATCAAACACAGTTCAGATTTTAGTTGCGTGTGCGATGCAGGGCATACGGTTCAGTTCAATTAACTGTTTGCGATGATGAGGAACAAAAGAAATGGGCAACCAGATGAAGGTGTGTGAGATATACAACATACAGTTCACTAGGATGAACTGTGTGTGATTATGCAACACAATGGAAATGGTTGAACTGAACAAGATGTGTGTGATACGCGGCAAACAGGTCTGTAATCAGAAATGTGTGCAAAGACCAATAATAACACAGATGATTGCTGTTAATAAGCCGTGTGATTTGCTCTGTCTATAGAAGAATAACATGTATATATATATAACTGAAATAAATGTCCAATTACATAAGTGACTATACAGATCATTCGCACACACCTCAATAAACAATTGCATGCATTCTAAAGTAGGAGAAACGATCGTCTAGTCATCTACTTCTTGTGATGCTCCCGCCAATGCCCTATGGCTCGATCCCTCGTCTGGGGCAGGAAGAAGACACTTCCTCATGTCAACGATCCACCTGTACATCTCGTAGCTTGTGTACGCGTCCGTGGCCGCGTACATGACATGTTGTTCATCCAGTCTCTCATGCCACACACTATGCCAGGCGGTCTTGTCCTTCTTGCTCTCATTCTTCATCTTCATGTAGTAGGAGTCGATGATGGCCGAGGCGAAGTCAACCAGGGAGTTCAATTTATTTTTGTCGCTGTCCCAGACCTTGTAGTGGTGCTGGATGTTGACAAGATTTGGGCATTTCAAGCCCGAAACCTTGAGAGCTTTTAGATCGTTGGTGGTGTCCACTATAGCAAAACTGTAGTCGGAGCTGTTGATAAACCTGGAGAAACGCTCGCAAGGCCTTGTGGCAAGGTGGTAGTGGTAGAAGAGGACGTCATGTCGCACGCACAACTGGGCGACGACAATCTTCTGATCGTGCCCGACACGACCGATGGTGTACTCGAGGTCAAAGCCGACCACTTGGTACTTGTCCTCGGCAAGGAACTGCTCCATAGTTTGGATGGAGCTCTCCACTGAGATCGGATCGTTCGTGTACACCACCGAGAGGGCCTTCCCCCTCACGTGGGTGTCCACTACGTGATGCGTGGTGAATTGCCTGCCGTTGTCGTCGTCGGCCGCTGGGAGAGCCATTGGATCCATGAGGATCGCCATTGGAACCGCTGGATGTCCTCTCTGTATGTGTCGTCGTGGGTGTACATATTGTGTCGTGTGATGTGTGAGATGAAGGTAAATGGCCGCAGGAATAAATGGGGGCCGGACGACCTAGATTCTCTGCGCGTCCGCATGGCAGTTTTTGCAGTGGGTAACTGCATTGTTGCACCGCGCCCAGCGCAACCGCATGCACACGAACATGCGTGATCATGCGCCGGCCCCAAACACTAGCAGCACACATGGAGGGACGAGGGCAGAGCACCCAGAGGGATGCGAGAGCAGAGCGCGCGTGGCGGGACGTGAGCAGAGCACGCCGCGGCCGCCTGAGCCAAAAGCAACCACACGCATAGAGCAATTGAACATGCAAGAAATGGTCGCCTACAAGCTGGACGACAGTTGCGTCGTTGCGTAGAGAGCGGCCGTGTGCTACTACCTTCGTCTAGTCTATAGACCCCTTTATATTCTGTGCCATACTTTGCCCTCAAATTTAAACAACAAAATGTTAATGCATGTTATAAAAATTATATAATTGGAAACTATGTTCAAATACTAATCCAACTACATAATCTTTGGCGACATGCATTCATAATTTATTAGTTAAATCATACTTATAAACCAGGACGGGGGTATAGTAGGTAATTAAATCGCAAACATTTTTTTATTAACCGTATGTGTACGTGGCCTTTCGTCCTCCTCTCGCACGTCTTGTCACCCCGCTACCGCAGACGGCTTACAGCGCAAGCTTGCGCAGCGCGCGTGGGTGTTCTTTGGGCCAAACGGTGGCGCCAATGAATCATCAGTGAGCCCGTTCCCGTGCAACCTCGCAGGTTCCCACGCAAGATTCCCGCTCGACTCGGTGAAATCCCCCAAAATCCCAATGCTTACCTGCCTGCTATATAAACCCTCACGTCCGACGAGTCCTGCGTCGCATTTTCCCCTCCCTCCTTGTAGCTTATCTCGTCTGCTTCTCCCACAATCGCCAATGGCACCGGTCCATCATCGTTGCTCAGCCACTCCGCCGTCATCAGAGGAAAGCTCCAGCTGGGAGGCTACACCGCGGAGGAAGCACAGTCCCCGGTGTAGTGTAGTGCGCGTGGCGTCCCTGTTGGGTGTGGGTGGAACACCCACCACACGCTCCGCCGCCGTTGCCCGTCGGCAGCTGTAGCCGGCAGCCATTGCCGCCACACCACCGTCGAAAGCCAGGCACATCTCCCGCTCCGCCGCCGCGGCCCGAAGGCGGGAGATGGCCGTCGTGGCCGCCACCCCACTGCCGTCCACCATGGCCATCACCCGCTCCGCCACCGCGGCCCAAAGGTGGGAGGTGGTGGTCGTGGCTGCCAGCCCACCGTCGACCGTCGGGGTCATCACCCGCTCCGCCATCGCCGCTCGAAGGCGAGAGGCGGAGGTGGATGCCCGCACATGTGTTAGCGACCTTGCGCGCTTGCTACCTCTTGAGTACTGCGTTGGATTTCCTTGAAGAGGAAAGGGTGATGCAACATAGTAGAGTAAGTATTTCACTCAGTTTTTGAGAACCAACATATCAATCCAGTAGGAGGCTATGCGCAAGTCCCTCGTACCTACACAAAACAAATAGCTCAACGCAACCAACGCGATTAGGGCTTGTCAATCCCTTCACGGTCACTTACGAGAGTGAGATCTGATAGAGATGATAGATAATATTTTTGGTATTTTTGGTATAGAGATGCAAGGTAAAATAAAAGGCAAAGTAAAAAGCAAAGCAATAATAAAGTGATGGTAGATTGATATGATGAGAATAGACCCGGGGGCCATAGATTTCACTAGTGGCTTCTCTCAAGGGCATAAGTATTCCACGATGGATGAACAAATTACTGTTGAGCAATTGACATAATTGAGCATAGTTATGAGAATATATAGGTATGATCATGTATATAGGCATCACGTCCGAGACAAGTAGACCGACTCCTGCCTGCATCTACTACTATTACTCCACTCATCGACCGCTATCCAGCATGCATTTAGAGTATTAAGTTCAAGAAAACAGAGTAACGCCTTAAGCAAGATGACATGATGTAGAGGAACAAATTCATGCAATATGATAAATACCCCATCTTGTTATCCTCGATGGCAACAATACAATACATGCCTACCTACTGTCACTGGGAAAGGACACCACACGATTGAACCCAAAGCTAAGCACTTCTCCCATTGCAAGAAAAACCAATCTAGTAGGCTAAACTAAACTGATAATTCGAAGAGACTTGCAAAGATAACCAATCATACCTAAAAGAATTCAGAGGAGATTCAAATATTGTTCATAGATAATCTTGATCATAAACCCACAATTCATCGGTCTCAACAAACACACCGCAAAAAGAAGATTACATCGAATAGATCTCCACGAGAGAGGGGGAGAACATTGTATTGAGATCCAAAAAGAGAGAAGAAGCCATCTAGCTACTAACTATGGACCCGAAGGTCTGAAGTAAACTACTCACACTTCATCAGAGAGGCTATGGTGATGATGTAGAAGCCCTCCGTGGTGGATTCCCCTTCCGGCGGAGCTCCAGAGCAGGCCCCAAGATGGGATCTCGTGGGTACAGAAGGTTGCGGCGGTGGAATTAGGTTTTTGGCTCTGTATCTGATCGTTTGGGGGTACGTAGGTATATATAGGAGGAAGGAGTACGTCGGTGGAGCAAAGGGGGGCACACGAGGCAGGGGGCGCACCCTAGGGGGGGCGCCCTCCACCCTCGTGACCGCCTCCCTCCTTTCTTGACGGAGGGTCCAAGTCTCCTGGATCATATTTGTTGAGAAAATCACGTTCCCGAAGGTTTCATTCCGTTTGGACTCCGTTTGATATTCCGTTTCTTTGAAACACTGAAATAGGCAAAAAACAGCAATTCTAGGCTGGGCCTCCGGTTAATAGGTTAGTCCCAAAAGTAATATAAAAGTGGAAAATAAAGCCCAATATGGTCCAAAATAGTAGATAATATAGCATGGAGCAATCAAAAATTATAGATACGTTGGAGACGTATCAGGGATCCCCAAGCTTAATTCCTGCTAGTCCTCGAGTAGGTAAATGATTAAAAGAGAATTTTTGATGGGGAGTGCTACTTGGCATAGTTTCAATGTAATTCTTCTTAATTGTGGTATGAACATTCAGATCCAAAAGATTCAATACAAAAGTTCATATTGACATAAAAATAATAATACTTCAATCATACTTAACAAAGCAATTATGTCTTCTCAAAATAACATGGCCAAAGAAAGTTATCCCTACAAAATCATATAGTCTGGCTATGCTCTATCTTCACCACACAAAGTATTTAAATCATGCACAACCCCGATGACAAGCCAAGCAATTGTTTTATACTTTTGACATTTTCAAAACTTTTTCAATCTTCACGCAATGCATGAGCGTGAGCCATGGATATAGCACTATATGTGGAATAGAATGGTGGTTGTGGAGAAGAAAAAAAGAGGGGAAGATAGTCTCACATCAACTAGGCGTATCAACGGGCTATGGAGATGCCCATCAATAGATATCAATGTGAGTGAGTAGGGATTGCCATGCAACGGATGCACTAGAGCTATAAGTATATGAAAGCTCAACAAAAGAAACTAAGTGGGTGTGCATCCAACTCGCTTGCTCACGAAGACCTAGGGCATTTTGAGAAAGCCCATCATTGGAATATACAAGCCAAGTTCTATAATGAAAAATTGCCACTAGTATATGAAAGTGACAAAATGAGAGACTCTCTATCATGAAGATCATGGTGCTACTTTGAAGCACAAGTGTGGTAAAAGGATAGTAACATTGTCCCTTCTCTCTTTTTCTCTCATTTTTTATTTGGACCTTTTCTCTTTTTTTGGCCTCTTTTTTTTCCTTTTTTTATTTTTCGTCCGGAGTCTCATCCCGACTTGTGGGGGAATCATAGTATCCATCATCGTTTCCTCACTTAGGACAATGCTCTAAAAATGATGATCATCACACTTTTATTTTTCTTACAACTCAACAATTACAACCCGATACTTAGAACAAAATATGACTCTATGTGAATGCCTCCGGCGGTGTACCGGGATATGCAATGAATCAAGAGTGACATGTATGAAAGAATTATGAATGGTGGCTTTGCCACAAATACGATGTCAACTACATGATCATGCTAGCAATATGACAATGATGGAGCATGTCATAATAAACGGAACGGTGGAAAGTTGCATGGCAATATATCTCGGAATGGCTATGGAAATGCCATGATAGGTAGGTATGGTGGCTGTTTTGAGGAAGGTATATGGTGGGTGTATGATACCGGCGAAAAGTGCGCGGTATTAGAGAGTCTAGCAATGGTGGAAGGATGGGAAAAGTGCGTATAATCCATGGACTCAACATTAGTCATAAAGAACTCATACTTATTGCAAAAATCTAGAAGTTATCAAAGCAAAGTATTACGCGCATACTCCTAGGGGGATAGATTGGTAGGAAAAGACCATCGCTCGTCCCCGACCGCCACTCATAAGGAAGACAATCAATAAATAAATCATGCTCCGACTTCATCACATAACGGTTCACCATACGTGCATGCTACGAGAATCAAAAACTTTAACACAAGTATTTCTCAAATTCACAACTACTCAACTAGCATGAATCTAATATCACCATCTTCATATCTCAAAACAATTATCAAGCATCAAACTTTTCTTAGTATTCAACACACTCAAAAGAAAGTTTTACAAATCTTGAATACCAAGCTTATTATTATTTTTAAGCAAATTACCATGCTATTTAAGACTCTCAAAATAATCTAAGCGAAGCATGAGAGATCAATAGTTTCTATAAAACAAATCCACCACCGTGCTCTAAAAGATATAAGTGAAGCACTAGAGCAAAACTATATAGCTCAAAAGATATAAGTGAAGCACATAGAGTATTCTATCAAATTCCAATTCATGTATGGCTCTCTCAAAAGGTGTGTACATCAAGGATGATTGTGGTAAACTAAATAGCAAAGACTCAAATCATACAAGACGCTCCAAGCGAAACACATATCATGTGGTGAATAAAAATATAGCTCCAAGTAAAGTTACCGATGGAAGTAGACGAAAGAGGGGATGCCTTCCGGGGCATCCCCAAGCTTTGACTTTTTGGTGTCCTTGGATTATCTTGGGGGTTCAATGGGCACCCCCAAGCTTAGGCTCTTGCCACTCCTTGTTCCATAATCCATCAAAAGATTTCACCCAAAACTTGAAAACTTCACAACACAAAACTCAACAAAAATCTCATGAGCTCCGTTAGCAAAAGAAAACAAAAGACCACTTCAAGGTACTGTAATGAACTCATTATTTATTTATATTGGTGTTAAACCTACTGTATTCCAACTTATCTATGGTTTATAAACTATTTTACTAGCCATAGATTCATCAAAATAAGCAAACAACACACGAAAAACAGAATCTGTTAAAAACAGAACAGTCTGTAGTAATCTGTAACTAACGCAAACTTCTGGACCTCCGAAACAGCAGCCAAAATAGGACGACCTAGGCAATTTGTTTATTGATCAGAAGCAATTGTAATCACTATTTTATCACGTTCTGGTGATTTTTAACAATTGTTTTCGTGAACAGAAAGTTTTTGGAAATTATAGCAAGATCAAATAACTATCATCCAAGAAGATCCTATAGGTTTAACTTGGCACAAACACTAATTAAAAGATAAAACCACATCTAAACAGAAGGTAGATGGATTATTTATTCCTAAACATAAACAAAAGCAAAAAAAGCTAAAAATAATATTTGGTTGCCTCCCAACAAGCGCTATCGTTTAACGCCCCTAGCTAGGCATAAAAGCAAGGATAGATCTAGGAATTGCCATCTTTGGTAGGCAATCCATAAGTGGCTCTCATAATAGATTCATATGGTAATTTTATTTTCTTTCTAGGGAAGTGTTCCATGCCTTTCTTTAATGGAAACTGGAATCTAATATTCCCTTCCTTCATATCAATTATTGCGCCAATCATTCTAAGGAAAGGTCTACCAAGAATAATAGGGCAAGAAGGATTGCAATCTATATCAAGAATGATAAAATCTACGGGCACATAATTCCTATTTGCAACAATAAGAACATCATTAATTCTTCCCATAGGTTTCTTAATAGTGGAATCCGCAAGGTGCAAGTTTAGAGAGCAATCATCAAAATCACGGAAATCTAGCAAATCACACAAATTTTTGGGAATAGTGGAAACACTAGCACCCAAATCACATAAAGCATAAAATTCATGATCCTTAATCTTAATTTTAATAGTTGGTTCCCACTCGTCATAGAGTTTTCTAGGGATAGAAACTTCCAACTCAAGTTTTTCTTCATAAGATTGCATCAAGGCATCAACGATATGTTTAGTAAACGCTTTATTTTGACTATAAGCATGAAGAGAATTTAGCACGGATTGCAACAAGGAAATACAATCAATTAAAGAGAAACTTTCATAATTAAATTCCTTGAAATCCAATATAGTGGGTTTAGCAACATCTAGGGTTTTATTCTTTTCAATCCCACTTTTATCCATTTCATCATCAAAATCTAAAAACTCCGAATTCTTGGAACGCCTTCTAGGTAAGGGTGGATAATATTCAGTTTCATCAAGATTCATATTGCAAAACAAAGATTTAATAAGGGACACATCAATAACTTTTAGATCTTCATCTTGATTTTCATAGGAATTGGAAGAACACGCTTTAATAAAGGCATCTTTCGTAGCACGCATCCTAGCGGTTCCTTCCTTGCACTCATCAATGGAAATTCTCATGGCTTTGAGAGACTCATTGATATCATGCTTAAGAGGAATAGATCTAAGCTTTAAAGAATCAACATCAAGAGAGATTCTATCAACATTCCTAGCCAATTCATCAACTTTAAGTAATTTCTCTTCAAGCAAAGCATTGAAATTCTTTTGTGAATTCATAAACTCTTTAACACTAGTCTCAAATTCAGAGGGCATGTTATTAAAATTTCCATAAGAGTTGTTGTAGGAATTTCCATAATTATTAGAAGGATTACTAGGATAAGGCCTATGATTAAAATTCCCTCTATACGCGTTGTTACCAAAATTATTCCTACCAACAAAATTCACATCCATAGATTCATTATTATTCTCAATCAAAGTAGACAAAGGCATATCATTAGGATCAGAAGAAACACTCTTAGTAGCAATTAATTTCATAAGTTCATCCATCTTTCCACTCAAAACATTGATTTCTTCTATCGCATGCAATTTTTTATTAGTTGATCTTTCGGTGTGCCATTGAGAATAATTAACCATAATATAATCTAGGAGTTTAGTAGCATCTCCTAAAGTGATTTCCATAAAAGTGCCTCCCGCGGCCAAATCTAAAAGATTTCTAGAAGCAAAATTCAATCCGTCATAATTTTTTTATATAATCATCCACAAATTCATACTATGAGTAGGGCAATTACGTATCATTAATTTCGTTCTCTCCCAAGCTTGTGCAACATGTTCATGATCAAGTTGCTTAAAATTCATAATAACGTTTCTAAGAGAGATGATCTTAGCGGGAGGAAAATACTTAGAGATAAAAGCATCTTTGCACTTGTTCCAAGAATCAGTACTATTTTTAGGCAAAGACGTAAACCAAGCTTTAGCACGATCTCTAAGCGAAAAAGGACATAGCTTCAATTTAACAATATCATTATCGACATCTTTCTTCTTTTGCATATCACATAAATCAACGAAGCTATTTAGATGAGTAGCGACATCTTCACTAGGAAGGCCGACGAATTGATCTTTCATAACAAGATTCGACAAAGCAATATTTATTTCACAAGATTCAATATTGGTAAGAGGAGCAATCAGAGTGCTAAGGAAATCATTATTGTTGGTATTGGTAAAGTCACACAATTTGGTATTATTTTGAGCCATCGCGACAAACAAGCAATCCAACACACGGGCAAACAAAAGCAAGCGAGAAAAAGGCAAACGGAAAAGAGAGGGCGAATAAAACGGCAAGGGTGAAGTGGGGGAGAGGAAAACGAGAGGAAAATGGCAAATAATGTAATGCGAGAGATAAGGAATTGTGATGGGTACTTGGTATGTTGACTTTTGCGTAGACCCCCCCGGCAACGGCACCAGAAATCTTCCTGCTACCTCTTGAGCACTGCGTTGGATTTCCTTAAAGAGGAAAGGGTGATGCAGTAGAGTAGAGTAAGTATTTCCCTCCGTTTTTGAGAACCAAGGTATCAATCCAGTAGGAGGCTACGCGCAAGTCCCTCGTACCTACACAAAACAAATAGCTCAACGCAACCAACGCGATTAGGGGTTGTCAATCCCTTCACGGTCACTTTCGAGAGTGATATCTGATAGAGATGATAGATAATATTTTTGGTATTTTTGGTATAGAGATGCAAGGTAAAATAAAAGGCAAAGTAAAAAAGCAAAGCAATAATAAAGTGATGGTAGATTGATATGATGAGAATAGACCCGGGGCCCATAGATTTCACTAGTGGCTTCTCTCAAGGGCATAAGTATTCCACAGTGGGTGAACAAATTACTGTTGAGCAATTGACAGAATTGAGTATAGTTATGAGAATATCTAGGTATGATCATGTATATAGGCATAACGTTTGAGACAAGTAGACCGACTCCTGCCTGCATCTACTACTATTACTCCACTCATCGACCGCTATCCAGCATGCATCTAGAGTATTAAGTTCAAGAAAATAGAGTAATGCCTTAAGCAAGATGACATTATGTAGAGGAATAAATTCATGCAATATGATAAATACCCCATCTTGTTATCCTCGATGTCAACAATACAATACATGCCTTGCTGCCCCTACTGTCACAGGGAAAGGACACCGCAAGATTGAACCCAAAGCTAAGCACTTCTCCCATTGCAAGAAAAACCAATCTAGTAGGCCAAACTAAACTGATGATTCGAAGAGACTTGCAAAGATAACCAATCATACATAAAAGAATTCAGAGAAGATTCAAATATTGTTCATAGATAATCTTGATCATAAACCTACAATTCATCGGTCTCAACAGACACACCGCAAAAAGAAGATTACATCGAATAGATCTCCACGAGAGAGGGGGAGAACATTGTATTGAGATCCAAAAAGAGAGAAGAAGCCATCTAGCTACTAACTATGGACCCGAAGGTCTGAAGTAAACTACTCACACTTCATCGGAGAGGCTATGGTGATGATGTAGAAGCCCTCCGTGGTGGATTCCCCTTCCGGCGGAGCTCCGGAACAGGCCCCAAGATGGATCTCATGGGTACAGAAGGTTGCGGTGGTGGAATTAGGTTTTTGGCTCCGTATCTGATCGTTTCGGAGTACGTAGGTATATATAGGAGGAAGGAGTAAGTCGGTGGAGCAAAGGGGGCCCACGAGGCAGGGGGCGCGCCCTAGGGGGGGCGCCCTCCACCCTCGTGACCGCCTCCCTCCTTTCTTGACGGAGGGTCCAAGTCTCCTGGATCATATTTGTTGAGAAAATCACGTTCCCAAAGGTTTCGTTCCGTTTGGAGTCCGTTTGATATTCCGTTTCTTCGAAACACTGAAATAGGCAAAAAACAACAATTCTGGGCTGGGCCTCCGGTTCATAGGTTAGTCCCAAAAGTAATATAAAAGTGGAAAATAAAGCCCAATATGGTCCAAAATAGTAGATAATATAGCATGGAGCAATCAAAAATTATAGATACGTTGGAGACGTATCAGCGCTGCACCATTACTGCCGCCGTGGCCGCGGCACACGCCGCCTCAGAGACGAGGAATCAGGAGATCTACGAGGAGAACCACTGCTTTGAGGGGGGGTTGTCTGGAGCGGAAGAGGGTGTTCGAAGTGAGCGCCGCTGAAGCTGTAGCAGCGTCCGACACCGTATTGCAGTTGTCCAGCTCATCGGTAAGTTCCTCCTCCTCTGCCTCTTACTGAGCGCACTCGGCAGAGGAGAGGCAGTCGAAAGTAGTACATGTTGGAAATATGCCCTAGAGGCAATAATAAAAGCATTATTATTATATTTCCTTGTTCATGATAATTGTCTTTTATTCATGCTATAATTGTGTTATCCGGAAATCGTAATACATGTGTGAATACATAGACACCAATATGTCTCTAGTTGACTAGCTCGTTGATCAACTGATAGTCATGGTTTCCTAAATATGGACATTGGATGTCATTGATAACGAGATCACATCATTAGGAGAATGATGTGATGGACAAGACCCAATCCTAAGCATAAGCACAAGATCGTATAATTCGTTTGCTAGAGCTTTTCCAATGTCAAGTATCTTTTCCTTAGACCATGAGATCGTGTAACTCCCCGATACCGTAGGAGTGCTTTGGGTGTGCCAAACGTCACAACGTAACTGGGTGACTATAAAGGTATACTACGAGTATCTCTGAAAGTGTCTGTTGGGTTGACACGGATCGAGACTGGGATTTGTCACTCCGTATGACGGAGAGGTATCACCGGGACCACTTGGTAATGCATCATCATAATGAGCTCAGTGTGATCAAAGTGTTTGATCACGGGATCATGCATTACGGTACGAGTAAAGTGACTTGCCGGTAACGAGATTGAACGAGGTATTGGGATACCGACGATCGAATCTCGGGCAAGTAAAATACCGATTGACAAAGGGAATTGAATACGGGATTGATTGAATCCTCGACATCGTGGTTCATCCGATGAGATCATCGAGGAGCATGTGGGAGCCAACATGGGTATCCAGATCCCGCTGTTGGTTATTGACCGGAGAGTCGTCTCGGTCATGTCTGCGTGTCTCCCGAACCCGTAGGGTCTACACACTTAAGGTTCGGTGACGCTAGGGTTATTAGGAAGACTTGTATGTGAGTACCGAATGTTGTTCGGAGTCCCGGATGAGATCCCGGACGTCACGAGGAGTTCCGGAATAGTCCGGAGGTAAATATTTATATATGGGAAGTTGTCATACGGTCACTGGAAAGGTTCGGGGGCATATCGGTATTGTACCGGGGCCACCGGAGGGTTCCAAGGGGTCCACCGGGAGGGGCCACCTCTCCCGGAGGGCCTTATGGGCTGTATGAGGAAGGGATCCAGCCCAAAGTGGGCTGGGGCGCCACCCTCCTAGGGCCCATGCGCCTAGGGTTGGGGGAAACCCTGAGGGGGGGGGGGGCGCCCCCCTTGCTTGGGGGGCAAGCCCCCTCCCCTTGGCCGCCGCCCCCCCCTCTAGATCTCATCTAGAGGGGCCGGCCCCCTTCTCCCTTCCCCTATAAATAGAGGGGCGAGGGGAGGGCTGCTGGACACATCCAAGGTGCAGCCCCTCCCCTCCCCAACACCTCTCCTCCTCCGTCACGAGCTTGGCGAAGCCCTGCCGGAGTACTGCTGGTCCACCACCACCACGCCGTCGTGCTGCTGCTGGAGCCATCTTCCTCAACCTCTCCTTCCCCTTGCTGGATCAAGAAGGAGGAGACGTCACGCTGACCGTACGTGTGTTGAATGCGGAGGTGCCGTCCGTTCGGCGCTAGGATCTCCGGTGATTTGGATCACGTCGAGTACGACTCCCTCATCCCCGTTCTTTGAACGCTTCCGCTCGCGATCTACAAAGGTATGTAGATGCAATCTAAACACTCGTTGCTAGATGAACTCATAGATGGATCTTGGTGAAACCGTATGAGAGCTAGGTCTATGCGTAGTTCTCTTTGCACGAGTAGAACACAATTGTTGTGGGCGTAGATGTTGTCAACTTTCTTGCAGCTACTAGTCTTTATGACGCCCTCGATTCAATCGTACACTAATCATAAACGCAAATGTGTACGATCAAGATCAAGGACTCACGGGAAGATATCAGAACACAACTCTAGACACAAATTAAAATAATACAAGCTTTATATTACAAGCCAGGGGCCTCGAGGGCTCGAATACATAAGCTCGAATACACAAGAGTCACCGGAAGCAACAATATCTGAGTACAGACATAGGTTAGACAAGTTTGCCTTAAGAAGGCTAGCACAAAAGCAACATCGATTGAAAAGGCAAGGCCTCCTGTCTGGGAGCCCCCTAACTACTCCTGGTCGTCGACGGTCTCCACGTAGTAGTATGCATCGGTGGTGACATCTGGCTCCTGAGCTCCGACATCTGGTTGCATCAACCGAAAAGAAGAAGAAAGGGGGAAAAGGGGGAGCAAAGCAACCGTGAGTACTCATCCAAAGTACTCGCAAGCAAGGATCTACACTACATATGCGACATTATCAAAGGAAGGCTGTATATGTGGACTGGGCTGCAGAAATGCCAGAATAGAGAGAAGGCCTAGTCCTATCGAAGACTAGCGTCTTCTGGAAACCACCATCTTGCAACAATAGGAGGGAGTAGAGTAGCATAAAGTAAAGTAGTAGTAATGTTATCAACCTCGGACAGAGATCCTTTCTCGACTCCCTGCGAGAAAGCAATCCCAGAGCCATACTATCCAGTTATCATCACAATCCATTACTCATCATCATCCAGTTCTCATCACAAGTATCCAGTTCTAGTTGTATCGATCGGGATACAACTCCAAGTGTCCGTTACCGTAGGACAGGCTATCGATAGATGTTTTCTTCCCTGCAGGGGTGCACCAACTTACCCACCACGCTCGATTAACTCCGGCCGGACACACTTTCCTGGGTCATGCCCGGCCTTGGCCAAACAATATGCCGCAACCCGACCTAGGCTTAATAGAGAGGCCAACACGCGGGACTAAACCTATGCCCCCAGGGGTCATGGGCCATCTCCCCGGGAACTCCTGCACGTTGCGAGGGCGGCCGGTGAGCAGACCTAGCTACCTCCTTCAACAAGGCAGGCGCTTACGCAGTCCAACCCGGCACGCGCCGCTCAGTCGCTGACGTCTATTAAGCTTCGGCTGATGTATACGACGCAGAACGCCCATACTATGCCCACGTGATGGTTAGTGCTATCAGGCCAGAGGCCCCTCGGATCAAATATCCAAATCGTAGTGGATTAGGAACGCGCGGTAACAAGCAGAGACTCACGAAAGATGTGACCCCGTTGCCCCGTCTCGAGGACTTATGGCAAGGGCTAGGAATGCCCGGCCACGCCTCGTAATTATCTCGCGGGCACCTTCCAGGTCCGCCCGACTCCACATCACTTGCAATTAAGCTCGCGCGGGTACCCCTCAGGGTCGACCCGTCTTTCCAAGTAACAGTGGTAAAGTCCAAGTATCCGTGTGTCCAAACATCAAGGGGAAACCCCGAGGAATCACCCCCGATGAATTCCACTAGATGTAATGATCAAGGTGAACGTAAGAGGAATCACCCTCGAGGTTCACACTTGAGGGGTTGCACGACAGAGTCGTATCAAAAGTGGTTAAGGAGGAAATCACCCTCGATGACCACGACCGAATGACTACACTACAGGGTTAACATCAGAAGTGCTGAAGAGGTTCACCCTCGGTACACGATAGTAACCCAGTAGTGTCGAGCAACTAAGGGGGAGTGATGTTCGGTGTCGGGGCCTGGTCTTCGATCACGTAGATCGAGTCGTCGATGATGAATCTCGGTGGGACCGACTGGAATAACTCAGTGGGACCGATGCGCCAGGGCTTAGGGAAAACTTCATCTCGGTGGCACCGATTGCATCATCTCGGTGGGACCGAAGTGAATGCAATGAGTAACATAGAATCAGTCAAGCCAACTCGGTGGGACCGATTGCAACATCTCGGTGAGACCAAAGTGATTGCAACAAGTCACAGAGCACTGGCAAGGTCATCTCGGTGAGACCGAGATCCGTATTGGTGAGATCGAATCGTTAGAGTTTTGGTAGTGGCTATGTCAAGATGAACTCGGTGGCTTCGGATGGGAAATATCGGTGGGGCCGAGTTGGAGTTTAGGTTTTGGACATATTTGGATAGAGAAAGTGGCTGAGGGTTTTGGAGCAATATCAGTAAGCACTTGAGCAACAAGATCATTAAGCAACATCTCATCTTCTTTTAATAGTATTGGCTTTCCTATGGACTCAATGTGATCTTGGACCACTTAAACAAAAATGTAGAGTCTTGAGATTTTGCCAATCCTTGTCCTTATCATTTTTAAGGGGTTACACATCCTATTCTCCATGCCACGCCACTGTTGAACTTATCTGAAATACACTAGATAAAACTATTAGTCCAACAAGAGATATGTTGACATTAATTACCAAAATCACCCAGGGAGCACTTGTGCTTTCAATCTCCCCTTTTTGGTAATTGATGAAAACATACATCAAAGGTTCAAGTAAATAATATGAAGAGTAGTAAGTAAAGGTTTGGAAGAACATGTAACTTGCATGACCTGGCCCTACATGTATGCAATCATGTGATGATAGAATTGAAAGTACATGTGAATGCACAACATGACAGAGTAAGTATTGAGTTACATGTATCTTGGCCATATGCATCAGAGCAAAAAGTGAAGTGAGATGTACCTTCATGTTTACGAATCCCTCTTCCAAACAATATGTGCAAAACCAAGAGATTATCATGCACATGAGTGTGATGCATATACTTACCTTGTGGTTCTTGAGCTGACTCTTGAAGAGATAGACTTGAGAAAACGTGGTTAAATAACACAAGAGAACTTCCAGCAAGAGAGATTTCAAGATCTACCGGAGTACCAAGACTGGGATCACATGTAGTAGGTGAGTATCACAGAGTGACTAGTTCATTTGAGTATTAACATGTCCCCAAAGAATTAAGGATTTGCAATAAATTCCAAGGATTTTTCTCCCCAATATCTAGGTTTTCCTCTCCCCCTGAATCTAACATTTGATCAATGGGAGTAGGTAGGGTGAGATAAAATCAACAAACAGATATTATAGTAGAGTAGGCTCAAAGCAAATTAATGGCTAAAATAATGACTGGCATATCTTTCCCCTCTTAAAGATATGTGAACTCTCTCCTCTTATGAAAATGCATCTCTCTTAGAAGAGCTTTAATGTGCTCTCTCTCATTATACAGACAAGCTTTGATGTGCTCTCTCTCCCCCTTTGACATCAATTTCCAAGAAGGGTCCTTCATGGATATAAGTCAAGTGAGTGTGGTCCTAGAGAGACACAAGTAAGCAGTATGCAGCTTAAGATGCAGCTAGAGGGGAAGAATCATTGAGTGGAGCTGATAAAACATAAACACTTTAAGATGAAAAAACTATTTTCTCAGCAGTGAATCGGTGGCGCCGATTTTTATCTATCGGTGACTCCAAGATGAGGCAGTCATAGACAAAGCATATCGGTGAGACCGAGTTAGTCCGTTGGGCAAAACCAATGAACTGTTGTGCAAGTAGAACACGCGCTTCAGTCTGGACGATAGGCTTGGATCGATGGAACCGAGTTCAACGCAGAGGAAAGATTTTGTCAACTCAACTCAGTTGCAATAGAAATTTCTCAAAGATTTTCCAGGAATTTGACAGAATTTGCAATGAATTTGCGTAAAGATACAAAACAGAAAAGAAATGAAATAAAGAGAATCTAGATGAAGTTTTTTTGCTTTAGAAGGGAAACACAATAGAAAGATAAATGCAAAAGAAATTCAATGAACAAAAAGAACACTAGAGAACTTCATCTAGGGGTGGTTGGCGAGATAGTCGCCTATGTTAGAGTATATTGACTTAGGAGACAAGTGAGATCACTTGATCATAGGTCATACTCATCGTTAAGCTCAATAAGGGGTTGCCATTTATCATTTAAGCATCTTGATGTATTCTCATCTTGTTGAGTTACTTTGGCTCATGACTTGGAGCAAAGCTTCTCTAAGATGGAAATACATACCTTGGGTTGTGGTGTTGAACTTGATCATGTAGTTGAACTTCTGGTGGATGCTCAATGTTGATGTGGTCCATCAAGAGTTGGGAGCATCCTTAGGAATTTGATGCTCATCTTCCTACATGGGTTACTCTTGCAAGGAATAACACTTGTGTATCCAAAATGACAAGAGTGAAATTCATCATATTGATATTGTCAAAGGATATGTTGAGTGTGTTCATGCTTCCTTGATTTCGACAACCAAAGCATATATATACTTGGTGATGTAGAAATTTCTCAAGATGTGAGTGATTTGCTATCTCATAGATTGAGGCTCATCCAAGTACCTACAAGGATTAGATACCATACAAGGGTGCAAATGTATCCAAGATAAATGATAGTCATCATTAGAGAAATATCAAGGACTAGTCATATAGGCTCATGCCTTGCATGTATCCAAATGGATTTTCTATTCCAAATTTGAGGCATCAATGATATTCAACTCACTCCTCAAATGAAAAATATCTTTTCATCAAGCGGTTTAGTGAAGATATCCGCCAATTGCTTGTCGGTACAAACATGCTTAAGATTGATATCTCCTTTAGCAACATGATTACAAATGAAATGATGACGAACTTCAATATGTTTAGTTCAAGAATGTTGCATGGGATTGTGTGCAATCTTAATAGCACTCTCATTGTCGCAAAGCAATGGAACATGTCTCAAATGTATCCCATACTCTTTAAGAGTTTGGGTCATGCAAAGTAATTGAGCACAACATGATCCGATGGCAATGTATTCCTCTTAGGCAGTTGATACGTCTCCGTCGTATCTATAATTTTTGATTGTTCCATGCCAATATTCTACAACTTTTACATACTTTTGGCAACAATTTATATGATTTTCTTGGACTAACATATCCTATATACCTAAGAAGTTCACCCCACTACCTTATTTATCTCCACATGCAAGCTATCCATGTCATCATATGTGCCATCTCAGCGGTTCAGTTATAACTATGCACAATCTCTCGGTTTAGTTATTATAACTGTGTAGGATCTCTTCCTCTTCCACTTCCCGTAATTGATGAGTCAATTTGGCTCTCCCAAACCATACGAAGGATCTCTTCCTCTTCCACTTCCCGTAACTGATGAGTCAATTTGGCTCTCCCAAACCACAAAATCATGTCTCAACTCTCTCGCGTGAGACTGCATCTCTCTCTCTCTCTCTCTCTCTCTCTCTCTCTCTCTCTCTCTCTCTCTCTCTCTCTCTCTCTCTCTCTCTCTCTCTCCTCACGCCCACGGCTGCCTCCAGGGTCGCGGCGCACGGCGCCTCCGCTCTCACCTCCTTCTATTCTTCTGTCGGCACCATGCGCCTTGCCGCGGATCAGTGATTGATTCGGCATGATCTACGACCGTGCTATTGATCTATCGCTGCGTGGAAATCACCGTGGAGGCTGCCCTGCACAGTCGTGTGCTGCCAAGAAAAGTGAACGCTGGTGCCATCTTCTCTCTATATTGCCCATGTGGAAAGTGGAAGGAGCCCCGTTCTAGAAGTTGGGAAGACATATTTGGATTTCTTTTTGGTCTTTGTGGGTAGAAAAGTATGCAGGTCAACCTTGCATTGGATCTGGAAATTTGTATATATGCTGATTTGTTTGGCACTAATCGCCAAACAACAGATTGGTAGCCACACCCAACTTGCCGGTGGACGCTGGTCATCTAGTTGCTGGTCATGTATTGTCCCTTATATTAGGACGAATGCTCCTCCTAAGATCTGCACAGCTATCAGTGACTACAAAGTGTTTCCTTACTTCTGTGTTTCATCTGCGTTCCCCAAGGTACTAATCCAAGACAAGCATGAATAGACTAATATAAAAGTTAAACTCTCAAATTCATCTGCAATTATAGGAATTATATGTGAAACCTAGGAGGTATATGTTATGGGCTTCTATCTTCACGGTATGGCAATGATATGGGATGGTCATTTTCCTTGATTTTCTTCAGAGTTGTGGATCTGTTATGTTTATTTTATCCCATGAGGTCTCTTTGCTCTAAGCATCCTAGGAACTATGAAATGCTAGCTTAGAATTGGAGAAAACAAGAGTTGACACAATTCAGTTGTACAAAAAGGTTCGATATGTCCAATTCCAACACTATAGTCATGAGAAGATTGTTTCTAGAGGACCGAAGAAGTTTCAGCATAAAACCTTATGATGGACTTCACAAACTTCACATTGCCTAGAATTTGACCTTTGTTATGCGGTTGTGCCATGTAGTTTGCAGAAGAAATTATTGAAAGTGGTTCTTGAGATGTTGAACACAAAATTCATGAAAAATGTGCGAGAATGACATAAATTGTTTTAATACTTTCTTGAGGAAGGTAGATATATGTGTAACACGTGTTATCTATGGTACATACTCAGTTTAAGATTCAACATTTATCTCATATAGTTTTGGTTGTTGCCACTCATCTCCATTCACTTAGCCTTACCAGGTCATAAATCTAGCTATCTTCCTCTGCTTTAGTATCTCGATTATGCACAGAAATAAGTTATCCCTGCTAATTTTTTATGTGCTCAAGTGTACTGCAATTTACATATGTTGAACTGAGTAAGTGGTTATATTTTAAGTGTGGGCTATTTACACTGATTCATTCTAAGTCTACAAAGGATTGTATTATTCCGTATTTCTTAATTAGTTGGCTATGCTCTTCTGCACCTTACTCCTGGATCACAAGTTAATGTTTATATGGCTTTTCTATTAGCTCATTCTTGATACTAGATCGGAAGCTTCCATGATATCCTCTATCTTATCTGACATGTGTCTTAGAGCTGGTCTATTTGCATCATTTATATGAAGATGTGGCACCTAACAAGAATATTGGGAGGTTCACCACCGAGACATTAACGCATTGCTTCAATGCTGACTCTAGCTACATTTGGTAAGCTTTTCCAATGACACGATGTTACTTTGGGTAAACCATTTGCGACCACACACACACACACACACACACACACACACACACACACACACACACACACACACACACACACACACACACACACACACACACACACACACACACATATATATATATATATATGTATACTCTCAGTTAGTATTGTGTTATTGTACCATATTGTAGATACAATCTTCCTTTGGTACAAATGAAGGATCAAAAAGGACAATGATCGTAATAGATGTGAAGTTAAACACCACAACTCTAATCAGTTTAAATCCCTAAATTTTTAACTTTCTTTTTATCTTCAGATCATATATGTACTATGCAAATAAAGTTATTCAGTTTATCACATTATCATGTGTGGAAGGCAAAAAGTTCCCGCAGCAACACGCGGGGTATCAGCTAGTTGATCCAGTGCCCAGTGCCACTTCCTGTATGTTGCATGTTTTTTGTTTCGCAGAAAATCCATATCAAACAGAGTCCAAACGGGATAAAAACTTATGGATATTTTTTTGGAATATATGTGAATTTTGGGAAGTTGAATCAACGCGAGACGATGCCCAAGGGGCCCACAAGGGTGAGGGGCACGCCCTGGGCCCTTGTGGCCACTCTGTAAGGCGGTTGGTGCCCTTCTTCTGGCACAAGAAAGCTAATATCCGGATAAAAATCGTGTTAAAGTTTTAGCCCAATCGGAGTTACGGATCTCCGAGAATTTAAGAAATGGTGAAAGGCCAGAATGTGGGAGCGCAGAAACAGAAGGAAACATAGAGAGAGATCCAATCTCGGAAGGGCTCTCGCCCCTCTGCCTCCATGGAGGCCATGGACCAGAGGGGAAACCCTTCTCCCATCTAGGGGGAAGTTCAAGGAAGAAGAAGAAGGAGGGGGTCTCTCTCCCCCTCTCTACCGGTGGCGCCGGAACACCGTTGGGGCTATCACCGTGTCGACGATCTACACCAACAACTTCGCCGCCATCATCACCAACTCTCTCCCCCTCTATGCAGCGGTGTAACCTCTCTTTTACCCACTTTAATCTCTACTTAAACATGATGCTCAACGCTATATATTATTTCCCAATGATGTATGGCTATCCTATGATGTTTGAGTAGATCCGTTTTGTCCTATGGGTTCATTGATGATCGTGATTGGTTTGAGTTGCATGTTTTATTATTGGTGTTGTCCTATGGTTCTCTCCATGTCGCACAAGCGTGAGGGATCCCCATTGTAGGGTTTGCAATATGTTCATGGTTTGCTTATTGTCTGTGTTGCGTGAGTGATAGAAACACAAACACAGATAAGTGGGTTATGGCGTATGGTAATAAAGAGGACTTGATACTTTAATGCTGTGGTTGGGTTTTACCTTAATGATCTTTAGTAGTTACAGATGTTTGCTAGAGTTCCATTCATAAGTGCATATGATCCAAGAAGAGAAAGTATGTTAGCTTATGCCTCTCCCTCATATAAAATTGCAATAATGATTACCGGTCTAGTTATCGATTGCCTAGGGACAAATAACTTTCTTTTGACAAAAAGCTCTCTACTAAAAATAATTGAGTTGTTTCTTTATCTAAACAACCCCTAGTTTTTATTTACGTGCTCTTATTATCGTGCAAACCTATCCTATCACACCTACAAAGTACTTCTAGTTTCATACTTGTTCTAGGTAAAGCTAACGTTAAGCGTGCGTAGAGTTGTATCGGTGGTCGATAGAACTTGAGGGAATATTTGTTCTACCTTTAGCTCCTCGCTGGGTTCGACACTCTTACTTATCGAAAGAGGCTACAACTGATCCCCTATACTTGTCGGTTATCAAGACCTTTTTCTGGCGCCGTTGCCGGGGAGCAATAGCGTGGGGTGAATATTCTCGTGTGTGCTTATTTGCTTT
Organism: Aegilops umbellulata; assembly: GCA_032464435.1. NCBI lineage: Eukaryota > Viridiplantae > Streptophyta > Magnoliopsida > Poales > Poaceae > Aegilops > Aegilops umbellulata. The sequence goes on along the minus strand of CP136059.1, from coordinate 442,268,124 downwards.
ATCACTAAGTATATATTATTTTCTGTTCTAAGCTGTTCTCTATCTTTAATTATGGATATGGAACACGAAATACCAAAAAAATCAGGTGTACTTGCTACTCATGGAGATGGGGAACCTCCTAAAACCATCGATGCTCATTATTTGAAAGATATTATGCACTACTTTAATAATCCTGAGAAAACCCCATTCAATTATGCAATGGGAGACACATTGGATCAACGTGAATACTTTAGGGATTATCGCTTGACTCAAAAATGGAAACTCTTACTGGATCAAATTCATATGTTGCATTGGTATGCTCAGCAACTATGCTTGAGATATGATTATACTTGTTGCTCTAGGATGAAGGCTCCACACCTTCCCTTTTCATGCAAATTTAACTATAATGAAACCTTAGCTTCTTATGCTAATGGTATATATGATTACTATGATGTGGAACGAATAGAAGAATTCGTTAATTTTAAGGGTGCTTATGAAATTGAATCTTTGTTTGAAAAGTATGAAGCTTTTGATGATGATGTTTATAGACCTAAATTTTTTTCTATACTTAAATATTTCTATGAGAATTATGAATACAATGCCAATATTGATGCGTTTATTCAGAAAGTCTCCACTGTCCAAGAAGAGACTAATATTTTGCAGGAATCTATGGAAGAAGAAATTGCTGAAACGATGAGCTCATTAGATGAAAAAGATGACGAGGAGAGCGAAGAACAAAAGGAGGAAGAGCGGATTGATCACGCGTGCCCACCTTCTAATGAGAGTAACTCTTCAACTCATACATTGTTTAATTTCCCTTCGTGCTTACCGAAGGATGATTGCTATGATCCCGTTGATTCATTTGAAATATCCCTTTTTGATGAAATTGATGCTTGCTATGCTTGTGGCCATGATGCCAATATGAATTATGCTTATGGAGATGAACTTGCTATAGTTCCTTATGTTAAGAATGAAATTGTTGCTATTTCACCCACACATGATAGTCCTATTATCTTTTTGAATTCTCCCAACTACACTATATCAGAGAAGTTTGTGCTTATTAAGGATTATGTTGATAGTCCGCGTTCTACTATTGCACATGATGATTTTGATAAATATAATATGCATGCGCTTGCTGCTCCTAGTTGCAATTATTATGAGAGAGGAACTACATCTCTGCCTCTCTATGTTTCCAATACGATAAAATTGCAAGAAACTATTTATACTATGCATTGGCCCTTACTTGATGTGCATGAATTGTTCTTTTATAACATGCCGATGCATAGGAAGAGAGTTAGACTTCGTCGTTACTTGATATATGTTACTTTGTGCTCCCTACTAAATCACAAATCATTGTTAATTCAAATTGGCTTTGATATACCTTGGGATCTGGGTGGATCAATTACTTGAGCACTATATGCCTAGCTTAATGGCTTTAAAGAAAGCGCTGTCAGGGAGACAACCTGAATGTTTTAGAGAGGCATTTATTTCTGTTGTGTGCTTTTATAAAGTTTGAAAACAAAAAAAATAAAGTGGGGAACCTAAAACTTTTTCGAAAAAGAGAAGTGAAAGTAAGAAGGAGGAGCACCGTTGAAGTGGGGGAGCTCCTTGAACTTTGTTCATGCCCATGGAAACTTTGCAAATCTTGAATTACAGAAACTTTTCAACAAAAATAATTATCCCCTTGTATAAATCCATTGTATTATAAAAATAATGTGCCAAGATTTGCCTTTAGGATTATTAGATTGATTGTTTGGTTTGTGCAGTGCAAATATAGAAACTTTGGCTATAGTGCGTGATTTTACATTTTTTACTAGAAAGTCAAACACTTCAGAAAGTTTTTGCATAGTACTTCTATACAAATTATTTATTTTGTCCTATTTTTTCAGAATTTTTGGAGTTACATAAGTATGGTTTATGTTCATATTACTACAGACTGTCCTGTTTAAGACAGATTCTGTTTTTGATGCATTGTTTTGAGGAAACTATCGATTTTATTAGTGGTATAAGCCATAGAGAAGTTATAATAAAGTAGCTACAATGCAAAAAAGTAAAATATGAATGAGTTTGCTACAGTACTTAAAGTGGTGATTTTTTTATTATACTAACGGATCTCACGAGAGTTTTGTTAAGTTTTGTGTGGTTGAAGTTTTCAAGTTTTGGGTGAGATCACGATGGATGAAGGAATAAGGAGTGGCAAGAGCCTAATCTTGGGGATGCCCGAGGCACCCCAAGGTAGTATTCAAGGACTCCCAAGCAACTAAGCTTGGGGATGCCCCGGAAGGTATCCCCTCTTTCTTCTAATGATCATCGGTGATTTTACTTGGAGCTATATTTTTATTCGTCACATGATATGCGTAAATCTTGGAGCGTCGTGTGCTTTTTATTTTTCTTTTAGTAATGGACCATGCTGGTATGAGATAGTCCTTGGTTGATTTATAGAATGCTCTTTGCACTTCACTTATATCTTTTGAGTATGGCTTTATAGAATGCTTCATGTGCTTCACTTATATCATTTGAAGTTTGGATTGCCTATTTCCCTACACATAGAAAACTGCCATTTGTAGAATGCTCCTTTTCTTCACTTATATTTGTTAAGAGCGTGGGCATATCTCTTGTAGAAAGAATTGAACTCTCTTGCTTCACTTATATCTATTTAGAGAGTCATCAGGAATTGGTCATTCACATGGTTAATCATAAAATCCTACATAAAACTTGTAGATCACTGAATATGATATGTTTGATTCCTTGCAATAGTTTTGCGATATAAAGATGGTGGTATTAGAGTCATGCTAGTGGGTAATTGTGGATTGGTAGAAATACTTGTGTTAAGGTTTGTGATTCCCGAAGCATGCACGTATGGTGAACCGTTATGTGATGAAGACGGAGCATGATTTATTTTTTCATTATCTTCCTTATGAGTGGCGGTCGGGGACGAGCGATGGTCTTTTCCTACCAATCTATCCCCCTAGGAGCATGTGTGTAGTATTTTGTTTCGATAGCTAATAGATTTTTGCAAGAAGTATGTGAGTTCTTCATGACTAATGTTGAGTCCATGGATTATACGCACTCTCACCTTCCATCATTGCTAGCCTCTTCGGTGCCGTGCATTGCCCTTTCTCACCTCAAGAGTCGGTGCAAACTTCACCGGTGCATCCAAACCCCGTGATACGATATGCTCTATCACACATAAACCTCCTTATATCTTCCTCAAAACAGCCACCATACCTACCTATCATGGCATTTCCATAGCCATTCCGAGATATATTGCCATGCAACTTCCATCATCATCATATACATAACTTGAGCATTCATTGTCATATTGCTTTGCATGATCGTAAGATAGCTAGCATGATATTTTCATGGCTTGTCCGTTTTTTTTTGATATCTTTGCTATGCTAGATCATTGCACATCCTGATACACTGCCAGAGGCATTCATATCGAGTCATATTGTTCTAGATATCGAGTTGTAATATTGAGTTGTAAGTAAATAAAAGTGTGATGATCATCATTATTAGAGCATTGTCCCAATGAGGAAAGGATGATGGAGGCTATGATTCCCCCACAAGTCGGGATGAGACTCCAGACAAAAAAATAAAAAAATAATAAAAAAGAGGCCAAAAAAAGGAGAGGGCCCCAAAAAAATAAGAGAAAAAGAGAGAAGGGGCAATGCTACTATCCTTTTACCACACTTGTGCTTCAAAGTAGCACCATGTTCTTCATAGAGAGAGTCTCCTATGTTGTCACTTTCATATACTAGTGGGAATTTGTCATTATAGAACTTGGCTTGTATATTCCGATGATGGGCTTCCTCAAATGCCCGAGGTCTTCATGAGTAGGCAAATTGGATGCACACTCACTTAGTTTCATATGTGAGCTTTCATACACTTATAGCTCTAGTGCTTCTGTTGCATGGCAATCCCTACTCCTCGCATTGACATCAATTTATGGGCATCTCCATAGCGCGTTGATTATCCGCGTCGATGTGAGACTTTCTTCCTTTTTGTCTTCTCCACACAACCTCCACCATCATATTCTATTACACCTATAGTGCTATATTCATGGATCATGCTCATGTATTGCATGAAAGTCGAAAAGGCTTGAGAACATTAGAAGTATGAAACAATTGCTTGGCTTGTCATCGGGGTTGTGCATGATGAAATACTTTGTGTGATTAAGATGGACCATATAGCTAGACTATATGATTTTGTAGGGATAACTTTCTTTGGCCATGCTATTTTGAGAAATACATGATTGCTTTATTAGTATGCTTGAAGTATTATTGTCTTTATGTCAAATGATATACTGTTGCTTTGAAGCACTCATGTCTTAATTTCATGCCATGATTAGATTATATGATCAAGATTATGCTAGGTAGCATTCCACATCAAAAATTATCTTTTTTATCGTTTACCTATTCGAGGACGAGCAGGAATTAAGCTTGGGGATGCTGATACGTCTCCGTCCTATCTATAATTTTTGATGTTCCATGCCAATGTTCTACAACTTTTACATAATTTTGGCAACAATTTATATAATTTTCTTGGACTAACATATTGATCCAGTGCCCAGTGCCAGTTCCTGTTTGTTGCATGTTTTTTGTTTCACAGAAAATCCATGTCAAACGAAGTCCAAACGGGATAAAAACTTACAGAGATTTTTATTGGAATATATGTGAATTTTGGGAAGTGGAATCAACGCGAGACGGCGCCTGAGTGGCCCACAAGGGTGAGGGGCGCGCACCGGGGGTAGGGCGCGCCCTGGGCCCTTGTGGCCACTCCGTAAGGCGGTTGGTCCCCTTCTTCTGTCGCAAGAAATCTAATATCCAGATAAAAATTGTGTTAAAATTTCAGCCCGATAGGAGTTACAGATCTCTGAGAATTTCAGAAACAGTGAAAGGCCAGAATCTGGGACTGCAGAAACAGAAGGAAACATAGAGAGAGATCCAACCTCGGAGGGACTCTCGCCCCTCCGCCACCATGGAGGCCATGGACTAGAGGGGAAACCCTTCTCCCATCTAGGGGGAAGGTCAAAGAAGAAGAAGAAGGAGGGTGGCTCTCTCCCTCTCTCTCCCGGTGGCGCCGGAACGCCACCGGGGCCATCATCATGACGGCGATCTACACCAACAACTTCGCCGCCGTCATCACCAACTCTCTCCCCCTCTATGCAGCAGTGTAACCTCTCTTTTACCCGCTGTAATATCTACTTAAACATGGTGCTCAACGCTATATATTATTTCCCAATGATGTATGGCTATCCTATGATGTTTGAGTAGATCCGTTTTGTCCTATGGGTTCATTGATGATCGTGATTTGTTTGAGTTGCATGTTTTATTATTGGTGCTGTCCTATGGTGCTCTTCGTGTAGCGCAAGCGTGAGGGATCCCCGCTGTAGGGTTTGCAATATGTTCATGGTTTGCTTATTGTCTGTGTTTGCGTGCGTGATAGAAACACAAACATAGATAAGTGGGTTATGGCGTATCACTACTACAAGATGGTCCAAACGAGACACTACGATCAGACACCCTTCGACGAAACTCTGTGCGATGCCATAATCGCAAACGGTGGTATAAAAGAACCGTCAAAAAAGGTGCAAAACGTTTGTGATGACGGATACATCAAACACAGTTCAGATTTTAGTTGCGTGTGCGATGCAGGGCATACGGTTCAGTTCAATTAACTGTTTGCGATGATGAGGAACAAAAGAAATGGGCAACCAGATGAAGGTGTGTGAGATATACAACATACAGTTCACTAGGATGAACTGTGTGTGATTATGCAACACAATGGAAATGGTTGAACTGAACAAGATGTGTGTGATACGCGGCAAACAGGTCTGTAATCAGAAATGTGTGCAAAGACCAATAATAACACAGATGATTGCTGTTAATAAGCCGTGTGATTTGCTCTGTCTATAGAAGAATAACATGTATATATATATAACTGAAATAAATGTCCAATTACATAAGTGACTATACAGATCATTCGCACACACCTCAATAAACAATTGCATGCATTCTAAAGTAGGAGAAACGATCGTCTAGTCATCTACTTCTTGTGATGCTCCCGCCAATGCCCTATGGCTCGATCCCTCGTCTGGGGCAGGAAGAAGACACTTCCTCATGTCAACGATCCACCTGTACATCTCGTAGCTTGTGTACGCGTCCGTGGCCGCGTACATGACATGTTGTTCATCCAGTCTCTCATGCCACACACTGTGCCAGGCGGTCTTGTCCTTCTTGCTCTCATTCTTCATCTTCATGTAGTAGGAGTCGATGATGGCCGAGGCGAAGTCAACCAGGGAGTTCAATTTATTTTTGTCGCTGTCCCAGACCTTGTAGTGGTGCTGGATGTTGACAAGATTTGGGCATTTCAAGCCCGAAACCTTGAGAGCTTTTAGATCGTTGGTGGTGTCCACTATAGCAAAACTGTAGTCGGAGCTGTTGATAAACCTGGAGAAACGCTCGCAAGGCCTTGTGGCAAGGTGGTAGTGGTAGAAGAGGACGTCATGTCGCACGCACAACTGGGCGACGACAATCTTCTGATCGTGCCCGACACGACCGATGGTGTACTCGAGGTCAAAGCCGACCACTTGGTACTTGTCCTCGGCAAGGAACTGCTCCATAGTTTGGATGGAGCTCTCCACTGAGATCGGATCGTTCGTGTACACCACCGAGAGGGCCTTCCCCCTCACGTGGGTGTCCACTACGTGATGCGTGGTGAATTGCCTGCCGTTGTCGTCGTCGGCCGCTGGGAGAGCCATTGGATCCATGAGGATCGCCATTGGAACCGCTGGATGTCCTCTCTGTATGTGTCGTCGTGGGTGTACTTATTGTGTCGTGTGATGTGTGAGATGAAGGTAAATGGCCGCAGGAATAAATGGGGGCCGGACGACCTAGATTCTCTGCGCGTCCGCATGGCAGTTTTTGCAGTGGGTAACTGCATTGTTGCACCGCGCCCAGCGCAACCGCATGCACACGAACATGCGTGATCATGCGCCGGCCCCAAACACTAGCAGCACACATGGAGGGACGAGGGCAGAGCACCCAGAGGGATGTGAGAGCAGAGCGCGCGTGGCGGGACGTGAGCAGAGCACGCCGCGGCCGCCTGAGCCAAAAGCAACCACACGCATAGAGCAATTGAACATGCAAGAAATGGTCGCCTACAAGCTGGACGACAGTTGCGTCGTTGCGTAGAGAGCGGCCGTGTGCTACTACCTTCGTCTAGTCTATAGACCCCTTTATATTCTGTGCCATACTTTGCCCTCAAATTTAAACAACAAAATGTTAATGCATGTTATAAAAATTATATAATTGGAAACTATGTTCAAATACTAATCCAACTACATAATCTTTGGCGACATGCATTCATAATTTATTAGTTAAATCATACTTATAAACCAGGACGGGGGTATAGTAGGTAATTAAATCGCAAACATTTTTTTATTAACCGTATGTGTACGTGGCCTTTCGTCCTCCTCTCGCACGTCTTGTCACCCCGCTACCGCAGACGGCTTACAGCGCAAGCTTGCGCAGCGCGCGTGGGTGTTCTTTGGGCCAAACGGTGGCGCCAATGAATCATCAGTGAGCCCGTTCCCGTGCAACCTCGCAGGTTCCCACGCAAGATTCCCGCTCGACTCGGTGAAATCCCCCAAAATCCCAATGCTTACCTGCCTGCTATATAAACCCTCACGTCCGACGAGTCCTGCGTCGCATTTTCCCCTCCCTCCTTGTAGCTTATCTCGTCTGCTTCTCCCACAATCGCCAATGGCACCGGTCCATCATCGTTGCTCAGCCACTCCGCCGTCATCAGAGGAAAGCTCCAGCTGGGAGGCTACACCGCGGAGGAAGCACAGTCCCCGGTGTAGTGTAGTGCGCGTGGCGTCCCTGTTGGGTGTGGGTGGAACACCCACCACACGCTCCGCCGCCGTTGCCCGTCGGCAGCTGTAGCCGGCAGCCATTGCCGCCACACCACCGTCGAAAGCCAGGCACATCTCCCGCTCCGCCGCCGCGGCCCGAAGGCGGGAGATGGCCGTCGTGGCCGCCACCCCACTGCCGTCCACCATGGCCATCACCCGCTCCGCCACCGCGGCCCAAAGGTGGGAGGTGGTGGTCGTGGCTGCCAGCCCACCGTCGACCGTCGGGGTCATCACCCGCTCCGCCATCGCCGCTCGAAGGCGAGAGGCGGAGGTGGATGCCCGCACATGTGTTAGCGACCTTGCGCGCTTGCTACCTCTTGAGTACTGCGTTGGATTTCCTTGAAGAGGAAAGGGTGATGCAACATAGTAGAGTAAGTATTTCACTCAGTTTTTGAGAACCAACATATCAATCCAGTAGGAGGCTATGCGCAAGTCCCTCGTACCTACACAAAACAAATAGCTCAACGCAACCAACGCGATTAGGGCTTGTCAATCCCTTCACGGTCACTTACGAGAGTGAGATCTGATAGAGATGATAGATAATATTTTTGGTATTTTTGGTATAGAGATGCAAGGTAAAATAAAAGGCAAAGTAAAAAGCAAAGCAATAATAAAGTGATGGTAGATTGATATGATGAGAATAGACCCGGGGGCCATAGATTTCACTAGTGGCTTCTCTCAAGGGCATAAGTATTCCACGATGGATGAACAAATTACTGTTGAGCAATTGACATAATTGAGCATAGTTATGAGAATATATAGGTATGATCATGTATATAGGCATCACGTCCGAGACAAGTAGACCGACTCCTGCCTGCATCTACTACTATTACTCCACTCATCGACCGCTATCCAGCATGCATTTAGAGTATTAAGTTCAAGAAAACAGAGTAACGCCTTAAGCAAGATGACATGATGTAGAGGAACAAATTCATGCAATATGATAAATACCCCATCTTGTTATCCTCGATGGCAACAATACAATACATGCCTACCTACTGTCACTGGGAAAGGACACCACACGATTGAACCCAAAGCTAAGCACTTCTCCCATTGCAAGAAAAACCAATCTAGTAGGCTAAACTAAACTGATAATTCGAAGAGACTTGCAAAGATAACCAATCATACCTAAAAGAATTCAGAGGAGATTCAAATATTGTTCATAGATAATCTTGATCATAAACCCACAATTCATCGGTCTCAACAAACACACCGCAAAAAGAAGATTACATCGAATAGATCTCCACGAGAGAGGGGGAGAACATTGTATTGAGATCCAAAAAGAGAGAAGAAGCCATCTAGCTACTAACTATGGACCCGAAGGTCTGAAGTAAACTACTCACACTTCATCAGAGAGGCTATGGTGATGATGTAGAAGCCCTCCGTGGTGGATTCCCCTTCCGGCGGAGCTCCAGAGCAGGCCCCAAGATGGGATCTCGTGGGTACAGAAGGTTGCGGCGGTGGAATTAGGTTTTTGGCTCTGTATCTGATCGTTTGGGGGTACGTAGGTATATATAGGAGGAAGGAGTACGTCGGTGGAGCAAAGGGGGGCACACGAGGCAGGGGGCGCACCCTAGGGGGGGCGCCCTCCACCCTCGTGACCGCCTCCCTCCTTTCTTGACGGAGGGTCCAAGTCTCCTGGATCATATTTGTTGAGAAAATCACGTTCCCGAAGGTTTCATTCCGTTTGGACTCCGTTTGATATTCCGTTTCTTTGAAACACTGAAATAGGCAAAAAACAGCAATTCTAGGCTGGGCCTCCGGTTAATAGGTTAGTCCCAAAAGTAATATAAAAGTGGAAAATAAAGCCCAATATGGTCCAAAATAGTAGATAATATAGCATGGAGCAATCAAAAATTATAGATACGTTGGAGACGTATCAGGGATCCCCAAGCTTAATTCCTGCTAGTCCTCGAGTAGGTAAATGATTAAAAGAGAATTTTTGATGGGGAGTGCTACTTGGCATAGTTTCAATGTAATTCTTCTTAATTGTGGTATGAACATTCAGATCCAAAAGATTCAATACAAAAGTTCATATTGACATAAAAATAATAATACTTCAATCATACTTAACAAAGCAATTATGTCTTCTCAAAATAACATGGCCAAAGAAAGTTATCCCTACAAAATCATATAGTCTGGCTATGCTCTATCTTCACCACACAAAGTATTTAAATCATGCACAACCCCGATGACAAGCCAAGCAATTGTTTTATACTTTTGACATTTTCAAAACTTTTTCAATCTTCACGCAATGCATGAGCGTGAGCCATGGATATAGCACTATATGTGGAATAGAATGGTGGTTGTGGAGAAGAAAAAAAGAGGGGAAGATAGTCTCACATCAACTAGGCGTATCAACGGGCTATGGAGATGCCCATCAATAGATATCAATGTGAGTGAGTAGGGATTGCCATGCAACGGATGCACTAGAGCTATAAGTATATGAAAGCTCAACAAAAGAAACTAAGTGGGTGTGCATCCAACTCGCTTGCTCACGAAGACCTAGGGCATTTTGAGAAAGCCCATCATTGGAATATACAAGCCAAGTTCTATAATGAAAAATTGCCACTAGTATATGAAAGTGACAAAATGAGAGACTCTCTATCATGAAGATCATGGTGCTACTTTGAAGCACAAGTGTGGTAAAAGGATAGTAACATTGTCCCTTCTCTCTTTTTCTCTCATTTTTTATTTGGACCTTTTCTCTTTTTTTGGCCTCTTTTTTTTCCTTTTTTTATTTTTCGTCCGGAGTCTCATCCCGACTTGTGGGGGAATCATAGTATCCATCATCGTTTCCTCACTTAGGACAATGCTCTAAAAATGATGATCATCACACTTTTATTTTTCTTACAACTCAACAATTACAACCCGATACTTAGAACAAAATATGACTCTATGTGAATGCCTCCGGCGGTGTACCGGGATATGCAATGAATCAAGAGTGACATGTATGAAAGAATTATGAATGGTGGCTTTGCCACAAATACGATGTCAACTACATGATCATGCTAGCAATATGACAATGATGGAGCATGTCATAATAAACGGAACGGTGGAAAGTTGCATGGCAATATATCTCGGAATGGCTATGGAAATGCCATGATAGGTAGGTATGGTGGCTGTTTTGAGGAAGGTATATGGTGGGTGTATGATACCGGCGAAAAGTGCGCGGTATTAGAGAGTCTAGCAATGGTGGAAGGATGGGAAAAGTGCGTATAATCCATGGACTCAACATTAGTCATAAAGAACTCATACTTATTGCAAAAATCTAGAAGTTATCAAAGCAAAGTATTACGCGCATACTCCTAGGGGGATAGATTGGTAGGAAAAGACCATCGCTCGTCCCCGACCGCCACTCATAAGGAAGACAATCAATAAATAAATCATGCTCCGACTTCATCACATAACGGTTCACCATACGTGCATGCTACGAGAATCAAAAACTTTAACACAAGTATTTCTCAAATTCACAACTACTCAACTAGCATGAATCTAATATCACCATCTTCATATCTCAAAACAATTATCAAGCATCAAACTTTTCTTAGTATTCAACACACTCAAAAGAAAGTTTTACAAATCTTGAATACCAAGCTTATTATTATTTTTAAGCAAATTACCATGCTATTTAAGACTCTCAAAATAATCTAAGCGAAGCATGAGAGATCAATAGTTTCTATAAAACAAATCCACCACCGTGCTCTAAAAGATATAAGTGAAGCACTAGAGCAAAACTATATAGCTCAAAAGATATAAGTGAAGCACATAGAGTATTCTATCAAATTCCAATTCATGTATGGCTCTCTCAAAAGGTGTGTACATCAAGGATGATTGTGGTAAACTAAATAGCAAAGACTCAAATCATACAAGACGCTCCAAGCGAAACACATATCATGTGGTGAATAAAAATATAGCTCCAAGTAAAGTTACCGATGGAAGTAGACGAAAGAGGGGATGCCTTCCGGGGCATCCCCAAGCTTTGACTTTTTGGTGTCCTTGGATTATCTTGGGGGTTCAATGGGCACCCCCAAGCTTAGGCTCTTGCCACTCCTTGTTCCATAATCCATCAAAAGATTTCACCCAAAACTTGAAAACTTCACAACACAAAACTCAACAAAAATCTCATGAGCTCCGTTAGCAAAAGAAAACAAAAGACCACTTCAAGGTACTGTAATGAACTCATTATTTATTTATATTGGTGTTAAACCTACTGTATTCCAACTTATCTATGGTTTATAAACTATTTTACTAGCCATAGATTCATCAAAATAAGCAAACAACACACGAAAAACAGAATCTGTTAAAAACAGAACAGTCTGTAGTAATCTGTAACTAACGCAAACTTCTGGACCTCCGAAACAGCAGCCAAAATAGGACGACCTAGGCAATTTGTTTATTGATCAGAAGCAATTGTAATCACTATTTTATCACGTTCTGGTGATTTTTAACAATTGTTTTCGTGAACAGAAAGTTTTTGGAAATTATAGCAAGATCAAATAACTATCATCCAAGAAGATCCTATAGGTTTAACTTGGCACAAACACTAATTAAAAGATAAAACCACATCTAAACAGAAGGTAGATGGATTATTTATTCCTAAACATAAACAAAAGCAAAAAAAGCTAAAAATAATATTTGGTTGCCTCCCAACAAGCGCTATCGTTTAACGCCCCTAGCTAGGCATAAAAGCAAGGATAGATCTAGGAATTGCCATCTTTGGTAGGCAATCCATAAGTGGCTCTCATAATAGATTCATATGGTAATTTTATTTTCTTTCTAGGGAAGTGTTCCATGCCTTTCTTTAATGGAAACTGGAATCTAATATTCCCTTCCTTCATATCAATTATTGCGCCAATCATTCTAAGGAAAGGTCTACCAAGAATAATAGGGCAAGAAGGATTGCAATCTATATCAAGAATGATAAAATCTACGGGCACATAATTCCTATTTGCAACAATAAGAACATCATTAATTCTTCCCATAGGTTTCTTAATAGTGGAATCCGCAAGGTGCAAGTTTAGAGAGCAATCATCAAAATCACGGAAATCTAGCAAATCACACAAATTTTTGGGAATAGTGGAAACACTAGCACCCAAATCACATAAAGCATAAAATTCATGATCCTTAATCTTAATTTTAATAGTTGGTTCCCACTCGTCATAGAGTTTTCTAGGGATAGAAACTTCCAACTCAAGTTTTTCTTCATAAGATTGCATCAAGGCATCAACGATATGTTTAGTAAACGCTTTATTTTGACTATAAGCATGAAGAGAATTTAGCACGGATTGCAACAAGGAAATACAATCAATTAAAGAGAAACTTTCATAATTAAATTCCTTGAAATCCAATATAGTGGGTTTAGCAACATCTAGGGTTTTATTCTTTTCAATCCCACTTTTATCCATTTCATCATCAAAATCTAAAAACTCCGAATTCTTGGAACGCCTTCTAGGTAAGGGTGGATAATATTCAGTTTCATCAAGATTCATATTGCAAAACAAAGATTTAATAAGGGACACATCAATAACTTTTAGATCTTCATCTTGATTTTCATAGGAATTGGAAGAACACGCTTTAATAAAGGCATCTTTCGTAGCACGCATCCTAGCGGTTCCTTCCTTGCACTCATCAATGGAAATTCTCATGGCTTTGAGAGACTCATTGATATCATGCTTAAGAGGAATAGATCTAAGCTTTAAAGAATCAACATCAAGAGAGATTCTATCAACATTCCTAGCCAATTCATCAACTTTAAGTAATTTCTCTTCAAGCAAAGCATTGAAATTCTTTTGTGAATTCATAAACTCTTTAACACTAGTCTCAAATTCAGAGGGCATGTTATTAAAATTTCCATAAGAGTTGTTGTAGGAATTTCCATAATTATTAGAAGGATTACTAGGATAAGGCCTATGATTAAAATTCCCTCTATACGCGTTGTTACCAAAATTATTCCTACCAACAAAATTCACATCCATAGATTCATTATTATTCTCAATCAAAGTAGACAAAGGCATATCATTAGGATCAGAAGAAACACTCTTAGTAGCAATTAATTTCATAAGTTCATCCATCTTTCCACTCAAAACATTGATTTCTTCTATCGCATGCAATTTTTTATTAGTTGATCTTTCGGTGTGCCATTGAGAATAATTAACCATAATATAATCTAGGAGTTTAGTAGCATCTCCTAAAGTGATTTCCATAAAAGTGCCTCCCGCGGCCAAATCTAAAAGATTTCTAGAAGCAAAATTCAATCCGTCATAATTTTTTTATATAATCATCCACAAATTCATACTATGAGTAGGGCAATTACGTATCATTAATTTCGTTCTCTCCCAAGCTTGTGCAACATGTTCATGATCAAGTTGCTTAAAATTCATAATAACGTTTCTAAGAGAGATGATCTTAGCGGGAGGAAAATACTTAGAGATAAAAGCATCTTTGCACTTGTTCCAAGAATCAGTACTATTTTTAGGCAAAGACGTAAACCAAGCTTTAGCACGATCTCTAAGCGAAAAAGGACATAGCTTCAATTTAACAATATCATTATCGACATCTTTCTTCTTTTGCATATCACATAAATCAACGAAGCTATTTAGATGAGTAGCGACATCTTCACTAGGAAGGCCGACGAATTGATCTTTCATAACAAGATTCGACAAAGCAATATTTATTTCACAAGATTCAATATTGGTAAGAGGAGCAATCAGAGTGCTAAGGAAATCATTATTGTTGGTATTGGTAAAGTCACACAATTTGGTATTATTTTGAGCCATCGCGACAAACAAGCAATCCAACACACGGGCAAACAAAAGCAAGCGAGAAAAAGGCAAACGGAAAAGAGAGGGCGAATAAAACGGCAAGGGTGAAGTGGGGGAGAGGAAAACGAGAGGAAAATGGCAAATAATGTAATGCGAGAGATAAGGAATTGTGATGGGTACTTGGTATGTTGACTTTTGCGTAGACCCCCCCGGCAACGGCACCAGAAATCTTCCTGCTACCTCTTGAGCACTGCGTTGGATTTCCTTAAAGAGGAAAGGGTGATGCAGTAGAGTAGAGTAAGTATTTCCCTCCGTTTTTGAGAACCAAGGTATCAATCCAGTAGGAGGCTACGCGCAAGTCCCTCGTACCTACACAAAACAAATAGCTCAACGCAACCAACGCGATTAGGGGTTGTCAATCCCTTCACGGTCACTTTCGAGAGTGATATCTGATAGAGATGATAGATAATATTTTTGGTATTTTTGGTATAGAGATGCAAGGTAAAATAAAAGGCAAAGTAAAAAAGCAAAGCAATAATAAAGTGATGGTAGATTGATATGATGAGAATAGACCCGGGGCCCATAGATTTCACTAGTGGCTTCTCTCAAGGGCATAAGTATTCCACAGTGGGTGAACAAATTACTGTTGAGCAATTGACAGAATTGAGTATAGTTATGAGAATATCTAGGTATGATCATGTATATAGGCATAACGTTTGAGACAAGTAGACCGACTCCTGCCTGCATCTACTACTATTACTCCACTCATCGACCGCTATCCAGCATGCATCTAGAGTATTAAGTTCAAGAAAATAGAGTAATGCCTTAAGCAAGATGACATTATGTAGAGGAATAAATTCATGCAATATGATAAATACCCCATCTTGTTATCCTCGATGTCAACAATACAATACATGCCTTGCTGCCCCTACTGTCACAGGGAAAGGACACCGCAAGATTGAACCCAAAGCTAAGCACTTCTCCCATTGCAAGAAAAACCAATCTAGTAGGCCAAACTAAACTGATGATTCAAAGAGACTTGCAAAGATAACCAATCATACATAAAAGAATTCAGAGAAGATTCAAATATTGTTCATAGATAATCTTGATCATAAACCTACAATTCATCGGTCTCAACAGACACACCGCAAAAAGAAGATTACATCGAATAGATCTCCACGAGAGAGGGGGAGAACATTGTATTGAGATCCAAAAAGAGAGAAGAAGCCATCTAGCTACTAACTATGGACCCGAAGGTCTGAAGTAAACTACTCACACTTCATCGGAGAGGCTATGGTGATGATGTAGAAGCCCTCCGTGGTGGATTCCCCTTCCGGCGGAGCTCCGGAACAGGCCCCAAGATGGATCTCATGGGTACAGAAGGTTGCGGTGGTGGAATTAGGTTTTTGGCTCCGTATCTGATCGTTTCGGAGTACGTAGGTATATATAGGAGGAAGGAGTAAGTCGGTGGAGCAAAGGGGGCCCACGAGGCAGGGGGCGCGCCCTAGGGGGGGCGCCCTCCACCCTCGTGACCGCCTCCCTCCTTTCTTGACGGAGGGTCCAAGTCTCCTGGATCATATTTGTTGAGAAAATCACGTTCCCAAAGGTTTCGTTCCGTTTGGAGTCCGTTTGATATTCCGTTTCTTCGAAACACTGAAATAGGCAAAAAACAACAATTCTGGGCTGGGCCTCCGGTTCATAGGTTAGTCCCAAAAGTAATATAAAAGTGGAAAATAAAGCCCAATATGGTCCAAAATAGTAGATAATATAGCATGGAGCAATCAAAAATTATAGATACGTTGGAGACGTATCAGCGCTGCACCATTACTGCCGCCGTGGCCGCGGCACACGCCGCCTCAGAGACGAGGAATCAGGAGATCTACGAGGAGAACCACTGCTTTGAGGGGGGGTTGTCTGGAGCGGAAGAGGGTGTTCGAAGTGAGCGCCGCTGAAGCTGTAGCAGCGTCCGACACCGTATTGCAGTTGTCCAGCTCATCGGTAAGCTCCTCCTCCTCTGCCTCTTACTGAGCGCACTCGGCAGAGGAGAGGCAGTCGAAAGTAGTACATGTTGGAAATATGCCCTAGAGGCAATAATAAAAGCATTATTATTATATTTCCTTGTTCATGATAATTGTCTTTTATTCATGCTATAATTGTGTTATCCGGAAATCGTAATACATGTGTGAATACATAGACACCAATATGTCTCTAGTTGACTAGCTCGTTGATCAACTGATAGTCATGGTTTCCTAAATATGGACATTGGATGTCATTGATAACGAGATCACATCATTAGGAGAATGATGTGATGGACAAGACCCAATCCTAAGCATAAGCACAAGATCGTATAATTCGTTTGCTAGAGCTTTTCCAATGTCAAGTATCTTTTCCTTAGACCATGAGATCGTGTAACTCCCCGATACCGTAGGAGTGCTTTGGGTGTGCCAAACGTCACAACGTAACTGGGTGACTATAAAGGTATACTACGAGTATCTCTGAAAGTGTCTGTTGGGTTGACACGGATCGAGACTGGGATTTGTCACTCCGTATGACGGAGAGGTATCACCGGGACCACTTGGTAATGCATCATCATAATGAGCTCAGTGTGATCAAAGTGTTTGATCACGGGATCATGCATTACGGTACGAGTAAAGTGACTTGCCGGTAACGAGATTGAACGAGGTATTGGGATACCGACGATCGAATCTCGGGCAAGTAAAATACCGATTGACAAAGGGAATTGAATACGGGATTGATTGAATCCTCGACATCGTGGTTCATCCGATGAGATCATCGAGGAGCATGTGGGAGCCAACATGGGTATCCAGATCCCGCTGTTGGTTATTGACCGGAGAGTCGTCTCGGTCATGTCTGCGTGTCTCCCGAACCCGTAGGGTCTACACACTTAAGGTTCGGTGACGCTAGGGTTATTAGGAAGACTTGTATGTGAGTACCGAATGTTGTTCGGAGTCCCGGATGAGATCCCGGACGTCACGAGGAGTTCCGGAATAGTCCGGAGGTAAATATTTATATATGGGAAGTTGTCATACGGTCACTGGAAAGGTTCGGGGGCATATCGGTATTGTACCGGGGCCACCGGAGGGTTCCAAGGGGTCCACCGGGAGGGGCCACCTCTCCCGGAGGGCCTTATGGGCTGTATGAGGAAGGGATCCAGCCCAAAGTGGGCTGGGGCGCCACCCCCCTAGGGCCCATGCGCCTAGGGTTGGGGGAAACCCTGAGGGGGGGGGGGGGGCGCCCCCCTTGCTTGGGGGGCAAGCCCCCTCCCCTTGGCCGCCGCCCCCCCCTCTAGATCTCATCTAGAGGGGCCGGCCCCCTTCTCCCTTCCCCTATAAATAGAGGGGCGAGGGGAGGGCTGCTGGACACATCCAAGGTGCAGCCCCTCCCCTCCCCAACACCTCTCCTCCTCCGTCACGAGCTTGGCGAAGCCCTGCCGGAGTACTGCTGGTCCACCACCACCACGCCGTCGTGCTGCTGCTGGAGCCATCTTCCTCAACCTCTCCTTCCCCTTGCTGGATCAAGAAGGAGGAGACGTCACGCTGACCGTACGTGTGTTGAATGCGGAGGTGCCGTCCGTTCGGCGCTAGGATCTCCGGTGATTTGGATCACGTCGAGTACGACTCCCTCATCCCCGTTCTTTGAACGCTTCCGCTCGCGATCTACAAAGGTATGTAGATGCAATCTGAACACTCGTTGCTAGATGAACTCATAGATGGATCTTGGTGAAACCGTATGAGAGCTAGGTCTATGCGTAGTTCTCTTTGCACGAGTAGAACACAATTGTTGTGGGCGTAGATGTTGTCAACTTTCTTGCAGCTACTAGTCTTTATGACGCCCTCGATTCAATCGTACACTAATCATAAACGCAAATGTGTACGATCAAGATCAAGGACTCACGGGAAGATATCAGAACACAACTCTAGACACAAATTAAAATAATACAAGCTTTATATTACAAGCCAGGGGCCTCGAGGGCTCGAATACATAAGCTCGAATACACAAGAGTCACCGGAAGCAACAATATCTGAGTACAGACATAGGTTAGACAAGTTTGCCTTAAGAAGGCTAGCACAAAAGCAACATCGATTGAAAAGGCAAGGCCTCCTGTCTGGGAGCCCCCTAACTACTCCTGGTCGTCGACGGTCTCCACGTAGTAGTATGCATCGGTGGTGACATCTGGCTCCTGAGCTCCGACATCTGGTTGCATCAACCGAAAAGAAGAAGAAAGGGGGAAAAGGGGGAGCAAAGCAACCGTGAGTACTCATCCAAAGTACTCGCAAGCAAGGATCTACACTACATATGCGACATTATCAAAGGAAGGCTGTATATGTGGACTGGGCTGCAGAAATGCCAGAATAGAGAGAAGGCCTAGTCCTATCGAAGACTAGCGTCTTCTGGAAACCACCATCTTGCAACAATAGGAGGGAGTAGAGTAGCATAAAGTAAAGTAGTAGTAATGTTATCAACCTCGGACAGAGATCCTTTCTCGACTCCCTGCGAGAAAGCAATCCCAGAGCCATACTATCCAGTTATCATCACAATCCATTACTCATCATCATCCAGTTCTCATCACAAGTATCCAGTTCTAGTTGTATCGATCGGGATACAACTCCAAGTGTCCGTTACCGTAGGACAGGCTATCGATAGATGTTTTCTTCCCTGCAGGGGTGCACCAACTTACCCACCACGCTCGATTAACTCCGGCCGGACACACTTTCCTGGGTCATGCCCGGCCTTGGCCAAACAATATGCCGCAACCCGACCTAGGCTTAATAGAGAGGCCAACACGCGGGACTAAACCTATGCCCCCAGGGGTCATGGGCCATCTCCCCGGGAACTCCTGCACGTTGCGAGGGCGGCCGGTGAGCAGACCTAGCTACCTCCTTCAACAAGGCAGGCGCTTACGCAGTCCAACCCGGCACGCGCCGCTCAGTCGCTGACGTCTATTAAGCTTCGGCTGATGTATACGACGCAGAACGCCCATACTATGCCCACGTGATGGTTAGTGCTATCAGGCCAGAGGCCCCTCGGATCAAATATCCAAATCTTAGTGGATTAGGAACGCGCGGTAACAAGCAGAGACTCACGAAAGATGTGACCCCGTTGCCCCGTCTCGAGGACTTATGGCAAGGGCTAGGAATGCCCGGCCACGCCTCGTAATTATCTCGCGGGCACCTTCCAGGTCCGCCCGACTCCACATCACTTGCAATTAAGCTCGCGCGGGTACCCCTCAGGGTCGACCCGTCTTTCCAAGTAACAGTGGTAAAGTCCAAGTATCCGTGTGTCCAAACATCAAGGGGAAACCCCGAGGAATCACCCCCGATGAATTCCACTAGATGTAATGATCAAGGTGAACGTAAGAGGAATCACCCTCGAGGTTCACACTTGAGGGGTTGCACGACAGAGTCGTATCAAAAGTGGTTAAGGAGGAAATCACCCTCGATGACCACGACCGAATGACTACACTACAGGGTTAACATCAGAAGTGCTGAAGAGGTTCACCCTCGGTACACGATAGTAACCCAGTAGTGTCGAGCAACTAAGGGGGAGTGATGTTCGGTGTCGGGGCCTGGTCTTCGATCACGTAGATCGAGTCGTCGATGATGAAGCAGGGGCAACAAGGACAAGTGGGGTCACTGATGGATCACTAACCAACCTATACTAAGCAGTTTAGGATAAGCAGATAAGGTACAACAACAGATATAAAAGCAGGCTATGCATCAGAATAGGAGCAAACAATAACAGTAGCAAAATCTAATGCAAGCATGAGAGAAAGGAATGGGCGATATCGGGATGATCAAAGGGGGGGCTTGCCTGGTTGCTCAGACAAGAAGAAGGGGTCGTCGTCGACGTAGTCGATCACAGTGGCATCAGCGGCAGTCTCGGGGTCTACCGGAGAGAAGAGGGGGAAGAAACAGTAAATACATAGTAAGCAAGTGCATAACAGGACAACAAGCAGAGCTAGACGTGTTCTAACGCGGTGCTACGCGGTACGGTGGAAGGGGAGAAACATCCGGGAAAGTTTTCCCGATGTTTGCATATTTTCGGACAGATGAAACGAAGGGGGAAAGCTGCAGGTTCTCTATGCTAGGGATGTGTGGAGGACAAACGGACTACGTATCCGGATTTGACTCGTCGTTCTGAGCAACTTTCATATAGAAAACATTTTCGCCTGAGCTACAGTTTATTTTATATGATTTTCTAAAGTTTTAATGATTTTCTGGATTTAATATTAATTCGCTAGTAAAATGGATTTTGCCATGAGTACACAGAGTGACCCAGACAGGTGGGTATGACAAGTGGGGCCAGTCAAACTTGAAAGGGTCAAATAGTGAACAGTGCTTGTGAGTCCACATGTCATATGCTATACCCATAGACAGATAAATAAAACAAACCTAATTAATGAGAGACCAAACGTCATCTGTCATCTGTTATTAAACTAATCTAGCAGTAACTAACCTAGCTCTAACAAACAAGGGCCGGCCTGGTTGCACAACCAGCATCACGGGCATGCACTCAAACGCACACATAAGCACATGACCATGTTTGGACGGGGCAAGCGGTGCAGTTCAGTTTCGTCAGTTATTTCAGCAGCAAACACTTTTGTAGCTAGGCGAGTGCGGCCAACAAATAGCAACAGCGGCAGTAGCTATGCAGCGGCAGCAGTAAGAGCAGCAGCAGCAGCTGGAAGCAACAGAGCGGCAACAGTAGAGGTTCAGCGGTAGCAGCGGCAAGGCAGAACGCAACAGCAGCAGAAGCAGGGGGCGCGGCCCCGGCGGACGCGCATGCGCCAGGGCATGGCCTGGGGCGTGGGGAAGCACGACTACGGGCGCGGCGACCATGCTGGGAGCGCGACTGGGCGCAGGGGAAGGGCGCAAGTGGAGTGGCCAAGGGCGGCAGGAGCTACAGAATCGTCGCTCCGGTGGCCATCTGGCTCGGGCTTTTGGTCCTACAAGACGACCGCGACGCGCCTCGTCCGAAGGTGCAAGAAGCATAACCACCTACGACCGGTGATGGCGGCGGCAGCGAAGCCGAGCGGCGGTCGGAGCATGGCTACGGTGGCTATTCGCTACGAGGCACAAGCGGTAGCAGGGAGATGGGGGAAACGTGATGGTGCTCACATCGAAGCTCGGGAAGACTCGGGGAAGCCGAAGGAACTCGGGGCGGCACGGATCGAATGGCGGGTGGTGGCGGCACCGAAGTTGAAGACGACCTCGATCCCGTCGTTGTAGGGCTCCCCGGCACCGACTCGGTGTTGCAGAAGGTGTAGGCGACGACGGCGGTCCCCCGGGGCACGGTGGGGCGGTGCATGGCAGCTGGAGGCCGCGGTGATGACGAGACTAGGCGACGACGGTGTCGGGCGACGTGGGGGGAGAGAGGCCAGATGGAGAGCGGGGTGGATCTGGGAGGCGAGGGGGCAAGTTGGGAGGGGAGACGGGGAAGCCCTAGGAATTGGAGCCTTATCCCCTCCAGGACGGCGCCGGCGAGGCGGTTCGACGGGAGCGAGCTCCTGTTCAGGCACGGTCGTGAACAGAAGAAGACGACCGAGGGGAGAAGATGGGTTGGGCCTGGTCCGGTGGGCCACGGCCGATGAGGGCAGGGGGCCTCTCTCTCATTTCCCATTTTTATTTTTATTTTATTTCTAATGCTCTTTTCTTTTTACAGAAAAATGCTATGAAATATTTGAGTTGCCAAAAGGATCCTGTAAAGTGTGGGACTGGGCCACATAATTTCATTGCAATAGTTGGCACTGCCACAAAAGATTGTGAGGCTTTTGAAAATAGTTTGCAACCTTCATAATTTAAAAAGTCATTTAAACTACAGTTTTAGCCACTGTTTTAAAGTGGTCTAGGGCACTTAGACATTTGCAAAAATGTTGGTTCACTACCAATATTAGTTATGGATTATTTGGCACATGAAGAACATCTAGTTCTCATGTTGAGAAATTTTGAATTTCACTTAGCATTTGAATTGTGATTTGGATCAAGTGAAGATTATAGCAACAGCAACAAGATGACATGGCACCCTTAATAGGGGATTACTGTAGCATGACACTAGGGGTGTTACAGTCTTATTTTGCTTCAGCGGTATTGTGGGATGAAGCGGCCCGGACCAACCTTACACGTACGCTTACGTGAGACCGGTTCCACCGACTGACATGCACTAGTTGCATAAGGTGGCTGACGGGTGTCTGTCTCTCCCATTTTAGTTGGAGCGGATTCGACGAAAAGGGTCCTTATGAAGGGTAAATAGAAGTTGAGAAATCACGTTGTGGCTTTTACGTAGGTAAGAAAACGTTCTTGCTAGAACCCTATTGCAGCCACGTAAAACTTGCAACAACAATTAGAGGACGTCTAACTTGTTTTTGTAGCAAGTGCTTTGTGATATGATATGGCCAAAGTTGTGATGAATGATGAATGATATATATGTGATGTATGAGATCATGTTCATGTAATAGAAATCACGACTTGCATGTCGATGAGTATGACAACCGGCAGGAGCCATAGGAGTTGTCATTATTTTTTGTATGACCTGCATGTCATTGGAAACGCCATGTAAATTACTTTACTTTATTGCTAAACGTGTTAGCCGTAGTAGTAGAAGTAATAGTTGGCGAGCAACTTCATGGAGACACAATGATGGAGATCATGATGATGGAGATCATGGTGTCATGCCGGTGACAAGATGATCATGGAGCCCCAAGATGGAGATCAAAGGAGCTATATGATATTGGCCATATCATGTCACTATTATTATTTGATTGCATGTGATGTTTATCATGTTTTTGCATCTTGTTTACTTAGAACGACGGTAGTAAATAAGATGATCCCTTATAACAATTTCAAGAAAGTGTTCCCCCTAAGTGTGCGCCGTTGCGACAGTTCGTTGTTTCGAAGCACCACGTGATGATCGGGTGTGATAGATTCCAACGTTCACATACAACGGGTGTAAGACAGATTTACACATGCAAACACTTAGGTTGACTTGACGAGCCTAGCATGTACAGACATGGCCTCGGAACACAAGAGGCCGAAAGGTCGAACATGAGTCATATGGAAGATACGATCAACATGGAGATGTTCACCGATGATGACTAGTCCGTCTCACGTGATGATCGGACACGGCCTAGTCGAGTCGGATCATGTTTCACTTAGATGACTAGAGGGATGTCTAATCTGAGTGGGAGTTCATAGAATAATTTGATTAGATGAACTTAATTATCATGAACTTAGTCTAAAATCTTTGCATAAATGTCTTGTAGATCAAATGGCCAACGCTAATGTCAACCTCAACTTCAACACATTCCTAGAGAAAACCAAGCTGAAAGACGATGGCAGCAACTATACGGACTGGGTCCGGAACCTGAGGATCACCCTCATAGCTGCCAGGAAACAATATGTCCTAGAAGCACCGCTAGGTGATGCACCCGTTCCAGAGAACCAAGACGTTATGAACGCTTGGCAACAGCGTGCTGATGATTACTCCCTCGTTCAGTGCGGTATGCTTTACAGCTTAGAACCGGGTCTCCAAAAACGTTTTGAGCAACACGGAGCATATGAGATGTTCGAAGAGCTGAAAATGGTTTTCCAAGCTCATGCCCGGGTCGAGAGATATGAAGTCTCCGACAAGTTCTACAGCTGTAAGATGGAGGAAAATAGTTCTGTCAGTGAACACATACTCAAGATGTCTGGGTTGAACAACCGCTTGACTCAGCTGGAGATTAACCTCCTAGACGAGGCGGTCATTGACAGAATCCTTCAGTCGCTCCCACCTAGCTACAAGAGCTTTGTGATGAACTACAATATGCAGGGGATGGTAAAGACCATTCCTGAGGTATTTGCTATGCTGAAATCAGCGGAGGTAGAAATCAAAAAGGAACATCAAGTGTTGATGGTCAATAAAACCACCAAGTTCAAGAAAGGCAAGGGTAAGAACTTCAAGAAGGACGGCAAGGATGTTGCCACGCCCGGTAAGCCAGTTGCCGGGAAGAAGTCAAAGCATGGACCCAAGCCAGAGACTGAGTGCTTTTATTGCAAAGGGAAGGGTCACTGGAAGCGGAACTGCCCTAAATACTTAGCGGACAAGAAGGCCGGCAACACTAAAGGTATATGTGATATACATGTAATTGATGTGTACCTTACCAGTGCTCGTAGTAGCTCCTGGGTATTTGATACCGGTGCCGTTGCTCATATTTGTAACTCAAAGCAGGAGCTGCGGAATAAGCGGAGACTGGCGAAGGACGAGGTGACGATGCGCGTCGGGAATGGTTCCAAGGTCGATGTGATCGCCGTCGGCACGCTACCTCTACATTTACCTACGGGATTAGTTTTAAACCTTAATAATTGTTATTTAGTGCCAAGTTTGAGCATGAACATTGTATCTGGATCTCGTTTAATACAAGATGGCTACTCATTTAAATCCGAGAATAATGGTTATTCTATTTATATGAGTGATATGTTTTATGGTCATGCTCCGATGGTCAATGGTTTATTCTTAATGAATCTCGTGCGTGATGTTACACATATTCATAGTGTGAATACCAAAAGATGTAAAGTTCATAACGATAGTCCCACATACTTGTGGCACTGCCGCCTTGGTCACATTGGTGTCAAGCGCATGAAGAAGCTCCATGTTGATGGACTTTTAGAGTCTCTCGATTATGAATCATTTGACACATGCGAACCATGCCTCATGGGCAAAATGACCAAGACTCCGTTCTCCGGAACAATGGAGCGAGCAACCAACTTATTGAAAATCATACATACTGATGTGTGCGGTCCAATGAGTGTTGAGGCTCGCGGAGGATATCGTTATGTTCTCACTCTTACTGATGACTTGAGTAGATATGGGTATGTCTACTTGATGAAACACAAGTCTGAGACCTTTGAAAAGTTCAAGGAATTTCAGAATGAGGTGGAGAATCAACGTGACCGAAAAATAAAGTTCTTACGATCAGATCGTGGAGGAGAATATTTAAGTCACGAATTTGGCACACACTTAAGGAAATGTGGAATCGTTTCACAACTCACGCCGCCTGGAACACCTTAACGTAACGGTGTGTCCGAACGTCGTAATCGCACTCTATTGGATATGGTGCGATCTATGATGTCTCTTACTGATTTACCGCTATCATTTTGGGGATACGCTCTAGAGACAGCTACATTCACTTTAAATAGGGCACCGTCTAAATCCGTTGAGACGACACTGTATGAATTATGGTTTGGGAAGAAACCTAAGCTGTCGTTTCTAAAAGTTTGGGGATGCGATGCTTATGTCAAGAAACTTCAACCTGAAAAGCTCGAACCCAAGTCGGAAAAATGCGTCTTCATAGGATACCCTAAGGAAACTATTGGGTATACCTTCTACCTAAGATCCGAAGGCAGGATTTTTCTTGCCAAGAACGAATCCTTTCTGGAGAAAGAGTTTCTCTCGAAAGAAGTAAGTGGGAGGAAAGTGGAACTTGATGAAGTATTACCTCTTGAACCGGATAGTAGCGCAGCTCAAGAAAATGTTTCTGTGGTGCCTCCACCGGTTAGAGAGGAGGTTAATGATGATGATCATGAAACTTCAGATCAAGTTACTACTGAACTTCGTAGGTCCACAAGGACACGTTCCGCACCAGAGTGGTACGGCAACCCTGTCCTGGAAATCATGTTGTTAGACAACGGTGAACCTTCGAACTATGAAGAAGCGATGGCGGGCCCAGATTCCAACAAATAGCTGGAGGCCATGCAATCCGAGATAGGATCCATGTATGAAAACAAAGTATGGACTTTGACAGACTTGCCCGATGATCGGCGAGCGATAGAAAACAAATGGATCTTTAAGAAGAAGACGGACGCGGATGGTAATGTTACCATCTATAAAGCTCGACTTGTCGCTAAGGGTTATCGGCAAGTTCAAGGGGTTGACTAAGATGAGACTTTCTCTCCCGTAGCGAAGCTGAAGTCCATCTGAATCATGTTAGCAATTGCCACATACTATGATTATGAGATATGGCAAATGGACGTCAAAACGGCATTCCTTAACGGCTATCTTAAGGAAGAACTGTATATGATGCAGCCGGAAGGTTTTGTCGACCCTAAGAATGCTAACAAGGTATGCAAGCTCCAGCGATCCATTTATGGGCTGGTGCAAGCATCTCGAAGTTGGAACATTTGCTTTGATGAGATGATCAAGGCGTTTGGGTTTATGCAGACTTATGGAGAAGCCTGCGTTTACAAGAAAGTGAGTGGAAGCTCTGTAGCATTTCTCATATTATATGTAGATGACATACTTTTGATGGGAAATGATATAGAGCTTTTGGGCAGCATTAAGGCCTACTTGAATAAGAGTTTTTCAATGAAGGACCTTGGAGAAGCCGCTTATATATTAGGCATCAAGATCTATAGAGATAGATCAAGACGCCTCATAGGTCTTTCACAAAGCACATACCTTGAAAAGATATTGAAGAAGTTCAATATGGATCAGTCCAAGAAGGGGTTCTTGCCTGTGTTGCAAGGTGTGAAATTGAGCTCAGCTCAATGCCCGACCACAGCAGAAGATATAGAATAGATGAGTGTCATCCCCTATGCCTCGGCCATAGGGTCTATTATGTATGCCATGCTGTGTACCAGACCTGATGTAAACCTTGCCGTAAGTTTGGTAGGAAGGCACCAAAGTAATCCTGGCAAGGAACACTGGACAGCGGTCAAGAATATCCTGAAGTACCTGAAAAGGACTAAGGACATGTTTCTCGTTTATGGAGGTGACGAAGAGCTCGTCGTAAAGGGTTACGTCGACGCTAGCTTCGACACAGATCTGGATGACTCTAAGTCACAAACCGGATACGTGTATATGTTGAATGGAGCAGTAAGCTGGTGCAGCTGCAAGCAGAGCGTCGTGGCGGGATCTACATGTGAAGCGGAGTACATGGCAGCCTCGGAGGCAGCGCATGAAGCAATTTGGGTGAAGGAGTTCATCACCGACCTAGGAGTCATACCCAATGCGTCGGGGCTGATCAAACTCTTCTGTGACAACACTGGAGCTATTGCACTTGCCAAGGAGCCCAGGTTTCACAAGAAGACCAGGCACATCAAGCGCCGCTTCAACTCCATTCGTGAAAATGTTCAAGATGGAGACATAGAAATTTGTAAAGTGCATACGGATCTGAATGTCGCAGATCCGTTGAATAAACCTCTCCCTAGAGCAAAACATGATCAACACCAGAATTCTATGGGTGTTTGATTCATCACAATGTAACTAGATTATTGACTCTAGTGCAAGTGGGAGACTGTTGGAAATATGCCCTAGAGGCAATAATAAAAGCATTACTATTATATTTCCTTGTTCATGATAATTGTCTTTTATTCATGCTATAATTGTGTTATCCGGAAATCGTAATACATGTGTGAATACATAGACACCAATATGTCCCTAGCAAGCCTCTAGTTGACTAGCTCGTTGATCAACTGATAGTCATGGTTTCCTGACTATGGACATTGGATGTCATTGATAACGAGATCACATCGTTAGGAGAATGATGTGATGGACAAGACCCAATCCTAAGCATAAGCACAAGATCATATAATTCGTTTGCTAGAGCTTTTCCAATGTCAAGTATCTTTTCCTTAGACCATGAGATCGTGTAACTCCCGGATAACGTAGGAGTGCTTTGGGTGTGCCAAACGTCACAACGTAACTGGGTGACTATAAAGATATACTACGGGTATCTCCGAAAGTGTCTGTTGGGTTGACACGGATCGAGACTGGGATTTGTCACTCCGTATGACGGAGTGGTATCACCGGGCCCACTTGGTAATGCATCATCATAATGAGCTCAGTGTGATCAAAGTGTTTGATCACGGGATCATGCATTACGGTACGAGTAAAGTGACTTGCCGGTAACGAGATTGAACGAGGTATTGGGATACCGACGATCGAATCTCGGGCAAGTAAAATACCGATTGACAAAGGGAATTGAATATGGGATTGATTGAATCCTCGACATCGTGGTTCATCCGATGAGATCATCGAGGAGCATGTGGGAGCCAACATGGGTATCCAGATCCCGCTTTTGGTTATTGACCGGAGAGTCGTCTCGGTCATGTCTGCGTGTCTCCCGAACCCGTAGGGTCTACACACTTAAGGTTCGGTGACGCTAGGGTTATTAGGAAGACTTGTATGTGAGTAGCGAATGTTGTTCGGAGTCCCGAATGAGATCCCGGATGTCACGAGGAGTTCTAGAATAGTCCGGAGGTAAATATTTATATATGGGAAGTTGTCATACGGTCACCGGAATTAGGTCATTCGAGCATTATTCCCATTTTTTTTCTTGGTTCTTTGTCCTTTTTGATTCTTGTTCTTTCCTTTCTTTATCTGTATTTCTTTCATTTTCATTTTTTCTATTCGAAGTCATGAACATTTTTGAAATTCAAATATTTTTCTTTCAAATGCGAATATTTTTATTTAAAATTTCTGAAGATACTTAGAATTTAGGGACATTTTTTGAAATTACAATTTTTTCATCAACCTCAAAAAATAGTTTTCGAGATTTAAAAATGTTTAGCCATTTGAAAAAATGTTCATCAATTTTAAATAATGCTCGTAGAGTTTAAAATTTGTTCATCATATTAAAAAAATGTTCTTGAATGATTTTTTTTCATAAAATATAAAACATATTAGTTGAATTCATAATTTGTTCATCATATACAAAAATGTTCGTTAAAATTAAAAAATGTTCACGAAAATTTAAAAATTTGTGCATTATAATACAAAAAATGTTCATCAAAATTCCAAAAAATGTCTACAGAAATTCAAGAAGTCTTTTTTAATTGTTAGTTTTCTAAATTGGCGAACACTTTTGAAATTCATGATTTATTTTGCGATCTTTAACATTTTCTGATTTTTTTGAAATATCGAACTATTTGAAAGAAGCAAAATGGAAAAACAGAAAAGAAAAAAAAACAAAAAACAAACGAGAAATAGAGGGACTCAGGGAGGCAGCCTGCCTGGGCCGGCCCATCCAGCTGTACCGAGTGAGTAAAAAGGGAAGCAAAAACTTGAGCCAACCGCAATCCCAGGAATCGAACTGGCGACCAAACGTTTGCGACAGCATGCTCCTTGCCAATCCAACTGACTAGCTTTTTATGTATTTTAACATTGCGCTACTAAATGAACTTAGAACGCCCGTACAACAAGCCAAATCTACTTCGAACACAAAACTTATTTTTTTTCAAAAGTAAAACGTGAATGTTTTATCAAACGCGAACATTATTAGTTATATTCACAAATTTTAAGAAAATTCAAATATTTTTCAATACACAATCGAATTTTGGAGATGCGAACATATATTCTGGAACAGAAACATTTTTTAAACTACCCAAAAAACTGAACAGGAACAAATTTTGAATTTGAAAACAAAATTTGGAAACAAGAACAACTTTTGCACGTGAACATTTTTTGAAAGTCCAGAACAAAATTGAAAAAACGAACATTTTTTCAATTTTGCAAACAATTTTGGAAACGGAACATTTTTCAAAACGCCGAACAAAACTTGTCAATACGAATTTTTTTTGGAAATTTGCGAACAAATTTTGGAACGGGAACATCTTTTCAAACTCCCAAACAAATTCATGGAATTCACGAACATTTTTGCAATTTGTGAACAAAATTTGAAAACATGAACATTTTCTAAATTTGGAAAGCTGGAACACTTTTTGAAATTCCTAAACATTTTTCTAATGCAAACAAAATTTGAAAACATGGACAATTTTGAAATAGGAATATTTATTGAAACTCACGAACAAAATTTGAAAAAACAAACATTTTTCTTAAATTTGCAAACAAATTTTGCGAAGTTGTGAAATTTTGAAAAAAAAAACATAAATAAAAGAAACAGAGAACAAAATTCAAAGCGCAAACAAAATTTTAATGCATGAACATCTTTTGTATCTTGAGAATTTTTTTTAAACGGATAGCAATTATTAAAAAATTCCAACAAAGTTGCAAATGTCAATTTTTTAATAAGTGAACAAAAATAATTAACAAGTGAACAAAAAAAATTGAAATCCGGTAGATTTTCCGAATTTCGAAAGTTTTAAACTTTTTTGTGTAATGAGAACATTTTTTGAATTTGAGAACATTTTTTGAAAATTCCGAACATTTTTTGATAAATGCATACAGTTTTTGAATTTATGAACAAAATTTGAAAACACAAACATTTTTCAAATTTTGAACATTTTTGTAAAAGCGCAAACATTTTTTTTGAGAGAAAACATAAACTTGAAAAACAAAAAAGAAAAAAAGAAAAGAAAAAGAAACAGAGATAGAAAAAGAAAGGAAAATAAAAAACCGGTTCAGGAACCTTCTAGAAGGTTCCCAAAACCGGAAAAAACCAGCTAGGAACTTCTAGAAGGTTCCCAAAACCGGGAGTGCTGGAACGGTTAAACGGGCCGGCCCGTTGCGTCGCTGCTCGGTCGCTCGCGTGTGCGAAGCGCCGGCAGTTTGACGCAACGAGCGGCGAATAGGATATTCCGTGTTTAGTTCCAGCCCTTGTGGTAAACATTTTTCATATGAGTTTTCCCTTTGCATCTAACAGGTGGGACCCAATGGTCATAGAGACATAGTGGGGCTTTATATGAGATTCCCTATTAATGTAGGGGGTTTGTGCCAAAACAAAACGATTCATCTCTGCTCAATCGCTAAGAGTGGGCCAGGTGCCACGCTATCACACATGACACGAGCGGCGTATACGGCTGCAAACGAAAAATTGTAATATATATATATGCACAATAAGGCAAGTTGGTACTAGTTTTTTGTATTTTGCAACTTTCGGCACCAAATTGCACATGCTATGCAACTTTGTGTACGGCGAATGTATTTAACTCCGTTGGCAAAACATAAGTAACTTCCATACGGAAGAACTGCAGCATGGGTACAACTGACACCGACTCAACCCGGCTCATCTACAGAAGCTCTCCCATGCTTGCTATATGGCATCACACTCCTTTTCAGTCAACACAACGTCTTGATGAAATACCAAATGAACAACTTTACTTATGACAAATGATAAGTTCATTTGCCTCCTACCAGGCTATCTTACTCGATTGAGATGGGCACACTGATATGTCTTCAATGTATCTATAATTTTTGATCGTTTCATGCTATTATATTATCATTTTTGGATGTTTTACATTTATTTTATAGCAACTTTATATCTTTTTTAGGACTAACCAATTGACATAGTGCCCAGTGCCAGTTGCTGTTTTTTTGCTTGTTTTTACTTCGCAGAATATCCATATCAAAGGAGTCCAAACGCAGCGAAACTTTTTGGAGATTTATTTGGACCAGAATACAACTTGGGAGCCAAGGAAGCACCAGAGGGGAGGCCCATGGGACCCACCACCCACCTGGGCGCGCCCTGATGGGTGGTGGGGCCCATGGAGGTCCTCTCCACCACCTCTTAGCTCTATAAATTCCCAGATATCCCAGAAACCCTAGGGGAGCGATCGAAACACAATTCCAGCTACCGCAAGTTCGAGAACCATGAGATCCAGTCTAGAGCCCTATTCCGGCACCTTGCCGGAGGGGAAAACGATGACGAAGGGGTTCAGCATCCTCATTGGTGCTCCTCCGATGATGCGTGAGTAGTTCACCATAGACCTACGGGTCCGTAGGCAGTAGCTAGATGGCTTCTTCTCTTTTTTTGATTCTCAATACAATGTTCTCCTCGATGTTCTTGGAGATCTATTTGATGTAATGACTTTTTGCGGTGTGTTTGTTGGGATCCGATGAAGTGCGAGTTTATGATCAGATCTATCCATGAATATTATTTGATTTTTCTTTGATCTCTTATATGAATGATTGTTGTTGCCTCGTATTTCTTCTCCGAATCTCCAACTAGATCGATTTTTCTTGCAATGGGAAGATGTGCTTTGTAATGGGTTCGATCTTGCGGTGTCGTCACCCAGTGACAGAAGGGGTAGCGAGGCACACATGTATGGTTGCTATTAAGGATAAAAATATGGGGTCTATTCCTACATGAATAGATCTTGTCTACATCATGTCATCGTTCTTATTGCATTACTTCATTTCTCCATGAACTTAATACACTAGATGCATGTTGGATAGCGGTCGATGAGTGGAGTAATAGTAGTAGATGCAGGCAGGAGTCGGTCTACTAATTTTGGAAGTGATGCCTATATACATGATCATTGTCTTGGATATCGCCATAATTATTTGCTCTTTTATCAATTGCCCAATAGTAATTTGTTTACCCACCGTATGCTATTTTCTCGAGAGAAGCCACTAGTGAAATCTACGACCCCCCGGGTCTATTTTTTATCTTATTGTTTTCAGATCTATTATTCCAAAAACCCAAAATACCTTGCTGCACTTCTTATTTACTTATTTTATTTCATGTTTTTGCAAGATCTATTTATCCAATCTACCATAATTTTATCTATCTTTTTTACCGTAGAGGGATTAACAACCCCTCTTGTGCGTTGGGTTGCAAGTATTTGTTCTTTGTGTGCATGTACCATTTACATAGTATTGCTTGGTTCTCCTACTGGATTGATAACCTTGGTTTCATAACTGAGGGAAATACTTACCATAGTTGTGCTACATCATCTCTTCCTCTTTGGGGAAATACCGACGCAGATTCAAGCCACGTCACATGCTCGCGCCCGAAACGACGTGTCGCATGCCGCGCCTTACTATGTGAGGCTGAGGGGGTTGGTCAGGTATCTTAATTTACACATGCTCGGACAATGGATGCTGGCCGGCTGTCATCTGCCTCTCGTTGGACTCGACGTGCATGTGCCATTTATTGCACTTGTGCGGGGGCATGTGATGCTTGGGCCACCGTGTAGAGGCAGCTGTGGAAGGATCGAGAAGAGGGGTCTAGAGGGGGGGGGTGATTAGACTCTTAGCGATTAAAAGTGGCAGTTTTTAGTTTCTTCAAGTTAAGGTTGAGTTTAGCATAAGTTAAAGGGCATCCAATACATCTAAGGCAAGCATGACAAGCATATAAGCAGCGGAAAGAGTAAAGCATGCAATTTGCAAGAAAGTAAAGGGGTGAGATTGGAGTGTGCAAACGCAATGGAGACGCGGAGAATTGGCGTGGTTCCGATAGGTGGTGCTATTGTACGTCCACATTGATGGAGACTTCAACCCACGAAAGGTAACGGTTGCGCGAGTCCACAGAGGGCTCCACCCACGAAGGGTCCATGAAGAAGCAACCTTTTCTATCCCACCATGGCCATCGCCCACGAAGGACTTGCCTCACTCGAGTAGATCTTCACGAAGTAGGCGATCTCCTTACCCCTACAAACTTCTTGGTTCAACTGCACATCATGAAGGAGGCTCCCAAGCGACACCTAACCAATCTAGGAGACACCACTCTCCAAAAGGAAATAGACAGTGTGTTGATGATGAACTCCTTGCACTTGTGCTTCAAATGATAGTCTCCCCAACACTCAACTCTCTCTCTTGGATCTGGCTATGGTGGAAGAAGGATTTGAGTGGAAAGCAACTTGGGGAGGGCTAGAAATTAATGTTCAAATGGTAGGAATAGAATCTCTCGATCTCAACACATGAGCAGGTGGTTCCCTTTTAGAAAATGAATGGTGGAAGTGTAGGCACGCTCTGATGGCTCTCTCTTATGAGAAGAAGGGGGTGGAGGAGTATATATAGCCTCCAAACAAAATCCAACCCTTGCACACTTTTGACCCATCTCGGTGGCACCGATCAGAAAATTCGGTGGCACCGATTAGTGTAAAAATATGAATGTTGGGAATCTCGGTGGGACCGACTGGAATAACTCAGTGGGACCGATGCGCCAGGGCTTAGGGAAAACTTCATCTCGGTGGCACCGATTGCATCATCTCGGTGGGACCGAAGTGAATGCAATGAGTAACATAGAATCAGTCAAGCCAACTCGGTGGGACCGATTGCAACATCTCGGTGAGACCAAAGTGATTGCAACAAGTCACAGAGCACTGGCAAGGTCATCTCGGTGAGACCGAGATCCGTATTGGTGATATCGAATCGTTAGAGTTTTGGTAGTGGCTATGTCAAGATGAACTCGGTGGCTTCGGATGGGAAATATCGGTGGGGCCGAGTTGGAGTTTAGGTTTTGGACATATTTGGATAGAGAAAGTGGCTGAGGGTTTTGGAGCAATATCAGTAAGCACTTGAGCAACAAGATCATTAAGCAACATCTCATCTTCTTTTAATAGTATTGGCTTTCCTATGGACTCAATGTGATCTTGGACCACTTAAACAAAAATGTAGAGTCTTGAGATTTTGCCAATCCTTGTCCTTATCATTTTTAAGGGGTTACACATCCTATTCTCCATGCCACGCCACTGTTGAACTTATCTGAAATACACTAGATAAAACTATTAGTCCAACAAGAGATATGTTGACATTAATTACCAAAATCACCCAGGGAGCACTTGTGCTTTCAATCTCCCCTTTTTGGTAATTGATATAAACATACATCAAAGGTTCAAGTAAATAATATGAAGAGTAGTAAGTAAAGGTTTGGAAGAACATGTAACTTGCATGACCTGCCCCTACATGTATGCAATCATGTGATGATAGAATTGAAAGTACATGTGAATGCACAACATGACAGAGTAAGTATTGAGTTACATGTATCTTGGCCATATGCATCAGAGCAAAAAGTGAAGTGAGATGTACCTTCATGTTTACGAATCCCTCTTCCAAACAATATGTGCAAAACCAAGAGATTATCATGCACATGAGTGTGATGCATATACTTACCTTGTGGTTCTTGAGCTGACTCTTGAAGAGATAGACTTGAGAAAACGTGGTTAAATAACACAAGAGAACTTCCAGCAAGAGAGATTTCAAGATCTACCGGAGTACCAAGACTGGGATCACATGTAGTAGGTGAGTATCACAGAGTGACTAGTTCATTTGAGTATTAACATGTCCCCAAAGAATTAAGGATTTGCAATAAATTCCAAGGATTTTTCTCCCCAATATCTAGGTTTTCCTCTCCCCCTGAATCTAACATTTGATCAATGGGAGTAGGTAGGGTGAGATAAAATCAACAAACAGATATTATAGTAGAGTAGGCTCAAAGCAAATTAATGGCTAAAATAATGACTGGCATATCTTTCCCCTCTTAAAGATATGTGAACTCTCTCCTCTTATGAAAATGCATCTCTCTTAGAAGAGCTTTAATGTGCTCTCTCTCATTATACAGACAAGCTTTGATGTGCTCTCTCTCCCCCTTTGACATCAATTTCCAAGAAGGGTCCTTCATGGATATAAGTCAAGTGAGTGTGGTCCTAGAGAGACACAAGTAAGCAGTATGCAGCTTAAGATGCAGCTAGAGGGGAAGAATCATTGAGTGGAGCTGATAAAACATAAACACTTTAAGATGAAAAAACTATTTTCTCAGCAGTGAATCGGTGGCGCCGATTTTTATCTATCGGTGACTCCAAGATGAGGCAGTCATAGACAAAGCATATCGGTGAGACCGAGTTAGTCCGTTGGGCAAAACCAATGAACTGTTGTGCAAGTAGAACACGCGCTTCAGTCTGGACGATAGGCTTGGATCGATGGAACCGAGTTCAACGCAGAGGAAAGATTTTGTCAACTCAACTCAGTTGCAATAGAAATTTCTCAAAGATTTTCCAGGAATTTGACAGAATTTGCAATGAATTTGCGTAAAGATACAAAACAGAAAAGAAATGAAATAAAGAGAATCTAGATGAAGTTTTTTTGCTTTAGAAGGGAAACACAATAGAAAGATAAATGCAAAAGAAATTCAATGAACAAAAAGAACACTAGAGAACTTCATCTAGGGGTGGTTGGCGAGATAGTCGCCTATGTTAGAGTATATTGACTTAGGAGACAAGTGAGATCACTTGATCATAGGTCATACTCATCGTTAAGCTCAATAAGGGGTTGCCATTTATCATTTAAGCATCTTGATGTATTCTCATCTTGTTGAGTTACTTTGGCTCATGACTTGGAGCAAAGCTTCTCTAAGATGGAAATACATACCTTGGGTTGTGGTGTTGAACTTGATCATGTAGTTGAACTTCTGGTGGATGCTCAATGTTGATGTGGTCCATCAAGAGTTGGGAGCATCCTTAGGAATTTGATGCTCATCTTCCTACATGGGTTACTCTTGCAAGGAATAACACTTGTGTATCCAAAATGACAAGAGTGAAATTCATCATATTGATATTGTCAAAGGATATGTTGAGTGTGTTCATGCTTCCTTGATTTCGACAACCAAAGCATATATATACTTGGTGATGTAGAAATTTCTCAAGATGTGAGTGATTTGCTATCTCATAGATTGAGGCTCATCCAAGTACCTACAAGGATTAGATACCATACAAGGGTGCAAATGTATCCAAGATAAATGATAGTCATCATTAGAGAAATATCAAGGACTAGTCATATAGGCTCATGCCTTGCATGTATCCAAATGGATTTTCTATTCCAAATTTGAGGCATCAATGATATTCAACTCACTCCTCAAATGAAAAATATCTTTTCATCAAGCGGTTTAGTGAAGATATCCGCCAATTGCTTGTCGGTACAAACATGCTTAAGATTGATATCTCCTTTAGCAACATGATTACAAATGAAATGATGACGAACTTCAATATGTTTAGTTCAAGAATGTTGCACGGGATTGTGTGCAATCTTAATAGCACTCTCATTGTCGCAAAGCAATGGAACATGTCTCAAATGTATCCCATACTCTTTAAGAGTTTGGGTCATGCAAAGTAATTGAGCACAACATGATCCGATGGCAATGTATTCCTCTTAGGCAGTTGATACGTCTCCGTCGTATCTATAATTTTTGATTGTTCCATGCCAATATTCTACAACTTTTACATACTTTTGGCAACAATTTATATGATTTTCTTGGACTAACATATCCTATATACCTAAGAAGTTCACCCCACTACCTTATTTATCTCCACATGCAAGCTATCCATGTCATCATATGTGCCATCTCAGCGGTTCAGTTATAACTATGCACAATCTCTCGGTTTAGTTATTATGACTGTGTAGGATCTCTTCCTCTTCCACTTCCCGTAATTGATGAGTCAATTTGGCTCTCCCAAACCATACGAAGGATCTCTTCCTCTTCCACTTCCCGTAACTGATGAGTCAATTTGGCTCTCCCAAACCACAAAATCATGTCTCAACTCTCTCGCGTGAGACTGCATCTCTCTCTCTCTCTCTCTCTCTCTCTCTCTCTCTCTCTCTCTCTCTCTCTCTCTCTCTCTCTCTCCTCACGCCCACGGCTGCCTCCAGGGTCGCGGCGCACGGCGCCTCCGCTCTCACCTCCTTCTATTCTTCTGTCGGCACCATGCGCCTTGCCGCGGATCAGTGATTGATTCGGCATGATCTACGACCGTGCTATTGATCTATCGCTGCGTGGAAATCACCGTGGAGGCTGCCCTGCACAGTCGTGTGCTGCCAAGAAAAGTGAACGCTGGTGCCATCTTCTCTCTATATTGCCCATGTGGAAAGTGGAAGGAGCCCCGTTCTAGAAGTTGGGAAGACATATTTGGATTTCTTTTTGGTCTTTGTGGGTAGAAAAGTATGCAGGTCAACCTTGCATTGGATCTGGAAATTTGTATATATGCTGATTTGTTTGGCACTAATCGCCAAACAACAGATTGGTAGCCACACCCAACTTGCCGGTGGACGCTGGTCATCTAGTTGCTGGTCATGTATTGTCCCTTATATTAGGACGAATGCTCCTCCTAAGATCTGCACAGCTATCAGTGACTACAAAGTGTTTCCTTACTTCTGTGTTTCATCTGCGTTCCCCAAGGTACTAATCCAAGACAAGCATGAATAGACTAATATAAAAGTTAAACTCTCAAATTCATCTGCAATTATAGGAATTATATGTGAAACCTAGGAGGTATATGTTATGGGCTTCTATCTTCACGGTATGGCAATGATATGGGATGGTCATTTTCCTTGATTTTCTTCAGAGTTGTGGATCTGTTATGTTTATTTTATCCCATGAGGTCTCTTTGCTCTAAGCATCCTAGGAACTATGAAATGCTAGCTTAGAATTGGAGAAAACAAGAGTTGACACAATTCAGTTGTACAAAAAGGTTCGATATGTCCAATTCCAACACTATAGTCATGAGAAGATTGTTTCTAGAGGACCGAAGAAGTTTCAGCATAAAACCTTATGATGGACTTCACAAACTTCACATTGCCTAGAATTTGACCTTTGTTATGCGGTTGTGCCATGTAGTTTGCAGAAGAAATTATTGAAAGTGGTTCTTGAGATGTTGAACACAAAATTCATGAAAAATGTGCGAGAATGACATAAATTGTTTTAATGCTTTCTTGAGGAAGGTAGATATATGTGTAACACGTGTTATCTATGGTACATACTCAGTTTAAGATTCAACATTTATCTCATATAGTTTTGGTTGTTGCCACTCATCTCCATTCACTTAGCCTTACCAGGTCATAAATCTAGCTATCTTCCTCTGCTTTAGTATCTCGATTATGCACAGAAATAAGTTATCCCTGCTAATTTTTTATGTGCTCAAGTGTACTGCAATTTACATATGTTGAACTGAGTAAGTGGTTATATTTTAAGTGTGGGCTATTTACACTGATTCATTCTAAGTCTACAAAGGATTGTATTATTCCGTATTTCTTAATTAGTTGGCTATGCTCTTCTGCACCTTACTCCTGGATCACAAGTTAATTTTTATATGGCTTTTCTATTAGCTCATTCTTGATACTAGATCGGAAGCTTCCATGATATCCTCTATCTTATCTGACATGTGTCTTAGAGCTGGTCTATTTGCATCATTTATATGAAGATGTGGCACCTAACAAGAATATTGGGAGGTTCACCACCGAGACATTAACGCATTGCTTCAATGCTGACTCTAGCTACATTTGGTAAGCTTTTCCAATGACACGATGTTACTTTGGGTAAACCATTTGCGACCACACACACACACACACACACACACACACACACACACACACACACACACACACACACACACACACACACATATATATATATGTATACTCTCAGTTAGTATTGTGTTATTGTACCATATTGTAGATACAATCTTCCTTTGGTACAAATGAAGGATCAAAAAGGACAATGATCGTAATAGATGTGAAGTTAAACACCACAACTCTAATCAGTTTAAATCCCTAAATTTTTAACTTTCTTTTTATCTTCAGATCATATATGTACTATGCAAATAAAGTTATTCAGTTTATCACATTATCATGTGTGGAAGGCAAAAAGTTCCCGCAGCAACACGCGGGGTATCAGCTAGTTGATCCAGTGCCCAGTGCCACTTCCTGTATGTTGCATGTTTTTTGTTTCGCAGAAAATCCATATCAAACAGAGTCCAAACGGGATAAAAACTTATGGATATTTTTTTTGGAATATATGTGAATTTTGGGAAGTTGAATCAACGCGAGACGATGCCCAAGGGGCCCACAAGGGTGAGGGGCACGCCCTGGGCCCTTGTGGCCACTCTGTAAGGCGGTTGGTGCCCTTCTTCTGGCACAAGAAAGCTAATATCCGGATAAAAATCGTGTTAAAGTTTTAGCCCAATCGGAGTTACGGATCTCCGAGAATTTAAGAAATGGTGAAAGGCCAGAATGTGGGAGCGCAGAAACAGAAGGAAACATAGAGAGAGATCCAATCTCGGAAGGGCTCTCGCCCCTCTGCCGCCATGGAGGCCATGGACCAGAGGGGAAACCCTTCTCCCATCTAGGGGGAAGTTCAAGGAAGAAGAAGAAGGAGGGGGTCTCTCTCCCCCTCTCTACCGGTGGCGCCGGAACACCGTTGGGGCTATCACCGTGTCGACGATCTACACCAACAACTTCGCCGCCATCATCACCAACTCTCTCCCCCTCTATGCAGCGGTGTAACCTCTCTTTTACCCACTTTAATCTCTACTTAAACATGATGCTCAACGCTATATATTATTTCCCAATGATGTATGGCTATCCTATGATGTTTGAGTAGATCCGTTTTGTCCTATGGGTTCATTGATGATCGTGATTGGTTTGAGTTGCATGTTTTATTATTGGTGTTGTCCTATGGTTCTCTCCATGTCGCACAAGCGTGAGGGATCCCCATTGTAGGGTTTGCAATATGTTCATGGTTTGCTTATTGTCTGTGTTGCGTGAGTGATAGAAACACAAACACAGATAAGTGGGTTATGGCGTATGGTAATAAAGAGGACTTGATACTTTAATGCTGTGGTTGGGTTTTACCTTAATGATCTTTAGTAGTTACAGATGTTTGCTAGAGTTCCATTCATAAGTGCATATGATCCAAGAAGAGAAAGTATGTTAGCTTATGCCTCTCCCTCATATAAAATTGCAATAATGATTACCGGTCTAGTTATCGATTGCCTAGGGACAAATAACTTTCTTTTGACAAAAAGCTCTCTACTAAAAATAATTGAGTTGTTTCTTTATCTAAACAACCCCTAGTTTTTATTTACGTGCTCTTATTATCGTGCAAACCTATCCTATCACACCTACAAAGTACTTCTAGTTTCATACTTGTTCTAGGTAAAGCTAACGTTAAGCGTGCGTAGAGTTGTATCGGTGGTCGATAGAACTTGAGGGAATATTTGTTCTACCTTTAGCTCCTCGCTGGGTTCGACACTCTTACTTATCGAAAGAGGCTACAACTGATCCCCTATACTTGTCGGTTATCAAGACCTTTTTCTGGCGCCGTTGCCGGGGAGCAATAGCGTGGGGTGAATATTCTCGTGTGTGCTTATTTGCTTTATCACTAAGTATATATTATTTTTTGTTCTAAGCTGTTCTCTATCTTTAATTATGGATATGGAACACGAAATACCAAAAAAATCAGGTGTACTTGCTACTCATGGAGATGGGGAACCTCCTAAAACCATCGATGCTCATTATTTGAAAGATATTATGCACTACTTTAATAATCCTGAGAAAACCCCATTCAATTATGCAATGGGAGACACATTGGATCAACGTGAATACTTTAGGGATTATCGCTTGACTCAAAAATGGAAACTCTTACTGGATCAAATTCATATGTTGCATTGGTATGCTCAGCAACTATGCTTGAGATATGATTATACTTGTTGCTCTAGGATGAAGGCTCCACACCTTCCCTTTTCATGCAAATTTAACTATAATGAAACCTTAGCTTCTTATGCTAATGGTATATATGATTACTATGATGTGGAACGAATAGAAGAATTCGTTAATTTTAAGGGTGCTTATGAAATTGAATCTTTGTTTGAAAAGTATGAAGCTTTTGATGATGATGTTTATAGACCTAAATTTTTTTCTATACTTAAATATTTCTATGAGAATTATGAATACAATGCCAATATTGATGCGTTTATTCAGAAAGTCTCCACTGTCCAAGAAGAGACTAATATTTTGCAGGAATCTATGGAAGAAGAAATTGCTGAAACGATGAGCTCATTAGATGAAAAAGATGACGAGGAGAGCGAAGAACAAAAGGAGGAAGAGCGGATTGATCACACGTGCCCACCTTCTAATGAGAGTAACTCTTCAACTCATACATTGTTTAATTTCCCTTCGTGCTTACCGAAGGATGATTGCTATGATCCCGTTGATTCATTTGAAATATCCCTTTTTGATGAAATTGATGCTTGCTATGCTTGTGGCCATGATGCCAATATGAATTATGCTTATGGAGATGAACTTGCTATAGTTCCTTATGTTAAGAATGAAATTGTTGCTATTTCACCCACACATGATAGTCCTATTATCTTTTTGAATTCTCCCAACTACACTATATCAGAGAAGTTTGTGCTTATTAAGGATTATGTTGATAGTCCGCGTTCTACTATTGCACATGATGATTTTGATAAATATAATATGCATGCGCTTGCTGCTCCTAGTTGCAATTATTATGAGAGAGGAACTACATCTCTGCCTCTCTATGTTTCCAATACGATAAAATTGCAAGAAACTATTTATACTATGCATTGGCCCTTACTTGATGTGCATGAATTGTTCTTTTATAACATGCCGATGCATAGGAAGAGAGTTAGACTTCGTCGTTACTTGATATATGTTACTTTGTGCTCCCTACTAAATCACAAATCATTGTTAATTCAAATTGGCTTTGATATACCTTGGGATCTGGGTGGATCAATTACTTGAGCACTATATGCCTAGCTTAATGGCTTTAAAGAAAGCGCTGTCAGGGAGACAACCTGAATGTTTTAGAGAGGCATTTATTTCTGTTGTGTGCTTTTATAAAGTTTGAAAACAAAAAAAATAAAGTGGGGAACCTAAAACTTTTTCGAAAAAGAGAAGTGAAAGTAAGAAGGAGGAGCACCGTTGAAGTGGGGGAGCTCCTTGAACTTTGTTCATGCCCATGGAAACTTTGCAAATCTTGAATTACAGAAACTTTTCAACAAAAATAATTATCCCCTTGTATAAATCCATTGTATTATAAAAATAATGTGCCAAGATTTGCCTTTAGGATTATTAGATTGATTGTTTGGTTTGTGCAGTGCAAATATAGAAACTTTGGCTATAGTGCGTGATTTTACATTTTTTACTAGAAAGTCAAACACTTCAGAAAGTTTTTGCATAGTACTTCTATACAAATTATTTATTTTGTCCTATTTTTTCAGAATTTTTGGAGTTACATAAGTATGGTTTATGTTCATATTACTACAGACTGTCCTGTTTAAGACAGATTCTGTTTTTGATGCATTGTTTTGAGGAAACTATCGATTTTATTAGTGGTATAAGCCATAGAGAAGTTATAATAAAGTAGCTACAATGCAAAAAAGTAAAATATGAATGAGTTTGCTACAGTACTTAAAGTGGTGATTTTTTTATTATACTAACGGATCTCACGAGAGTTTTGTTAAGTTTTGTGTGGTTGAAGTTTTCAAGTTTTGGGTGAGATCACGATGGATGAAGGAATAAGGAGTGGCAAGAGCCTAATCTTGGGGATGCCCGAGGCACCCCAAGGTAGTATTCAAGGACTCCCAAGCAACTAAGCTTGGGGATGCCCCGGAAGGTATCCCCTCTTTCTTCTAATGATCATCGGTGATTTTACTT
Source organism: Aegilops umbellulata (assembly GCA_032464435.1). Classification (NCBI taxonomy): domain Eukaryota; kingdom Viridiplantae; phylum Streptophyta; class Magnoliopsida; order Poales; family Poaceae; genus Aegilops; species Aegilops umbellulata. The sequence goes on along the minus strand of CP136059.1, from coordinate 442,224,339 downwards.
GGAGCTATATTTTTATTCGTCACATGATATGCGTAAATCTTGGAGCGTCGTGTGCTTTTTATTTTTCTTTTAGTAATGGACCATGCTGGTATGAGATAGTCCTTGGTTGATTTATAGAATGCTCTTTGCACTTCACTTATATCTTTTGAGTATGGCTTTATAGAATGCTTCATGTGCTTCACTTATATCATTTGAAGTTTGGATTGCCTATTTCCCTACACATAGAAAACTGCCATTTGTAGAATGCTCCTTTTCTTCACTTATATTTGTTAAGAGCGTGGGCATATCTCTTGTAGAAAGAATTGAACTCTCTTGCTTCACTTATATCTATTTAGAGAGTCATCAGGAATTGGTCATTCACATGGTTAATCATAAAATCCTACATAAAACTTGTAGATCACTGAATATGATATGTTTGATTCCTTGCAATAGTTTTGCGATATAAAGATGGTGGTATTAGAGTCATGCTAGTGGGTAATTGTGGATTGGTAGAAATACTTGTGTTAAGGTTTGTGATTCCCGAAGCATGCACGTATGGTGAACCGTTATGTGATGAAGACGGAGCATGATTTATTTTTTCATTATCTTCCTTATGAGTGGCGGTCGGGGACGAGCGATGGTCTTTTCCTACCAATCTATCCCCCTAGGAGCATGTGTGTAGTATTTTGTTTCGATAGCTAATAGATTTTTGCAAGAAGTATGTGAGTTCTTCATGACTAATGTTGAGTCCATGGATTATACGCACTCTCACCTTCCATCATTGCTAGCCTCTTCGGTGCCGTGCATTGCCCTTTCTCACCTCAAGAGTCGGTGCAAACTTCACCGGTGCATCCAAACCCCGTGATACGATATGCTCTATCACACATAAACCTCCTTATATCTTCCTCAAAACAGCCACCATACCTACCTATCATGGCATTTCCATAGCCATTCCGAGATATATTGCCATGCAACTTCCATCATCATCATATACATAACTTGAGCATTCATTGTCATATTGCTTTGCATGATCGTAAGATAGCTAGCATGATATTTTCATGGCTTGTCCGTTTTTTTGATATCTTTGCTATGCTAGATCATTGCACATCCTGATACACTGCCAGAGGCATTCATATCGAGTCATATTGTTCTAGATATCGAGTTGTAATATTGAGTTGTAAGTAAATAAAAGTGTGATGATCATCATTATTAGAGCATTGTCCCAATGAGGAAAGGATGATGGAGGCTATGATTCCCCCACAAGTCGGGATGAGACTCCAGACAAAAAAATAAAAAAATAATAAAAAAGAGGCCAAAAAAAGGAGAGGGCCCCAAAAAAATAAGAGAAAAAGAGAGAAGGGGCAATGCTACTATCCTTTTACCACACTTGTGCTTCAAAGTAGCACCATGTTCTTCATAGAGAGAGTCTCCTATGTTGTCACTTTCATATACTAGTGGGAATTTGTCATTATAGAACTTGGCTTGTATATTCCGATGATGGGCTTCCTCAAATGCCCGAGGTCTTCATGAGCAGGCAAATTGGATGCACACTCACTTAGTTTCATATGTGAGCTTTCATACACTTATAGCTCTAGTGCTTCTGTTGCATGGCAATCCCTACTCCTCGCATTGACATCAATTTATGGGCATCTCCATAGCGCGTTGATTATCCGCGTCGATGTGAGACTTTCTTCCTTTTTGTCTTCTCCACACAACCTCCACCATCATATTCTATTACACCTATAGTGCTATATTCATGGATCATGCTCATGTATTGCATGAAAGTCGAAAAGGCTTGAGAACATTAGAAGTATGAAACAATTGCTTGGCTTGTCATCGGGGTTGTGCATGATGAAATACTTTGTGTGATTAAGATGGACCATATAGCTAGACTATATGATTTTGTAGGGATAACTTTCTTTGGCCATGCTATTTTGAGAAATACATGATTGCTTTATTAGTATGCTTGAAGTATTATTGTCTTTATGTCAAATGATATACTGTTGCTTTGAAGCACTCATGTCTTAATTTCATGCCATGATTAGATTATATGATCAAGATTATGCTAGGTAGCATTCCACATCAAAAATTATCTTTTTTATCGTTTACCTATTCGAGGACGAGCAGGAATTAAGCTTGGGGATGCTGATACGTCTCCGTCCTATCTATAATTTTTGATGTTCCATGCCAATGTTCTACAACTTTTACATAATTTTGGCAACAATTTATATAATTTTCTTGGACTAACATATTGATCCAGTGCCCAGTGCCAGTTCCTGTTTGTTGCATGTTTTTTGTTTCACAGAAAATCCATGTCAAACGAAGTCCAAACGGGATAAAAACTTACAGAGATTTTTATTGGAATATATGTGAATTTTGGGAAGTGGAATCAACGCGAGACGGCGCCTGAGTGGCCCACAAGGGTGAGGGGCGCGCACCGGGGGTAGGGCGCGCCCTGGGCCCTTGTGGCCACTCCGTAAGGCGGTTGGTCCCCTTCTTCTGTCGCAAGAAATCTAATATCCAGATAAAAATTGTGTTAAAATTTCAGCCCGATAGGAGTTACAGATCTCTGAGAATTTCAGAAACAGTGAAAGGCCAGAATCTGGGACTGCAGAAACAGAAGGAAACATAGAGAGAGATCCAACCTCGGAGGGACTCTCGCCCCTCCGCCACCATGGAGGCCATGGACTAGAGGGGAAACCCTTCTCCCATCTAGGGGGAAGGTCAAAGAAGAAGAAGAAGGAGGGTGGCTCTCTCCCTCTCTCTCCCGGTGGCGCCGGAACGCCACCGGGGCCATCATCATGACGGCGATCTACACCAACAACTTCGCCGCCGTCATCACCAACTCTCTCCCCCTCTATGCAGCAGTGTAACCTCTCTTTTACCCGCTGTAATATCTACTTAAACATGGTGCTCAACGCTATATATTATTTCCCAATGATGTATGGCTATCCTATGATGTTTGAGTAGATCCGTTTTGTCCTATGGGTTCATTGATGATCGTGATTTGTTTGAGTTGCATGTTTTATTATTGGTGCTGTCCTATGGTGCTCTTCGTGTAGCGCAAGCGTGAGGGATCCCCGCTGTAGGGTTTGCAATATGTTCATGGTTTGCTTATTGTCTGTGTTTGCGTGCGTGATAGAAACACAAACATAGATAAGTGGGTTATGGCGTATCACTACTACAAGATGGTCCAAACGAGACACTACGATCAGACACCCTTCGACGAAACTCTGTGCGATGCCATAATCGCAAACGGTGGTATAAAAGAACCGTCAAAAAAGGTGCAAAACGTTTGTGATGACGGATACATCAAACACAGTTCAGATTTTAGTTGCGTGTGCGATGCAGGGCATACGGTTCAGTTCAATTAACTGTTTGCGATGATGAGGAACAAAAGAAATGGGCAACCAGATGAAGGTGTGTGAGATATACAACATACAGTTCACTAGGATGAACTGTGTGTGATTATGCAACACAATGGAAATGGTTGAACTGAACAAGATGTGTGTGATACGCGGCAAACAGGTCTGTAATCAGAAATGTGTGCAAAGACCAATAATAACACAGATGATTGCTGTTAATAAGCCGTGTGATTTGCTCTGTCTATAGAAGAATAACATGTATATATATATAACTGAAATAAATGTCCAATTACATAAGTGACTATACAGATCATTCGCACACACCTCAATAAACAATTGCATGCATTCTAAAGTAGGAGAAACGATCGTCTAGTCATCTACTTCTTGTGATGCTCCCGCCAATGCCCTATGGCTCGATCCCTCGTCTGGGGCAGGAAGAAGACACTTCCTCATGTCAACGATCCACCTGTACATCTCGTAGCTTGTGTACGCGTCCGTGGCCGCGTACATGACATGTTGTTCATCCAGTCTCTCATGCCACACACTGTGCCAGGCGGTCTTGTCCTTCTTGCTCTCATTCTTCATCTTCATGTAGTAGGAGTCGATGATGGCCGAGGCTAAGTCAACCAGGGAGTTCAATTTATTTTTGTCGCTGTCCCAGACCTTGTAGTGGTGCTGGATGTTGACAAGATTTGGGCATTTCAAGCCCGAAACCTTGAGAGCTTTTAGATCGTTGGTGGTGTCCACTGTAGCAAAACTGTAGTCGGAGCTGTTGATAAACCTGGAGAAACGCTCGCAAGGCCTTGTGGCAAGGTTGTAGTGGTAGAAGAGGACGTCATGTCGCACGCACAACTGGGCGACGACAATCTTCTGATCGTGCCCGACACGACCGATGGTGTACTCGAGGTCAAAGCCGACCACTTGGTACTTGTCCTCGGCAAGGAACTGCTCCATAGTTTGGATGGAGCTCTCCACTGAGATCGGATCGTTCGTGTACACCACCAAGAGGGCCTTCCCCCTCACGTGGGTGTCCACTACGTGATGCGTGGTGAATTGCCTGCCGTTGTCGTCGTCGGCCGCTGGGAGAGCCATTGGATCCATGAGGATCGCCATTGGAACCGCTGGATGTCCTCTCTGTATGTGTCGTCGTGGGTGTACTTATTGTGTCGTGTGATGTGTGAGATGAAGGTAAATGGCCGCAGGAATAAATGGGGGCCGGACGACCTAGATTCTCTGCGCGTCCGCATGGCAGTTTTTGCAGTGGGTAACTGCATTGTTGCACCGCGCCCAGCGCAACCGCATGCACACGAACATGCGTGATCATGCGCCGGCCCCAAACACTAGCAGCACACATGGAGGGACGAGGGCAGAGCACCCAGAGGGATGCGAGAGCAGAGCGCGCGTGGCGGGACGTGAGCAGAGCACGCCGCGGCCGCCTGAGCCAAAAGCAACCACACGCATAGAGCAATTGAACATGCAAGAAATGGTCGCCTACAAGCTGGACGACAGTTGCGTCGTTGCGTAGAGAGCGGCCGTGTGCTACTACCTTCGTCTAGTCTATAGACCCCTTTATATTCTGTGCCATACTTTGCCCTCAAATTTAAACAACAAAATGTTAATGCATGTTATAAAAATTATATAATTGGAAACTATGTTCAAATACTAATCCAACTACATAATCTTTGGCGACATGCATTCATAATTTATTAGTTAAATCATACTTATAAACCAGGACGGGGGTATAGTAGGTAATTAAATCGCAAACATTTTTTTATTAACCGTATGTGTACGTGGCCTTTCGTCCTCCTCTCGCACGTCTTGTCACCCCGCTGCCGCAGACGGCTTACAGCGCAAGCTTGCGCAGCGCGCGTGGGTGTTCTTTTGGCCAAACGGTGGCGCCAATGAATCATCAGTGAGCCCGTTCCCGTGCAACCTCGCAGGTTCCCACGCAAGATTCCCGCTCGACTCGGTGAAATCCCCCAAAATCCCAATGCTTACCTGCCTGCTATATAAACCCTCACGTCCGACGAGTCCTGCGTCGCATTTTCCCCTCCCTCCTTGTAGCTTATCTCGTCTGCTTCTCCCACAATCGCCAATGGCACCGGTCCATCATCGTTGCTCAGCCACTCCGCCGTCATCAGAGGAAAGCTCCAGCTGGGAGGCTACACCGCGGAGGAAGCACAGTCCCCGGTGTAGTGTAGTGCGCGTGGCGTCCCTGTTGGGTGTGGGTGGAACACCCACCACACGCTCCGCCGCCGTTGCCCGTCGGCAGCTGTAGCCGGCAGCCATTGCCGCCACACCACCGTCGAAAGCCAGGCACATCTCCCGCTCCGCCGCCGCGGCCCGAAGGCGGGAGATGGCCGTCGTGGCCGCCACCCCACTGCCGTCCACCATGGCCATCACCCGCTCCGCCACCGCGGCCCAAAGGTGGGAGGTGGTGGTCGTGGCTGCCAGCCCACCGTCGACCGTCGGGGTCATCACCCGCTCCGCCATCGCCGCTCGAAGGCGAGAGGCGGAGGTGGATGCCCGCACATGTGTTAGCGACCTTGCGCGCTTGCTACCTCTTGAGTACTGCGTTGGATTTCCTTGAAGAGGAAAGGGTGATGCAACATAGTAGAGTAAGTATTTCACTCAGTTTTTGAGAACCAACATATCAATCCAGTAGGAGGCTATGCGCAAGTCCCTCGTACCTACACAAAACAAATAGCTCAACGCAACCAACGCGATTAGGGCTTGTCAATCCCTTCACGGTCACTTACGAGAGTGAGATCTGATAGAGATGATAGATAATATTTTTGGTATTTTTGGTATAGAGATGCAAGGTAAAATAAAAGGCAAAGTAAAAAGCAAAGCAATAATAAAGTGATGGTAGATTGATATGATGAGAATAGACCCGGGGGCCATAGATTTCACTAGTGGCTTCTCTCAAGGGCATAAGTATTCCACGATGGATGAACAAATTACTGTTGAGCAATTGACATAATTGAGCATAGTTATGAGAATATATAGGTATGATCATGTATATAGGCATCACGTCCGAGACAAGTAGACCGACTCCTGCCTGCATCTACTACTATTACTCCACTCATCGACCGCTATCCAGCATGCATTTAGAGTATTAAGTTCAAGAAAACAGAGTAACGCCTTAAGCAAGATGACATGATGTAGAGGAACAAATTCATGCAATATGATAAATACCCCATCTTGTTATCCTCGATGGCAACAATACAATACATGCCTACCTACTGTCACTGGGAAAGGACACCACACGATTGAACCCAAAGCTAAGCACTTCTCCCATTGCAAGAAAAACCAATCTAGTAGGCTAAACTAAACTGATAATTCGAAGAGACTTGCAAAGATAACCAATCATACCTAAAAGAATTCAGAGGAGATTCAAATATTGTTCATAGATAATCTTGATCATAAACCCACAATTCATCGGTCTCAACAAACACACCGCAAAAAGAAGATTACATCGAATAGATCTCCACGAGAGAGGGGGAGAACATTGTATTGAGATCCAAAAAGAGAGAAGAAGCCATCTAGCTACTAACTGTGGACCCGAAGGTCTGAAGTAAACTACTCACACTTCATCAGAGAGGCTATGGTGATGATGTAGAAGCCCTCCGTGGTGGATTCCCCTTCCGGCGGAGCTCCAGAGCAGGCCCCAAGATGGGATCTCGTGGGTACAGAAGGTTGCGGCGGTGGAATTAGGTTTTTGGCTCTGTATCTGATCGTTTGGGGGTACGTAGGTATATATAGGATGAAGGAGTACGTCGGTGGAGCAAAGGGGGGCACACGAGGCAGGAGGCGCACCCTAGGGGGGGCGCCCTCCACCCTCGTGACCGCCTCCCTCCTTTCTTGACGGAGGGTCCAAGTCTCCTGGATCATATTTGTTGAGAAAATCACGTTCCCGAAGGTTTCATTCCGTTTGGACTCCGTTTGATATTCCGTTTCTTTGAAACACTGAAATAGGCAAAAAACAGCAATTCTAGGCTGGGCCTCCGGTTAATAGGTTAGTCCCAAAAGTAATATAAAAGTGGAAAATAAAGCCCAATATGGTCCAAACTAGTAGATAATATAGCATGGAGCAATCAAAAATTATAGATACGTTGGAGACGTATCAGGGATCCCCAAGCTTAATTCCTGCTAGTCCTCGAGTAGGTAAATGATTAAAAGAGAATTTTTGATGGGGAGTGCTACTTGGCATAGTTTCAATGTAATTCTTCTTAATTGTGGTATGAACATTCAGATCCAAAAGATTCAATACAAAAGTTCATATTGACATAAAAATAATAATACTTCAATCATACTTAACAAAGCAATTATGTCTTCTCAAAATAACATGGCCAAAGAAAGTTATCCCTACAAAATCATATAGTCTGGCTATGCTCTATCTTCACCACACAAAGTATTTAAATCATGCACAACCCCGATGACAAGCCAAGCAATTGTTTTATACTTTTGACATTTTCAAAACTTTTTCAATCTTCACGCAATGCATGAGCGTGAGCCATGGATATAGCACTATATGTGGAATAGAATGGTGGTTGTGGAGAAGAAAAAAAGAGGGGAAGATAGTCTCACATCAACTAGGCGTATCAACGGGCTATGGAGATGCCCATCAATAGATATCAATGTGAGTGAGTAGGGATTGCCATGCAACGGATGCACTAGAGCTATAAGTATATGAAAGCTCAACAAAAGAAACTAAGTGGGTGTGCATCCAACTCGCTTGCTCACGAAGACCTAGGGCATTTTGAGAAAGCCCATCATTGGAATATACAAGCCAAGTTCTATAATGAAAAATTGCCACTAGTATATGAAAGTGACAAAATGAGAGACTCTCTATCATGAAGATCATGGTGCTACTTTGAAGCACAAGTGTGGTAAAAGGATAGTAACATTGTCCCTTCTCTCTTTTTCTCTCATTTTTTATTTGGACCTTTTCTCTTTTTTTGGCCTCTTTTTTTTCCTTTTTTTATTTTTCGTCCGGAGTCTCATCCCGACTTGTGGGGGAATCATAGTATCCATCATCGTTTCCTCACTTAGGACAATGCTCTAAAAATGATGATCATCACACTTTTATTTTTCTTACAACTCAACAATTACAACCCGATACTTAGAACAAAATATGACTCTATGTGAATGCCTCCGGCGGTGTACCGGGATATGCAATGAATCAAGAGTGACATGTATGAAAGAATTATGAATGGTGGCTTTGCCACAAATACGATGTCAACTACATGATCATGCTAGCAATATGACAATGATGGAGCATGTCATAATAAACGGAACGGTGGAAAGTTGCATGGCAATATATCTCGGAATGGCTATGGAAATGCCATGATAGGTAGGTATGGTGGCTGTTTTGAGGAAGGTATATGGTGGGTGTATGATACCGGCGAAAAGTGCGCGGTATTAGAGAGTCTAGCAATGGTGGAAGGATGGGAAAAGTGCGTATAATCCATGGACTCAACATTAGTCATAAAGAACTCATACTTATTGCAAAAATCTAGAAGTTATCAAAGCAAAGTATTACGCGCATACTCCTAGGGGGATAGATTGGTAGGAAAAGACCATCGCTCGTCCCCGACCGCCACTCATAAGGAAGACAATCAATAAATAAATCATGCTCCGACTTCATCACATAACGGTTCACCATACGTGCATGCTACGAGAATCAAAAACTTTAACACAAGTATTTCTCAAATTCACAACTACTCAACTAGCATGAATCTAATATCACCATCTTCATATCTCAAAACAATTATCAAGCATCAAACTTTTCTTAGTATTCAACACACTCAAAAGAAAGTTTTACAAATCTTGAATACCAAGCTTATTATTATTTTTAAGCAAATTACCATGCTATTTAAGACTCTCAAAATAATCTAAGCGAAGCATGAGAGATCAATAGTTTCTATAAAACAAATCCACCACCGTGCTCTAAAAGATATAAGTGAAGCACTAGAGCAAAACTATATAGCTCAAAAGATATAAGTGAAGCACATAGAGTATTCTATCAAATTCCAATTCATGTATGGCTCTCTCAAAAGGTGTGTACATCAAGGATGATTGTGGTAAACTAAATAGCAAAGACTCAAATCATACAAGACGCTCCAAGCGAAACACATATCATGTGGTGAATAAAAATATAGCTCCAAGTAAAGTTACCGATGGAAGTAGACGAAAGAGGGGATGCCTTCCGGGGCATCCCCAAGCTTTGACTTTTTGGTGTCCTTGGATTATCTTGGGGGTTCAATGGGCACCCCCAAGCTTAGGCTCTTGCCACTCCTTGTTCCATAATCCATCAAAAGATTTCACCCAAAACTTGAAAACTTCACAACACAAAACTCAACAAAAATCTCATGAGCTCCGTTAGCAAAAGAAAACAAAAGACCACTTCAAGGTACTGTAATGAACTCATTATTTATTTATATTGGTGTTAAACCTACTGTATTCCAACTTATCTATGGTTTATAAACTATTTTACTAGCCATAGATTCATCAAAATAAGCAAACAACACACGAAAAACAGAATCTGTTAAAAACAGAACAGTCTGTAGTAATCTGTAACTAACGCAAACTTCTGGACCTCCGAAACAGCAGCCAAAATAGGACGACCTAGGCAATTTGTTTATTGATCAGAAGCAATTGTAATCACTATTTTATCACGTTCTGGTGATTTTTAACAATTGTTTTCGTGAACAGAAAGTTTTTGGAAATTATAGCAAGATCAAATAACTATCATCCAAGAAGATCCTATAGGTTTAACTTGGCACAAACACTAATTAAAAGATAAAACCACATCTAAACAGAAGGTAGATGGATTATTTATTCCTAAACATAAACAAAAGCAAAAAAAGCTAAAAATAATATTTGGTTGCCTCCCAACAAGCGCTATCGTTTAACGCCCCTAGCTAGGCATAAAAGCAAGGATAGATCTAGGAATTGCCATCTTTGGTAGGCAATCCATAAGTGGCTCTCATAATAGATTCATATGGTAATTTTATTTTCTTTCTAGGGAAGTGTTCCATGCCTTTCTTTAATGGAAACTGGAATCTAATATTCCCTTCCTTCATATCAATTATTGCGCCAATCATTCTAAGGAAAGGTCTACCAAGAATAATAGGGCAAGAAGGATTGCAATCTATATCAAGAATGATAAAATCTACGGGCACATAATTCCTATTTGCAACAATAAGAACATCATTAATTCTTCCCATAGGTTTCTTAATAGTGGAATCCGCAAGGTGCAAGTTTAGAGAGCAATCATCAAAATCACGGAAATCTAGCAAATCACACAAATTTTTGGGAATAGTGGAAACACTAGCACCCAAATCACATAAAGCATAAAATTCATGATCCTTAATCTTAATTTTAATAGTTGGTTCCCACTCGTCATAGAGTTTTCTAGGGATAGAAACTTCCAACTCAAGTTTTTCTTCATAAGATTGCATCAAGGCATCAACGATATGTTTAGTAAACGCTTTATTTTGACTATAAGCATGAAGAGAATTTAGCACGGATTGCAACAAGGAAATACAATCAATTAAAGAGAAACTTTCATAATTAAATTCCTTGAAATCCAATATAGTGGGTTTAGCAACATCTAGGGTTTTATTCTTTTCAATCCCACTTTTATCCATTTCATCATCAAAATCTAAAAACTCCGAATTCTTGGAACGCCTTCTAGGTAAGGGTGGATAATATTCAGTTTCATCAAGATTCATATTGCAAAACAAAGATTTAATAAGGGACACATCAATAACTTTTAGATCTTCATCTTGATTTTCATAGGAATTGGAAGAACACGCTTTAATAAAGGCATCTTTCGTAGCACGCATCCTAGCGGTTCCTTCCTTGCACTCATCAATGGAAATTCTCATGGCTTTGAGAGACTCATTGATATCATGCTTAAGAGGAATAGATCTAAGCTTTAAAGAATCAACATCAAGAGAGATTCTATCAACATTCCTAGCCAATTCATCAACTTTAAGTAATTTCTCTTCAAGCAAAGCATTGAAATTCTTTTGTGAATTCATAAACTCTTTAACACTAGTCTCAAATTCAGAGGGCATGTTATTAAAATTTCCATAAGAGTTGTTGTAGGAATTTCCATAATTATTAGAAGGATTACTAGGATAAGGCCTATGATTAAAATTCCCTCTATACGCGTTGTTACCAAAATTATTCCTACCAACAAAATTCACATCCATAGATTCATTATTATTCTCAATCAAAGTAGACAAAGGCATATCATTAGGATCAGAAGAAACACTCTTAGTAGCAATTAATTTCATAAGTTCATCCATCTTTCCACTCAAAACATTGATTTCTTCTATCGCATGCAATTTTTTATTAGTTGATCTTTCGGTGTGCCATTGAGAATAATTAACCATAATATAATCTAGGAGTTTAGTAGCATCTCCTAAAGTGATTTCCATAAAAGTGCCTCCCGCGGCCAAATCTAAAAGATTTCTAGAAGCAAAATTCAATCCGTCATAATTTTTTTATATAATCATCCACAAATTCATACTATGAGTAGGGCAATTACGTATCATTAATTTCGTTCTCTCCCAAGCTTGTGCAACATGTTCATGATCAAGTTGCTTAAAATTCATAATAACGTTTCTAAGAGAGATGATCTTAGCGGGAGGAAAATACTTAGAGATAAAAGCATCTTTGCACTTGTTCCAAGAATCAGTACTATTTTTAGGCAAAGACGTAAACCAAGCTTTAGCACGATCTCTAAGCGAAAAAGGAAATAGCTTCAATTTAACAATATCATTATCGACATCTTTCTTCTTTTGCATATCACATAAATCAACGAAGCTATTTAGATGAGTAGCGACATCTTCACTAGGAAGGCCGACGAATTGATCTTTCATAACAAGATTCGACAAAGCAATATTTATTTCACAAGATTCAATATTGGTAAGAGGAGCAATCAGAGTGCTAAGGAAATCATTATTGTTGGTATTGGTAAAGTCACACAATTTGGTATTATTTTGAGCCATCGCGACAAACAAGCAATCCAACACACGGGCAAACAAAAGCAAGCGAGAAAAAGGCAAACGGAAAAGAGAGGGCGAATAAAACGACAAGGGTGAAGTGGGGGAGAGGAAAACGAGAGGAAATGGCAAATAATGTAATGCGAGAGATAAGGAATTGTGATGGGTACTTGGTATGTTGACTTTTGCGTAGACCCCCCCGGCAACGGCACCAGAAATCTTCCTGCTACCTCTTGAGCACTGCGTTGGATTTCCTTAAAGAGGAAAGGGTGATGCAGTAGAGTAGAGTAAGTATTTCCCTCCGTTTTTGAGAACCAAGGTATCAATCCAGTAGGAGGCTACGCGCAAGTCCCTCGTACCTACACAAAACAAATAGCTCAACGCAACCAACGCGATTAGGGGTTGTCAATCCCTTCACGGTCACTTTCGAGAGTGATATCTGATAGAGATGATAGATAATATTTTTGGTATTTTTGGTATAGAGATGCAAGGTAAAATAAAAGGCAAAGTAAAAAAGCAAAGCAATAATAAAGTGATGGTAGATTGATATGATGAGAATAGACCCGGGGCCCATAGATTTCACTAGTGGCTTCTCTCAAGGGCATAAGTATTCCACAGTGGGTGAACAAATTACTGTTGAGCAATTGACAGAATTGAGTATAGTTATGAGAATATCTAGGTATGATCATGTATATAGGCATAACGTTTGAGACAAGTAGACCGACTCCTGCCTGCATCTACTACTATTACTCCACTCATCGACCGCTATCCAGCATGCATCTAGAGTATTAAGTTCAAGAAAATAGAGTAATGCCTTAAGCAAGATGACATTATGTAGAGGAATAAATTCATGCAATATGATAAATACCCCATCTTGTTATCCTCGATGTCAACAATACAATACATGCCTTGCTGCCCCTACTGTCACAGGGAAAGGACACCGCAAGATTGAACCCAAAGCTAAGCACTTCTCCCATTGCAAGAAAAACCAATCTAGTAGGCCAAACTAAACTGATGATTCGAAGAGACTTGCAAAGATAACCAATCATACATAAAAGAATTCAGAGAAGATTCAAATATTGTTCATAGATAATCTTGATCATAAACCTACAATTCATCGGTCTCAACAGACACACCGCAAAAAGAAGATTACATCGAATAGATCTCCACGAGAGAGGGGGAGAACATTGTATTGAGATCCAAAAAGAGAGAAGAAGCCATCTAGCTACTAACTATGGACCCGAAGGTCTGAAGTAAACTACTCACACTTCATCGGAGAGGCTATGGTGATGATGTAGAAGCCCTCCGTGGTGGATTCCCCTTCCGGCGGAGCTCCGGAACAGGCCCCAAGATGGATCTCATGGGTACAGAAGGTTGCGGTGGTGGAATTAGGTTTTTGGCTCCGTATCTGATCGTTTCGGAGTACGTAGGTATATATAGGAGGAAGGAGTAAGTCGGTGGAGCAAAGGGGGCCCACGAGGCAGGGGGCGCGCCCTAGGGGGGGCGCCCTCCACCCTCGTGACCGCCTCCCTCCTTTCTTGACGGAGGGTCCAAGTCTCCTGGATCATATTTGTTGAGAAAATCACGTTCCCAAAGGTTTCGTTCCGTTTGGAGTCCGTTTGATATTCCGTTTCTTCGAAACACTGAAATAGGCAAAAAACAACAATTCTGGGCTGGGCCTCCGGTTCATAGGTTAGTCCCAAAAGTAATATAAAAGTGGAAAATAAAGCCCAATATGGTCCAAAATAGTAGATAATATAGCATGGAGCAATCAAAAATTATAGATACGTTGGAGACGTATCAGCGCTGCACCATTACTGCCGCCGTGGCCGCGGCACACGCCGCCTCAGAGACGAGGAATCAGGAGATCTACGAGGAGAACCACTGCTTCGAGGGGGGGTTGTCTGGAGCGGAAGAGGGTGTTCGAAGTGAGCGCCGCTGAAGCTGTAGCAGCGTCCGACACCGTATTGCAGTTGTCCAGCTCATCGGTAAGCTCCTCCTCCTCTGCCTCTTACTGAGCGCACTCGGCAGAGGAGAGGCAGTCGAAAGTAGTACATGTTGGAAATATGCCCTAGAGGCAATAATAAAAGCATTATTATTATATTTCCTTGTTCATGATAATTGTCTTTTATTCATGCTATAATTGTGTTATCCGGAAATCGTAATACATGTGTGAATACATAGACACCAATATGTCTCTAGTTGACTAGCTCGTTGATCAACTGATAGTCATGGTTTCCTAAATATGGACATTGGATGTCATTGATAACGAGATCACATCATTAGGAGAATGATGTGATGGACAAGACCCAATCCTAAGCATAAGCACAAGATCGTATAATTCGTTTGCTAGAGCTTTTCCAATGTCAAGTATCTTTTCCTTAGACCATGAGATCGTGTAACTCCCCGATACCGTAGGAGTGCTTTGGGTGTGCCAAACGTCACAACGTAACTGGGTGACTATAAAGGTATACTACGAGTATCTCTGAAAGTGTCTGTTGGGTTGACACGGATCGAGACTGGGATTTGTCACTCCGTATGACGGAGAGGTATCACCGGGACCACTTGGTAATGCATCATCATAATGAGCTCAGTGTGATCAAAGTGTTTGATCACGGGATCATGCATTACGGTACGAGTAAAGTGACTTGCCGGTAACGAGATTGAACGAGGTATTGGGATACCGACGATCGAATCTCGGGCAAGTAAAATACCGATTGACAAAGGGAATTGAATACGGGATTGATTGAATCCTCGACATCGTGGTTCATCCGATGAGATCATCGAGGAGCATGTGGGAGCCAACATGGGTATCCAGATCCCGCTGTTGGTTATTGACCGGAGAGTCGTCTCGGTCATGTCTGCGTGTCTCCCGAACCCGTAGGGTCTACACACTTAAGGTTCGGTGACGCTAGGGTTATTAGGAAGACTTGTATGTGAGTACCGAATGTTGTTCGGAGTCCCGGATGAGATCCCGGACGTCACGAGGAGTTCCGGAATAGTCCGGAGGTAAATATTTATATATGGGAAGTTGTCATACGGTCACTGGAAAGGTTCGGGGGCATATCGGTATTGTACCGGGGCCACCGGAGGGTTCCAAGGGGTCCACCGGGAGGGGCCACCTCTCCCGGAGGGCCTTATGGGCTGTATGAGGAAGGGATCCAGCCCAAAGTGGGCTGGGGCGCCACCCCCCTAGGGCCCATGCGCCTAGGGTTGGGGGAAACCCTGAGGGGGGGGGGGCGCCCCCCTTGCTTGGGGGGCAAGCCCCCTCCCCTTGGCCGCCGCCCCCCCTCTAGATCTCATCTAGAGGGGCCGGCCCCCTTCTCCCTTCCCCTATAAATAGAGGGGCGAGGGGAGGGCTGCTGGACACATCCAAGGTGCAGCCCCTCCCCTCCCCAACACCTCTCCTCCTCCGTCACGAGCTTGGCGAAGCCCTGCCGGAGTACTGCTGGTCCACCACCACCACGCCGTCGTGCTGCTGCTGGAGCCATCTTCCTCAACCTCTCCTTCCCCTTGCTGGATCAAGAAGGAGGAGACGTCACGCTGACCGTACGTGTGTTGAATGCGGAGGTGCCGTCCGTTCGGCGCTAGGATCTCCGGTGATTTGGATCACGTCGAGTACGACTCCCTCATCCCCGTTCTTTGAACGCTTCCGCTCGCGATCTACAAAGGTATGTAGATGCAATCTGAACACTCGTTGCTAGATGAACTCATAGATGGATCTTGGTGAAACCGTATGAGAGCTAGGTCTATGCGTAGTTCTCTTTGCACGAGTAGAACACAATTGTTGTGGGCGTAGATGTTGTCAACTTTCTTGCAGCTACTAGTCTTTATGACGCCCTCGATTCAATCGTACACTAATCATAAACGCAAATGTGTACGATCAAGATCAAGGACTCACGGGAAGATATCAGAACACAACTCTAGACACAAATTAAAATAATACAAGCTTTATATTACAAGCCAGGGGCCTCGAGGGCTCGAATACATAAGCTCGAATACACAAGAGTCACCGGAAGCAACAATATCTGAGTACAGACATAGGTTAGACAAGTTTGCCTTAAGAAGGCTAGCACAAAAGCAACATCGATTGAAAAGGCAAGGCCTCCTGTCTGGGAGCCCCCTAACTACTCCTGGTCGTCGACGGTCTCCACGTAGTAGTATGCATCGGTGGTGACATCTGGCTCCTGAGCTCCGACATCTGGTTGCATCAACCGAAAAGAAGAAGAAAGGGGGAAAAGGGGGAGCAAAGCAACCGTGAGTACTCATCCAAAGTACTCGCAAGCAAGGATCTACACTACATATGCGACATTATCAAAGGAAGGCTGTATATGTGGACTGGGCTGCAGAAATGCCAGAATAGAGAGAAGGCCTAGTCCTATCGAAGACTAGCGTCTTCTGGAAACCACCATCTTGCAACAATAGGAGGGAGTAGAGTAGCATAAAGTAAAGTAGTAGTAATGTTATCAACCTCGGCCAGAGATCCTTTCTCGACTCCCTGCGAGAAAGCAATCCCAGAGCCATACTATCCAGTTATCATCACAATCCATTACTCATCATCATCCAGTTCTCATCACAAGTATCCAGTTCTAGTTGTATCGATCGGGATACAACTCCAAGTGTCCGTTACCGTAGGACAGGCTATCGATAGATGTTTTCTTCCCTGCAGGGGTGCACCAACTTACCCACCACGCTCGATTAACTCCGGCCGGACACACTTTCCTGGGTCATGCCCGGCCTTGGCCAAACAATATGCCGCAACCCGACCTAGGCTTAATAGAGAGGCCAACACGCGGGACTAAACCTATGCCCCCAGGGGTCATGGGCCATCTCCCCGGGAACTCCTGCACGTTGCGAGGGCGGCCGGTGAGCAGACCTAGCTACCTCCTTCAACAAGGCAGGCGCTTACGCAGTCCAACCCGGCACGCGCCGCTCAGTCGCTGACGTCTATTAAGCTTCGGCTGATGTATACGACGCAGAACGCGCATACTATGCCCACGTGATGGTTAGTGCTATCAGGCCAGAGGCCCCTCGGATCAAATATCCAAATCGTAGTGGATTAGGAACGCGCGGTAACAAGCAGAGACTCACGAAAGATGTGACCCCGTTGCCCCGTCTCGAGGACTTATGGCAAGGGCTAGGAATGCCCGGCCACGCCTCGTAATTATCTCGCGGGCACCTTCCAGGTCCGCCCGACTCCACATCACTTGCAATTAAGCTCGCGCGGGTACCCCTCAGGGTCGACCCGTCTTTCCAAGTAACAGTGGTAAAGTCCAAGTATCCGTGTGTCCAAACATCAAGGGGAAACCCCGAGGAATCACCCCCGATGAATTCCACTAGATGTAATGATCAAGGTGAACGTAAGAGGAATCACCCTCGAGGTTCACACTTGAGGGGTTGCACGACAGAGTCGTATCAAAAGTGGTTAAGGAGGAAATCACCCTCGATGACCACGACCGAATGACTACACTACAGGGTTAACATCAGAAGTGCTGAAGAGGTTCACCCTCGGTACACGATAGTAACCCAGTAGTGTCGAGCAACTAAGGGGGAGTGATGTTCGGTGTCGGGGCCTGGTCTTCGATCACGTAGATCGAGTCGTCGATGATGAAGCAGGGGCAACAAGGACAAGTGGGGTCACTGATGGATCACTAACCAACCTATACTAAGCAGTTTAGGATAAGCAGATAAGGTACAACAACAGATACAAAAGCAGGCTATGCATCAGAATAGGAGCAAACAATAACAGTAGCAAAATCTAATGCAAGCATGAGAGAAAGGAATGGGCGATATCGGGATGATCAAAGGGGGGGCTTGCCTGGTTGCTCAGACAAGAAGAAGGGGTCGTCGTCGACGTAGTCGATCACAGTGGCATCAGCGGCAGTCTCGGGGTCTACCGGAGAGAAGAGGGGGAAGAAACAGTAAATACATAGTAAGCAAGTGCATAACAGGACAACAAGCAGAGCTAGACGTGTTCTAACGCGGTGCTACGCGGTACGGTGGAAGGGGAGAAACATCCGGGAAAGTTTTCCCGATGTTTGCATATTTTCGGACAGATGAAACGAAGGGGGAAAGCTGCAGGTTCTCTATGCTAGGGATGTGTGGAGGACAAACGGACTACGTATCCGGATTTGACTCGTCGTTCTGAGCAACTTTCATATAGAAAACATTTTCGCCTGAGCTACAGTTTATTTTATATGATTTTCTAAAGTTTTAATGATTTTCTGGATTTAATATTAATTCGCTAGTAAAATGGATTTTGCCATGAGTACACAGAGTGACCCAGACAGGTGGGTATGACAAGTGGGGCCAGTCAAACTTGAAAGGGTCAAATAGTGAACAGTGCTTGTGAGTCCACATGTCATATGCTATACCCATAGACAGATAAATAAAACAAACCTAATTAATGAGAGACCAAACGTCATCTGTCATCTGTTATTAAACTAATCTAGCAGTAACTAACCTAGCTCTAACAAACAAGGGCCGGCCTGGTTGCACAACCAGCATCACGGGCATGCACTCAAACGCACACATAAGCACATGACCATGTTTGGACGGGGCAAGCGGTGCAGTTCAGTTTCGTCAGTTATTTCAGCAGCAAACACTTTTGTAGCTAGGCGAGTGCGGCCAACAAATAGCAACAGCGGCAGTAGCTATGCAGCGGCAGCAGTAAGAGCAGCAGCAGCAGCTGGAAGCAACAGAGCGGCAACAGTAGAGGTTCAGCGGTAGCAGCGGCAAGGCAGAACGCAACAGCAGCAGAAGCAGGGGGCGCGGCCCCGGCGGACGCGCATGCGCCAGGGCATGGCCTGGGGCGTGGGGAAGCACGACTACGGGCGCGGCGACCATGCTGGGAGCGCGACTGGGCGCAGGGGAAGGGCGCAAGTGGAGTGGCCAAGGGCGGCAGGAGCTACAGAATCGTCGCTCCGGTGGCCATCTGGCTCGGGCTTTTGGTCCTACAAGACGACCGCGACGCGCCTCGTCCGAAGGTGCAAGAAGCATAACCACCTACGACCGGTGATGGCGGCGGCAGCGAAGCCGAGCGGCGGTCGGAGCATGGCTACGGTGGCTATTCGCTACGAGGCACAAGCGGTAGCAGGGAGATGGGGGAAACGTGATGGTGCTCACATCGAAGCTCGGGAAGACTCGGGGAAGCCGAAGGAACTCGGGGCGGCACGGATCGAATGGCGGGTGGTGGCGGCACCGAAGTTGAAGACGACCTCGATCCCGTCGTTGTAGGGCTCCCCGGCACCGACTCGGTGTTGCAGAAGGTGTAGGCGACGACGGCGGTCCCCCGGGGCACGGTGGGGCGGTGCATGGCAGCTGGAGGCCGCGGTGATGACGAGACTAGGCGACGACGGTGTCGGGCGACGTGGGGGGAGAGAGGCCAGATGGAGAGCGGGGTGGATCTGGGAGGCGAGGGGGCAAGTTGGGAGGGGAGACGGGGAAGCCCTAGGCATTGGAGCCTTATCCCCTCCAGGACGGCGCCGGCGAGGCGGTTCGACGGGAGCGAGCTCCTGTTCAGGCACGGTCGTGAACAGAAGAAGACGACCGAGGGGAGAAGATGGGTTGGGCCTGGTCCGGTGGGCCACGGCCGATGAGGGCAGGGGGCCTCTCTCTCATTTCCCATTTTTATTTTTATTTTATTTCTAATGCTCTTTTCTTTTTACAGAAAAATGCTATGAAATATTTGAGTTGCCAAAAGGATCCTGTAAAGTGTGGGACTGGGCCACATAATTTCATTGCAATAGTTGGCACTGCCACAAAAGATTGTGAGGCTTTTGAAAATAGTTTGCAACCTTCATAATTTAAAAAGTCATTTAAACTACAGTTTTAGCCACTGTTTTAAAGTGGTCTAGGGCACTTAGACATTTGCAAAAATGTTGGTTCACTACCAATATTAGTTATGGATTATTTGGCACATGAAGAACATCTAGTTCTCATGTTGAGAAATTTTGAATTTCACTTAGCATTTGAATTGTGATTTGGATCAAGTGAAGATTATAGCAACAGCAACAAGATGACATGGCACCCTTAATAGGGGATTACTGTAGCATGACACTAGGGGTGTTACAGTCTTATTTTGCTTCAGCGGTATTGTGGGATGAAGCGGCCCGGACCAACCTTACACGTACGCTTACGTGAGACCGGTTCCACCGACTGACATGCACTAGTTGCATAAGGTGGCTGACGGGTGTCTGTCTCTCCCATTTTAGTTGGAGCGGATTCGACGAAAAGGGTCCTTATGAAGGGTAAATAGAAGTTGAGAAATCACGTTGTGGCTTTTACGTAGGTAAGAAAACGTTCTTGCTAGAACCCTATTGCAGCCACGTAAAACTTGCAACAACAATTAGAGGACGTCTAACTTGTTTTTGTAGCAAGTGCTTTGTGATATGATATGGCCAAAGTTGTGATGAATGATGAATGATATATATGTGATGTATGAGATCATGTTCATGTAATAGAAATCACGACTTGCATGTCGATGAGTATGACAACCGGCAGGAGCCATAGGAGTTGTCATTATTTTTTGTATGACCTGCATGTCATTGGAAACGCCATGTAAATTACTTTACTTTATTGCTAAACGTGTTAGTCGTAGTAGTAGAAGTAATAGTTGGCGAGCAACTTCATGGAGACACAATGATGGAGATCATGATGATGGAGATCATGGTGTCATGCCGGTGACAAGATGATCATGGAGCCCCAAGATGGAGATCAAAGGAGCTATATGATATTGACCATATCATGTCACTATTATTATTTGATTGCATGTGATGTTTATCATGTTTTTGCATCTTGTTTACTTAGAACGACGGTAGTAAATAAGATGATCCCTTATAACAATTTCAAGAAAGTGTTCCCCCTAAGTGTGCGCCGTTGCGACAGTTCGTTGTTTCGAAGCACCACGTGATGATCGGGTGTGATAGATTTCAACGTTCACATACAACGGGTGTAAGACAGATTTACACATGCAAACACTTAGGTTGACTTGACGAGCCTAGCATGTACAGACATGGCCTCGGAACACAAGAGGCCGAAAGGTCGAACATGAGTCATATGGAAGATACGATCAACATGGAGATGTTCACCGATGATGACTAGTCCGTCTCACGTGATGATCGGACACGGCCTAGTCGAGTCGGATCATGTTTCACTTAGATGACTAGAGGGATGTCTAATCTGAGTGGGAGTTCATAGAATAATTTGATTAGATGAACTTAATTATCATGAACTTAGTCTAAAATCTTTGCATAAATGTCTTGTAGATCAAATGGCCAACGCTAATGTCAACCTCAACTTCAACACATTCCTAGAGAAAACCAAGCTGAAAGACGATGGCAGCAACTATACGGACTGGGTCCGGAACCTGAGGATCACCCTCATAGCTGCCAGGAAACAATATGTCCTAGAAGCACCGCTAGGTGATGCACCCGTTCCAGAGAACCAAGACGTTATGAACGCTTGGCAACAGCGTGCTGATGATTACTCCCTCGTTCAGTGCGGCATGCTTTACAGCTTAGAACCGGGTCTCCAAAAACGTTTTGAGCAACACGGAGCATATGAGATGTTCGAAGAGCTGAAAATGGTTTTCCAAGCTCATGCCCGGGTCGAGAGATATGAAGTCTCCGACAAGTTCTACAGCTGTAAGATGGAGGAAAATAGTTCTGTCAGTGAACACATACTCAAGATGTCTGGGTTGAACAACCGCTTGACTCAGCTGGAGATTAACCTCCTAGACGAGGCGGTCATTGACAGAATCCTTCAGTCGCTCCCACCTAGCTACAAGAGCTTTGTGATGAACTACAATATGCAGGGGATGGTAAAGACCATTCCTGAGGTATTTGCTATGCTGAAATCAGCGGAGGTAGAAATCAAAAAGGAACATCAAGTGTTGATGGTCAATAAAACCACCAAGTTCAAGAAAGGCAAGGGTAAGAACTTCAAGAAGGACGGCAAGGATGTTGCCACGCCCGGTAAGCCAGTTGCCGGGAAGAAGTCAAAGCATGGACCCAAGCCAGAGACTGAGTGCTTTTATTGCAAAGGGAAGGGTCACTGGAAGCGGAACTGCCCTAAATACTTAGCGGACAAGAAGGCCGGCAACACTAAAGGTATATGTGATATACATGTAATTGATGTGTACCTTACCAGTGCTCGTAGTAGCTCCTGGGTATTTGATACCGGTGCCGTTGCTCATATTTGTAACTCAAAGCAGCAGCTGCGGAATAAGCGGAGACTGGCGAAGGACGAGGTGACGATGCGCGTCGGGAATGGTTCCAAGGTCGATGTGATCGCCGTCGGCACGCTACCTCTACATTTACCTACGGGATTAGTTTTAAACCTTAATAATTGTTATTTAGTGCCAAGTTTGAGCATGAACATTGTATCTGGATCTCGTTTAATACAAGATGGCTACTCATTTAAATCCGAGAATAATGGTTATTCTATTTATATGAGTGATATGTTTTATGGTCATGCTCCGATGGTCAATGGTTTATTCTTAATGAATCTCGTGCGTGATGTTACACATATTCATAGTGTGAATACCAAAAGATGTAAAGTTCATAACGATAGTCCCACATACTTGTGGCACTGCCGCCTTGGTCACATTGGTGTCAAGCGCATGAAGAAGCTCCATGTTGATGGACTTTTAGAGTCTCTCGATTATGAATCATTTGACACATGCGAACCATGCCTCATGGGCAAAATGACCAAGACTCCGTTCTCCGGAACAATGGAGCGAGCAACCAACTTATTGAAAATCATACATACTGATGTGTGCGGTCCAATGAGTGTTGAGGCTCGCGGAGGATATCGTTATGTTCTCACTCTTACTGATGACTTGAGTAGATATGGGTATGTCTACTTGATGAAACACAAGTCTGAGACCTTTGAAAAGTTCAAGGAATTTCAGAATGAGGTGGAGAATCAACGTGACCGAAAAATAAAGTTCTTACGATCAGATCGTGGAGGAGAATATTTAAGTCACGAATTTGGCACACACTTAAGGAAATGTGGAATCGTTTCACAACTCACGCCGCCTGGAACACCTTAACGTAACGGTGTGTCCGAACGTCGTAATCGCACTCTATTGGATATGGTGCGATCTATGATGTCTCTTACTGATTTACCGCTATCATTTTGGGGATACGCTCTAGAGACAGCTACATTCACTTTAAATAGGGCACCGTCTAAATCCGTTGAGACGACACTGTATGAATTATGGTTTGGGAAGAAACCTAAGCTGTCGTTTCTAAAAGTTTGGGGATGCGATGCTTATGTCAAGAAACTTCAACCTGAAAAGCTCGAACCCAAGTCGGAAAAATGCGTCTTCATAGGATACCCTAAGGAAACTATTGGGTATACCTTCTACCTAAGATCCGAAGGCAGGATTTTTCTTGCCAAGAACGAATCCTTTCTGGAGAAAGAGTTTCTCTCGAAAGAAGTAAGTGGGAGGAAAGTGGAACTTGATGAAGTATTACCTCTTGAACCGGATAGTAGCGCAGCTCAAGAAAATGTTTCTGTGGTGCCTCCACCGGTTAGAGAGGAGGTTAATGATGATGATCATGAAACTTCAGATCAAGTTACTACTGAACTTCGTAGGTCCACAAGGACACGTTCCGCACCAGAGTGGTACGGCAACCCTGTCCTGGAAATCATGTTGTTAGACAACGGTGAACCTTCGAACTATGAAGAAGCGATGGCGGGCCCAGATTCCAACAAATAGCTGGAGGCCATGCAATCCGAGATAGGATCCATGTATGAAAACAAAGTATGGACTTTGACAGACTTGCCCGATGATCGGCGAGCGATAGAAAACAAATGGATCTTTAAGAAGAAGACGGACGCGGATGGTAATGTTACCATCTATAAAGCTCGACTTGTCGCTAAGGGTTATCGGCAAGTTCAAGGGGTTGACTAAGATGAGACTTTCTCTCCCGTAGCGAAGCTGAAGTCCATCTGAATCATGTTAGCAATTGCCACATACTATGATTATGAGATATGGCAAATGGACGTCAAAACGGCATTCCTTAACGGCTATCTTAAGGAAGAACTGTATATGATGCAGCCGGAAGGTTTTGTCGACCCTAAGAATGCTAACAAGGTATGCAAGCTCCAGCGATCCATTTATGGGCTGGTGCAAGCATCTCGAAGTTGGAACATTTGCTTTGATGAGATGATCAAGGCGTTTGGGTTTATGCAGACTTATGGAGAAGCCTGCGTTTACAAGAAAGTGAGTGGAAGCTCTGTAGCATTTCTCATATTATATGTAGATGACATACTTTTGATGGGAAATGATATAGAGCTTTTGGGCAGCATTAAGGCCTACTTGAATAAGAGTTTTTCAATGAAGGACCTTGGAGAAGCTGCTTATATATTAGGCATCAAGATCTATAGAGATAGATCAAGACGCCTCATAGGTCTTTCACAAAGCACATACCTTGAAAAGATATTGAAGAAGTTCAATATGGATCAGTCCAAGAAGGGGTTCTTGCCTGTGTTGCAAGGTGTGAAATTGAGCTCAGCTCAATGCCCGACCACAGCAGAAGATATAGAATAGATGAGTGTCATCCCCTATGCCTCGGCCATAGGGTCTATTATGTATGCCATGCTGTGTACCAGACCTGATGTAAACCTTGCCGTAAGTTTGGTAGGAAGGCACCAAAGTAATCCTGGCAAGGAACACTGGACAGCGGTCAAGAATATCCTGAAGTACCTGAAAAGGACTAAGGACATGTTTCTCGTTTATGGAGGTGACGAAGAGCTCGTCGTAAAGGGTTACGTCGACGCTAGCTTCGACACAGATCTGGATGACTCTAAGTCACAAACCGGATACATGTATATGTTGAATGGAGCAGTAAGCTGGTGCAGCTGCAAGCAGAGCGTCGTGGCGGGATCTACATGTGAAGCGGAGTACATGGCAGCCTCGGAGGCAGCGCATGAAGCAATTTGGGTGAAGGAGTTCATCACCGACCTAGGAGTCATACCCAATGCGTCGGGGCTGATCAAACTCTTCTGTGACAACACTGGAGCTATTGCACTTGCCAAGGAGCCCAGGTTTCACAAGAAGACCAGGCACATCAAGCGCCGCTTCAACTCCATTCGTGAAAATGTTCAAGATGGAGACATAGAAATTTATAAAGTGCATACGGATCTGAATGTCGCAGATCCGTTGAATAAACCTCTCCCTAGAGCAAAACATGATCAACACCAGAATTCTATGGGTGTTTGATTCATCACAATGTAACTAGATTATTGACTCTAGTGCAAGTGGGAGACTGTTGGAAATATGCCCTAGAGGCAATAATAAAAGCATTACTATTATATTTCCTTGTTCATGATAATTGTCTTTTATTCATGCTATAATTGTGTTATCCGGAAATCGTAATACATGTGTGAATACATAGACACCAATATGTCCCTAGCAAGCCTCTAGTTGACTAGCTCGTTGATCAACTGATAGTCATGGTTTCCTGACTATGGACATTGGATGTCATTGATAACGAGATCACATCGTTAGGAGAATGATGTGATGGACAAGACCCAATCCTAAGCATAAGCACAAGATCATATAATTCGTTTGCTAGAGCTTTTCCAATGTCAAGTATCTTTTCCTTAGACCATGAGATCGTGTAACTCCCGGATAACGTAGGAGTGCTTTGGGTGTGCCAAACGTCACAACGTAACTGGGTGACTATAAAGATATACTACGGGTATCTCCGAAAGTGTCTGTTGGGTTGACACGGATCGAGACTGGGATTTGTCACTCCGTATGACGGAGTGGTATCACCGGGCCCACTTGGTAATGCATCATCATAATGAGCTCAGTGTGATCAAAGTGTTTGATCACGGGATCATGCATTACGGTACGAGTAAAGTGACTTGCCGGTAACGAGATTGAACGAGGTATTGGGATACCGACGATCGAATCTCGGGCAAGTAAAATACCGATTGACAAAGGGAATTGAATATGGGATTGATTGAATCCTCGACATCGTGGTTCATCCGATGAGATCATCGAGGAGCATGTGGGAGCCAACATGGGTATCCAGATCCCGCTTTTGGTTATTGACCGGAGAGTCGTCTCGGTCATGTCTGCGTGTCTCCCGAACCCGTAGGGTCTACACACTTAAGGTTCGGTGACGCTAGGTTTATTAGGAAGACTTGTATGTGAGTAGCGAATGTTGTTCGGAGTCCCGAATGAGATCCCGGATGTCACGAGGAGTTCTAGAATAGTCCGGAGGTAAATATTTATATATGGGAAGTTGTCATACGGTCACCGGAAAGGTTCGGGGGGCATATCGGTATTGTACCGGGGCCACCGGAGGGTTCCAAGGGGTCCACCGGGAGGGGACACCTCTCCCGGAGGGCCTTATGGGCTGTATGAGGAAGGGATCCGGCCCAAAGTGGGCTGGGGTGCCACCCCCCTAGGGCCCATGCGCCTAGGGTTGGGGGAAACCCTGAGGGGGGGCGCCCCCCTTGCTTGGGGGGCAAGCCCCTCCCCTTGGCCGCCGCCCCCCTCTAGATCTCATCTAGAGGGGCCGTCCCCCCTTCTCCCTTCCCCTATAAATAGAGGGGCGAGGGGAGGGCTGCTGGACACATCCAAGGCGCAGCCCCTCCCCTCCCCAACACCTCTCCTCCTCCGTCACGAGCTTGGCGAAGCCCTGCCGGAGTACTGCTGCTCCACCACCACCACGTCGTCGTGCTGCTGCTAGAGCCATCTTCCTCAACCTCTCCTTCCCCTTGCTGGATCAAGAAGGAGGAGACGTCACGCTGACCGTACGTGTGTTGAACACGGAGGTGCCGTCCGTTCGGCGCTAGGATCTCTGGTGATTTGGATCACGTCGAGTACGACTCCCTCATCCCCGTTCTTTGAACGCTTCCGCTCGCGATCTACAAAGGTATGTAGATGCAATCTGAATACTCGTTGCTAGATGAACTCATAGGTGGATCTTGGTGAAACCGTAGGAAATTTTTTGTTTTCTGCAACGCAGCCCAACAGTACAAAGCCCCTCCGTAGTAGTAGTATTTAGGGGCTATTTTGTTCAGTTCATCTGACTATAGATGTGGTGGAACTGTACAATGTACTTAAAATTAGCTACTATATATAGTTGAACTCGCTATTTCAATACATGGTTGCCAACAATTGGGGAAAAATTTGGTCGGTATAGCTACCGAGTTGAACTATTTGTATAAATTAAGAACGACTGCTTAATCTATGAATGAAATTTATGCTTAATTACTAAATTTTTGGTTCAAAAATTAGATACTGCTAGTGATTTTTAGCTTCATATTTTGACAAATCGCAGTGTTACAAGGTTGACAAATGGCAATGTTACTAGATCAACAAATGTCAATATTTCCAGTTTGACAAATGGCAACATACCAAATATGACAGATGCAAATCTTACCAAATTTTTTGTAAGTGGTTGCACACGGGTCATCCAAAAAATTGTTTGTGTTGAAGAGATGCACAAATCCTGCTCTCACTTTGCATACGGTGTTCTATCTAAAACATTTGCGATCAAGAGCCGCAAAAATCCTGCTCGGCACATTTTCCCTTGGCTTCCTGGGGAAGCTCCCGGTTTGCATACGGGTGTTCTAACTAAAACGTTTGCGATGAGTGTTTTATATTTAAAAACCATTGATGGTTTTTTAAATAAAATCGTTTGATAAGTCTATACATTAAGAGAGAAAAATGCAAGTTCACTCAAACCATATCTTTCATTCAGTCATACTGCGAATTTATATTCACATGATCGAGATACAATATTAAACCCAAGAAAATAAACTATTTCCGGCGGCAGCGGAGGCGGCGTGCCGCGCCATCATTGTCGTTATCGTCCTCTGGGACGCCGTTGTTGGAGTCTTCAATGCAGCACAGAATGTTCTTCACTTGTAAATCAAACATCATGTTGTCCCGGGATCGACGAGCGGGGCGCGCGAGGACGGCAGCTGGCGGCGCTGAGAGGTAGCGTTTGACGGTGGCGTCCCATGCCGCTGAGGGGGGTGCACGCACGGCGAGGAAGGCGGGCGACCATGGAAGTCAAAGGGCTCGCTTCCCAGTGAGCTTGCGCAGCGTACAGCTCATACGCTTCCCGGTGAGCTTGCGCATTCAGGGATAGCTTGCACGCCTCTCGGTCAGTCTGCGCACCGGACTGCGCTCGCACGCCTCCCATTCAGTCAAGGTCAAGCAGCTGTCTGCACCGCACCTCCTACAACCATTAAAACCAGGGAACGTGGCGTCACGTGAATGGTTAACAGAACGCACACGGTTTGAATTATACAAACGTTTGAGATATTAAAGTGGCAGCTATTTTTTCAAAATGCCTTTGTTGGCTGTCCTTATTCGAGTGCGCCTTCTCTCAAAATGGACACCAAAAATACCACAGCATGTCGGGTGCCATTCCATGATAGCATGCCAAGTTTCATGAATTTAAAACGAGTTTTGGATTTACTAGAATTTAAAAATAAAGTATCTCAATGTTTTGCCGGCAATGAATGGTGCCCTGGTGTTTGAAATTCATTCCCATTTCTTGCATGGGACCTAAGCATGCACCCAAGGACACATATTTGATTTTTCAACAAATTTATATGCACTGGAGCATGTGCATGTAGTTAAAATTTGAATTATGCACATAAATGCATTGAAAACTCAGTTAATGCATACAAATGTCCAAATGAACCCCGAAAAATCACAAAAATTGACACAACACTCCTGTTGTTCTATGTTGACACGAGAAATTTTTTGAAAGCAATAAGAGGCAATGGATATCGCTACGTCCCCAAAGGTGGGACGTTCCCTACCGAAACCATCATGCTTGTTGTGAGAAGCTCTGGTTTGTGAGAAGCATATACCCATACCTGCCCCAAATGGGACAATAATTTTACCACGTCATGTTGATGCCGATCCATGATAGCATGCCAAGTTTCATGAATTTCAGACGAGTTTTGGATTTACTAGAATTTAAAAATGAAGTATCTCAATGTTTTGCCGGCAATCAATGGTTCCCTGGTGCTTGAAATTCATTCCCATTTCTTGCATGTGACCTAAGCATGCACCCAAGGACATAGATTTGATTTTTCAACCAATTTATATGCACTAGAGCATGTGCATGCAGCTCAAATTTGAATTATGCACATAAATGCATTGAAAACTCTATTAATGCATAAAAATGTCCAAACGAACCCCGAAAAATCACAAAAAATGGACACAACACTCCTGTTTTTCTATGCTGACACAAGAAATTTTTTGAAAGCGATATCGTTTCGTCCCCAAAGGTGGGACGTTCCTTACCGAAACCATCATACTTGTTGTGAGAAGCTCTGGTTGTGAGAAGCATATACCCAAACCTGCCCCAAATGGGACAACTTTTTTACCATGGCATGTTGATGCCGCTCAATGATAGCATGCCAAGTTTCATGAATTTCAGACGAGTTATGAATTTACTAGAATTTAAAAATAAATTATCTCAATGTTTTTTCGGCAATCAACGATGCCTTGGTGTTTGAAATTCATTCCCATTTCTTGCATGGGACCTAAGCATGCACCCAAGGGCACAAATTTGATTTTTCAACCAATTTATATGCAATGGAGCATGTGCATGTAGTTCAAATTTGAATTATGCACATAAATGCATTTAAAACTCAGTTAATGCATAAAAATGTCCAAATGAACCCTGAAAAATCACAAAAACTGACACAACACTCCTGTTGTTCTATGTTGACACGAGAAATTTTTTGAAAGCAATAAGAGGCAATGGATATCGTTTTGTCCCCAAAGGTGGGACGTTCCCTACCAAAACCATCATGCTTGTTGTGAGAAGCTCTGGTTTGTGAGAAGCATATACCCAAACCTGCCCTAAATGGGACAAAATTCTTACCACGACATGTTGATGTCGCTCCATGATAGCAATCCAAGTTTCATGAATTTCAGACGAGTTTTGGATTTACTAGAATTTAAAAACCAGGTATCTCAATGTTTGCGGCCGAGTGACGGTGGCAGGGTGCTTGACATCCATTCACATTTCTTACATGGGACCTAAGCATGCAACCAAGAACACATATTTGAATTTTCAACCAATTTACATGCATTAGAGCATGTGCATGTAGTTCAAATTTGAATTATGCACATAAATGCATTGACAACTCAATTATGCATAAAAATGTCGAAACAAACCCCAAAAAATCCCAAAAATTAACACAACACTCCTGTTGTTGTATGTTGACATTTGGAAAAAATTTGAAATCGAGAAGAGGCAAAGGATATCGTTTTGTCCAGAAAGGTGAAACGTTCCCTACCAAAACCATCAGGCTTGTTGTGAGAAGCTCTGGTTTGTGAGAAGCATGTACCCAGAACTTCCCCTAATGGGACAATTTTTTTACCACAGCATGTTGATGTCGCTCCATGATAGCATGCCAAGTTTCATGAATTTCAGACAAGCTTTGGATTTACTAGAATTTAAAAACCAGGTATCTCAATGTTTGCGGCCGAGTGATGGTGGCAGGGTGTTTGACATTCATTCCAATTATTTTGCATGAGACCTAAGCAGGCAACCAAGGACATATATTTGAATTTTCAACTAATTTATATGCACCAGAGCATGTGCCTGTAGTTCAAATTTGAATTATGCACATGAATGCATAGAAAACTCAGTTAATGTATAAAAATGTCCAAGCGAACCCCAAAAAATCCCAAAAATTGACACAACACTCCTGTTATTCTATGTTGACACTAGGAAAAACAATTTGAAATCGAGAAGAGGCAACGGATATCATTTTGTCCAGAAAGGTGAAACGTTCCCTACCGAAACCATCACACTTGTTGTGAGAAGCTCTAGTTTATGAGAAGCTTATACCCAAACCTGCCCCAAATGAGACAAATTTTTTACCACGGCATGTTGATGCCGTTCCATGATAGCATGCCAAGTTTCATGAATTTAGGATGAATTTTTGATTTACTAGAATTACAAAAGCAAGTACATCGACGTTTGCCGGAGAGCCACGGTGCCGTGGTGTTCGAATTTCATCCCCATTTCTTGCATGGGACATAAGCATAAACCCATGGACACATATATGGTTTTACAACCCATGTTGGTGCACCAGAGCATGTGCATGTAGTTTAATTTTGAATTCTGCACCTGAAATGGCTAGAAAACCAATTTAATGTATAAATTGTTCAAACAAACCCTGAATAATTCCAATTCTTTGAGGAAACACATATAGTTGCATGTTCATTGCAGATAAAAGGTCTAGCAATTCAAATACCATCCATTGCCGCTGTGACCCCATTATGTAATTCAAATCAAGATGAAAAATCAAGTAGATTGCACACAGTTTATTATCACCAACCATGTGAGATGTAGCACAAAATATCCAAGAGAACCGTCGGTGTATAGTACGCCTATGGCTTACACGAGAAGGTGCGTCGGCTACAGTCCACAGCCAGCGTCTCAAGCACACTAGTTCGCTCCCCAAATATCATTTCACTGTTCAATCGTCGCCGGTGAAAGATAGGCACGTGGACCTGCTTCATGAGGGCAACTTCGGTGGCCCACTCCGGCGAGAGCGCGGCCGCAGCCGCCATGCGCGTGCTAACAAGGTGCATGAGTGCGGCCGTAATCTGCGATCGGGCGGCCAAGGCAGCCCAAACGGCCGCTGTTGCTTCTCAGGTGGTGGCAACAACATCTGCCTCGGGGATAGCAACTGGCGAGAGCGGCACAACAACTATCCATTCTATAGCGGCGACCTTAGCCCTGATGGAGGCCGCCCACGACCACGTCGAGGCCGCCCATGCCTAGCTCATGGCGGTCACCGCACAAATCGAACGATGCTTCTCCGACAACGGTCGGCAACCCACGGCCGAAGAGCTGGCAATCGCCGAGAGTGTTTGAGTAGCCGTCCGTTCCTCCGCCTCATAGCTTGCAACGACGGAGCCCGTCCAAGCCCAGATCACGGCCGCCCACGCTCAGCTCATGGAGGCCATTTCCAAAGATATGGCGGACGCGGATGGCGAGATGCTTGCCGAGTATGGTGCGATGGATGCCATGGAGCCCCTTCCCCAGGAGACTGTCGGGCGCGAGCTGGACATGGAGGCGGCGGCGGAGATCGATGAGCACCAGCCGTAGTAGTACTCTTTGTTTTGTTTAATTAAAAGAGCCGGTCTTTAATTTGTTAGAGTAATGTTTAGGTCAGCTAGCTCTGTTTAATTGCTGAACTTGCTCGATTAAGAAGTGTGGGTGTGCTGTAGTCTCCTTTGTGTACCCAAATTATGCAATGACGTGGATGACCACTGTAACCATGGAAATTCGAACCAAAATTTTTGACATTCAAACTCATCACACACGGGTTAAGCTATCTAAATCGTTTGTGATGTTCACATATCGTACACAGTTCTGAATTGCGCTCCAGTTTTTTCACTGAAGCAATTCCCAATTTTCGGCTTCCACGGAAATATCTACCTCCCCGCACTTCCCCCTTACCAAAATCCACATTTCCCCAGTTTCCGCCTTCCTTTCCAAGTTGGAACCTTCACTCCTTGCTTGCAGCGCCGCCTCCTCGCCGGTGACCCTCCTTCATGCCGCTCGACCTCGTCTATCCAGGCAGGTAATCCACACCCGACCCCCATCCTCCTCCTCTTCCACATCCCACATGCCCCGACCGCAGGCGCGAGCGCGACACCTTCCACCCAAATCACCGACCCCTCCATCAAATAAGCGCCGCCCTAAGCCATGGTAGACGCAGTATAGTCAGGATCTCAAGGAGCATTTGGCAGCGGAGAAGGAAATCGCGGCCGTACGCGCGGATGAGGTCGCGATGGCTGCCATTTGTGCCGACCCCCAGATCTTGGAGGAGCACCTTGCCATTTTCTAGCTACGCCGGTTAAGCATGCTCGGTTTACCCGTTGCGTGTGCTGCTGTGACGCCCCCGATTCAATCGTACACTAATCATGCACGCAAATGTGTACGTTCAAGATCAGGGACTCACGGGAAGATATCACAACACAACTCTACAAATAAAATAAGTCGTACAAGCATCATAATACAAGCCAGGGGCCTCGAGGGCTCGAATACAAGTGCTCGATCATAGACGAGTCAGCGGAAGCAACAATATCTGAGTACAGACATAAGTTAAACAAGTCTGCCTTAAGAAGGCTAGCACAAACAGGGATACAGATCTAACGAGGCGCGTGCCTCCTTCCTGGGATCCTCCTAACTACTCCTGGTCATCGTCAGCGGGCTGCACGTAGTAGTAGGCACCTCCAGAGTAGTAGGAGTCATCGTCGACGGTGGCATCTGGCTCCTGGACTCCATCGTCTGGTCGCAGCAATCGGGTAGAGGAATGGGGAAAAAGGGGGAACAAGGCAACCGTGAGTACTCATACAAAGTACTCGCAAGCAAGGAGCTACACTACATATGCATGGGTATATGTGTAAAGGGACATATCGGTGGACTGAACTGCAGAATGCCAGAATAAGAGGGGGATAGCTAATCCTGTCGAAGACTACGCTTCTGGCAGCCTCCGTCTTGCAGCATATAGAAGAGAGTAGACTGAAGTCCTCCAAGTAGCATCGCATAGCATAACCCTACCCGGCGATCACCGGGTTATATCTGGCACTTGAAACGGTGTGTTTTATTAAGTATCCAGTTCTAGTTGTCATAAGGTCAAGGTACAACTCCGGGTCGTCCTTTTACCGAGGGACACAGCTATTCGAATAGATTAACTTCCCTGCAGGGGTGCACCACATAACCCAACACGAGTGATCCCATTTGGCCGGACACACTTTCCTGGGTCATGCCCGGCCTCGTAAGATCAACACGTCGCAACCCTACCTAGGCACAACAGAGAGGTCAGCACGCCGGTCTAAACCTAAGCGCGCAGGGGTGGGGGCCATCGCCCTGAGCACACCTGCACGTTGCGTGGGCGGCCGGAAGCAGAACTAGCCCCCTTAATACAAGAGCAGGCTTACGTTCCAATCCGGCGCGCGCCGCTCAGTCGCTGACGTCACGAAGGCTTCGGCTGATACCACGACACCGAGTGCCCATATCTTTCCCATGTAGCTGGTTAGTGCGTATAGACCAAATGGCTAGACTCAGATCAAATACCCAGATCTCGTTAAGCGTGTTAAGTATCCGCGAACACCGACAGGGCCAGGCCCACCTCTCTCCTAGGTGGTCTAAACCTGCCCTATCGCTTCGCCTCCAAGATCCACTTGCGGGTACTCCTATGAGCCGACCCGTCTTTAGTCACCACATGTATCATGTATTATGTACATAAGTATATTCCCGTGATCACCCCCGAGTGATCACGGCCCGATAGTATAGCACAGCAGACGGACAAGAATGTAGGGCCACAGATGGAAATACTAGCATCCTATACTAAGCAAGTAGGATTGCAGGTAAGGTATCAACAACAGTATCAAAGACAGGCTATGCATCAGGATAGGAATAACGAAAGCAGTAACATGCTACACTACTCTAATGCAAGCAGTATAGAGGAGAGTAGGCGATATCTGGTGATCAAGGAGGGGGGCTTGCCTGGTTGCTCTGGCAAGAGAGAGGGGTCGTCAACTCCGTAGTTGTACTGGGTAGCAGCGGCATCGGTCTCGGTGTCTAGCGAGAGAAGAGGGGGAAGAAACAATAAATATTTAAGCAAGCAGATGCATAGTGATGCATGACATGACAAGTATCGGTGCTAGAGGTGCCCTAACGCGGTATGAGGTGATACCGGTGAAGGAGGAAAACATCCGGGAAAGTATCCCCGGTGTTTCGCGTTTTCGGGCAAAGGAGCCGGAGGGGGAAAGTTGCAAGTTTGCTATGTTAGGGGTGTGTGGCGGACGAACGGGCCGCGTATCCGGATTCGTCTCGTTGTTCTGAGCAACTTTCATGTTGAAAATATTTTAATCCGAGTTACAGATCAAAAGATATGATTTTCTAAAGATTTTTATTAATTTCTGGAATTTAATTAATTATTTAATTAATTCGAAAATGAATTAATGACATCAGCATGATGTCATGCTGACG
The DNA here is from genome assembly GCA_032464435.1 of Aegilops umbellulata. Taxonomy (NCBI): domain Eukaryota; kingdom Viridiplantae; phylum Streptophyta; class Magnoliopsida; order Poales; family Poaceae; genus Aegilops; species Aegilops umbellulata. The sequence goes on along the minus strand of CP136059.1, from coordinate 442,188,954 downwards.
TCAGCAGTCAACAGAGTTGACTGGTCAACCTGAACAGTGGGCCCCACTAGTCAGTGACACATTTCTAATCAAACAGATTAATTAATTTAATCAAGATTAATTAGGGGGGTGGGCCCTATTGTCATATTAATTAATTAACTAATTAACAGTAGTTAATTAGCAGTAGGTTATTTAACAGTAGTTAATTAGGTTAATTTATCACTAGGTTAATTAACCTTAATTAGTTAATTTAATCAGAATTAATTAATTAAATTAATTAGTTAGTTAATTAATTAATTAATTAATTAGTTTCATTATTTATTTATTTATTATTATTATTAATTCTTTTTTTATTAAAACGTTCTGGGGTGGGCCCCGGCTGTCATTGGGCCAGGGGCTTTAACGGGTGTCGGGTTGCGGGCACGGGCGATAGTCGCCGGATGCGCCCGAGCGGGCGCACGCCCATTACAGGCCCATGGCGAGGCCATTGCCGGAGCGGGGTCCGGCCGACGGGCGGCGACGAGACGACTGATGCGGGTCGAGAGGAGGCCGCGACGAGGGGTTACGGTGGAGGGGCTGGCGGCGACGTGTAGGGACAAGGGCGGGGCGCGGCCCCGAGCGACATGCAGTGGACGACGCACGGGCACGGGAGGATGATAGGGCAGAGGTGAGGCGGCCAGTCCAGGGGGATCACGGGCGCTGCGACAGGCGGTGGTGGCGGACCGCAAGGGCAGGGGCGGCACGAGCGCCGGAGTAGCCAGGGCGTGGGTGAGCGGCAGGCTGCGGGCGAGCGCGCGCGTGAGCGGGACGGTGCGCGCGTGTGCGCACGCGGCCATGGGCGCGGGCGTGCGGGGATCGGCGACACGGGGGGTTCGCGGCGCGAGGCATGGTCGAGCGCGGGCGTGCAGGAGTGCGAGCGGTCAGAGGAGGCACGGGAGGGCGCATCCGGCGTAGAGGCTCATCGGGGGAGCGTGGGGTCTGGGCAGCGTGCTTGGTGGAGGCCGGGGAGGACGACGGGGACGACACGACGTAGAGGAGGCAGGCCGGTGGGGTAGAGGAAGCAGTCCGGCGGGGGAGGAGCTCCGGGCACCGGCGTTGGCGTCGACGTGCACGGGTCGTTCCCCTGATCCGATCTGGATCGGGGAGGAGGGGGGAAGAGCGAGTAGGGCGAGTGGGACGAGTGGGGTGGACGACTAGGGTTTCGGGAGGGGGGAGTGGATAAGGAGGACTGGGGGAGGCCGGCTGGGCCAGGTGGGCTGTGGCCCAAGGAGGGGGGGGGGCTTGCGGCCTGCCGGGCCGAAGCCCAGGGGGCAGGGGTTCCCCCCTTCTTCCTTTTTTTATTAGATGTTTTGTCTTTTTCTTTTACTTTCATTTTTGTTTTATTTAGTTTAGGTCCTTTAGGTATTTTGTAAAATTATGTTTTCATCACTATAATTACCCTTGTAAAATTTGGCAACCACCGAACACTTTTGTTTCTACTTTCGAAAACTTTTATTGTCGACATAATTTAAAAATTGAATTTAACGCGGTTTGAACTAACGGACGTTTAGCAAAAGAAATCGAGGTGACGTGGCATGATTAGCGTGGGATTACTGTAGCGAGATTATCCGGGCGTTAAAAATCTCCTCCACTACAAGAAATCTCGTCCCGAGATTTAGGAGGTAGAAGGAAACAGTGCGGGGTATTCATCACGAAGACGATCCTCGCGTTCCCAGGTGGCTTCATCTTCAGAATGGTGCGACCACTGGACTTTGAGAAACTTGATCGCCTTCTGACGTGTGCGGCGTTCAGCTTGGTCGGGAATGCGGACCGGATGCTCTTTATAGAGAGGTCCTATTGCAATTCGAGCACTTCATGATCCACTGCTCGGATTGGGTCCTTGAAGCAGCGACGAAGCTGTGACACGTGGAACACATTGTGAACCTGAGAAAGGTTCGACGGAAGCTCCAGTTGATATGCCACTTTTCCACGCCTCTCGAGAATAGTGAAAGGACCAATATAGCGGGGATCGAGCTTTCCTTTGACCCCGAAGCGGTGTGCACCCCTCATTGGTGTAACTCGAAGATAGGCCTTTTCGCCAGGTTGATAGACCATGTCTTTATGATGACGGTCATAATTACTCTTTTGGCGTGACTGAGCAGTCTTGAGATTCTCGCGAATAATGCGGACTTGTTCTTCGGCATGTTGGATAATATCCGGACCAAAGAGTGGACGTTCCCCAGTTTCTGACTAGTTCAGAGGGGTTCGGCACCTTCGTCCATATAACACTTCGAAGGGGGCCATCTTCAGACTAGCCTGATAGCTATTATTATAAGAGAACTCAGCATACGGGAGAGATTCCTCCCATTTCTTGCCGAAGGAGATAACACAAGCCCGAAGCATGTCTTCGAGAACTTGGTTGACACGTTCAACTTGCCCTTGTGACTGCGGATGAAACGCAGTACTGAAAGATAACTGAGTCCCCATAGCTTCTTGGAAACTTGCCCAGAATCTTGAAGTGAATAAGCTGCCACGGTCCAAAGTGATAACCAGGGGAATACCGTGAAGTGAAACAATTCTGGACATGTAGAGAGTAGCAAGCTGACTAGCAGTGATCGTTTCTTTGACCGCCAGAAAATGTGCAACTTTAGAAAGCCGGTCAATGACGACAAGAATAGCATCATTACCTTTCTGCGATTTGGGAAAACCAGTGACGAAGTCCATTTCAACATGGTCCCATTTCCATTCAGGAATAGAGATAGGTTGCAGAGTTCCAGCAGGCCTTTGATGTTCTGCTTTGATACGACGGCAAACGTCACACTCGGCAACATAGCGAGCAATCTCTTGCTTCATATTAGACAACCAGAATCTTTGACGAATGTCCTGGTACATCTTTGTACTACCAGGATGGATACATAGGGGTGTATCATGAGCCTCTTTCATAACCTTCTGAGACATATCCAGGTTTTCCCTCTTACTCGGAACTACTAGGCGACCTTTGAAGAATAAGGTGCCATCATCAGCAACAGTGAAGAATGAGGGCTTTCCTTGTGCAAGATAACATTTAATCCTCTCCACTTCATCGTCACATTTCTGTATCCATTTGATGGTGTCCACAAGATCTGGCCTAGCAACCAGCGTATTGAGAGAACCTTTGGGAACAACATGGAGGTTCATCTTGCGAAACTCCTTAGGAGGGGGAGCGAGTGCACTCGGAGGAACAATATGGAGGTTCAGCTTTCTGAATTCTTCAACGAGTGAGGGCTGAACTTTGTGAACCTGGAGGTGGTTGCAGTAAGACTTGCGGCTCAAGGCATCAACCATTACATTAGCCTTGCCTGATGTATAGGAAATACCCAAGTCAAAGTCTGCTATCGTCTCCATCCATCTCTGCTGACGGAGGTTCAGGTCTGGCTGAGTAAACATATACTTCAGACTTTGATGGTCGGTGAAGATCTCGCAACGATTACCGAGAAGGTAATGTCGCCACTGCTTCAGTGCATGAATGACAGCAGCAAGCTCGAGGTCGTGAACTGGGTAGTTCTCTTCGTGAGGGCACAATTGACGAGAGGCATAGGCAATCACTCTGCGCTCTTGCATTAGGACACAGCCTAATCCTTACGTGAAGCGTCACAATAAATGATGAAGTCCTTCTTAGTATCAGGTGGAGCTAGCACTGGGGCAGAAGTCAACTTGTCCTTGAGTGCCTGGAAGCTTTCCTGACATTTGTCTGTCCATTGGAACTTGACGCCCTTATGCAACAAGTTAGTCAGAGACCTGGCAATCTTGGAGAAGTTCTCGACGAATCGACGGCAATAGCTGGCGAGACCGAGAAAACTTCTGACTTGCTTGACATTCTTCGGAGGAGTCCAATCAAGAATAGACTGAACTCGTTCAGGGTTAACAGCAATACCATCCTTAGAGATGACATGTCCAAGATGGGTTACTTCAGGAAGCCAGAATTCACATTTGGAGAACTTGGCGTAAAGCTGATGCTCTCGTAGCTTTTCCAGCACAAGGCGAAGATGTTCAGCATGTTCTTCTTCGTTCTTGGAAAATACCAGGATATCATCCAGATAAACCACGACGAACTTGTCGAGGTAATCCATGAATATATAGTTCATCAGGCGAGAGAAGGTGGCTGGAGCATTGGTCAAACCGAATGACATGACAGCGTACTCGTATGAACCATATCGAGTCACAAAGGCGGTCTTTGGGATATCCTCTTCACGAACACGGATCTGGTGGTAACCCAACCTCAAGTCGAGTTTAGAGAACACTGATGAACCAGCCAGTTGATCATACAGATCATTGATCCGAGGAAGATGATACTTGTTCTGAATGGTAGCTTGGTTAATAGGACGGTAGTCTTGGACCAGTCGGTTTGTCCCATCCTTCTTCTTGACAAAGAGAGAAGGTGCTCCCTAAGGAGAGCAACTTGGGTCAATGAAACCATTTTGAAGAGATTTGTCGATTTCCTCCTTAAGCTCAAGGAGTTCATGCGGCGGCATCTTGTAGGGTCGCTTGGCAATAGGAGTGGTGCTTGGTTTCAAGTCGATGATGAATTCGACAGCCCTAGCAGGGGGAATCCCTGGAAGTTCTTCAGGAAAGACGTCGAGGAAGTCACGCACGACGGGAATGTTTTCAATGCCCTCGAGTGGTGCAGAGTTCAATGCATTCAATGCATAAAGTCGTGCCTCGGCATTTTGAACCAGACGAGCATTGTAGCTTATTATTTCATCGGAAGGGTGTAGCAGATGGACTGTCTTGGTGGCGCAAACGATAGAAGCCGTATGCGCTTTTAACCAATTCATTCCCAGAATGAGATCAATGCTACAGGACTTCAGCACGATGGGAGAGACAAGGAATTCCAATCCTTCAATTTCAACGGGGACGTCGTTGCAAATCATAGAGGTTCGACATTGGCCCGCAGGGGTGTGTACTAATAGTGAAGCATTCATGTCTTCGCATTTAATGTCATGCAAGCATGCAAAATCTTCTGACATGAATGAATGTGATGCACCTGTATCAAATAAAACGGATGCTAGTACTGAATTTACGAGGAGTGTACCCATCACGGTAGCAGGCTAGTCTTGAGCTTCGTTCAGATCAACGTGGTTGGCATGAACACGACCATAAGACTTGGCATTGTTGTTGCGGTTCTGGTTGTTTCCACGACCAGCTGCAGGAAGGGCCAGTTGATTCTGATTGCAATCCCTAGCACGGTGACCTGGTTGGCCACACTTGTAGCACAGGCCATTATTGGGAGTGGGAACAAGAGCTTGGGGTGGTGGAGCTGGAAGTTTGGGCTGCCTAGCACGAGCAGTAGGCAGACGAGGTGCAACATAGGACTGCCTTGGGGCAGGTGCATTCGGCTGGTACATGCTGTTGGGAATCCATATCTTGTGCTTCTGCGAGGATGGGCCCGAAGATGAGCCCGTGTCACGGCTGCGCCTGTGAGAGCTCTGGTATTCCTGCAGACCAGTTTCGACGTTGATGGCTTTGTTCACCAAGGTGGCGAAATCAGTAAAGTCATGCACTAGAAGTGCGAGCTTGATGTCAGCTTGAAGGCCATCACGGAACTTCTCCTGTCTGCGTGCATCAGTTGCAATGTCCTCTTCAGCATAGCGAGACAAGTCCAGAAACTCTCGCTGATAAGCTTCAACAGTTTTGTTGCCTTGGGTGAGGTTGCGGAACTCACGCTTCTTCCGGTCCATGACTTCCTGAGGAATGAAGCGGGCACGGAAAGCAGCTTGAAAGTCTGGCCAGGAGATGATTGTTCCAACTGGCAGAGTACGCCTGTGGCTGTCCCACCATTGAGCTGCGGGTCCCTTCAGGAAGAAGGAAGCAAAGGTGACATGGCTGGCAGGGGCTACATCAGCAGATTCCATCTCATAGGTGATGTCACGGAGCCAGTCATCAGCATCCAGAGGCTGAGTTGAGCTGCGGTACACCGTTGGGTTCAGGCGCATGAAATCCTGCAGAGTTACTGGGGCTGGCTGCTGGTTCATATTGGGGCGAGGAAACTGAGCCATCATGTTCTCCATGAACTGGTGATTCATCTCAAGTTGTTGGATCATACCAGCCATGTACTCAGGCGGTGGTGGGAAGTTGCCACCACGACCTCGACCACCTGGTCTAACCATCCTGCTAATTTATAACAAGGGTAGTTCAGCATTTGAGAAATTTGCAAAGGACAAGAATCATTTACGACGAAACATGCATAATGAAAGCAGCACAATAGATACTACATAGTAGTCGGCATATCTTACAAAAGAGATCATGCATAGAGTTCGGTACACAGAGTTCAGTACATAGACTAAGACATCATAGGCGGCACGCAGGCTCGCGGCGAATGCATCTAACACTAATAAGCAAGTCTACATCAGTCCCACGTGACACTGCGGAGGTAGCTGTAGCCTGAAAGCTGGTAGTGTGGCAACAGGTATACCACGTCGGCAACCTGGGGGCCGCTGGTGCTCTGGTGCTGAACCTGACGCTCAAGTGGCAGAAGAGGACCAAGTGCAGGAGAGTAGCCTCCCACCTCTGGCCAACCGACACCCTGGGGCATCACGGTCCTGGCTGGGTAGATAGCAGAACGCGGCAGCTCCCCAGATCCGACAAAGGGGTGCAACGTCGTCAGAGCACGGTAGAGGTGCTGACGAGTGGTGTACAACTCGTGGCGAAGAGCTCGGTTAGCTCGATCCAGCCCATCAGCATGCAGAACCAGGTTCTGATGGTAGAAGGGCTCACGGGTGACAGTGGAGTAGGCAGCAGTGTAGTAACCCTCCGCACCAATATCAGATGCGATAGCAATGTGCCTGAAGGGGGAGGTGTCCAACTCCTGGTACTCCCAACGAAGGCGTGTCAGAGCAGCATAGGCAGCATCGTGAACTGCCATATCAATGGTCACTCCAACACCATAAGCGGTGTGCAGCACAGTAGTGTAGCGACCCGACCTCAGATGGTCAAGTCTCTGTGCTCCGGTGTCATCCCTGGATCAGTAATGCTGACACCACACAGTACTTCGAAGGATTTATAGCAGAGTAGCAATCACACACTTATTACATCGGTGTCTCAAAGAGAACTTATTACAATAAATATGGCTTAAGGCCATCTAATAAAGATAACAACGGAAGACTTGGAAGATAAGTGAGTCCATCAACTCCAACGGCATCACTGAGTATAGAACCACGACCTAAAAGCACCTTACTCGTCGTCTGAAAAGTCTGCAACATGAAAGTTGCAGCCCGAAAACAGGTCAGCACATGGAATATGCTGGCAATGTAACACATAGGAAATAAGGAATGAATAGCCTATACTACATGCATATAGGGCTGGTGGAAAGCTCTATGGTTACAGTTTTGCATAAAGCCAATTTTTTTTCCTACTGCAAGGGAATACATTTATTTAACTATCATGGTGGTTGAAACATCGAGAATAGTTGACAGCATTCCGATCCCAATTAAGTGAACAATTAAAACCCAACAATATTTATTAAAGTAACATGATGAGATTCACATGATATTCAAATACTAGATACTCAAGTTGTCCATAATCGAGGACACGACTAATCATGATTAGTTTGTACACTCTGCAGAGGTTTGCGCACTTTTCCCCACAAGACTCGATCGCCTCCGTTTAGTTTCTCGCACTACAGGGTGTTTGAGAAACGGATGACCAAGACATAGTCTTTCAGAAGCGCTAGCACCTTATGTTGGATAGACCGGTACACCTACTTTCCCCTACATCTGCTAGTCTACCCTGTAAGAGTTCGCACGACTTAATCAACTATGCCAGAGCCCATAATGGCTTGTGGCTGCACACGGAAGTTACTAGCATGAATGATCTTATGATCCCTTTGAGCCTGGGTGGCGGTCCAAAAAGAAACAGGCAAGTCCTGATAGAAACCAGGTGCCTCAATCCACCCAGATGTGTATTTAGTTGCCACCTTAGATAAAACCATTAATTTAACAATACTCACATCTGTCATGGATATCACTCACCCAATCCACGTCTACTAGCATAGCATGGCATAATAAGCAAACGTAGAAGTAACTCCCAAAGGTTTCATAAGTAAAACAGGTAATAGGTACTACCTCAACTACTTCCCATCCCACAGTTTAATTAGATCCTAATCATGCAATGTGTGAGGATTGGTCTAATGCAATAAAAACTGGGTAATGAGAAGGTATGATCAAAGTGTTACTTGCCTTGCTGAGGATCCGCGAAACCTAGAGCTTCGAAATAACAGGCGGCGCACTCCGGGTGATCTATCGCAGACAAACAACAAGCATACAATAAGTATTCATGTAATGCACAGGTAAAGCTTGAACAGAAGATCGAACCAGAAAGTTCAACTTAAGAACTCCGGTTGCAAAAGAAAACGAACCGAACAAAGCAACGCAAAACAAAAGGCGGAAGAAAACAACTCGGTTCTAGCAAAGTGAAACTAGGTCAAATTTTACCATAGCAAAACTTTGTTTAAGTTGATTATTTGGAACGGTGGTTTCGAAACGAAACTCCAGGCACTTGAATCACCTGATTCCGATAAACGAGTGAGAAGATAAACTAGAACGAAGATCGGATCTGAAATCGCGATCAGAAAATCGCGGAATAAATCCGACGAAAAAGAAAACGACGAACGGTTAAACGAACGGACGTTCATTAACCAGGGCTAACTGGTGATCGCGTTCGTTAAAACGAACGGTCCGGTGAACGCTCGCTAATTAACAAAAATAAAAAAAACCGATCTAGGGTTTCGAAAAAAAACCGAAACATCGAAAAATAAACCGGAACGGTTTTATTAGAAAACCAAACCGGGCGAGGGGGTGGGTGGCGCGGCGCGGCTACCTCGACGAGGCGGGGCGGCGGGGCTTGGCGCGGGGCGTCGGCGGCGGCGGCGCGGCGTGGCGGCGGCGGCGGGGCTGCGCTGCTGCTGCTGCTGCTTGGGGCGGGGCGGGCGGCGGCTTGGGGTGAGGAGAGGGGGGGGGATGGGGGTATATAAAGGGGGGGGGAGTTGCTTGGGGCAGGGGGCAAGAAAACGGGGTCCGAGTCGGACTCCGACTCGCGGCGGCGGCGGCGTGCGCGCGCGTGCGAGGGGTGGCTGGCGCGGGCCAGCTCGGCTGGCTGGGCCTTTGGCCCAGTCGGGCGTTGCGGGTTTTTTTTAAAATAATTTCGCGAGCAGAAAAACGAAGAAAAATAAAATCTAACGAGCTCCAAAATTTACGAAGTAAATTTTCCCCGACTCCTAAAAATGAGTCGAACAAAATGAACTTTTACTCGGGGCCTAAATGCAATATTTGAAAACACACATTTTTCCCTAATGCAAATAAAATGCAAATAAACTCCAGAAAAATCCAAAAATTGATTTATTTATTAAATCTTCATTTTTTCTAATATTGGGAAAGTCATATTATTCCCTTCTCATATTTTTGATATTGGAAAAATAATTGAAGATGAAATAAATAAAATCAAATGATCCTCTTTTCAAAATTTGAGAAAACTCAAATATGAAAATAACGAAGTCTCCAACTCTCTCCGAGGGTCCTTGAGTTGCGTGAAATTTCTAGGATCGACCAAAATGCAAGAAAATATGATATGCATGATGATCTAATGTATAACATTCCAAATTGAAAATTTGGGATGTTACAAACCTACCCCCCTTAAGATGAATCTCGCCCTCGAGATTCGGGTTGGCTAGAAAATAGGTGAGGGTGGTCCTTGAGCAAATCTTCTTCTCTCTCCCAGGTGGCTTCATCCTCTGAATGGTGGTTCCATTGAACTTTGCAAAACCTGATAACCTTGCTGCGGGTAACTCTGCTGGCATACTCAGGAATCTTGACTGGCTTTTCTTCATATGTTAAGTCATCCTTCAACTGAATCGCTTCAAGCGGCACTGTATCTCTTAACGGTACCTCCGCCATCTCGGCGTGACATTTCTTCAGCTGAGAAACATGGAATACATCATGAACTCTTGAGAGTCCCTCTGGTAATTCCAATTTATAAGCAACTTCTCCCATGCGTTGCAGAATCTTGTAAGGTCCAACGAAACACGGTGCTAACTTTCCCTTGACTCCAAAGCGCTTAACTCCTCGAAGTGGGGATACTCGAAGATAAACTCTGTCTCTGGTTTCGTCAACTGTCTCCTTGCGCTTAGAATCTGCGTAGCTCTTCTGCCTTGATTGGGCTATCTTGAGCCTATCGCGAATCAACTTAACTTTCCGTTCAGACTCCTTGATCAGATCTGGTCCAAAGAACTGACAGTCTCCAACTTCGTCCCATGACAACAGTGTCCTGCACCTCCTTCCGTATAAAGCTTCGAAAGGTGCCATCTTCAAACTGGTTTGGTAACTGTTGTTATAAGAAAACTCCGCATATGGCAAATTATCGTCCCAACTAGATCCATAATCTAGTGCACAGGCTCTCAGCATATCTTCCAAAATCTGATTTACTCTCTCAGTCTATCCATCCGTCTGTGGGTGAAAAGCTGTGCTGAACTCTAGTCTGGTTCCCAAAGTTTCATGTAACTGATTCCAAAACTTTGAGGTAAATTGGGTTCCTCTATCTGATACGATACTCCTCGAAACTCCATGCAACCAAATGATCCTGGTCATGTATATCTTTGCCAACTTAGCACTGGTGTAAGTGGTCTTAACTGGGACAAAATGTGCTACCTTCGTCAAACGATCAACTACTACCCATATCGAGTCATAGCCTGCCTTCGTCCTGGGTAGTTCTGTGATAAAATCCATGCCTATCTTATCCCACTTCCATTCGGGTATCGACAATGGTTGTAACAATCCTGCTGGCTTCTGATGTTCCGCCTTCACTCTATGACACACATCACAAACTGCTACATAAGCTGCAATATCCTTCTTCATTCCCGTCCACCAGAATGTTTCCTTCAAATCCAAATACATCTTGGTATTTCCTGGGTGAATCGAATAGGGTGAATCATGTGCCTCTTGCAGAATCAACTTCCTGATCTCCGAGTCATTGGGCACATAAACACGGTCCTCAAACCATAGGGTATCGTGCTCATCCTCACGAAATCCCATTGCTTTTCCTTCGATCATTTTCATCTTTATATCTGCAATCTCCTTGTCAGATTTCTGAGCCTCTCTGATTCTATCCATCAAGGTAGATTGAATCTCCAATGCTGCTATATAGCCTCTCGGAACTATTTCCAAACATAGCTCACGAAGATCCTTGGCTAACTCCTTTGGTATTTCTCCCGTCATCAATGTATTGACATGGCTCTTATGGCTCAATGCGTCAGCTACAACATTAGCATTTCCTGGATGGTAATGCAATCTCATATCGTAATCCTTAATGAGCTCCAACCATCTCCTTTGTCTGAGGTTCAACTCCTTCTGCGTGAAAATATACTTCAAACTCTTGTGATCCGTATATACCTCACAATGATTTCCAATGAGGAAATGTCTCCATGTCTTCAATGCATGCACTACAGCTGCTAACTCCAAATCATGCATAGCATAATTTAATTCATGAGGTTTCAGTTGTCGTGAGGCATACGAAACAACTCTTCCTTCCTGCATAAGCACTGCTCCAAGTCCTCGACGTGAAGCGTCGCAATACACCTCATAATCCTTGGTCTGATCTGGCAGAATCAACACTGGTGAGGAAACCAATCGTTTCTTCAATTCCTGAAAACTGGCCTCACATTCCTCAGTCCAATGGAACTTGGTATCCTTCTTCAACAATTCAGTCATAGGCTTTGCAATCTTTGAGAAATTCTCAATGAATCTCCGGTAGTATCCTGCGAGTCCAAGAAAACTCCGGATCTCTCCAACTGTCGTTGGCGCTTCCCATTCGGTTATGGTCTCAACCTTGGTGGGGTCAACTGCTATCCCTTCTCTGGATAGAAAATGTCCAAGAAATCCAACTTCCTTCAACCAAAACTCACATTTGCTGAATTTGGCATATAGCTGATGTTCCCTTAGTTTCTCCAAAACCAAACGCAAATGTTCCTTATGCTCTTCTTCATTCTTTGAGAAAATCAGAATGTAATCAATGAACACTACGACGAACTTATCCAAAAACTCCATAAATAATTTGTTCATCAGGTTCATAAAATAGGCAGGAGCGTTAGTAAGTCCAAAAGACACAACGGTATACTCATACAATCCGTATCTCGTGGTAAAAACTGTCTTGGGTATGTCCTGCTCTCGAATCTTCAACTTATGGTACCCTGATCGCAAATCGATCTTGGAAAACACTTTAGCTCCTTGCAAACGATCAAACAGATCATTTATCATTGGCAGTGGGTACTTGTTCTTGATGGTTACTTCGTTCAATCCTCGATAATCAACAACCATCCTTAATGATCCATCCTTCTTCTCCACTAGAAGTACGGGTGATCCCCAAGGCGAAGAACTTGGGCGAATGTAACCTTTATCCAGTAACTCCTTAATCTGCTTCTTAATTTCCACCAAATCTTGTGCGGGCATCCTGTACGGTCTCTTCGATATTGGCCCAGTGCCTGGCAAAAGCTCAATCAAAAACTCAATGTCTCTATCCGATGGCATTCCTGGCAATTCCTCAGGAAATACATCAGGGAAATCCTTTACCACTCGTACTTCTTCCTGCACAACTCCTGATAAAGAATTTACTTGTGTCCCGTTTGGCGTATGTCTAGATACATACTTGATCCTTCTTCCTTCTGGTGTCGTGAGCAAAATTGTCTTACTGGCGCAATCGATGTTTCCTCCATACATCGACAACCAATCCATGCCTAATATCACATCCAATCCTTGAGATTCCAATACTATTAGGTCTGAGGGAAACACATTGTTACCAATCCTTAATGGTAACCGATCACACCATCGACTAGCCATGTACTCTGCTCTAGGCGAGGTTACTAACATGGGTGACCTAAGAGCTTGGGTTGGCAAGTTGTACTTATCCACAAATCCCCTTGATATGTATGAATGCGATGCACCAGTATCAAAAAGAACAAGCGCAGTAAATGTCTTAATCAAAAACTTACCGATTACTGCATCAGGCTGAGCTTCAACCTCCTCCACGCTAACGTGGTTTACCTGCCCCCTATTGAAAGGGTTTGGCTTCTTCCCAGAGCTTCCGTTGCCGTTTTGGCCTTCGGGGCATTCATTGGCATAATGTCCGGTCTTGGAACACTTGAAACAGGTGACTTGACTCAGATCTCTCTTGGTTGGGGTTGATGGAGTGGTACGGTTCAGGCCGTTGCTTCCTCCATTCCCATTACCATTCTTGTGGCCATTATGGTTGTGCGAGCTACCTCCTCCATGGGTATGCTGAAACTGAACTCCCGGTTTAGGGGTAAAACGGGGCTTCTGCTGGGCTCCAGAGTTATACTTCCCCTGTCCATACTTCCTCTTGCGGTTCTCAATCTGCTGTTGCTTCCCTTCAATCATGATGGCATGATCTACCAACTCCTGGTAGTTGTTGAAACTTGCTACCATCAACTGCATGCTTAGCTCATCATTCAGTCCTTCTAGAAACTTCTCCTGCTTAGCTGCATCCGTAGCAACGTCATCGGGGCATAACGTGCTAACTTGCTGAAGTCGTCAACGTACTAGCCAACTGTCCTTCCTCCTTAGCGTAAGTTGCGAAACTCACGCTTCTTCATGGCCATAGCTCCCATTGAAACATGGGCAGTGCGGAAAGCTTGCTGAAACTGATCCCATGTGACAGTGTCAACTGGGTAAGTGACTGTGAAATTCTCCCACCATGCTGCCGCGGGTCCGTCAAGCTGATGTGCGGCAAACTTCACTTTCTCAACATCTGTGCATCCTGCAGTGGTAAACTCCCTTCCTATCTTGTGGAGCCAATCGTCTGCTACTATCGGCTCGGTGCTACTGGAAAACACTGGCAGATTCAGCCTAAGGAAACGGGCTAGGTGATCAACTGGTGGCGGCGGCGGAGGGTGGTTGTTGTTGTTGTTGTTCTTGTTGTTCTGCTGATTCTGGACTAACAACTGCATCAATTGGTTCTGCTGCTGGATCAACTGGGTGAGCTCCGGTGGAAATCCATTGTCACGTCTCGAAGGCATCTGAGGGGTTTAGAAAAGATGAGAATTAAGAATAGAGTGAGGTCTAAGATAAAACACTACCCAAATGCACATGAGACAAATTCACACAGAATCACTTCATTCAATTCAAACAAGGGCTTACAAACGGTCTAGACTATCGCAAAAAGTGCTCGAACTATAATGTTTACATGGAGGAAATAATGCTACTAATATATGGTGGTCATCTAGAAATTTGAATCGGTGGAAGACTCCATGATGTCTGCTCCAGCTTCGTCTTCAAATTCGGGTTCACTTGGGTCCGAATCGGTGTCGTCGATGATGATGTAGTTGTCCGGACATGCGACGTACTTGTCTTCCTTCTTGGATGCTAATCTCTCCTTGAGTTCTTCAATCTCCTGCTTGAGATCGACATTGTGCCTTACTAGTGCTATGATCTCGTCCATGTAGTCCTTGCGTGTACCCTTCAGTTCTCCTTCTAGCTCGATGATCCTTGCCTTCGCATTCTTCAACTCTATCATGTCATTGCACATCTGGTTCTCTTGGTGTCAAATGTGCTGGTTTAACTCCTGGATGAAAGCTGCAATGGATCTATCCTTCTTGATGCTGACTATCTCCCATTCTTCATCTCGGCGTCCGCAAATCTGGTAGATAGTGTCCTTGAGGTCTTCTTGATATACTTCTTCAATGCGTCCCATGGTGATATGAGCTGCCATGCTCTTTCCCAGACTCCAGGTTGGTGCACTGAAAACACTATCTATGGGCTTCGTGATTGGCGCGAATGTCCTTCCCGGAACGTGAGCTTGAATCTTCCAGCGCTCCTCTTCAGGCAGAGTGGCGTTGAAAGTCCCGGTGAAGCTTGGTAGTCCAATGTTCACGTACTTGGTGACTTCCTTCAAGTGAAATCCAAAAGGTGTTCCTTCATCCGGTTGCGCGTACTTGATCTTCGCGTCCGTCATCCTAAAAGAGTAGAAAAGATGAGGAGTTAGAAAATGAGAGAAGGATAGTGATCTATGGCTTTAACCTAGTGGTCGTGTCCTACAGTCAGCGTGTGCTCTGATACCATCTCTGTAGCGACCCGACCTCAGATGGTCAAGTCTCTGTGCTCCGGTGTCATCCCTGGATCAGTAATATTGACACCACACAGTACTTCGAAGGATTTATAGCAGAGTAGCAATCACACACTTATTACATCAGTGTCTCAAAGAGAACTTATTACAATAAATATGTCTTAAGGCATCTAATAAAGATAACAGCGGAAGACTTGGAAGATAAGTAAGTCCATAAACTCCAACGGCATCACTGAGTATAGAACCACGACCTAAAAGCACCTTACTCGTCGTCTGAAAAGTCTACAACATGAAAGTTGCAGCCCGAAAACGGGTCAGCACATGAAATATGCTGGCAATGTAACACATAGGAAATAATGAATGAATAGCCTATACTACATGCATATAGGGCTGGTGGAAAGCTCTATGGTTAGAGTTTTGCGTAAAGCCAATTTTTTTTCCTACTGCAAGGGAATAAATTTATTTAACTACCATGGTGGTTGAAACATCGAGAATGGTTGACAGCATTCCGATCCCAATTAAGTGAACAATTAAAACCCAACAATATTTATTAAAGTAACATGATGAGATTCACATGATATTCAAATACTAGATACTCAAGTTGTCCATAACCGGGGACACGGCTAATCATGATTAGTTTGTACACTCTGCAGAGGTTTGCGCACTTTTCCCCACAAGACTCGATCGCCTCCGTTTGGTTTCACGCACTACAGGGTGTTTGAGAAACGGATGACCAAGACATAGTCTTTCAGAAGCGCTAGCACCTTACGTTGGATAGACCGGTACACCTACTTTCCCCTACATCTGCTAGTCTACCCTGTAAGAGTTCGCACGACTTAATCAACTATGCCAGAGCCCATAATGGCTTGTGGCTGCACACGGAAGTTACTAGCATGAATGATCTTATGATCCCTTTGAGCCTGGGTGGCGGTCCAAAAAGAAACAGGCAAGTCCTGATAGAAACCAGGTGCCTCAATCCACCCAGATGTGTATTTAGTTGCCACCTTAGATAAAACCATTAATTTAACAATACTCACATCTGTTATGGATATTACTCACCCAATCCACGTCTACTAGCATAGCATGGCATAATAAGCAAACGTAGAAGTAACTCCCAAAGGTTTCATAAGTAAAACAGGTAATAGGTACTACCTCAACTACTTCCCATCCCACAGTTTAATTAGATCCTAATCATGCAATGTGTGAGGATTGGTCTAATGCAATAAAAACTGGGCAATGAGAAGGTATGATCAAAGTGTTACTTGCCTTGCTGAGGATCCGCGAAACCTAGAGCTTCGAAATAACAGGCGGCGCACTCCGGGTGATCTATCGCAGACAAACAACAAGCATACAATAAGTATTCATCTAATGCACAGGTAAAGCTCGAACAGAAGATCGAACCAGAAAGTTCAACTTAAGAACTCCGGTTGCAAAAGAAAACGAACCGAACAAAGCAACGGAAAACAAAAGACGGAAGAAAACAACTCGGTTCTGGCAAAGTGAAACTAGGTCAAATTTTACCGTAGCAAAACTTTGTTTAAGTTGATTATTTGGAACGGCGGTTTCGAAACGAAACTCCAGGCGCTTGAATCACCTGATTCCGATAAACGAGCGAGAAGATAAACTAGAACGAAGATCGGATCTGAAATCGCGATCACAAAATCGCGGAATAAATCCGACGAAAAAGAAAACGACGAACGGTTAAACCAACGGACGTTCGTTAACCAGGGCTAACCGGTGATCGCGTTCGTTAAAACGAACGGTCCGGTGAACGCTCGCTAATTAACAAAACCGAAAAAAAACCGATCTAGGGTTTCGAAAAAAAACCGAAACATCGAAAAATAAACCAGAACGGTTTTATTAGAAAACCAAACCGGGCGAGGGGGTGGGTGGCGCGGCGCGGCTACCTCGACGAGGCGGGGCGGCGGGGCTTGGTGCGGGCCGGCGGCGGCGGCGGGCGACGGCGGCGGCGGCGCGGCGTGGCGGTGGCGGCGGGGCTGCGCTGCTGCTGCTGCTTGGGGCGGGGCGGGCGGCGGCTTGGGGTGAGGAGAGGGGGGTGGGGGTATATAAAGGCGGGGGATTTGCTTGGGGGAGGGGGCAAGAAAACGGGGTCCGAGTCGGACTCCGACTCGCGGCGGCGTGCGCGCGCGCGCGAGGGGCGGCTGGCGCGGGCCGGCTCGGCTGGCTGGGCCTTTGGCCCAGTCGGGCGCTGCGGGTTTTTTTTAAATAATTTCGCGAGCAGAAAAATGAAGAAAAATAAAATCTAACGAGCTCCAAAATTTACGATGTAAATTTTCCCCGACTCCTAAAAATGAGTCGAACAAAATGAACTTTTACTCGGGGCCTAAATGCAATATTTGAAAACACACATTTTTCCCTAATGCAAATAAAATGCAAATAAACTCCGGAAAAATCCAAAATTCGATTTATTTATTAAATCTTCCTTTTTCCTAAAATTTGGAAAGTCATATTATTCCCTTCTCATATTTTTGATATTGGAAAAATAATTGAAGATGAAATAAATAAAATCAAATGATCCTCTTTTCAAAATTTGAGAAAACTCAAATATGAAAATAATGAAGTCTCCAACTCTCTCCGAGGGTCCTTGAGTTGCGTGAAATTTCTAGGATCGACCAAAATGCAAGAAAATATGATATGCATGGTGATCTAATGTATAACATTCCAAATTGAAAATTTGGGATGTTACAAGTAGTGGAGTCATACTCCCGAGAGTAGAGGTGTACGGTGGCACGGTACTGCTCCTGGTTAAAGTCCTGGTACTCCTCGGAGACGGTGTACTCGGGGTGCCAGCGATAACCCAGATAGGTCATCATCTCAGCTAGCACGGCCGGTGATCCCGAGGCACCAATGGCCGCCGTGTGGCGCACGACCTGCCTCATGGGTTCCATCTGAAAACAAAGATGTTTCAAAGGAGTCAAATGACAGTGTGGAAATTGTGCAAAACACTATACTAAGGAATAACTATGGCTTTTATCCAACTTTGGGGTGAATGTCATCACGGGATCCTAGTGTCAGGGTTAGTAAATTCGTTTAACCCGAGTAGAAGAGAGTTCACAGTCCCAGAGTAAAGGTCGAGGAGTAAAAGATCCTAGTACCACCCGATGGCGACGTGGGCCCGTAAGGCACACAACCAAGTTAGTAAAAGTTTTTGCAATGTCTAGACTCGATTTCGGCCAAGGAGTGTGGAAGGGGGATTCCTACAGGCAGTCAGCTCTGATACCAACTTGTGACGCCCCCGATTCAATCGTACACTAATCATGCACGCAAATGTGTACGATCAAGATCAGGGACTCACGAGAAGATACCACAACACAACTCTACAAATAAAATAAGTCATACAAACATCATAATACAAGCCAGGGGCCTCGAGCGCTCGAATACAAGTGCTCGATCATAGACGAGTCAGCGGAAGCAACAATATCTGAGTACAAACATAAGTTAAACAAGTCTGCCTTAAGAAGGCTAGCACAAACAGGGATACAGATCGAACGAGGCGCAGGCCTCCTGCCTGGGATCCTCCTAACTACTCCTGGTCGTCCTCCAAGTAGCATCGCATAGCATAACCCTACCCGACGATCCCCTCCTCGTCGCCCTGTTAGAGAGCGATCACCGGGTTATATCTGGCACTTGAAAGGGTGTGTTTTATTAAGTATCCAGTTCTAGTTGTCATAAGGTCAAGGTACAACTCCGGGTCGTCCTTTTACCGAGGGACACGACTATTCGAATAGATTAACTTCCCTGTAGGGGTGCACCACATAACCCAACACGCTTGATCCCATTTGGCCGGACACACTTTCCTGGGTCATGCCCGGCCTCGGAAGATCAACACGTCGCAGCCCTACCTAGGCACAACAGAGAGGTCAGCACGCCGGTCTAAACCTAAGCGCGCAGGGGTCTGGGCCCATCGCCCTGAGCACACCTGCACGTTGCGTGGGCGGCCGGAAGCAGAACTAGCCCCCTTAATACAAGAGCAGGCTTACGTTCCAATCCGGCGAGCGCCGCTCAGTCGCTAACGTCACGAAGGCTTCGGCTGATACCACGACGCCGAGTGCCCATATCTTTCCCACATAGCTGGTTAGTGCGTATAGACCAAATGGCCAGACTGAGATCAAATACCCAGATCTCGTTAAGCGTGTTAAGTATCCGCGAACGTCGACAGGGCCAGGCCCACCTCTCTCCTAGGTGGTCTGAACCTGCCCTGTCGCTTCGCCTCCAAGATCCACTCACGGGTACTCCTACGAGCCGACCCGTCTTTAGTCACCACATGTATCATGTATTATGTACACAAGTATATTCCCGTGATCACCCCGAGTGATCACGGCCCGATAGTATAGCACAGCAGACGGACAAGAATGTAGGGCCACAGATGGAAATACTAGCATCCTATACTAAGCAAGTAGGATTGCAGGTAAGGTACCAACAATAGTATCAAAGACAGGCTATGCATCAGGATAGGAATAACGAAAGCAGTAACATGCTACACTACTCTAATGCAAGCAGTATAGAGGAGAGTAGGCGATATCTGGTGATCAAGGGGGGGGGGGGCTTGCCTGGTTGCTCTGGCAAGAGAGAGGGGTCGTCAACTCCATAGTCGTACTGGGTAGCAGCAGCTTCGGTCTCGGTGTCTAGCGAGAGAAGAGGGGGAAGAAACAATAAATATTTAAGCAAGCAGGTGCATAGTGATGCATTACATGACAAGTATCGGTGCTAGAGGTGCCCTAACGCGGTATGAGGTGATACCGGTGAAGGAGGAAAACATTCGGGAAAGTATCCCCGGTGTTTTGCGTTTTCGGGCAGAGGAGCCGAAGGGGGAAGTTGCGAGTTTGCTATGTTAGGGGTGTGTGGCGGACGAACGGGCAGCGTATCCGGATTCGTCTCGTCGTTCTGAGCAACTTTCATGTTGAAAATATTTTAATCCGAGTTACGGATTGAAAGATATGATTTTCTAAACATTTTTATTAATTTCTGGAATTTAATTAATTATTTAATTAATTCGAAAATGAATTAATGACATCAGCATGATGTCATGCTGACGTCAGCAGTCAACAGAGTTGACTGGTCAACCTGACCAGTGGGCCCCACTAGTCAGTGACACATTTCTAATCAAACAGATTAATTAATTTAATCAAGATTAATTAGGGGGTGGGCCCTACTGTCATATTAATTAATTAACTAATTAACAGTAGTTAGTTAGCAGTAGGTTAATTAACAGTAGTTAATTAGGTTAATTTATCACTAGGTTAATTAACCTTGATTAGTTAATTTAATCAGAATTAATTAATTTAATTAATTAATTAATTAATTAATTACTTATTTTCATTGTTTATTTATTTATTATTTATTATTATTATCAATTCTTTTTTTATTAAAGCGTTCTGGGGTGGGCCCCGGCTGTCATTGGGCCAGGGGCCTTAACGGGTGTCGGGTTGCGGGCACGGGCGATAGGCGCCGGATGCGCCCGAGCGGGCGCACGCCCATTACGGGCGGACCCGGCAGGGCGCCGACGCAGGGGAGGGCAGTGGCCCATGGCGAGGCGATTGCCGGAGCGGGGTCCGGCCGGCGGGCGGCGACGGGACGACTGATGCGGGGCGAGAGGAGGCCGCGGCGAGGGGTTACGGTGGAGGGGTCGGCGACGACGTGCAGGGACAGAGGCGGGGCGCGGCCCCGAGCGACATGCAGGGGACGACGCACGGGCATGGGAGGAGGAGAGGGCAGAGGTGAGGCGGCCAGTCCAGGGGGATCACGGGCGCTGCGACAGGCGGTGGTGGCGGACCGCAAGGGCAGGGGCGGCGCGAGCGCCGGAGTAGCCAGGGCGTGGGCGAGCGGCAGGCTGCGGGCGAGCGCGGGCGGTCAGAGGAGGCACGGGAGGGCGCATCCGGCGCAGAGGCTCACCAGGAGAGCGTGGGGTCTGGGCAACGTGCTCGGTGGAGGCCGGGGAGGACGACGGGGACGACACGGCGTAGAGGAGGCAGGCCGGTGGGGTGGAGGAAGCAGTCCGGCGGGGGAGGAGCTCCGGGCGCCGGCGTCGGCGTCGACGTACAGGGGTTGTTCCCCCGATCTGATCAAGATCGGGGAGGAGGGGGGAAGAGCGAGTGGGGCGAGTGGGACGAGTGGGGTGGACGGCTAGGGTTTTGGGAGGGGGGAGTGGATAAGGAGGACTGGGAGAGGCCGGCTGGGCCAGGTGGGCTGTCGCCCAAGGAGGGGGGGGGGGCTTGCGGCCTGCCAGGCCGAAGCCCAGGGGGCAGGGGTCCCCCCCTTCTTCCTTTTTTATTAGATGCTTTGTCTTTTTCTTTTACTTTCATTTTTGTTTTATTTAGTTTAGGTCCTTTAGGTATTTTGTAAAATTATGTTTTCATCACTATAATTACCCTTGTAAAATTTGGCAACCACCGAACACTTTTGTTTCTACTTTCGAAAACTTTTATTGTCGACATAATTTAAAAATTGAATTTAACGCGGTTTGAACTAACGGACGTTTAGCAACAGAAATCGAGGTGACGTGGCATGATTAGCGTGGGATTACTGTAGCGAGATTATCCAGGCGTTACAGCTGCTCCTACCTTTCCTTCACAAATTCTAGTGAATTGTGCTATCTAATTTTACCATGCAATCTGTTGCTCTAGTGTATATGTTCTATATGTCGTGCAGTGTGGTGCTCACTAATTAACTATTTTTTTAATTAGTTTCCTTCTTCAGTTAACTGTTTGGTTCAATTCTGCAAATGTGATGTTCAATTCTTCAGGCTGCAATTTTGTATTTTCTTCCATGTGAGAAATAAATCGAATTTATCTTTACAAAATACATGAGAAACGAATACAATTGCTATATTTCCAAGTTGTCAAGCATGATTGGTTTGGTTATATATTGTGCAATGTGGTGCTCAGTTAACATTTGGTTCATTTGTGTTGTGATGTTTAGTTAACTGTTTCGTTCAATTCTGCAATGCGATGTTCAATAGTTGTGGGTGCATTCTGTTATTGTATACCATGTGAGAAATAAATTGAATTTGGCTGTAGTAAATACATGAGAAACAAATACAATTGCTATATTTCCAAGTTGTTAAGCATGCTTGGTTTGTTAACTGTCTGATCTTCTATTAGGAGTATGTTATATTGTGCAATGTGGTGCTCAGTTAATGTTTGATTCGTTTGTTGTGGTGCTTAGTTAACTGCTTGGTTCAATTCTGCAATGCGATGTCCAATTGTCGTGGGTAGAATTTTGTATTGTTGTGCATGTGAGGAATAAATCGAATTTGGCTGCACTTAATACATGAGAAACATATACAAGTGATATATTTCCTAGTTCTTAATTATGCTTGGTTTGGATAAATGGGTTTTCCACGTGGCTTGAATTAATCTGATGAATCTGCAGTGTGCTTATTTTTCATCAACATATTTTACTGATAGCATGCGAACCCTTACTTAACTTGATGACTAACTACCTTATATGTGTTGCAGGGAAACAATGGGAAGCACTGAGGTTTACAATCGAGGTTAGAACGTGCATGGTCTATTGTCTAAAAGCACATTATAATGCAATTGCAGGAACCATTCTAATATTTAGGTTTTTACAATTTGGTCTTGCACATGTAGGTCCTTCTGTCAGAGGTTTTGACCCACTGTTCGACCATTTTTGCATATGGGGAAATGAGCTGTCCATGAATATCAATCAAATCAAGAAACTTAGAAAGATTGTTAGGATAAAGAAATTAACGACAAAAAACAACAAGATCTTTGTCTGCACAATGAAGAAGACATCAGTGCACTACAAGATGGTACTAACTATTATACCTTGCCCTTTTTACTCCTTTACCCCATTTCCAATATAGAGAAGATATTTATGCACATCCTTATTTTCAGGCCTTTCCAAAGAAGTTCACTGATGATTACCTCTCAAACCACCTCTTTGGTTAGGAGGCGAGGAAGGTTTTCATACAACACCCACGATTCAATATTGAAGTGTTCCTAAAGGGGACGAAGGACGGATGGTCAATCATCCACAGACACTGGCCTAAAGTTGCAAAGACCTTCAACATGAAAGAAGGCTCAATATTCGTCTTCCGCTCCAACATTTTTCCAGATGAGATGCATCTTTCTATATACCATCTATGATGCTAATTTCGAAATGTTCTACATGTTGCATGTGAAACTTGGTGCTGGTGCAGTTGTGTAATGGGGTAGCTTAGTGCTGAAGCTATATCATGTTGTACTCTGATGTATTTCAATTAGGAAATTCTGCTTCCTTAGTATGGAAATGAAATATATTATGTGCTTAATATGAATGTCAATTAGATTAATAAATGGATTATTAATAATAGGGCAATTAGCCTGCTAATGGTGAATTAGCCTGCTAATTGGGTTTTGCTATTGCAAACGGTTATTGAAAAAATACCGTGGGTGATGACCTCAGGCAACGCACACAGTTTTTAGGAATAAACCGTGTTGGATCAATGAACAATCACACACGACTTTCTCTTGAAAACTGTTTGCATTAGGCCACCTTGCGCAAATGTTTATCACATAAAAACTGTGTGTGATGGACAACCTTTGCCACACAGTTTTTTCTACGTACCGTGTGTGATGCATTCAATAACGCAAACGATAAAATTGTTAATATCATGTGCAATGGAAACACTATCAAAAACGATTTAACGGGAAAAATATGTGTGATGTACCTGTGAACGGAAACGTTTTCCTTGGAGCGACTGTGTGGGATGTACATACGAACGGAAACATTTAGCGGGGACTGACTGTGTGGGATGTACTTGCGACCGAAAACAATTTTGCCTGTATAATTGTATTTTTAGCTCTACTGTATGTATTTTCGTATTTGAGCGCTCGCTGGTCGCACACGACCTCATTTTGCCGAGCGTGTGTGCTAGGAGGGCATATCCCCGACGGTTTCTGGGTCGTGTGGGAAGGACCCTCCTATCGCCGTCACTCACTAGGCGACGGTTCCAAATGCCATCGTGGAAAGGGGTTAAAAACCATTTGTATAGCACTGACGCATACTAGTGTATGGGAATAAAGAGGACTTGATAATTTAATGATATGGTTGGGTTTTACCTTAATGATCTTTATTAGTTATGGTTGTTTGCTAGAGTTCCAATCATAAGTGTATATGATCTAAGAAGATAAAGTATGTTAGCTTATGCCTCTCCCTCATATAAAATTGCAATAATGATTACCAGTCTAGTTATCGAGTGCCTAGGGACAAATAACTTTCCTGTGACGAAAAGCTCTCTACTAAAACTAACTTAGTTTTTTCTTTATCTAAACAACCCCTAGTTTTTATTTACGCGCTCTTTATTATCTTGCAAACCTATCCTATCGCACCTACATAGTACTTCTAATTTCATACTTGTTCTAGGTAAAGCGAACGTTAAGCGTGCATAGAGTTGTATCGGTGGTCAATAGAACTTGAGGGAATATTTGTTCTACCTTTAGCTCCTCGTTGGGTTCGACACTCTTACTTATCGAAAGAGGCTACAACTGATCCCCTATACTTGTGGGTTATTAGTGGTGGATAAGGATACCGAGTTTTGTTTCTTGGAAGACCAAGAGACAAGGGATCTACCAAGAAATTGACATGTACTCGAAGTGGACTTTATATCAACCTTGTCACCGGCATAGTCCGAGTCGGAATAGCCAACAAGATCAAAAGATGACCTCTTAGAGTACCAAATGCCAAATTTTGGTGTATGAATCAAATTCCTGACTATCCTTTTCACGACCTTAAGATGACATTATTTATGAGCAGCTTGATAACGTGCACACATGCACACACTTAGCATAATATCGGGACGGGAGGCACAAAGATATAATAATGAACCAATCGTAGATCGGTAAACCTTTTGGTCAACCGGGTTGCCATTCTTAGTCAAATCAAGATGTCCACTAGTAGGTATGGGCGTTTTCATACCTTTGCTTTCTTGCATATTGAACTTCTTGAAAAGATCCTTGGTATAGTTTGTTTGTGAGACAAAGGTACTTCCTTAGTTTGCTTGATTTTCAAACCAAGGAAAAATTTGAGTTCACTCATAATAGACATCTCAAACTTCTCCGACATTAACCTTCCAAACTTTTCACTAAAATGAGGGTTAGTAGAACCAAATATGATATCATCCACATAAATTTGGCACACAAATAATTCTCCATTAACCCTTTTATTAAAAAGACTAGAATCAATTTTCCCAATTTCAAAGCCTTTTTCAATAATAAACTTAGTCAAGCATTTATACCAAGCTCTAGGATCTTGTTTAAGACCATAAAGAGCTTTGTGAAGTTTGTAAACATGATTAGGTTTCTTGGGATTAACAAAGCCGGGAGATTGTTTAACATAAACTTGCTCCTCAATTTCACCATTTATAAAAGCACTTTTAATGTCCATTTGGTATAAGGTGATATCATGGTGATTGGCATACACAAGTAAAATATGAATGGACTCAAATCTAGCAATGGGGGCGTATGTCTCACCATAGTCCATACCTTCGACTTGAGTGTAGCCTTGAGCAATGAGACACGTCTTGTTGCATACAACTTGTTCATCCTCATCTTGCTTATTCCGGAACACCCACTTGGTTCCAATGACATTTTGATCATCGTTGGGCTTTTCAACGAATGTCCATACTTGATTCCTCTCGAAGTTGTGTAGATCTTCGTGCATTTTTACGTCCACGTTGATGGAGACCTTTTTCTTCTATTGGCATCTGAAACTAGGTGGTATAAATTTATCAACAATATAATTAGCATAGTCAGCATACTACTGCTTATTTTTCCTGTATTTTTGAAAATGCAGCTTTTTTTCGCTGTATTTGTATAGTTTTTATATACAGTACTTTCATCATATGATTTTATGACTATGATTAGTTAGTATATACAACAGTGGGTGAAATGAATGTGGATTAGGTTCAAGTGGAGGAAACATGTGGTGCATGTCGAAAGTATACTACTAATCCAAACTTGATCTAGTTTGGATTAGTAGTACTTTCGATGTGAACCACATGTTGCCTCCACTTGAACCTAATCCACATTCTACCATGATCAACATCATCATCATATTAATATAAAAACTCTATCATCATATCATCACGAACAACACTAGCTAATAATCATCATAGTCATTACCACCAACACTATTTAATCATCATAGTCATAGTGTACTATCTAATCACCACCTACACTAGCTAATAATAATCATCATAGTCATTACCACCAACACTAACTATTTAATCATCATAGTCATAGTGTAGCACATCATCATCTTCAAACTCATTCTAGCTAGCTAAGCACTCCTGCTGCTCTCTCAGGTAAAATAGCATAAAATATGTGTAGCACTCCTGCTTCATCATTTTGGAGAACACAGATGAACCTGTCTCCTAATTGTGGTCTGCGCGTCTGATTGCTGCCCCTAGTACTTCTCTGCTGCAATCCTTCACAATTTTGCTCTAATATTTGACTACTAAGACTTGCTCGCTTCGAGAAATGATGAATGCACTCATGTGCAACGCATGATATCTTTGCCGTAAGCTAACCACTGTCATGCGACCTTTAGGCTCGATCCAACGAAGCACTACACTCATCGGGAGTCCTTGTTGAAGAACATCATAGTAACATACTTAGCAATGAAGTTTAGCTTAAAAAATAATGTATGCAAAAGATGCACTGAGGACAAATAGTAAAACTCTTACCATCTTTCCTAAATAGATGTGACTGTAGTTCAATACGCACACTAGTGGTCACACATTTTGAGTACTAATATCTCGAAGTCCAGGAAAATAATGTGTCTTGACAGTATCAAGATCCTCAAGCCATGAAACATAATGACCTATCTCCTCGCAGTTTAGTTCAGCCCCGCGACAATAGTAGGTGCTGTCTACCAAGCGTCGTACATGTTTGTTTGAATGGAAATAAGCTGTCAATAGATATTAGTTGTCAACTATTTTTAAATAAACAATATAAATTAGTTAATAAATATGGTTGAGAAACTCACATAATGGTAGAACTGGAGGCATCTGCACATCGACCCAGATGTTGATATTACCTTCAGTTTCATCTTCCGGACGAATATCAAAGGTGATAAGCATATTAGGCTCAAATGCATAAGCCTTGCATAGCGCTCTCCAATTTTTGCATTCAAAATAGGAGTAGGTGTCTACATTGTATAATTTTACGGCAAAAGTATAACCATGCTCGGTCCTCAAGTGAAATCTCTTTACCTCCGTACTTTCCATAGTACTGAATCCAATCTTATCCAAGACATAAATTCTTGCATGGCAGGGGATACACTAGTAGAATAGTAAAAAATGAAAATTATAAGTTGAAGCAAAAGAAGCAGAAGTCATGCTTAATTACGAAAAAAGACTGGTCATTGTGACTTACTGTATCCACTTCAAAGTTCTCATCCAGCACGATGCTGAAGCACCTACCAGTAACTAGGTGAGGCTGTCGCACATGCCGCGCTCGTCTTCGCAGTATTCACACATAACGAATTCTCTTTCGTCGTTAGACATTTCCTATGTTCATAGTTGACACATTAATTGAAAGTCGATAGAAGGCAACTACCAGGAAACTCAACACACAGATCGCTATTACTCAATATGCAACGGGTTGACTTTAGGTCTGTCGAGTCTTCCTTCCTAAACTCTCATCTCACGTATATGGTGGGCACTCCCTCTCTGATATTGTGACCGTCGGTGATGGTCGCTACTCCTCCTTTCACTAGTGCATTACAAATATCTAGCACAACGAAAAGAAGGAGAAGCGACCCCCACGACAACAGTCGGCATTCTTCTTCTCTCATATATGGTGGACACTCCCTCACCGATTTTTCGACCGTCGATGATGGTCGCTAGACCTTCTTCCCCTAGTGCATAACAAAGGTCTAGCACAAAGAGAAGAAGGAGAAGCGACCCCCACGACAACAGTCGACATTCTTCTTCTCTCATATATGGTGACTGTCATGTATGGAGCCCCGCAGACTTAAAGTCAACTCGACATGTTGTTTAATTCTCTTTCTAGCAAATCCGGGGCACTCGATATTTCCTACATATTCTAGCACAAGTCATGCTTAAATTCACGGAAAAATCTGGCATGAACTCTGCTAAAATAGGACATATCGAGCACCTGAAATTTGCCGGAACGGAAATGAGTCAACACTCCGGCAAAACATAGGCCACTCGGATTCTCCCTGCGATACAAAGATGTCCATACACATACAACGATTCATTTCAATGGTTCAATATTGACAAAAACATTTCAATATATCTTATAACCCGAACATTTAATTTGGTTAAGAAGCATAACTAAATACCCTAGTTCTACTCTATTCAACACCAAGGAGTGGAGAAGGGGGAGGTGGACTTTTAGCTCACCGACTCGGGTGTAGAGGAAGTAGAGGTAGCTCGGATGACGATCACTCCAACGAGGGCACGACTCTGCAAAGCCTGCATACTCCACCGAGTAAAATTTTAGATCATGAAATCTCATATAGCATTCTTTGATGACAAAGTGATAATGACATAAAAATAATTAAATTTTCCAGTGCATTTCTATATTGAAAAACAAAACTACAAACAATTTCTACACCTAAATTTTCTTACTAAAATGTTTTCTTACTAAATTTTTTCTAAAATTTCTATTACTATTTTTTTAATATTCAAAAAACCTATTCACTAGTCTATTAAGCACTTACTATAAATAAACTAGTTCTATTAACCACTTACTATAAATGAAGTAGTTCTATTAACCACTTACTATAAATAAACCAGTTCTATTAACCAGTTACTATAAATAAACTAGTTCTATTAACCACTTCCTAAATAAACTATTTCTATTAAACACTTACTAAAAGACACCCTAGTTCTAGCCCTAACATTTACTAAAAATACCCTGTTCTAACCCTAAAAATTGCAAAGACCTATACATTTACTAAAAATACCCTAGTTCTAGCCCTAACATCTTTCCATCCATCCATCTATCTATATATCCTCATAAACCTACGTTTACTAAAAAAAACTACATTTGATACCGACATCGAACGAAATCTATTGTATTCAAAAAACTACATTTAATAAAAAAAATATCATATAGCATAATACATTTTTGTACCTAAAATTTTCTATTATTAATTTCTTTTACTAAAAACCTTATTACTAAATTCTATTACTAAAAAAATTTCTATTATAGGAAGGAGGAGGAGGAGGTGGGAGGAGGGAGGAGGATGGAGGAGGAGGAGAGAGCAGGAGGAGGGAGCGGGAGAAGAGAGCAGGAGGAGGGAGGGGGAGGAGGAGGGAGGAGGAGGGGGCCACCGGAGGGAGGAGGAGTAGGAGCGAGGAGGAGGGGGCCGCCGGAGGGGGGAGGAGGAGGAGGAAGGAGGAGGGGGAGGAGGAGGGAGGGAGGGACCTTGGGGGCGCTGGTGGGCGACGACGCGGCGACGGCGTGCGGCGGAGTGAGTGAGAGTGTGAGGGGGAGAGTGGGGACGCGTGCGAGCCGTGTACGGATAAGGTGCCCCGTAGTAGTAGCGCTGGTTATCAACCACCACTGCTGCTAAGTACAATAGCAGTAGCGCTTTTAACGTATGAGCGGTACTAGTATACCTAGCCTACCTACAACCATGTGGCAATTGTAGTAGTAGCGTGTTTTCTATATACAACGGTACTGCTATGTGCATAGTAGTAGCGCTCTTACAGACCAAGCGCTACTCTATTTAGCAGCAACACTTCCTTTTTAAAAGCGCTACTGGCGAGCTCCTGTGTATAAGCATTTCCCTAGTAGTGAGTGTAGATTCACTCATTTTTCTTCGTATGTAGTCTATATGGAAATATCTAAAAAGACTTATATTTAGGAACCGAGGGAGTATTAGGACATCTATATTTAATACTGCACCCAAGACCGCTATTCAACAAGCATATGAATATAAAGTTAAAAATACAGAGTATTGCAATTATTATGATGACATGAATGAGATGGTATATTGTCTTCACCCCACGATTCGAAGGAAAAGTAGACAACCAGCTTTTTATCACTAGCGGCAACAAAATAGATACAAGCCTTTTCCACTTTCTGGCACTATGTTAGCTTACTTATACGTTTGAACCCAACTATCATACACAACTCCTCTGATGGTCAAACCCCAAAATTGGCCAAAGAAAAAGAGGTAATAGATTGAAGAGCATATATAAATAACAATTATGCAACAAAAGAACGAAATAGATCTCAAGAGAATTCATGAATAAATCTGATCATAAAGTGACAATTCATCATATGACATCGAACATACCACCAAATTACGTCAGTTGGATCACAATCATGTAGGGCAGCTCATGTGATCTTTGTATTTAGAATCAAAGAGAGAGAGAGAGAGAGAGAGAGAGAGAGAGAGAGAGAGAGAGAGAGAGAGAGAGAGAGAGAGAGAGAGAGATCTAGCTGCTTCTACAGAACCATGGCCCAAAGGAAACTATCACGGGCGATCATCATCGCCTTAATGTTGATGGAGATGGAAACCATGAGAAACCCCTCCGACAAAGTTCCAAAAAAGGCCCCTAGACTAGACCATGAAGAAACAAATGTGTGCGTCGGCGAAAATTTTGGGGCATAAAATCCTGAGGGTTTTCAAAAGCATATAAGGGAAAATGGACCAAGAGGCGGTAAATCAGAGCAACAGAGGGCCCATGCATCATGCCCACGTGTCCCCTGGGCGCGCGGAGCGGGTGCTTGGGGGCCACAGGCAGCCCTCCTGTCTATGTTGGTTACCCCAGAAAGCTTCTGCACTTGAGACTTTCACTGATTTGTTTATGAGTTTTTGAGCCTGATAAAATTTAATCTCCTGCAAAGTCCAAAAACAACAGAAAGCAAGAACTGGCACTGTGCACTAAATTAATAGGTTAGCCAAGGAAAAAATACAAAGTGTTCACAAAACTATGCCAAAGTGATATAGATATAGTATGAAACAATAAAAAAATATAGATACATTTTAGATGTATCAACAGTCGCTTCTATAATGCGCGAGGCGGCACACATGACGCGAGACCAATGCACTGAGCTATCATGCACATGCACGCACAACCGTACATGAGAACCAAACATCCGGGGTGGGTAGAGAGCCTAAGTAGGAGACTCTCAATCACGTGAGGAGGCACACAACCCCTGGCCGGATGGCCCATTCCGACCACCCAGCACGCGCTGCTCCGATCTAGATAGTCGCGTTGGACTAAATGGCACAACTGAACCAACCCACCCGGGGGCCAAGGATGCCGAAAGGAGGACCAAACCTAGCCATAACATACGAGGCAACGTGCAATAGGCGCAAGCGGGTGTGGTAGAAAACACCACATGACGGTGGCCCATGGCATGCCCGTGGTCCACCCGTCATGGACCCCAAGGCAAGCCGCCCGGGTGCATGCTGTCCGGGCTGATCGGATGATGTGGAGAGCCCCAGGGAGTCAACCGTGGGAGCCCAGAGTGAAGTGGATGGTGCAGATGTACTCCAGCATCCTTTATAGGATTAACAAAGTGATGATCTAATATCAAAGTATAGCATTTTGCTGGGACTGTCCAACACCATTGTTTTAGCAACAATATTTTCCCATTGTTCCCCATCATCCCTGTTACTTTAACAATGCCCTATGATCAGGAAAACAAGATTATCACACAACACATAAGGTAGTCTTAGAGGCAATATTAAGGAACTACTTAGTGTTCATCTTTCCACACATGGAACTAGGTTTTCCCTCAATCTCATACTCTAGAAGCGATTGCTGATAAACCATACACTTTATTATTTCCTCTAGGGTATATTTCCAAGAAATACGTTATTTAAGAGTGAAATGAGGATATGTCCTAGGACCTATAGTACTAAGCCAACCACATAGGCCGAACTAGTGGTCCACTCCTTTGCTTGTCAATTGTTGTCTCAATAATCTTGCATAGTACCAGGCGATATCCATCGATAACCTATGAGTTGTGAGTCACGTACGCTGGAGCACAACTTGCGCTCCAACATATATTCTTCCCTATTGAGTTGTCTGATATTGGTTTGTTGAGGATAGCATGGATGGAGGAAATAGATGATGCCATTGCTTTGAATCTAGGAAGAGGGTAGCTCAAGTTCCATTTTAAGAATCATGATATCAATAGGTCAAAGATTATCCACCCTCATAGGGGCTGCATGGTCTAATATTTATTTATCCATACAATAGAGATGACAATGATTGGTTACAAGACTCGAGGTACACGAAACAGATAGAGATAGACTACCATATGAAAAAACTGATTAGGTATGTTTATTTGATTGTAAATGTAAATGGTGATAGGGGATCTGTATACCTAAATTTGACTTCAGGTCTGTTGATCCAATGGTCTAATTCCCAAAGTTTTGGTCTTGAATACATCCCTTTGACGCAAATCGTCTGACTTTGTATAGGAAATTTACACCAAAAAAGTGAGTGTTTATATATTTATTTGCATAATTTTTTTCTCTCATAGTCAATGGATTCACACAATTGTAGACATAAATGTATACAAGGAATAAATCTTGATGTGCCGAAACAACACAATATCCTCGAGTGAATTTCATGACATTACCAACAAATTCTAGAATAAAATAAGGAACTCTATGTGATATACACTAGGAGGGTCATCATTACATTATTCAGTCTCAATATTAGAGATGAATGTTATGCTAGTATCTGTAATTTAAGCAGGCACTGCAAAAAGTATCAAGACATACAAATCATTATATAGTTCTCATTATGTCTTATATTTCTGCTAGAAAACTAGAAGTACCAGACCAAGATGCATTTTAATGAGAAGATCATTGTTTATCGGGTTATATGATTTCATTTCTGGTACTTCTCCTATGAATTTACACGGAGGCCGAATCGTTTGTCTGGTGAACTGACACCGTGCAAATCCTGCACAAAAATTATGTTGATACGACATGCAAACATACGACATCGCAAGCCCTTTAATATGATTTAAGGGATGTGTCAGTACTTACTATCATTGTGGATAATGCTTACGAAAATCTAACTAATGCAAACAAAAGGAGTCAACATGCCACACATCATTCGGAGATGAAAGGAGTCAATGTGCCACATAAAAAAGGAGATGAAAGGAGTCAATGCGCCACACGACAAGAAAGAAAAGAGTCAACATGCTACTCGATAAATGGAGATGAAAATATTCTATGTGATACATGAAAATTGGAGATGAAAGTAGTCAAGGCGCTATACGACAAATATATATCTTGAGAATCAAGAAGTTCAGATCTGGAGGATTAGACCTACACTTAACAATTAGTATTTAGGAAGACCTAGGAGCACCACTTAATCTCATTCCTACAAATTAGTATATACAATGATCTACAAGAATTACTAATAATTAATTGTGCTATTTTGTGAATTGGATATTGGGTAATATTCATCATGGTACTTTCTAAAGGTTGGCACTAGACTAGTGTTTTTGTGAGCTAATCTATGGTTTTATCTTTTTGAAAAAATATGAAGGGGATGATATACTATGACTTTCCATGAAGGTTCTCGGTTTTCATCAAAATCATGAATTCTCATGTGAATTATTACGAGATACAATGAACTGACAAATAATCTGCCAAACCTTTCACATACAATTAAGGGAATAAACTAATGCATACCATATACAGGTAATATTTTGTTATGGAAAAAGAGTAGATGCACCATGTGAAATATGGAGATGCAACGTAAAAATGTAGAATGTTTTCATTTCCATTGGGGGAGTCATAAATTTCTCCAAGTTTATCTAAAAAGAGAAAATCATAGATGTATTACTATAGACCATTGCATCCCGTTGGACTTCATTTGAAGCAACGAGCTTAAGTGGTGTCTCGGGGTGTTTCTAAATATAAATCTCTGTGTGTCAATTTAAACCTCCACATCTGAACATTCTAGTTCTCATGACATATATTTGTCGCATAGTGTGTTGACTCATTTAATCTCTATTTGTCATGTGTTATGTTGAGTCATTTCATCTCCATTTGTCACGTGGCGTGTTTACTCCGAATATCATTGTTTGTCGAGTGGTGCGTTGACTCCTTTCAGCTCCAATTGTCGTGTGGCATGTTGACTCCTTTCATCTCCAATTGTCACGTGGCATGTTGGCTCCATTTATTTACATTATTTAGGTTTTCATAAGCATTTTTCCACCTTGGTAGTAAGCAGCACTGCTACATCGCTTAAATAATATCAATAGGATTTGATTTATCATATGTTTGTGTCTCACAACATAATTATTCATGTGCATGAATAATGTAAGCTCCAGGTAAGTTCAATAGAACATCATTGCTCTCTAATATTTTGTGAAAAAGAATATGAAACTAGTAAAAGGTAACTCTTGCAAGTAAGTGCTGCCATGGCCTGGCTTCTTCTACAACGATGTATTTTAAGTTGTAGGGAGGTCCACCAGCCTAAATCATAACCATAGCCTTTTGGCCAACACTTTCAATTTAAAATCCAAATTCTTCGTTGCTTCTCTGTTTTCATGTGATTCTTTGGCAATCAGTAAGCATTGTCAAATTTTCTTTTGTGCTTTGGTTTTTAAAAGGATTCACGACAAAGTTTTATTTTGGATCCAGGACTCCAATGAGTCCTAGTTTTTGAAAATTCTGAAAATAAATATTTGAGGTGTAAAGTATGGCTTTTTTTTGGACATGCGCATACAGATATGATCTTTGCAGCTATAATTTTCCATGTAATTCATGTTTTTATACATACATACATACATACATACATACATACATACATACATACATACATACACAAACAAAAGAGCCACTACCTGGATTTAGAAATAACAAATAGTACATACGAGATACATACGCCTACATACGGCCGGGAAAGGCGTCCTCTCGCTCTTGTCCCTGGCGACTCCAACCCTAGCCGCCGCTGGGAGACGCCAATCTTCTAGCGCCATCCTCCGGCGGCTCCCCTCTGCCGGCAACCTCGGTTGTCGGTGGTGAGGGGGGTCGCCGGATCCACGCGTGTGGATATTTTCCCTTCCTCATAGTCTGGGTTTTTAGACTGTTCATCATCTTGGCTTCGGTGGTGAAGATGACGGTGTTGAATAAAGATTCTTTGGATCCTTTTTTGACAAGGCCATCGGCCCTATTGTTGGAGATGGATTTGGAAACCAGTCCGTTCAAGCAAGAATGGCGTGGCGGTGGCGGCATCCTCGTGGTGGACCTGTGTCCTCGGGCTCCGCCATTGCGACGGTGTTTGCTCCAGCGTCGGAGTGGAGTTTGGGAGGTAGTCCAGGAGCGGATGATGGCGTGGCGGTGGCGGTATCCTCGTGGTGGACCTGTGTCCTCGGGCTCCGCCATTGCGATGGTGTTTGCTCCAGCGTCGGCATGGAGTTTGGGAGGTAGTCCAGGAGCGGATGCAGATTATGTTCTGCATCAACGACATATGGAAGACGGAATGTGTGCTGGGTTCGGTGGTTCGTGGATGGCAGGTATGGTTTCCTCCTTCGGCGTCTTAGTCGTGGTGGGGTGCTAGATCTGGAGTTCGATGGCGTGTCCGGGGTGTTGCCCTGGTCTGATTCGTTCAACGTCAATGACTTCACTTTTGGTGAGCCACCTTGGAGGTCCGCAAAGCTGCTTATCAGCGGTGGAGCCGCGTCGAGCTCGGGTGAGGAGGTGATCTGTCATTCTTTTCTTTGGTGGCTGCTGTGGTGGTGCCGGAGGCAGGTGACGGGCGTTGATGTCAAGCTCAGAGATGTTCTGCTATCTTTTCAGTTTTGTCATGTCGGTCATTACGTGACTTGTACTTTGATCATTATGATATGAATGAGACACTATTACCATGCAAAAAAAAAACAGTACATGATGTACGTATCCTCATGCAATGTATATTTTAATACATTTCTACACATATGTAATATATACATACAGGTGGAATTATTTTCAGATTTCATAAAAACTTTTAAATAGGATTTCTATTGAACAAAATTCTGGGTTCACTAGGCCCGGCCGCCAAATCACCGCTCGTTCAATGGATCATCTCTTAGTTTGTATATCACATGATGCAGTAATTTCGAACAACTGAAAATGGATAATGGATTTGAGATACTGATCATACTCTTCGAACGCACCAAATCATCTCGAGGACCCTCTTTTGGAATACATATGATATCATCTGTAGCTCGAACATCTGGGGTGAGAAAACAACAAAACGAAAACCAAGAAAGTAGACCGGGTCATGTGCCAGGCCACGAAGAGATATGTTGACGTTTGACAATGGAATGGAGACAAAAATAGGAAGCTTCATGGAGGAGAATGAAAACAAAAAAGGCACTAAACTACAGACATCTATCTCCTGCACGATATATATTTCCTTCTCTTCTTTGTAAATGATATATCTTTCTTTCTCTCTCGCTTCTTTGTAATCAAGACATGTAACGTATGCATTTAGGCCTCCACATTTTCACGGTGCCATTCAATCACAAGTATACGAATGCACACCCTCTCCTTGCCCGGTCAAAGCAAGTAAAAAGACGCTCTCTTCATCTCCATTCAACTGAAAAAACCAAGAGCCTCACCTTCGTAATTCAGAGCATTTGGTGGGAAAACAACAAAAGAAAAGATATAAAACAGGACCAGACCCGTGGTTTTGCTCTCCTCTCATGGAAGGAACCTAATCACCTCTTTCAAAGAAATATCTGGGCTCACACTAGGCCCGTCTTCCAAGTGACCTCGCTCATCGAATGGATCATCTCTTAGTTTATATATCACATAATGCAGAAATTCAGATAACTGAAAATATATGATTGATTTGATATATACTGATCATACTGTTTCAATGCGCCAAAAAAATTAGGTGAGAATTGAGATGAGGCTGGGTATTAACTTGAGATATCATCTCCAAGACCCTCTTTTGTAATACAGATGATATCATCTATAGCTCCAGCATCGGGAGAAAACATCAAAACGAAAACCAAGACTGGTCCACGAACAGATATGCTGACATTTGACAATGGACGGAAAGAAAAATAGGAAGGTTCGTGCAAGGGGAATGAAAACAGAAACGGCACTAAACAACAGACATCTATCTCCTTAGGATATATATCTCTTTCTCTTCTTTGTAAACGATATATCTTTCTCTCTCTCCATCTCCATTCAACCGAAAAAGCCGAACGTCTGCAGTGCACACACGCACGGGGAGCAGAGCGCCTTCCACCTCTGGACCGCAAGACTTCCACCCCCTTCTCCTCCTATAAATAGCCCCCTGCATCCTCCAGCCCTCTCACCACCACGGTCCTTCTCCTCTCAAATCCACATTGTTCTGTTCTTCCCGTGGCGAGGAAGCCATTGTAGGAGGTGAAACAATCAGGGATCTAATAGAGGTTTTGGGTTGTGCTCTTGATTCTTGCGGGGTTTGTGTTGGTTGTGTTGGTTAACCCCCCGTTGTTTTCTAATTAGTGGTTTCTTGATGGCGTTTGCCTTGCCAGGTGGGAAGAATTTCGGAGAACATGGCGGCTATGGGTGGGGACGAAAGGCAGAGGATGGAGGCTCCGGCAGGGGACAAGTTCCCGGAGGGGCTGCGCGTGCTCGCTGTGGACGACGACTCTGTCTGCCTCAAGGTACTGGAGGCCGTTCTGCACCGCTGCAATTACAACCGTGAGTCTCTCCGCCCTAGTCCATTAGAATCGGAGCTAGGTGATCCTTTCTTCTTTCTGTGAGTAATCCTTTCTGCTGTACAGCAACGACCGTGACGGACGCGAAGACGGCGTTGAAGATGCTGAGGGCGGGGAAGGCAGGGTTCGACCTGGTGATCACCGACGTGCACATGACAGGCATGGACGGCTTCAAGCTCCTTGAGCTCATCCACCTTGAGATGGATCTGCCCGTCATCAGTACTCTCACTGCTCAACTTAAAGTCTTTGTTTTTTTTTCTCATTTTAACATGCCATGAGCTGGCAAATTGTCTTCAAGATCGTACTTTTACTACCCCGCAAAAAACAGAGCGTACTTTTACTCCTGAATTTTGGAGATCCACGATATTAATTAATCAATTTTGGAGAAAGTATACAATTGCACCGCACCCATTTGCTAGGTTGGCATGAAATATACAATTCGGAAATTACCTATATTGTGTTCACATTATTAAAGGACTACTCATCTTTTTTACGGGTAAAGGATTACTCTTCTTCAATCTCCTTGAGATTATTAGTCTTGAAAACTATTTACTCTTGAGACTATATAGCATATAAAGTAGGAGTGCCACTTTTAAGTAGATACATTGAGTAGGCTAATGATAATATCCACAATCTTGCAGATTTCTTGACATTCTGCTATAGTTACTTTTTAGCCATTGTTTCTGTTTATTTCTATTGAAAGTGTGAAACTTGTCCCATTTAATTTTCTTTGAAACACCAAGTTTATCATGGCCATGATATTGTTTGAAAATCATATGTAATGCATTTGCTTCCCCGATTGCGTGGCACATTTGAAGAACATTTAAACTTTTTCTTCCTTCAAGCATTCGGGAAAACATCATGTCCAGTTCATAGATTTTTGTGAAGTTACAAATTCCAAAGCTAAGTTACGGGCCATATGTCATGCAGTGCTATCTGTGGATTGCGACAAGAAGGCTGTGATGAAGGGCATAACACATGGGGCGTGCGACTATTTGGTGAAGCCAGTGTGCACCAACGAGCTAAAAAATATATGGCAACATGTTGAAAGGAGGAGAAATTTTGAAGCAAAAACACACATCAACAACAACAACAACAACAACAACAATGATCATGATGATGATAGAGTGCAGCCAAGGACTGCTGCCACGAGCAAGGACTCGGAGAATAAGGGCAATGAAGGATATGATTCTAACGAGAACCAAGAGATCACACACGTATCCACCACCTGGAAGAAGCCAAGGGTGGTATGGACAACTGAGCTTCAGAACAAATTTCTAGAAGCTATTGACCAGATCGGCCTAGACAGTAAGACTTCATATTTCTTGCCTCATTCATTGGTACAATTCTTATATTTCTGTGATTGTTTCCACTAAGAAATTTTATTACTTTTTTGTAGAGGCCGTTCCAAAAAAGATATTGGAACTAATGAAAGTGGATTACCTCACCAGAGACAGTATCGCAAGTCATCTACAGGTTTATTTTTGATCAATATCCTTATATTCACTCCCTGTGTTCCTATTTTTTTTCCATTCTAACATTTTTTCATAGATAAGTGCAAGCTTTTATTTTGTGGGGAAACTATCAACAATGTAAGCTTTAGTAATGCACCTAACATGAAGATGTGTGTAATTACAATTATTTTTTTCCCAATAATGAGTCTTCTTATACCGTGGATGCTCTACACTTTCAAGTATTTTTGTCCCTATAATGGGTCTTCTTATACAATGGACTCCCTACACTTTTTGCTGCCACATGTCTATCCTTACCTTTTCCCATGAGCGTGCTTCTCATACCTGGTTTATTTGTCTATCTTTTTATTTCAGAAGTATAGGTTGCACTTGAGAAGAGTCAAACCAAATCCAGTTGGTGATGCCTCTGAAAGACATAACTCATCCTACAACAACATGAACAACCAGGGGAGTTTCATGCGTAACCATGAACATGAAAGATGGTGTATGTCCTCTGGTCTTTTAACTCCAAACATTTTTTCTGCAATGGGTCACTTAGCTCAGCCGGCGAACACACATAGAAACTCGTGCACGGGGTCATTCATCCATGATGGTAGAATGTACAAGTATGTCGCACCAAAACTGTCGGATGCGGGAAGATTCGCTAGCTCCATTGACCCTCCTGCCAACCTA
The DNA here is from genome assembly GCA_032464435.1 of Aegilops umbellulata. Taxonomy (NCBI): domain Eukaryota; kingdom Viridiplantae; phylum Streptophyta; class Magnoliopsida; order Poales; family Poaceae; genus Aegilops; species Aegilops umbellulata. Next base: position 442,149,065 of record CP136059.1, on the reverse strand, counting down.
TACAACAACATACCCAATGAAACAACTTTAGATGAATTTCCTTCATATAGTTTTGGCGATTCCTATGCTGGCCGCATGCGTGGTAAGCTGGTGGAGACAAACAAAGGCAAGTTTCCAGACCCTTCATACAATTCTGCAACACATGCGACGTTGACTGGTGTTCTTCATAGAGGTATAATATCTCCCATCTCATCAAATGTGAATGTAGAGGTGCAAAATGAAATGGCAACGGTCATAAGAAATGCTACATCTATGGCAGGCTTCAATGAGAAGATTGTTCCAAAAAATGCACCTAGCAACCAAAGCTTCGTAGGGATGTTGAATGCCTACGGCAGTCGTCCAGTGTCATCATCTGAGATGGTTAAGGGAGGGAGCAGCAGTATATCAGTAGATGGCTTGAGTGAGCGGATGGCACCATTCAACATAGCAAAAAACACAAGCTCAGTCGGAATGATGTTGAATGAAAACACCGCACCTGGTAATGGTAGAATCTCAATGACACATAAAGACATGGTTAATAGTGGAAGAACTATTTCTACACTTTCCAACCATCAGACAGAAAATGTTGTCGCAATAACTGACAAGCTTGATGGCGGGGATGCAGTTAACAATCACCCTATGCAAGTGGGTACTATTGGTCAGCATGCACTTAATGATCAATTTAATGACATCAATGACTTCTCATGGGATGATTTTTTTCTCAACCCGCTGGATGCAGTAAGTACTTTTCTCGTTGGCTTTTATCTAGGCATTGTATATGAATTGTTGAGTTGGACATGTGTATTTAAATCAAAGTTTTCTTTCTCACTGTAGGATTTCACTATCGAGGATGATTTCATGGGTGGAGAAGAATAGTTCTGTCTATTAGCCCAACCTATGCACGCGATGTTTTCTTCATGTGCATTGGCAACTTGTACACTAATCATTCGTCTGTTCTTGCACATTGTATCATGAAATTGTGTGTACCAGTGTATTCTAGTTGGAAGCATGGTCTTGCTGGGTAATCTATTTTACATGAGCTTTAGATTTTAAGTTGGTGTTGTATTTTGAGATCCTAAATGATGTTCTATTATGTTATTATCAATTGTAGTTAGTTTAATTATCTATGTTACCATACGATGCATCTCTTTTCCGAGAGAACCTTGCAAACTAAAAAGCATGTTACCCTATCTATGAGAAGGGCCTTAGGACCCATGCTTCAGACACACCCGAACGAAAATGTATGATCGATTTGATATACTGATCATACTGTTTCAATGCACCAAAACAATTAGGTGAGAATTGAGATGAGGCCGGGTATTAATTTGAGATATCATCTCCAAGGCCCTCTTTTGTAATACACAGATGATATCATCTATAGCTCCAGCATCGGGAGAAAACAACAAAAACAAAACCAAGACCGGGCCACAAACAGATATGTTGACATTTGACAATGGAATGAAAACAAAAATAGGAAGGTTCGTGGAGGGGAATGAAAACAGAAAAGGCACTAAACAACAGACATCTATCTCCTGTAGGATATATATTTCTTTCTCTTCTCTGTAAACGATATATCTTTCTTTGTCTCTCTTGTTTGTAATCAAGAGATGTAACGCATGCACAAGTATAAGAGTTTAGGGCACTACATTTTCACGTTGCCATGCTAGTAGGTAGGGTTGGGATCTGACCGCTGAGACGATGACCGTACACTCTCTGTCTGCGCGGTCAAAGGAAGTAAGAAGCAAGATCCCTCCTCTTCGCCATAGTCCATTACAAATTTACAATCGTCGCCATGTGCGAAAATGCCAAACGGAGACCGAGCTTCATGGAGGCCTTTATTTGAAAACTTCAAAATTCAAACTTTTCAGTTTCAAAAAATTCTGAAAATAAATACACATATACCTAGATAGATAATGTACATGTGTGCAAATTTTCAGATCAAAATACATAAAAATGTGAGCTACACAAAAAAGACAAATCTGAGGCTTATTAACATATGTAATGTTCAACTTTAAAGTCCCTGATTTTGTTTTTTTTTTTGTGCAGCTCGCGGTTCAAGGTATTTCATCCTGAAATTTCTCACACATATACTTTACATCCTTGCATACATGTATAATTTTTTTCAGAATTTTTTAAAACTGAAATTTATGAATTTTGAATTTTTCAAAATAAAGGGCTCCATCGAGCTCGGTCTCCAAAATGCCCTACTCTGCCATGTGATCCTTTTTTCTCTGCGGCTGTACAGCAACGACGGTGATGGATGGGAAGACAGCATCGAAGATGCTCAGGGCGGGGAAGGAGCAGTTCGACCTGGTGATCACCGACGTGCGCATGCCAGGTGTCGGTGTCAAAACCGGCGGATCTCGGGTAGGGGGTCCCGAACTGTGCGTCAAGGTCGGATGGTAACAGGAGACAGGGGACACTTTATTTTACCCAGGTTCGGGCCCTCTCGGTGGAGGTAAAACCCTACTCCTGCTAGATTAATATTGATGATATGGGTAGTACAAGAGTGGATCTACCACGAGATCAAGGAGGCTAAACCCTAGAAGCTAGCCTACGGTATGATTGTGTATGATGATGGTTGTCCTACGGACTACAACCCTCCGGTTTATATAGACACCGGATAGGGTTAGGGTTACACAGAGTCGGTTACAATGGTAGGAGATCTCGAATATCCACACACCTAGCTTGCCTTCCACGCCAAGAAAAGATCCTTCCGGACACGGGACGAAGTCTTCAATCTTGTATCTTCATAGTCCTGGAGTCCGGCTGAAGGTATAGTCCGGCTATCCGAACACCCCCTAATCTAGGACTCCCTCAGTAGCCCCCGAACCATGCTTCAATGACGACGAGTCCGGCGCGCAAATTGTCTTCGGCATTGCAAGGCGGGTTCCTCCTTCGAATCCTGTGTACCTGTACGAATAACGTCCGATTTTTGTAATGTAGCGTTCCTCGGCTTCAGTGCCCAATAATGGCCGTCTTCCACATGTTGAACGAATGCGAAAAGCCTGGGGTGTTTTTACATCCATGTGACGCCCGGATAATTAAGCTACAGTAACCTCTGCTAATAATGCCACGTCACCTCGATTACGGTTGCTAATCTCGCGTTAGTTTGAAACTGATTCAAATTCAAATTCAAAAGAAAAGCAAACAACAAAAGTTTTCAAAAAAAAAATTAAAACTAAAATGTTCAGAGTGTGCAGTTAAATGCCAGGGTAATTATAATAAGGCAAACACATTTTTATAAAATGTCTAAATGATTTAAAATGAAATAAAACAGAAAAGAAAAGAAAATACAAAAGAGAAAACTAAACTAACAAAAAAAAAAACAAAGAGAAAGCCCACCCCCCCGCTGGGCCAAGTGGCCCAGCTGGCCTCCGCCTTCCGAATGGGCCGGCCCAACTGGCCCAGCCGGCCACGCCTTATCCTCGCACCCCCGCAAACCCTAATCCCCACGCCCCCCACTCCTCCCACTCTCCCCCGATCTGGATCGGGGGCGCCCCGATCCCGTCGCCCCCCCCCGAGCCCGACGTCGGCGCCTGTCCCAGACGCCGCCCCGCCCTGCCGCGCCGCCCGACCGTCGTCGCCTCGCCCGTCGCCTCCTCGCCTCTCCTTCTCGGACGCGCGTCACCGGTCGGAGGCATCTGCCTCGCCGTCGCCGACCAACGGCGCCGTCACCTCACCGCCATCGCCCCGGAGCTTCCACGTCATCGCCGGATCTCGTCGCCGCCTCGCCGTCCTCCTCCTCATCACCGTCGCCGACCCGACCCCGACCTCGCCGTCCCTGTCCTCCCCGAGCCCATTGCCATGACCCTGCAACCCCTTGTGAGGACCCCCCTCCTTCTCCTCTTCCCCGTGCTCCGGCAGCGCACCTGCACGCCCGCGTCGTCCGCGCCGGCGCGTGGCCATGCCTGCTCGTCCCCGTCTCTCCCGCTGAGCCGGCCGCGTTCCCCTGCTCACCGGCAGTCGTGCCCCGACCGCCCCTCTTTGGTCGCTTCGCCCCCCTCGCTCGCCGTGGCCGCCGCCGCCGGCTGCTGCCGCCCCTGCCCACGCTAGCCCGTGGCTCGGCCGCTGCCAGTCGCGCCCTCGACGTGCCGTGCGCCTGACGGCCTCACTGGTGAGGCCGGCCCGCGCCGGTGTGCACCGGCCACTAACCGGGGTGGTTAGCATTAAGCTAACCCCCACCCCATTGCCACTTACACGTGGGGCCCAGCCCCTAAAAACGAAAATAAAAGCGGTTTAAAAAAAAGGAATTAAAGAATTTATATATATATATATATATAATAATTTATTAATTAATTAAGTTAATTAATCATGCTTAATTAAATCTAATTAACTAGTTAGTTTAATTAAACCCTAATTAGACTAAACAGTCAATGACGAACGGGACCCACACGTCAGTTGACCAGTCAACGTCTCTGTTGACTGATGACGTCATGTTGACGTCATGATGACGTCAGCGAGCACTATTCTGGATAATGTTAAATTTAAATAATTAATTAAATCATAAAAATGATTTAAATCTTTTAAAATTAATAGAAAATAAACCGTAGCTCAGATGAAAATATTTTCTACATGAAAGTTGCTCAGAACGACGAGACGAACCCGAATACGCAGCCCGTTCATTCGCCACGCATCCCTAACATATCCAACTCGCAACTTTCCCCCTCCGGCTCCTCTGCCCGAAAACGCGAAACACCGGGGATACTTTCCCGGATGTTTCCCCCCTTCACCGGTATCACCTCCTACCACGTTAGGTCACCTCTAGCATAACGTATTGCCGCTTCTTGCTTTTTGTTACATTTGATTGCTCTGTTATTTATTGTGTTCCCCCTCCGTTATTTCTTTCCGGTAGACCCTGAGACCGATGCCGGTACCCCCTGTGATCGACTACATCGACGACCCCTCCTTGTCTGAGCAACCAGGCAAGCCCCCCCCCTTTGATCACCAGATATCACCTACTCTTCTCTATACTGCTTGCATTAGAGTAGTGTATCATGTTACTGCTTTCGTTATTCCTATCCTGATGCATAGCCTGTCTTTGATACTGCAGTTGATACCTTTACCTGCAATCCTACTGCTTAGTATAGGATGCTAGTGTTCCATCAGTGGCCCTACATTCTTGTCCGTCTGCCATGCTATACTACTGGGCCGTGATCATTTCGGGAAGTGATCGCGGAAATATACTATATACTTTACACTGTTACATTACCTGTGATACTGTTCGGAGATGGGGGCTGAAGGGGCAGGTGGCTCCATCCCGGTAGAGGTGGGCCTGGGTTCCCGACGGCCCCCGACTGTTACTTTGTGGCGGAGCGACAGGGCAGGTTCAGACCACCTAGGAGAGAGGTGGGCCTGGCCCTAGTCGGCGTTCGCGATACTTAACACGCTTAACGAGATCTGGGTATTTGATCTGAGTCTGGCCATTTGGTCTATACGCACTAACCACCTACGCGGGAGTAGTTATGGGTATCTCGACGTCGTGGTATCAGCCGAAGCACTTCGTGACGTCAGCGACTGAGCGGCGCGCGCCGGGTTGGACCGTGTAACGTGACTTCCTTTGAAATGGAGGTTGCTAGGTCTGCTCTCCAGCCGCGTACGCAACGTGCAGGTGTGCTCAGGGCGATGGGCCCAGACCCCTGCGCGCTTAGGTTTAGACCGGCGTGCTGACCTCTCTGTTGTGCCTAGGTGGGGCTGCGACGTGTTAATCTTCCGAGGCCGGGCATGACCCAGTAAAGTGTGTCCGGCCAAATGGGATCAAGCGTGTTGGGTTATGTGGTGCGCCCCTGCAGGGAAGTTTATCTATTCGAATAGCCGTGTCCCTCGGTAAAAGGACGACCGGAGTTGTACCTCGACCTTATGACAACTAGAACCGGATACTTAATAAAACACACCCTTCCAAGTGCCGGATACAACCCGGTGATCGCTCTCTAACAGGGCATCGAGGAGGGGATCGCCGGGTAGGATTATGCTATGCGATGCTACTTGGAGGAGTTCAGTCTACTCTCTTCTATATGCTGCAAGACGGGGGCGAACAGAAGCGTAGTCTTCGATAAGACTAGCTATCCCCCTCTTATTCTGGCATACTGCAGTTCAGTCCACTGATATGGCCCTTTACACATATATCCATGCATATGTAGTGTAGCTCCTTGCTAGCGAGTACTTTGGATGAGTACTCACGGTTGCTTTTCTTCCCCTTTTTTCCCCCTTCCCCTTCTACCCGGTTGCCGCAACCAGATGCTGGAGCCCAGGATCCAGACGCCACCTTCGACGATGACTCCTACTACTCTGGAGGTGCCTACTACTACGTGCACTTGTATTCGCCTTCCCCTTCTACTATTGTTGCTTCCGCTGACTCGTCTATGATCGAGCACTTGTATTCGAGCCCTCGAGGCCCCTGGCTTGTATTATGATGCTTGTATGACTTATTTTATTTGTAGAGTTGTGTTGTGATATCTTCCCGTGAGTCCTTGATCTTGATCGTACACATTTGCATGAATGATTAGTGTATGATTGAATCGGGGGCGTCACAAGTTGGTATCAGAGCCGACTGCCTGTAGGAATCCCCCTTTCCAACTCCTTGGCCGAAGTCGAGTCTAGGCATTGCAAAACTTTTACTAACTTGGCCGTGTGTCTTACGGGCACACATCGCCATTGGGTGGTAGTAGGATCTTTTACTCCTTGACCTATACTCTGGGACTCTGACATCTCTTCTATTCGGGTTAAATGATTTCGCTAAAAACAAAACTAACTTTAGGTTCTCGATAATACTTTCTTCTGGAGAGCCCCTCACTTCAGATGATCGCCTGATGCACTAGAAGATTCCGAAGTTACTCTACGATGTTCTCTCGAGTATTTGTGACATCGCATTTGCGATTTCCTTCCACCGTCAACCCCTATGAAAATTGCCTACACTTGCCATTCATACAATCATTCCCCGTTGATCTTGTTATTACAAGATGTCCCGAAATACTCTGTGTTGTTTCGGGAATCCTTTGAACTTACTGCTTTGCTGTACTTTGTCACGTGAATACCCCTTCGGATAATTCTCGCACTTATCGAGTATCCGCTCATCCCCCGTTGATCATGTGTTACGCCGAAGACTTCAAAATATCATTCGATCTTCCGAAAATCCCGAGCAGCCTATTGCTCTTGAAATTCTCGCTTGCTTGCATTATGGATAATCCCATAAGTTTCGTAATCTTATTGGCCTCCCTTGCCTTTATCATTTTAAGTCCGTTGATTCAATATTTTGAGGATGCTCGCATTCCTCAGTCGAATCCTAGGATTCATCCTTCCGGCTCAGACGTCATTTGGATATGAGCTGGATCTTGACCAATCAATGCCTTGATCGTTTGTGTTTCCAAGTCTATTGAACTTATTCATTTTCGATCAGCACGATTGCTTCTGGTCCCTTAATTTGGAAATAATAAAATTTCTTAGCATTAAGCTTTGAATTAGTCAGTTGTTTCCATAGTCCGATGCCTTGGCATTCCTTCTTCCTTAGATTGAGTATCGATACTCACATCAGCCCCGTTGTGGACCGCCGTATCCATTGCCGGGTTATTATCCGACATTGTCTTTCACAACCAAAATTCTTGTGAGTTCTTTACCTGATACATAATACCCTTGGTGAATTGTATCATCCACTTGGCCAACCATGCTCTGTTTTCGAGCTGGTGATATCTACTCTTGAAGCTTGGGGTATATGTTCCTAAGAAGCCCCGATGGGTTGAACCAATGCCTTCCCTAATCTGTGCAAACCCAAAAGATTTCACAGGGCATATTTATCTGGTATTGCACCAGGTAAAATATTCAACACTAATGCCATTTTCAAAACGAGAAATGAATGTAAGGTTTTGCTTTGGAGAAGTGGGAGTCGACCTTGAACTTTGTGTTCATGCCCATGGACCCGATGTGGAATCTATCATGAAAGCTTCTTGTATTAATAATGGTCCCCTTGTTATAAGTTCATCTTGTAACTATGTTGGTCCCTTGCGACCGTGGTTCCGACGATGATTGATCAGCTTTGATCCTTTTCTCGGACAAGTTGAACCACTTGTCCTCTGCAGATCAATGCACCCGTCCAACCTCTACTTTGATCTGTCGTCGAGTATTACCCCCCTGGTATCTCGAGATTATAATGGAATTGCATAACTTCTTATGAGTTCTTCATCAAGTGCTACATTCTCACTGATTCCAAATTTTTCACGGGCTCCGAGTGGTCAAATACTCGAAGACCCCGATAACTGGACCGAGTCCGCGTTACGGTTCAACAACTCCTGCTGATATTCTTTACTTATGAGTTTGTACCCGATCATGTCGTTCCTATCCTGATCGGCTATGTCATTATCGTGCTAAATCTTAACAGTGTCATGTGGCCTTTCTTCCCGGAACACACTTTTGATGCTGAGCTAAGCTTACGTCGATCTTCCTTGTCATATATTATTTTCTTGAACAACAATACTTGGTTCCGAGGTTGTGTCGTACCCATGGTTACAATAACATTTTGCCTCATCATTCTTTTGACTTGGTATCATCGCCGGTCGATTACCTCTTCATGAAATCTCTTGAAAAATGTGTCATGATCAGCATCAGCACTCTGAGCTCTTCCAGGGTATCTATTGAATTCATGATGAGAAACACCATCCTTGCCCTCGATGATTTGTGTTATCATCAACCACTTTATTGCCTTTCGTTCAACACAAACTTGTTCGTGTTTGATATTATACCTTGAGTTCCTTGCTATCCAGGAATTGTTCTCCCTTACCTTGGAACATTAACATCTCTTATGTCCTCAATGTTGTGGGAATTTCACCACCGCTTAAGAATTCTTGGTATGGTGATACTTCTCACCATCACCATTCCTTCTTGGGTCCTCGTGTTGATTCCAACCGGGGTACCAACAAGTGAGCGGTGTTGTTTGGATTCTGCCCTTCTAGCAATCCTATTGCTTTGAAGTTAATGGTCGGCCGTCATTCTTAGACTATTGATTATTGAATCACCATTCCGACGTTGGTCGTGCAACCCAACCCATATTTCGGGTGCACCTATCAACCAATGCTTAAGCTAGGTATGTTTTCCTCGAGCATATCCCCTTATATCATTTCATCTGACTAACGATATCTCCTCGTTCACATACTTGTGGAAACCCATCTTTTGGAAGTTTCGATGAATTGTCGCTGAATTCATCAGCTACCTCCTTCTCCCTTCATTGGTTTAATGATGAGCTTTTGTTTCGAAACTCGCCTCCGTAGTTAATTTCCCGAAAATCTTACCATGTCATCTCGACAATTTGTGTTACACCTTTCTTCTCAGGCATCCTGAGTCCGAGGTATCCTGACTCCAATCAGATCTGAATCTCGGTCAGATATGATGGTTGGAACATATTTCCAAGAGTTATAACAATGGTCTTTACGTGACCCGTTAAGGTGATGTTGTGCCTAGCACACCTGGCCGGAGGCCCTATTGTCATAGTTCCCTTTTTGCAAGGTTATCCATGCTTCCATGAGGAAATTATAAGACTTATTCTATAAGTTGTTCCTGATGGATCCTTTTGTTTCCAAAGTCTGATCTTCACCTGTTGACCATGTCAAGGCTATCTCGAAGCTTGTTTGTGGTACTCTGATCTTCAATAAGAACATTGGAAGCGCAATGCTAAAAGTTTTCTTGCTCAATTATCCAAACACCGTTGTATGGGTAATATCATGAAATCCCTTCCCCTTACCTTAATGGCTTTCTACTTTCTATCCGGTCATGGATATCATGCTCCGGTTGTCCTTGGGAAAGATATACCCCCAAAATATGTGTGTATACACATTTTCATTTCCATTTGTTCGGGTTAAAACTGGTAATCACATTTTCCTTTCCATTGTCTTGTTTAAGCTTTCTTGTAATCTGACTTAACCGAGCAGTGATAATTCCCTGCTTAGTAAGCACCTCGTTGTACAACTCTGTCAGTAAGACCCTGTTACCATTATTGATAGCATCCCGGTAACCACCGATGGACGAAAGCTTTGCCTATTGGTCCGCCTCGTTCAACGAGCAAGAAAATGGTTATCTTCGTCCCTCGCCCTTGGTACCGACATTGTTGCCGACATAACTGATAGGCTACCCCCTGACATGTCTTGCTATCATGCCCGTGCAAGATGTCAACGCCCTTCCTACTTTTAGCCACATGGTGGGCCCATAACCCACAGTTTCACAGGATCGAAACCTGACTCTCCTATACACCCCCTGTTCTTAAGGTTGTTCCTCGCACTTGGCCTCGTATGTAATTCACGAGCCAGCTTCCGCGAGATCATCAATTCTGGTATCAGACATAATACTTATTTCCGTCGCCTTGAACCCCTTTCGCACTCTGTTTTAGGCAACGAACGATTGTCTATCCGATTGAAACTTCTTATGGTACCTTCTTACTTGGCTCTCAATATGTTTCATTCGTTCAACTCAAGAGATACTCATGTGTTCATTCCTGGGATAACCCCAAATGAATCTCCCCTTATATCATTCTATTGTTGTAGAGCATCCCCTTACCTATTCGTAAGTACGAAGGAATTTTCGAAGTTAGGAGGACGACTTCATCATGATGACCTGGAGAAGAGGAATGAAGGCATCAATTTAATGGATCGACCTCTTCGAGAAGAGTAACCAAGACCGAGAAGATTCGTTAGGATTTCGTAACCAGACGTTTCCCCCTTATTACACCTCTTAAATCTCGGGACGAGAATTCTTGTAGTGGAGGAGAATTGTGACGCCCGGATAATTAAGCTACAGTAACCTCTGCTAATAATGCCACGTCACCTCGATTACGGTTGCTAATCTCGCGTTAGTTCGAAACTGATTCAAATTCAAATTCAAAAGAAAAGCAAACAACAAAAGTTTTCAAAAAAAAATTTAAAACTAAAATGTTCAGAGTGTGTAGTTAAATGCCAGGGTAATTATAATAAGGCAAACACATTTTTATAAAATGCCTAAATGATTTAAAATGAAATAAAACAGAAAAGAAAAGAAAATACAAAAGAGAAAACTAAACTAACAAAGAAAACAAACAAAGAGAAAGCCCACCCCCCCCCCCTCCCCGCTGGGCCAAGTGGCCCAGCTGGCCTCCGCCTTCCGAATGGGCCGGCCCAACTGGCCCAGCCGGCCACGCCTTATCCCCGCACCCCCGCAAACCCTAATCCCCATGCCCCCCACTCCTCCCACTCTCCCTCGATCTGGATCGGGGGCGCCCCGATCCCGTCGCCCCCCCGAGCCCGACGCCGGCGCCTGTCCCAGACGCCGCCCCACCCTGCCGCGCCGCCCGACCGTTGTCGCCTCGCCCGTCGCCTCCTCGCCTCTCCTTCTCCGACGCGCGTCACCGGCCGGAGGCATCTGCCTCGCCGTCGCCGACCAACGGCGCCGTCACCTCACCGCCATCGCCCCGGAGCTTCCACGTCGTCGCCGGATCTCGTCGCCGCCTCGCCGTCCTCCTCCTCATCACCGTCGCCGACCCGACCCCGACCTCACCGTCCCTGTCCTCCCCGAGCCCATTGCCATGACCCTGCAACCCCTTGTGAGGACCCCCCCTCCTTCTCCTCTTCCCCGTGCTCCGGCAGCGCACCTGCACGCCCGCGTCGTCCGCGCCGGCGCGTGGCCATGCCTGCTCGTCCCCGTCTCTCCCGCTGAGCCGGCCGCGTTCCCCAGCTCACCGGCAGTCGTGCCCCGACCGCCCCTCTTTGGTCGCTTCGCCCCCCTCGCTCGCCGTGGCCGCCGCCGCCGGCTGCTGCCGCCCCTGCCCACGCTAGCCCGTGGCTCGGCCGCTGCCAGTCGCGCCCTCGACGTGCCGTGCGCCTGACGGCCTCCCTGGTGAGGCCGGCCCGCGCCGGTGTGCATCGGCCACTAACCGGGGTGGTTAGCATTAAGCTAACCCCCACCCCATTGCCACTTACACGTGGGGCCCAGCCCCTAAAAATGAAAATAAAAGCGGTTTAAAAAAAGGAATTAAAGAATTTATATATATATATAATAATTTATTAATTAATTAAGTTAATTAATCATGCTTAATTAAATCTAATTAACTAGTTAGTTTAATTAAACCCTAATTAGAATAAACAGTCAATGACGAACGGGACCCACACGTCAGTTGACCAGTCAACGTCTCTGTTGACTGATGACGTCATGATGACGTCAGCGAGCACTATTCTGGATAATGTTAAATTTAAATAATTAATTAAATCCTAAAAATGATTTAAATCTTTTAAAATTAATAGAAAATAAACCGTAGCTCAAATGAAAATATTTTCTACATGAAAGTTGCTCAGAACGACGAGACGAACCCGGATACGCAGCCCGTTCGTTCGCCACGCATCCCTAACATATCCAACTCGCAACTTTCCCCCTCCGGCTCCTCTGCCCAAAAACGCGAAACACCGGGGATACTTTCCCGGATGTTTCCCCCCTTCACCGGTATCACCTCCTACCACGTTAGGTCACCTCTAGCATAATGTATTGCCGCTTCTTGCTTTTTGTTACATTTGATTGCTCTGTTATTTATTGTGTTCCCCCTCCGTTATTTCTTTCCGGTAGACCCTGAGAACGATGCCGGTACCCCCTGTGATCGACTACATCGACGACCCCTCCTTGTCTGAGCAACCAGGCAAGCCCCCCCTTTGATCACCAGATATCGCCTACTCTTCTCTATACTGCTTGCATTAGAGTAGAGTATCATGTTACTGCTTTCGTTATTCCTATCCTGATGCATAGCCTGTCTTTGATACTGCTGTTGATACCTTTACCTGCAATCCTACTGCTTAGTATAGGATGCTAGTGTTCCATCAGTGGCCCTACATTCTTGTCCGTCTGCCATGCTATACTACTGGGGCGTGATCATTTCGGGAAGTGATCGCGAAAATATACTATATACTTTACACTGTTACATTACCTGTGATACTGTTCGGAGATGGGGGCTGAAGGGGCAGGTGGCTCCATCCCGGTAGAGGTGGGCCTGGGTTCCCGACGGCCCCCGACTGTTACTTTGTGGCGGAGCGACAGGGCAGGTTCAGACCACCTAGGAGAGAGGTGGGCCTGGCCCTAGTCGGCGTTCGCGATACTTAACACGCTTAACGAGATCTGGGTATTTGATCTGAGTCTGGCCATTTGGTCTATACGCACTAACCACCTACGCGGGAGTAGTTATGGGTATCCCGACGTCGTGGTATCAGCCGAAGCACTTCGTGACGTCAGCGACTGAGCGGCGCGCGCCGGGTTGGACCGCGTAATGTGACTTCCTTTGAAATGGAGGTTGCTAGGTCTGCTCTCCGGCCGCGTACGTAACGTGCAGGTGTGCTCAGGTCAATGGGCCCAGACCCCTGCGCGCTTAGGTTTAGACCGGCGTGCTGACCTCTCTGTTGTGCCTAGGTGGGGCTGCGACGTGTTGATCTTCCGAGGCCGGGCATGACCCAGTAAAGTGTGTCCGGCCAAATGGGATCAAGCGTGTTGGGCTATGTAATGCACCCCTGCAGGGAAGTTTATCTATTCGAATAGCCGTGTCCCTCGGTAAAAGGACGACCCGGAGTTGTACCTCGACCTTATGACAACTAGAACCGGATACTTAATAAAACACACCCTTCCAAGTGCCAGATACAACCCGGTGATCGCTCTCTAACAGGGCATCGAGGAGGGGATCGACGGGTAGGATTATGCTATGGATGCTACTTGGAGGACTTCAGTCTACTCTCTTCTATATGCTGCAAGACGGGGGCGACCAGAAGCGTAGTCTTCGATAAGACTAGCTATCCCCCTCTTATTCTGGCATACTGCAGTTCAGTCCACTGATATGGCCCTTTACACATATATCCATGCATATGTAGTGTAGCTCCTTGCTTGCGAGTACTTTGGATGAGTACTCACGGTTGCTTTTCTTCCCCTTTTTTCCCCCTTCCCCTTCTACCCGGTTGCCGCAACCAGATGCTGGAGCCCAGGATCCAGACGCCACCTTCGACGACGACTCCTACTACTCTGGAGGTGCCTACTACTACGTGCAGCCCACTGACGACGACCAGGAGTAGTTTAGGAGGATCCCAGGCAGGAGGCCTGCGCCTCGTTTGATCTGTATCCCAGTTTGTGCTAGCCTTCTTAAGGCAAACTTGCTTAACTTTTGTCTGTACTCAGATATTGTTGCTTCCGCTGACTCGTCTATGATCGAGCACTTGTATTCGAGCCCTCGAGGCCCCTGGCTTGTATTATGATGCTTGGATGACTTATTTTATTTGTAGAGTTGTGTTGTGATATCTTCCCGTGAGTCCTTGATCTTGATCGTACACATTCGCATGCATGATTAGTGTATGATTGAATCGGGGGCGTCACAAGTTGGTATCAGAGCCGACTGCCTGTAGGAATCCCCCTTTCCAACTCCTTGGCCGAAGTCGAGTCTAGGCATTGCAAAACTTTTACTAACTTGGCCGTGTGTCTTACGGGCACACATCGCCATTGGGTGGTAGTAGGATCTTTTACTCCTTGACCTATACTCTGGGACTCTGACATCTCTTCTATTCGGGTTAAATGATTTCGCTAAAAACAAAACTAACTTTAGGTTCTCGATAATACTTTCTTCTGGAGAGCCCCTCACTTCAGATGATCGCCTGATGCACTAGAAGATTCCGAAGTTACTCTACGATGTTCTCTCGAGTATTTGTGACATCGCATTTGCGATTTCCTTCCACCGTCAACCCCTATGAAAATTGCCTACACTTGCCATTCATACAATCATTCCCCGTTGATCTTGTTATTACAAGATGTCCCGAAATACTCTGTGTTGTTTCGGGAATCCTTTGAACTTACTGCTTTGTTGTACTTTGTCACGTGAATACCCCTTCGGATAATTCTTGCACTTATCGAGTATCCGCTCATCCCCCGTTGATCATGTGTTACGCCGAAGACTTCAAAATATCATTCGATCTTCCGAAAATCCCGAGCAGCCTATTGCTCTTGAAATTCTCGCTTGCTTGCATTATGGATAATCCCATAAGTTTCGTAATCTTATTGGCCTCCCTTGCCTTTATCATTTTAAGTCCGTTGATTCAATATGTTGAGGATGCTCGCATTCCTCAGTCGAATCCTAGGATTCATCCTTCCGGCTCAGACATCATTTGGATATGAGCTGGATCTTGACCAATCAATGCCTTGATCGTTTGTGTTTCCAAGTCTATTGAACTTATTCATTTTCGATCAGCACGATTGCTTCTGGTCCCTTAATTTGGAAATAATAAATTTTCTTAGCATTAAGCTTTGAATTAGTCAGTTGTTTCCATAGTCCGATGCCTTGGCATTCCTTCTTCCTTAGATTGAGTACCGATACTCACATCAGCCCCGTTGTGGACCGCCGTATCCATTGCCGGGTTATTATCCGACATTGTCTTTCACAACCAAAATTCTTGTGAGTTCTTTACCTGATACATAATACCCTTGGTGAATTGTATCATCCACTTGGCCAACCATGCTCTGTTTTCGAGCTGGTGATATCTACTCTTGAAGCTTGGGGTATATGTTCCTAAGAAGCCCCGATGGGTTGAACCAATGCCTTCCCTAATCTGTGCAAACCCAAAATATTTCACAGGGCATATTTATCTGGTATTGCACCAGGTAAAATATTCAACACTAATGCCATTTTCAAAACGAGAAGTGAATGTAAGGTTTTGCTTTGGAGAAGTGGGAGTCGACCTTGAACTTTGTGTTCATGCCCATGGACCCGATGTGGAATCTATCATGAAAGCTTCTTGTATTAATAATGGTCCCCTTGTTATAAGTTCATCTTGTAACTATGTTGGTCCCTTGCGACCGTGGTTCCGACGATGATTGATCATCTTTGATCCTTTTCTCGGACAAGTTGAACCACTTGTCCTCTGCAGATCAATGCACCCGTCCAACCTCTACTTTGATCTGTCGTCGAGTATTACCCCCCTGGTATCTCGAGATTATAATGGAATTGCATAACTTCTTATGAGTTCTTCATCAAGTGCTACATTCTCACTGATTCCAAATTTTTCACGGGCTCCGAGTGGTCAAATACTCGAAGACCCCGATAACTGGACCGAGTCCGCGTTACGGTTCAACAACTCCTGCTGATATTCTTTACTTACGAGTTTGTACCCGATCATGTCGTTCCTATCCTGATCGGCTATATCATTATCGTGCTAAATCTTAACAGTGTCATGTGGCCTTTCTTCCCGGAACACACTTTTGATGCTAAGCTAAGCTTACGTCGATCTTCCTTGTCATATATTATTTTCTTGAACAACAATACTTGATTCCGAGGTTGTGTCGTACCCATGGTTACAATAACATTTTGCCTCATCATTCTTTTGACTTGGTATCATCGTCGGTCGATTACCTCTTCATGAAATCTCTTGACAAATGTGTCATGATCAGCATCAGCACTCTGAGCTCTTCCAGGGTATCTATTGAATTCACGATGAGAAACACCATCCTTGCCCTCGATGATTTGTGTTTTCATCGACCACTTTATTGCCTTTCGTTCAACACAAACTTGTTCGTGTTTGATATTATACCTTGAGTTCCTTGCTATCCAGGAATTGTTCTCCCTTACCTTGGAACATTAACATCTCTTATGTCCTCAATGTTGTGGGAATTTCACCACCGCTTAAGAATTCTTGGTATGGTGATACTTCTCACCATCACCATTCCTTCTTGGGTCCTCGTGTTGATTCCAACCGGGGTACCAACAAGTGAGCGGTGCTGTTTGGATTCTGCCCTTCTAGCAATCCTATTGCTTTGAAGTTAATGGTCGGCCGTCATTCTTAGACTATTGATTATTGAATCACCATTCCGACGTTGGTCGTGCAACCCAACCCATATTTCGGGTGCACCTATCAACCAATGCTTAAGCTAGGTATGTTTTCCTCGAGCATATCCCCTTATATCATTTCATCTAACTAACGATATCTCCTCGTTCACATACTTGTGGAAACCCATCTTTTGGAAGTTTCGATGAATTGTCGCTGAATTCATCAGCTACCTCCTTCTCCCTTCATTGGTTTAATGATGAGCTTTTGTTTCGGAACTCGCCTCCGTAGTTAATTTCCCAAAAATCTTACCATGTCATCTCGACAATTTGTGTTGCACCTTTCTTCTCAGGCGTCCTGAGTCCGAGGTATCCTGACTCCAATCAGATCTGAATCTCGGTCAGATATGATGGCTGGAACATATTTCCAAGAGTTATAACAATGGTCTTTATGTGACCCGTTAAGGTGATGTTGTGCCTAGCACACCTGGCCGGAGGCCCTATTGTCATAGTTCCCTTTTTGCAAGGTTATCCATGCTTCCATGAGGAAATTATAAGACTTATTCTATAAGTTGTTCCTGATGGATCCTTTTGTTTCCAAAGTCTGATCTTCACCTGTTGACCATGTCAAGGCTATCTCGAAGCTTGTTTGTGGTACTCTGATCTTCAATAAGAACATTGGAAGCATAATGCTAAAAGTTTTCTTGCTCAATTATCCAAACACCGTTGTATGGGTAATATCATGAAATCCCTTCCCCTTACCTTAATGGCTTTCTACTTTCTATCCGGTCATGGATATCATGCTCCGGTTGTCCTTGGGAAAGATATACCCCCAAAATATGTGTGTATACACATTTTCATTTCCATTTGTTCAGGTTAAAACTGGTAATCACATTTTCCTTTCCATTGTCTTGTTTAAGCTTTCTTGTAATCTGATTTAACCGAGCAGTGATAATTCCCTGCTTAGTAAGCACCTCGTTGTACAACTCTGTCAGTAAGACCCTGTTACCATTATTGATAGCATCCCGGTAACCACCGATGGACGAAAGCTTTGCCTATTGGTCCGCCTCGTTCAACGAGCAAGAAAATGGTTATCTTCGTCCCTCGCCCTTGGTACCGACATTGTTGCCGACATAACTGATAGGCTACCCCCTGACATGTCTTGCTATCATGCCCGTGCAAGATGTCAACGCCCTTCCTACTTTTAGCCACATGGTGGGCCCATAACCCACAGTTTCACAGGATCGAAACCTGACTCTCCTATACACCCCCTGTTCTTAAGGTTGTTCCTCGCACTTGGCCTCGTATGTAATTCACGAGCCAGCTTCCGCGAGATCATCAATTCTGGTATCAGACATAATACTTATTTCCGTCGCCTTGAACCCCTTTCGCACTCTGTTTTAGGCAGCGAACGATTGTCTATCCGATTGAAACTTCTTAGGGTACCTTCTTACTTGGCTCTCAATATGTTTCATTCGTTCAACTCAAGAGATACTCATGTGTTCATTCCTGGGATAACCCCAAATGAATCTCCCCTTATATCATTCTATTGTTGTAGAGCATCCCCTTACCTATTCGTAAGTACGAAGGAATTTTCGAAGTTAGGAGGACGACTTCATCATGATGACCTGGAGAAGAGGAATGAAGGCATCAATTTAATGGATCGACCTCTTCGAGAAGAGTAACCAAGACCGATAAGATTCGTTAGGATTTCGTAACCAGACATTTCCCCCTTATTACACCTCTTAAATCTCGGGACGAGATTTCTTGTAGTGGAGGAGAATTGTGACGCCCGGATAATTAAGCTACAGTAACCTCTGCTAATAATGCCACGTCACCTCGATTACGGTTGCTAATCTCGCGTTAGTTCGAAACTGATTCAAATTCAAATTCAAAAGAAAAGCAACCAACAAAAGTTTTCAAAAAAAATTAAAACTAAAATGTTCAGAGTGTGTAGTTAAATGGCAGGGTAATTATAATAAGGCAAACACATTTTTATAAAATGCCTAAATAATTTAAAATGAATAAAACAGAAAAGAAAAGAAAATACAAAAGAGAAAACTAAACTAACAAAAAAAACAAACAAAGAGAAAGCCCACCCCCCCGCTGGGCCAAGTGGCCCAGCTGGCCTCCGCCTTCCGAATGGGCCGGCCCAACTGGCCCAGCCGGCCACGCCTTATCCCCGCACCCCCGCAAACCCTAATCCCCACGCCCCCCCCCCACTCCTCCCACTCTCCCCCGATCTGGATCGGGGGCGCCCCGATCCCGTCGCCCCCCCGAGCCCGACGCCGGCTCCTATCCCAGACGCCGCCCCACCCTGCCGCGCCGCCCGACCGTCATCGCCTCGCCCGTCGCCTCCTCGCCTCTCCTTCTCCGACGCGCGTCACCGGCCGGAGGCATCTGCCTCGCCGTCGCCGACCAACGGCGCCGTCACCTCACCGCCATCGCCCCGGAGCTTCCACGTCGTCGCCGGATCTCGTCGCCGCCTCGCCGTCCTCCTCCTCATCACCGTCGCCGACCCGACCCCGACCTCGCCGTCCCTGTCCTCCCCGAGCCCATTGCCATGACCCTGCAACCCCTTGTGAGGACCCCCCTCCTTCTCCTCTTCCCCGTGCTCCGGCAGCGCACCTGCACGCCCGCGTCGTCCGCGCCGGCGCGTGGCCATGCCTGCTCGTCCCCGTCTCTCCCGCTGAGCCGGCCGCGTTCCCCTGCTCACCGGCAGTCGTGCCCCGACCGCCCCTCTTTGGTCGCTTCGCCCCCCTCGCTCGCCGTGGCCGCCGCCGCCGGCTGCTGCCGCCCCTGCCCACGCTAGCCCGTGGCTCGGCCGCTGCCAGTCGCGCCCTCGACGTGCCGTGCGCCTGACGGCCTCACTGGTGAGGCCGGCCCGCGCCGGTGTGCACCGGCCACTAACCGGGGTGGTTAGCATTAAGCTAACCCCCACCCCATTGCCACTTACACGTGGGGCCCAGCCCCTAAAAACGAAAATAAAAGCGGTTTAAAAAAAAGGAATTAAAGAATTTATATATATATATATATATAATAATTTATTAATTAATTAAGTTAATTAATCATGCTTAATTAAATCTAATTAACTAGTTAGTTTAATTAAACCCTAATTAGACTAAACAGTCAATGACGAACGGGACCCACACGTCAGTTGACCAGTCAACGTCTCTGTTGACTGATGACGTCATGTTGACGTCATGATGACGTCAGCGAGCACTATTCTGGATAATGTTAAATTTAAATAATTAATTAAATCATAAAAATGATTTAAATCTTTTAAAATTAATAGAAAATAAACCGTAGCTCAGATGAAAATATTTTCTACATGAAAGTTGCTCAGAACGACGAGACGAACCCGAATACGCAGCCCGTTCATTCGCCACGCATCCCTAACATATCCAACTCGCAACTTTCCCCCTCCGGCTCCTCTGCCCGAAAACGCGAAACACCGGGGATACTTTCCCGGATGTTTCCCCCCTTCACCAGTATCACCTCCTACCACGTTAGGTCACCTCTAGCATAACGTATTGCCGCTTCTTGCTTTTTGTTACATTTGATTGCTCTGTTATTTATTGTGTTCCCCCTCCGTTATTTCTTTCCGGTAGACCCTGAGACCGATGCCGGTACCCCCTGTGATCGACTACATCGACGACCCCTCCTTGTCTGAGCAACCAGGCAAGCCCCCCCCCTTTGATCACCAGATATCACCTACTCTTCTCTATACTGCTTGCATTAGAGTAGTGTATCATGTTACTGCTTTCGTTATTCCTATCCTGATGCATAGCCTGTCTTTGATACTGCAGTTGATACCTTTACCTGCAATCCTACTGCTTAGTATAGGATGCTAGTGTTCCATCAGTGGCCCTACATTCTTGTCCGTCTGCCATGCTATACTACTGGGCCGTGATCATTTCGGGAAGTGATCGCGGAAATATACTATATACTTTACACTGTTACATTACCTGTGATACTGTTCGGAGATGGGGGCTGAAGGGGCAGGTGGCTCCATCCCGGTAGAGGTGGGCCTGGGTTCCCGACGGCCCCCGACTGTTACTTTGTGGCGGAGCGACAGGGCAGGTTCAGACCACCTAGGAGAGAGGTGGGCCTGGCCCTAGTCGGCGTTCGCGATACTTAACACGCTTAACGAGATCTGGGTATTCGATCTGAGTCTGGCCATTTGGTCTATACGCACTAACCACCTACGCGGGAGTAGTTATGGGTATCCCGACGTCGTGGTATCAGCCGAAGCACTTCGTGACGTCAGCGACTGAGCGGCGCACGCCGGGTTGGACCGCGTAACGTGACTTCCTTTGAAATGGAGGTTGCTAGGTCTGCTCTCCGGCCGCGTACGCAACGTGCAGGTGTGCTCAGGGCGATGGGCCCAGACCCCTGCGCGCTTAGGTTTAGACCAGCGTGCTGACCTCTCTGTTGTGCCTAGGTGGGGCTGCGACGTGTTGATCTTCCGAGGCCGGGCATGACCCAGTAAAGTGTGTCCGGCCAAATGGGATCAAGCGTGTTGGGCTATGTGGTGCACCCCTGCAGGGAAGTTTATCTATTCGAATAGCCGTGTACCTGGGTAAAAGGACGACCCGGTGTTGTACCTCGACCTTATGACAATTAGAACCGGACACTTAATAAAACACACCCTTCCAAGTGCCAGATACAACCCGGTGATCGCTCTCTAACAGGGCATCGAGGAGGGTATCGCTGGGTAGGATTATGCTATGCGATGCTACTTGGAGGACTTCAGTCTACTCTCTTCTATATGCTGCAAGACGGGGGCGACAAGAAGCGTAGCCTTCGATAAGACTAGCTATCCCCCTCTTATTCTGGCATACTGCAGTTCAGTCCACTGATATGGCCCTTTACACATATATCCATGCATATGTAGTGTAGCTCCTTGCTTGCGAGTACTTTGGATGAGTACTCACGGTTGCTTTTCTTCCCCTTTTCCCCCCTTCCCCTTCTACCCGGTTGCCGCAACCAGATGCTGGAGCCCAGGATCCAGACGCCACCTTCGACGACGACTCCTACTACTCTGGAGGTGCCTACTACTACGTGCAGCCCACTGACGACGACCAGGAGTAGTTTAGGAGGATCCCAGGCAGGAGGCCTGCGCCTCATTTGATCTGTATCCCAGTTTGTGCTAGCCTTCTTAAGGCAAACTTGTTTAACTTATGTCTGTACTCAGATATTGTTCCTTCCGCTGACTCGTCTATGATCGAGCACTTGTATTCGAGCCCTCGAGGCCCCTGGCTTGTATTATGATGCTTGTATGACTTATTTTATTTGTAGAGTTGTGTTGTGATATCTTCCCGTCAGTCCTTGATCTTGATCGTACACATTTGCATGCATGATTAGTGTACGATTGAATCGGGGGCGTCACAAGTTGGTATCAGAGCCGACTGCCTGTAGGAATCCCCCTTTCCAACTCCTTGGCCGAAGTCGAGTCTAGGCATTGCAAAACTTTTACTAACTTGGCCGTGTGTCTTACGGGCACACATCGCCATTGGGTGGTAGTAGGATCTTTTACTCCTTGACCTATACTCTGGGACTCTGACATCTCTTCTATTCGGGTTAAATGATTTCGCTAAAAACAAAACTAACTTTAGGTTCTCGATAATACTTTCTTCTGGAGAGCCCCTCACTTCAGATGATCGCCTGATGCACTAGAAGATTCCGAAGTTACTCTACGATGTTCTCTCGAGTATTTGTGACATCGCATTTGCGATTTCCTTCCACCGTCAACCCCTATGAAAATTGCCTACACTTGCCATTCATACAATCATTCCCCGTTGATCTTGTTATTACAAGATGTCCCGAAATACTCTATGTTGTTTCGGGAATCCTTTGAACTTACTGCTTTGCTGTACTTTGTCACGTGAATACCCCTTCGGATAATTCTCGCACTTATCGAGTATCCGCTCATCCCCCGTTGATCATGTGTTACGCCGAAGACTTCAAAATATCATTCGATCTTCCGAAAATCCCGAGCAGCCTATTGCTCTTGAAATTCTCGCTTGCTTGCATTATGGATAATCCCATAAGTTTCGTAATCTTATTGGCCTCCCTTGCCTTTATCATTTTAAGTCCGTTGATTCAATATGTTGAGGATGCTCGCATTCCTCAGTCGAATCCTAGGATTCATCCTTCCGGCTCAGACGTCATTTGGATATGAGCTGGATCTTGACCAATCAATGCCTTGATCGTTTGTGTTTCCAAGTCTATTGAACTTATTCATTTTCGATCAGCACGATTGCTTCTGGTCCCTTAATTTGGAAATAATAAAATTTCTTAGCATTAATCTTTGAATTAGTCAGTTGTTTCCATAGTCCGATGCCTTGGCATTCCTTCTTCCTTAGATTGAGTACCGATACTCACATCAGCCCCGTTGTGGACCGCCGTATCCATTGCCGGGTTATTATCCGACATTGTCTTTCACAACCAAAATTCTTGTGAGTTCTTTACCTGATACATAATACCCTTGGTGAATTGTATCATCCACTTGGCCAACCATGCTCTGTTTTCGAGCTGGTGATATCTACTCTTGAAGCTTGGGGTATATGTTCCTAAGAAGCCCCGATGGGTTGAACCAATGCCTTCCCTAATCTGTGCAAACCCAAAAGATTTCACAGGGCATATTTATCTGGTATTGCACCAGGTAAAATATTCAACACTAATGCCATTTTCAAAACGAGAAGTGAATGTAAGGTTTTGCTTTGGAGAAGTGGGAGTCGACCTTGAACTTTGTGTTCATGCCCATGGACCCGATGTGGAATCTATCATGAAAGCTTCTTGTATTAATAATGGTCCCCTTGTTATAAGTTCATCTTGTAACTATGTTGGTCCCTTGCGACCGTGGTTCCGACGATGATTGATCAGCTTTGATCCTTTTCTCGGACAAGTTGAACCACTTGTCCTCTGCAGATCAATGCACCCGTCCAACCTCTACTTTGATCTGTCGTCGAGTATTACCCCCCTGGTATCTCGAGATTATAATGGAATTGCATAACTTCTTATGAGTTCTTCATCAAGTGCTACATTCTCACTGATTCCAAATTTTTCACGGGCTCCGAGTGGTCAAATACTCGAAGACCCCGATAACTGGACCGAGTCCGCGTTACGGTTCAACAACTCCTGCTGATATTCTTTACTTATGAGTTTGTACCCGATCATGTCATTCCTATCCTGATCGGCTATGTCATTATCGTGCTAAATCTTAACAGTGTCATGTGGCCTTTCTTCCCGGAACACACTTTTGATGCTGAGCTAAGCTTACGTCGATCTTCCTTGTCATATATTATTTTCTTGAACAACAATACTTGATTCCGAGGTTGTGTCGTACCCATGGTTACAATAACATTTTGCCTCATCATTCTTTTGACTTGGTATCATCGCCGGTCGATTACCTCTTCATGAAATCTCTTGAAAAATGTGTCATGATCAGCATCAGCACTCTGAGCTCTTCCAGGGTATCTATTGAATTCATGATGAGAAACACCATCCTTGCCCTCGATGATTTGTGTTATCATCGACCACTTTATTGCCTTTCGTTCAACACAAACTTGTTCGTGTTTGATATTATACCTTGAGTTCCTTGCTATCCAGGAATTGTTCTCCCTTACCTTGGAACATTAACATCTCTTATGTCCTCAATGTTGTGGGAATTTCACCACCGCTTAAGAATTCTTGGTATGGTGATACTTCTCACCATCACCATTCCTTCTTGGGTCCTCGTGTTGATTCCAACCGGGGTACCAACAAGTGAGCGGTGCTGTTTGGATTCTGCCCTTCTAGCAATCCTATTGCTTTGAAGTTAATGGTCGGCCGTCATTCTTAGACTATTGATTATTGAATCACCATTCCGACGTTGGTCGTGCAACCCAACCCATATTTCGGGTGCACCTATCAACCAATGCTTAAGCTAGGTATGTTTTCCTCGAGCATATCCCCTTATATCATTTCATCTAACTAACGATATCTCCTCGTTCACATACTTGTGGAAACCCATCTTTTGGAAGTTTCGATGAATTGTCGCTGAATTCATCAGCTACCTCCTTCTCCCTTCATTGGTTTAATGATGAGCTTTTGTTTCGGAACTCGCCTCCGTAGTTAATTTCCCAAAAATCTTACCATGTCATCTCGACAATTTGTGTTGCACCTTTCTTCTCAGGCGTCCTGAGTCCGAGGTATCCTGACTCCAGTCAGATCTGAATCTCGGTCAGATATGATGGTTGGAACATATTTCCAAGAGTTATAACAATGGTCTTTATGTGACCCGTTAAGGTGATGTTGTGCCTAGCACACCTGGCCGGAGGCCCTATTGTCATAGTTCCCTTTTTGCAAGGTTATCCATGCTTCCATGAGGAAATTATAAGACTTATTCTATAAGTTGTTCCTGATGGATCCTTTTGTTTCCAAAGTCTGATCTTCACCTGTTGACCATGTCAAGGCTATCTCGAAGCTTGTTTGTGGTACTCTGATCTTCAATAAGAACATTGGAAGCGCAATGCTAAAAGTTTTCTTGCTCAATTATCCAAACACCGTTGTATGGGTAATATCATGAAATCCCTTCCCCTTACCTTAATGGCTTTCTACTTTCTATCCGGTCATGGATATCATGCTCCGGTTGTCCTTGGGAAAGATATACCCCCAAAATATGTGTGTATACACATTTTCATTTCCATTTGTTCAGGTTAAAACTGGTAATCACATTTTCCTTTCCATTGTCTTGTTTAAGCTTTCTTGTAATCTGACTTAACCGAGCAGTGATAATTCCCTGCTTAGTAAGCACCTCGTTGTACAACTCTGTCAGTAAGACCCTGTTACCATTATTGATAGCATCCCGGTAACCACCGATGGACGAAAGCTTTGCCTATTGGTCCGCCTCGTTCAACGAGCAAGAAAATGGTTATCTTCGTCCCTCGCCCTTGGTACCGACATTGTTGCCGACATAACTGATAGGCTACCCCCTGACATGTCTTGCTATCATGCCCGTGCAAGATGTCAACGCCCTTCCTACTTTTAGCCACATGGTGGGCCCATAACCCACAGTTTCACAGGATCGAAACCTGACTCTCCTATACACCCCCTGTTCTTAAGGTTGTTCCTCGCACTTGGCCTCGTATGTAATTCACGAGCCAGCTTCCGCGAGATCATCAATTCTGGTATCAGACATAATACTTATTTCCGTCGCCTTGAACCCCTTTCGCACTCTGTTTTAGGCAGCGAACGATTGTCTATCCGATTGAAACTTCTTAGGGTACCTTCTTACTTGGCTCTCAATATGTTTCATTCGTTCAACTCAAGAGATACTCATGTGTTCATTCCTGGGATAACCCCAAATGAATCTCCCCTTATATCATTCTATTGTTGTAGAGCATCCCCTTACCTATTCGTAAGTACGAAGGAATTTTCGAAGTTAGGAGGACGACTTCATCATGATGACCTGGAGAAGAGGAATGAAGGCATCAATTTAATGGATCGACCTCTTCGAGAAGAGTAACCAAGACCGAGAAGATTCGTTAGGATTTCGTAACCAGACGTTTCCCCCTTATTACACCTCTTAAATCTCGGGACGAGAATTCTTGTAGTGGAGGAGAATTGTGACGCCCGGATAATTAAGCTACAGTAACCTCTGCTAATAATGCCACGTCACCTCGATTACGGTTGCTAATCTCGCGTTAGTTCGAAACTGATTAAAATTCAAATTCAAAAGAAAAGCAAACAACAAAAGTTTTCAAAAAAAAATTTAAAACTAAAATGTTCAGAGTGTGTAGTTAAATGCCAGGGTAATTATAATAAGGCAAACACATTTTTATAAAATGCCTAAATGATTTAAAATGAAATAAAACAGAAAAGAAAAGAAAATACAAAAGAGAAAACTAAACTAACAAACAAAACAAACAAAGAGAAAGCCCACCCCCCCCCCCCCGCTGGGCCAAGTGGCCCAGCTGGCCTCCGCCTTCCGAATGGGCCGGCCCAACTGGCCCAGCCGGCCACGCCTTATCCCCGCACCCCCGCAAACCCTAATCCCCATGCCCCCCACTCCTCCCACTCTCCCCCGATCTGGATCGGGGGCGCCCCGATCCCGTCGCCCCCCCGAGCCCGACGCCGGCGCCTGTCCCAGACGCCGCCCCACCCTGCCGCGCCGCCCGACCGTTGTCGCCTCGCCCGTCGCCTCCTCGCCTCTCCTTCTCCGACGCGCGTCACCGGCCGGAGGCATCTGCCTCGCCGTCGCCGACCAACGGCGCCGTCACCTCACCGCCATCGCCCCGGAGCTTCCACATCGTCGCCGGATCTCGTCGCCGCCTCGCCGTCCTCCTCCTCATCACCGTCGCCGACCCGACCCCGACCTCGCCGTCCCTGTCCTCCCCGAGCCCATTGCCATGACCCTGCAACCCCTTGTGAGGACCCCCCCCTCCTTCTCCTCTTCCCCGTGCTCCGGCAGCGCACCTGCACGCCCGCGTCGTCCGCGCCGGCGCGTGGCCATGCCTGCTCGTCCCCGTCTCTCCCGCTGAGCCGACCGCGTTCCCCAGCTCACCGGCAGTCGTGCCCCGACCGCCCCTCTTTGGTCGCTTCGCCCCCCTCGCTCGCCGTGGCCGCCGCCGCCGGCTGCTGCCGCCCCTGCCCACGCTAGCCCGTGGCTCGGCCGCTGCCAGTCGCGCCCTCGACGTGCCGTGCGCCTGACGGCCTCCCTGGTGAGGCCGGCCCGCGCCGGTGTGCATCGGCCACTAACCGGGGTGGTTAGCATTAAGCTAACCCCCACCCCATTGCCACTTACACGTGGGGCCCAGCCCCTAAAAATGAAAATAAAAGCGGTTTAAAAAAAGGAATTAAAGAATTTATATATATATAATAATTTATTAATTAATTAAGTTAATTAATCATGCTTAATTAAATCTAATTAACTAGTTAGTTTAATTAAACCCTAATTAGACTAAACAGTCAATGACGAACGGGACCCACACATCAGTTGACCAGTCAACGTCTCTGTTGACTGATGACGTCATGTTGACGTCATGATGACGTCAGCGAGCACTATTCTGGATAATGTTAAATTTAAATAATTAATTAAATCCTAAAAATGATTTAAATTTTAAAAATTAATAGAAAATAAAACGTAGCTCAAATGAAAATATTTTCTACATGAAAGTTGCTCAGAACGACGAGACGAACCCGGATACGCAGCCCGTTCGTTCGCCACGCATCCCTAACATATCCAACTCGCAACTTTCCCCCTCCGGCTCCTCTGCCCAAAAACGCGAAACACCGGGGATACTTTCCCGGATGTTTCCCCCCTTCACCGGTATCACCTCCTACCACGTTAGGTCACCTCTAGCATAATGTATTGCCGCTTCTTGCTTTTTGTTACATTTGATTGCTCTGTTATTTATTGTGTTCCCCCTCCGTTATTTCTTTCCGGTAGACCCTGAGACCGATGCCGGTACCCCCTGTGATCGACTACATCGACGACCCCTCCTTGTCTGAGCAACCAGGCAAGCCCCCCCTTTGATCACCAGATATCGCCTACTCTTCTCTATACTGCTTGCATTAGAGTAGTGTATCATGTTACTGCTTTCGTTATTCCTATCCTGATGCATAGCCTGTCTTTGATACTGCTATTGATACCTTTACCTGCAATCCTACTGCTTAGTATAGGATGCTAGTGTTCCATCAGTGGCCCTACATTCTTGTCCGTCTGCCATGCTATACTACTGGGGCGTGATCATTTCGGGAAGTGATCGCGGAAATATACTATATACTTTACACTGTTACATTACCTGTGATACTGTTCGGAGATGGGGGCTGAAGGGGCAGGTGGCTCCATCCCGGTAGAGGTGGGCCTGGGTTCCCGACGGCCCCCGACTGTTACTTTGTGGCGGAGCGACAGGGCAGGTTCAGACCACCTAGGAGAGAGGTGGGCCTGGCCCTAGTCGGCGTTCGCGATACTTAACACGCTTAACGAGATCTGGGTATTTGATCTGAGTCTGGCCATTTGGTCTATACGCACTAACCACCTACGCGGGAGTAGTTATGGGTATCCCGACGTCGTGGTATCAGCCGAAGCACTTCGTGACGTCAGCGACTGAGCGGCGCGTGCCGGGTTGGACCGCGTAATGTGACTTCCTTTGAAATGGAGGTTGCTAGGTCTGCTCTCCGGCCGCGTACGTAACGTGCAGGTGTGCTCAGGTCAATGGGCCCAGACCCCTGCGCGCTTAGGTTTAGACCGGGGTGCTGACCTCTCTGTTGTGCCTAGGTGGGGCTGCGACGTGTTGATCTTCCGAGGCCGGGCATGACCCAGTAAAGTGTGTCCGGCCAAATGGGATCAAGCGTGTTGGGCTATGTAATGCACCCCTGCAGGGAAGTTTATCTATTCGAATAGCCGTGTCCCTCGGTAAAAGGACGACCCGGAGTTGTACCTCGACCTTATGACAACTAGAACCGGATACTTAATAAAACACACCCTTCCAAGTGCCAGATACAACCCGGTGATCGCTCTCTAACAGGGCATCGAGGAGGGGATCGACGGGTAGGATTATGCTATGGATGCTACTTGGAGGACTTCAGTCTACTCTCTTCTATATGCTGCAAGACGGGGGCGACCAGAAGCGTAGTCTTCGATAAGACTAGCTATCCCCCTCTTATTCTGGCATACTGCAGTTCAGTCCACTGATATGGCCCTTTACACATATATCCATGCATATGTAGTGTAGCTCCTTGCTTGCGAGTACTTTGGATGAGTACTCACGGTTGCTTTTCTTCCCCTTTTTCCCCCTTCCCCTTCTACCCGGTTGCCGCAACCAGATGCTGGAGCCCAGGATCCAGACGCCACCTTCGACGACGACTCCTACTACTCTGGAGGTGCCTACTACTACGTGCAGCCCACTGACGACGACCAGGAGTAGTTTAGGAGGATCCCAGGCAGGAGGCCTGCGCCTCGTTTGATCTGTATCCCAGTTTGTGCTAGCCTTCTTAAGGCAAACTTGCTTAACTTTTGTCTGTACTCAGATATTGTTGCTTCCGCTGACTCGTCTATGATCGAGCACTTGTATTCGAGCCCTCGAGGCCCCTGGCTTGTATTATGATGCTTGGATGACTTATTTTATTTGTAGAGTTGTGTTGTGATATCTTCCCGTGAGTCCTTGATCTTGATCGTACACATTTGCATGCATGATTAGTGTACGATTGAATCGGGGGCGTCACAAGTTGGTATCAGAGCCGACTGCCTGTAGTAATCCCCCTTTCCAACTCCTTGGCCGAAGTCGAGTCTAGGCATTGCAAAACTTTTACTAACTTGGCCATGTGTCTTACGGGCACACATCGCCATTGGGTGTTAGTAGGATCTTTTACTCCTTGACCTATACTCTGGGACTCTGACATCTCTTCTATTCGGGTTAAATGATTTCGCTAAAAACAAAACTAACTTTACGTTCTCGATAATACTTTCTTCTGGAGAGCCCCTCACTTCAGATGATCGCCTGGTGCACTAGAAGATTCCGAAGTTACTCTACGATGTTCTCTCGAGTATTTGTGACATCGCATTTGCGATTTCCTTCCACCGTCAACCCCTATGAAAATTGCCTACACTTGCCATTTATACAATCATTCCCGTTGATCTTGTTATTACAAGATGTCCCGAAATACTCTATGTTGTTTCGGGAATCCTTTGAACTTACTGCTTTGTTGTACTTTGTCACGTGAATACCCCTTCGGATAATTCTCGCACTTATCGAGTATCCGCTCATCCCCCGTTGATCATGTGTTACACCGAAGACTTCAAAATATCATTCGATCTTCCGAAAATCCCGAGCAGCCTATTGCACTTGAAATTCTCGCTTGCTTGCATTATGGATAATCCCATAAGTTTCGTAATCTTATTGGCCTCCCTTGCCTTTATCATTTTAAGTCTGTTGATTCAATATGTTGAGGATGCTCGCATTCCTCAGTCGAATCCTAGGATTCATCCTTCCGGCTCAGACGTCATTTGGATATGAGCTGGATCTTGACCAATCAATGCCTTGATCGTTTGTGTTTCCAAGTCTATTGAACTTCTTCATTTTCGATCAGCACGATTGCTTCTGGTCCCTTAATTTGGAAATAATAAAATTCCTTAGCATTAAGCTTTGAATTAGTCAGTTGTTTCCATAGTCCGATGCCTTGGCATTCCTTCTTCCTTAGATTGAGTACCGATACTCACATCAGCCCCGTTGTGGACCGCCGTATCCATTGCCGGGTTATTATCCGACATTGTCTTTCACAACCAAAATTCTTGTGAGTTCTTTACCTGATACATAATACCCTTGGTGAATTGTATCATCCACTTGGCCAACCATGCTCTGTTTTCGAGCTGGTGATATCTACTCTTGAAGCTTGGGGTATATGTTCCTAAGAAGCCCCGATGGGTTGAACCAATGCCTTCCCTAATCTGTGCAAACCCAAAATATTTCACAGGGCATATTTATCTGGTATTGCACCAGGTAAAATATTCAACACTAATGCCATTTTCAAAACGAGAAGTGAATGTAAGGTTTTGCTTTGGAGAAGTGGGAGTCGACCTTGAACTTTGTGTTCATGCCCATGGACCCGATGTGGAATCTATCATGAAAGCTTCTTGTATTAATAATGGTCCCCTTGTTATAAGTTCATCTTGTAACTATGTTGGTCCCTTGCGACCGTGGTTCCGACGATGATTGATCAGCTTTGATCCTTTTCTCGGACAAGTTGAACCACTTGTCCTCTGCAGATCAATGCACCCGTCCAACCTCTACTTTGATCTGTCGTCGAGTATTACCCCCCTGGTATCTCGAGATTATAATGGAATTGCATAACTTCTTATGAGTTCTTCATCAAGTGCTACATTCTCACTGATTCCAAATTTTTCACGGGCTCCGAGTGGTCAAATACTCGAAGACCCCGATAACTGGACCGAGTCCGCGTTACGGTTCAACAACTCCTGCTGATATTCTTTACTTATGAGTTTGTACCCGATCATGTCATTCCTATCCTGATCGGCTATGTCATTATCGTGCTAAATCTTAACAGTGTCATGTGGCCTTTCTTCCCGGAACACACTTTTGATGCTGAGCTAAGCTTACGTCGATCTTCCTTGTCATATATTATTTTCTTGAACAACAATACTTGATTCCGAGGTTGTGTCGTACCCATGGTTACAATAACATTTTGCCTCATCATTCTTTTGACTTGGTATCATCGCCGGTCGATTACCTCTTCATGAAATCTCTTGAAAAATGTGTCATGATCAGCATCAGCACTCTGAGCTCTTCCAGGGTATCTATTGAATTCATGATGAGAAACACCATCCTTGCCCTCGATGATTTGTGTTATCATCGACCACTTTATTGCCTTTCGTTCAACACAAACTTGTTCGTGTTTGATATTATACCTTGAGTTCCTTGCTATCCAGGAATTGTTCTCCCTTACCTTGGAACATTAACATCTCTTATGTCCTCAATGTTGTGGGAATTTCACCACCGCTTAAGAATTCTTGGTATGGTGATACTTCTCACCATCACCATTCCTTCTTGGGTCCTCGTGTTGATTCCAACCGGGGTACCAACAAGTGAGCGGTGCTGTTTGGATTCTGCCCTTCTAGCAATCCTATTGCTTTGAAGTTAATGGTCGGCCGTCATTCTTAGACTATTGATTATTGAATCACCATTCCGACGTTGGTCGTGCAACCCAACCCATATTTCGGGTGCACCTATCAACCAATGCTTAAGCTAGGTATGTTTTCCTCGAGCATATCCCCTTATATCATTTCATCTAACTAACGATATCTCCTCGTTCACATACTTGTGGAAACCCATCTTTTGGAAGTTTCGATGAATTGTCGCTGAATTCATCAGCTACCTCCTTCTCCCTTCATTGGTTTAATGATGAGCTTTTGTTTCGGAACTCGCCTCCGTAGTTAATTTCCCAAAAATCTTACCATGTCATCTCGACAATTTGTGTTGCACCTTTCTTCTCAGGCGTCCTGAGTCCGAGGTATCCTGACTCCAGTCAGATCTGAATGTCGGTCAGATATGATGGTTGGAACATATTTCCAAGAGTTATAACAATGGTCTTTATGTGACCCGTTAAGGTGATGTTGTGCCTAGCACACCTGGCCGGAGGCCCTATTGTCATAGTTCCCTTTTTGCAAGGTTATCCATGCTTCCATGAGGAAATTATAAGACTTATTCTATAAGTTGTTCCTGATGGATCCTTTTGTTTCCAAAGTCTGATCTTCACCTGTTGACCATGTCAAGGCTATCTCGAAGCTTGTTTGTGGTACTCTGATCTTCAATAAGAACATTGGAAGCGCAATGCTAAAAGTTTTCTTGCTCAATTATCCAAACACCGTTGTATGGGTAATATCATGAAATCCCTTCCCCTTACCTTAATGGCTTTCTACTTTCTATCCGGTCATGGATATCATGCTCCGGTTGTCCTTGGGAAAGATATACCCCCAAAATATGTGTGTATACACATTTTCATTTCCATTTGTTCAGGTTAAAACTGGTAATCACATTTTCCTTTCCATTGTCTTGTTTAAGCTTTCTTGTAATCTGACTTAACCGAGCAGTGATAATTCCCTGCTTAGTAAGCACCTCGTTGTACAACTCTGTCAGTAAGACCCTGTTACCATTATTGATAGCATCCCGGTAACCACCGATGGACGAAAGCTTTGCCTATTGGTCCGCCTCGTTCAACGAGCAAGAAAATGGTTATCTTCGTCCCTCGCCCTTGGTACCGACATTGTTGCCGACATAACTGATAGGCTACCCCCTGACATGTCTTGCTATCATGCCCGTGCAAGATGTCAACGCCCTTCCTACTTTTAGCCACATGGTGGGCCCATAACCCACAGTTTCACAGGATCGAAACCTGACTCTCCTATACACCCCCTGTTCTTAAGGTTGTTCCTCGCACTTGGCCTCGTATGTAATTCACGAGCCAGCTTCCGCGAGATCATCAATTCTGGTATCAGACATAATACTTATTTCCGTCGCCTTGAACCCCTTTCGCACTCTGTTTTAGGCAGCGAACGATTGTCTATCCGATTGAAACTTCTTAGGGTACCTTCTTACTTGGCTCTCAATATGTTTCATTCGTTCAACTCAAGAGATACTCATGTGTTCATTCCTGGGATAACCCCAAATGAATCTCCCCTTATATCATTCTATTGTTGTAGAGCATCCCCTTACCTATTCGTAAGTACGAAGGAATTTTCGAAGTTAGGAGGACGACTTCATCATGATGACCTGGAGAAGAGGAATGAAGGCATCAATTTAATGGATCGACCTCTTCGAGAAGAGTAACCAAGACCGAGAAGATTCGTTAGGATTTCGTAACCAGACGTTTCCCCCTTATTACACCTCTTAAATCTCGGGACGAGAATTCTTGTAGTGGAGGAGAATTGTGACGCCCGGATAATTAAGCTACAGTAACCTCTGCTAATAATGCCACGTCACCTCGATTACGGTTGCTAATCTCGCGTTAGTTCGAAACTGATTCAAATTCAAATTCAAAAGAAAAGCAACCAACAAAAGTTTTCAAAAAAAATTAAAACTAAAATGTTCAGAGTGTGTAGTTAAATGGCAGGGTAATTATAATAAGGCAAACACATTTTTATAAAATGCCTAAATGATTTAAAATGAATAAAACAGAAAAGAAAAGAAAATACAAAAGAGAAAACTAAACTAACAAAAAAAACAAACAAAGAGAAAGCCCACCCCCCCGCTGGGCCAAGTGGCCCAGCTGGCCTCCGCCTTCCGAATGGGCCGGCCCAACTGGCCCAGCCGGCCACGCCTTATCCCCGCACCCCCGCAAACCCTAATCCCCACGCCCCCCACTCCTCCCACTCTCCCCCGATCTGGATCGGGGGCGCCCCGATCCCGTCGCCCCCCCGAGCCCGACGCCGGCTCCTATCCCAGACGCCGCCCCACCCTGCCGCGCCGCCCGACCGTCATCGCCTCGCCCGTCGCCTCCTCGCCTCTCCTTCTCCGACGCGCGTCACCGGCCGGAGGCATCTGCCTCGCCGTCGCCGACCAACGGCGCCGTCACCTCACCGCCATCGCCCCGGAGCTTCCACGTCGTCGCCGGATCTCGTCGCCGCCTCGCCGTCCTCCTCCTCATCACCGTCGCCGACCCGACCCCGACCTCGCCGTCCCTGTCCTCCCCGAGCCCATTGCCATGACCCTGCAACCCCTTGTGAGGACCCCCCCTCCTTCTCCTCTTCCCCGTGCTCCGGCAGCGCACCTGCACGCCCGCGTCGTCCGCGCCGGCGCGTGGCCATGCCTGCTCGTCCCCGTCTCTCCCGCTGAGCCGGCCGCGTTCCCCTGCTCACCGGCAGTCATGCCCCGACCGCCCCTCTTTGGTCGCTTCGCCCCCCTCGCTCGCCGTGGCCGCCGCCGCCGGCTGCTGCCGCCCCTGCCCACGCTAGCCCGTGGCTCGGCCGCTGCCAGTCGCGCCCTCGACGTGCCGTGCGCCTGACGGCCTCCCTGGTGAGGCCGGCCCGCGCCGGTGTGCACCGGCCACTAACCGGGGTGGTTAGCATTAAGCTAACCCCCACCCCATTGCCACTTACACGTGGGGCCCAGCCCCTAAAAACGAAAATAAAAGCGGTTTAAAAAAAAGGAATTAAAGAATTTATATATATATATATATATAATAATTTATTAATTAATTAAGTTAATTAATCATGCTTAATTAAATCTAATTAACTAGTTAGTTTAATTAAACCCTAATTAGACTAAACAGTCAATGACGAACGGGACCCACACGTCAGTTGACCAGTCAACGTCTCTGTTGACTGATGACGTCATGTTGACGTCATGATGACGTCAGCGAGCACTATTCTGGATAACGTTAAATTTAAATAATTAATTAAATCATAAAAATGATTTAAATTTTTTAAAATTAATAGAAAATAAACCGTAGCTCAGATGAAAATATTTTCTACATGAAAGTTGCTCAGAACGACGAGACGAACCCGAATACGCAGCCCGTTCGTTCGCCACGCATCCCTAACATATCCAACTCGCAACTTTCCCCCTCCGGCTCCTCTGCCCGAAAACGCGAAACACCGGGGATACTTTCCCGGATGTTTCCCCCCTTCACCAGTATCACCTCCTACCACGTTAGGTCACCTCTAGCATAACGTATTGCCGCTTCTTGCTTTTTGTTACATTTGATTGCTCTGTTATTTATTGTGTTCCCCCTCCGTTATTTCTTTCCGGTAGACCCTGAGACCGATGCCGGTACCCCCTGTGATCGACTACATCGACGACCCCTCCTTGTCTGAGAACCAGGCAAGCCCCCCCCCCCCTTTGATCACCAGATATCGCCTACTCTTCTCTATACTGCTTGCATTAGAGTAGTGTATCATGTTACTGCTTTCGTTATTCCTATCCTGATGCATAGCCTGTCTTTGATACTGCAGTTGATACCTTTACCTGCAATCCTACTGCTTAGTATAGGATGCTAGTGTTCCATCAGTGGCCCTACATTCTTGTCCGTCTGCCATGCTATACTACTGGGCCGTGATCATTTCGGGAAGTGATCGCGGAAATATACTATATACTTTACACTGTTACATTACCTGTGATACTGTTCGGAGATGGGGGCTGAAGGGGCAGGTGGCTCCATCCCGGTAGAGGTGGGCCTGGGTTCCCGACGGCCCCCGACTGTTACTTTGTGGCGGAGCGACAGGGCAGGTTCAGACCACCTAGGAGAGAGGTGGGCTTGGCCCTAGTCAGCGTTCGCGATACTTAACACGCTTAACGAGATCTGGGTATTCGATCTGAGTCTGGCCATTTGGTCTATACGCACTAACCACCTACGCGGGAGTAGTTATGGGTATCCCGACGTCGTGGTATCAGCCGAAGCACTTCGTGACGTCAGCGACTGAGCGGCGCACGCCGGGTTGGACCGTGTAACGTGACTTCCTTTGAAATGGAGGTTGCTAGGTCTGCTCTCCGGCCGCGTACGCAACGTGCAGGTGTGCTCAGGGCGATGGGCCCAGACCCCTGCGCGCTTAGGTTTAGACCAGTGTGCTGACCTCTCTGTTGTGCCTAGGTGGGGCTGCGACGTGTTGATCTTCCGAGGCCGGGCATGACCCAGTAAAGTGTGTCCGGCCAAATGGGATCAAGCGTGTTGGGCTATGTGGTGCACCCCTGCAGGGAAGTTTATCTATTCGAATAGCCGTGTACCTGGGTAAAAGGACGACCCGGTGTTGTACCTCGACCTTATGACAATTAGAACCGGATACTTAATAAAACACACCCTTCCAAGTGCCAAATACAACCCGGTGATCGCTCTCTAACAGGGCATCGAGGAGGGGATCGCTGGGTAGGATTATGCTATGCGATGCTACTTGGAGGACTTCAGTCTACTCTCTTCTATATGCTGCAAGACGGGGGCGACAAGAAGCGTAGCCTTCGATAAGACTAGCTATCCCCCTCTTATTCTGGCATACTGCAGTTCAGTCCACTGATATGGCCCTTTACACATATATCCATGCATATGTAGTGTAGCTCCTTGCTTGCGAGTACTTTGGATGAGTACTCACGGTTGCTTTTCTTCCCCTTTTCCCCCCTTCCCCTTCTACCCGGTTGCCGCAACCAGATGCTGGAGCCCAGGATCCAGACGCCACCTTCGACGATGACTCCTACTACTCTAGAGGTGCCTACTACTACGTGCAGCCCACTGACGACGACCAGGAGTAGTTTAGGAGGATCCCAGGCAGGAGGCCTGCGCCTCGTTTGATCTGTATCCCAGTTTGTGCTAGCCTTCTTAAGGCAAACTTGTTTAACTTATGTCTGTACTCAGATATTGTTGCTTCCGCTGACTCGTCTATGATCGAGCACTTGTATTCGAGCCCTCGAGGCCCCTGGCTTGTATTATGATGCTTGTATGACTTATTTTATTTGTAGAGTTGTGTTGTGGTATCTTCCCGTGAGTCCTTGATCTTGATCGTACACATTTGCGTGCATGATTAGTGTACGATTGAATCGGGGGCGTCACAATCCATACCCTTAGTCATATGGACGAGCCGCCTATTTAACGGGATGGGGATTTAGTTCCAAACCACATCTTCTCCTCTCCGCGAGTTATCATCAGAGCGTCTCCAGCAAAGGTCCATTCCAACATGGCCATCCGTCGCAGCTCCTCCCCTCGCCCCTCCAGTCCTAAACCCGGAGACTGGGAGAGTTGCACCATCCCACACAGCGAGTTAGTGTCGCTGCAGGCCAAGGGATTTCTCCCCCAGGCATACATGGTCCCGGTCCGAGCCGGACTCGCCACCTATAATGGCGGAAAGCAAGCGGAGAGCACCCCCAATCCTTCTAAAGGAGAGAGGGTGTGCCTCGTCCCTTATCTATTAAGGGGACTGGGATTTCCAATTCATCCATTCCTCCACGGTGTTCTGGAGTTCTACGGCCTCCAGCTGCACAATCTCACGCCCGGCTCCGTACTACATATTGCGGGCTTCGTTGCCGTTTGCGAGCTATTTTTAGGCGTCGAGGCTCATTTCGCGCTGTGGAAGAGGTTGTTCTGCTTGGTGCCCCGCTCTCAAGAGGGGTCCATTTATCAAGTGGGCAGAGCCGAAGTATGGCGCATCGCCGGGACCGGATACCTATCCGGAACCCCCAAAAAGGCGTCCGAGGACTGGCCTTCGGAATGGTTTTACATAGATCACGTCCCGCTGCCGGACCCTATCCGGGTCGGTCTCCCCGAGTTCAACAGTGCTCCATTGAAGAAACGCTTGAGCTGGCGTCCGCGGAGCTCTCAGAGAGAAAACGACAGAGACGTCCTTTACCTGATGGGCCGGATAAGACTGTTGGCTCATTCCGGACTAACCATGATTGGAGTCATGGCCACATGCATTATGCGGGGGGTGCAGCCGCTTCAATATAGAGGCCACCCCATGTGGGATTTCAACGGGGAGAATGACGCCACCCGTTACG
The DNA here is from genome assembly GCA_032464435.1 of Aegilops umbellulata. Lineage (NCBI taxonomy): Eukaryota > Viridiplantae > Streptophyta > Magnoliopsida > Poales > Poaceae > Aegilops > Aegilops umbellulata. Next base: position 442,110,329 of record CP136059.1, on the reverse strand, counting down.
GTCGTAAGGGGCCAGCCACAGGTGCCGCTCTAGTAAAGATTTTAACATCTTTGTACAAGGGAGAAAAGGAGGACTTCCTCCGCGTCAACCCGTGGGCCGGATTCACTATGTATGAACCTCCAAGTTGGGTAAGTGAACAATTGCACTTGCCTGTCTGTTTAACGCTCCCATGACTAAGTACGTAGTCTGACGACTTCAATGCAGGAACTGCGACAGGAAGTAAAGGATATCAACAGCGGCCCTCCACAGCCTGAGGACCCAGAACGGTCCCTCGATCCGGACTCCGAAGAGGATCCGGACATATCGGTGGAGCTTATCGACGGGGTGTTCCACCAGTTAAGCAAGGGCGATAACTTGGTGGCCATTACGGCTGATTACCCTGGGTTAATCCCGGCCTCCCAGGTGACAGAAACCGGAGTGTTTATTCCCTCAAGAGAGATTCCATTCTCACATATTCCGGAGTTTCAAACGACAACCATATTTTGCAGGGGAGATTTCTGAGGCGGGAGGCCGAACCTGCAGCGGCTAGCCAACGAGGGGCCGTAGGGCCCCGTGGGGCAAAAAGAAATGTAGTCCGGACTGAGATTCCGACACAAAGGTATAACGCGCCCTCTGTTTCCCTGGTGTTATTCTGTCAAGGCATATTAACATTCGTGTTGTTTCCAGGACAAAGAGGCCTCGCCAGACTCTGTCCGGAGAGCTTGCCAATCGCGCCTCCACTAGCTAGGCTCCAACATCTGGTCCGGAAGCGGGGGCGAGCACCAGGCGTGCACCGGACGCTCCTCCAACAGAGGCCGGGCATGACCCAGTAAAGTGTGTCCGGCCAAATGGGATCAAGCGTGTTGGGCTATGTGGTGCACCCCTGCAGGGAAGTTTATCTATTCGAATAGCCGTGTCCCTCGGTAAAAGGACGACCCGGAGTTGTACCTCGACCTTATGACAACTAGAACCGGATACTTAATAAAACACACCCTTCCAAGTGCCAGATACAACCCGGTGATCGCTCTCTAACAGGGCATCGAGGAGGGGATCGCCGGGTAGGATTATGCTATGCGATGCTACTTGGAGGACTTCAGTCTACTCTCTTCTATATGCTGCAAGACGGGGGCGACCAGAAGCGTAGTCTTCGATAAGACTAGCTATCCCCCTCTTATTCTGGCATACTGCAGTTCAGTCCACTGATATGGCCCTTTACACATATATCCATGCATATGTAGTGTAGCTCCTTGCTTGCGAGTACTTTGGATGAGTACTCACGGTTGCTTTTCTTCCCCTTTTTCCCCCTTCCCCTTCTACCCGGTTGCCGCAACCAGATGCTGGAGCCCAGGATCCAGACACCACCTTCGACGACGACTCCTACTACTCTGGAGGTGCCTACTACTACGTGCAGCCCACTGACGACGACCAGGAGTAGTTTAGGAGGATCCCAGGCAGGAGGCCTGCGCCTCGTTTGATCTGTATCCCAGTTTGTGCTAGCCTTCTTAAGGCAAACTTGTTTAACTTTTGTCTGTACTCAGATATTGTTGCTTCCGCTGACTCGTCTATGATCGAGCACTTGTATTCGAGCCCTCGAGGCCCCTGGCTTGTATTATGATGCTTTGATGACTTATTTTATTTGTAGAGTTGTGTTGTGATATCTTCCCGTGAGTCCTTGATCTTGATCGTACACATTTGCATGCATGATTAGTGTACGATTGAATCGGGGGCGTCACAAGTTGGTATCAGAGCCGACTGCCTGTAGGAATCCCCCTTTCCAACTCCTTGGCCGAAGTCGAGTCTAGGCATTGCAAAACTTTTACTAACTTGGCCGTGTGTCTTACGGGCACACATCGCCATTGGGTGTTAGTAGGATCTTTTACTCCTTGACCTATACTCTGGGACTCTGACATCTCTTCTATTCGGGTTAAATGATTTCGCTAAAAACAAAACTAACTTTACGTTCTCGATAATACTTTCTTCTGGAGAGCCCCTCACTTCAGATGATCGCCTGGTGCACTAGAAGATTCCGAAGTTACTCTACGATGTTCTCTCGAGTATTTGTGACATCGCATTTGCGATTTCCTTCCACCGTCAACCCCTATGAAAATTGCCTACACTTGCCATTCATACAATCATTCCCGTTGATCTTGTTATTACAAGATGTCCCGAAATACTCTATGTTGTTTCGGGAATCCTTTGAACTTACTGCTTTGCTGTACTTTGTCACGTGAATACCCCTTCGGATAATTCTCGCACTTATCGAGTATCCGCTCATCCCCCGTTGATCATGTGTTACACCGAAGACTTCAAAATATCATTCGATCTTCCGAAAATCCCGAGCAGCCTATTGCTCTTGAAATTCTCGCTTGCTTGCATTATGGATAATCCCATAAGTTTCGTAATCTTATTGGCCTCCCTTGCCTTTATCATTTTAAGTCCGTTGATTCAATATGTTGAGGATGCTCGCATTCCTCAGTCGAATCCTAGGATTCATCCTTCCGGCTCAGACGTCATTTGGATATGAGCTGGATCTTGACCAATCAATGCCTTGATCGTTTGTGTTTCCAAGTCTATTGAACTTATTCATTTTCGATCAGCACGATTGCTTCTGGTCCCTTAATTTGGAAATAATAAATTTTCTTAGCATTAAGCTTTGAATTAGTCAGTTGTTTCCATAGTCCGATGCCTTGGCATTCCTTCTTCCTTAGATTGAGTACCGATACTCACATCAGCCCCGTTGTGGACCGCCGTATCCATTGCCGGGTTATTATCCGACATTGTCTTTCAGAACCAAAATTCTTGTGAGTTCTTTACCTGATACATAATACCCTTGGTGAATTGTATCATCCACTTGGCCAACCATGCTCTGTTTTCGAGCTGGTGATATCTACTCTTGAAGCTTGGGGTATATGTTCCTAAGAAGCCCCGATGGGTTGAACCAATGCCTTCCCTAATCTGTGCAAACCCAAAATATTTCACAGGGCATATTTATCTGGTATTGCACCAGGTAAAATATTCAACACTAATGCCGTTTTCAAAACGAGAAGTGAATGTAAGGTTTTGCTTTGGAGAAGTGGGAGGCGACCTTGAACTTTGTGTTCATGCCCATGGACCCGATGTGGAATCTATCATGAAAGCTTCTTGTATTAATAATGGTCCCCTTGTTATAAGTTCATCTTGTAACTATGTTGGTCCTTTGCGACCGTGGTTCCGACGAAGATTGATCATCTTTGATCCTTTTCTCGGACAAGTTGAACCACTTGTCCTCTGCAGATCAATGCACCCGTCCAACCTCTACTTTGATCTGTCGTCGAGTATTACCCCCCTGGTATCTCGAGATTATAATGGAATTGCATAACTTCTTATGAGTTCTTCATCAAGTGCTACATTCTCACTGATTCCAAATTTTTCACGGGCTCCGAGTGGTCAAATACTCGAAGACCCCGATAACTGGACCGAGTCCGCGTTACGGTTCTACAACTCCTGCTGATATTCTTTACTTACGAGTTTGTACCCGATCATGTCGTTCCTATCCTGATCGGCTATATCATTATCGTGCTAAATCTTAACAGTGTCATGTGGCCTTTCTTCCCGGAACACACTTTTGATGCTGAGCTAAGCTTACGTCGATCTTCCTTGTCATATATTATTTTCTTGAACAACAATACTTGATTCCGAGGTTGTGTCGTACCCATGGTTACAATAACATTTTGCCTCATCATTCTTTTGACTTGGTATCATCGTCGGTCGATTACCTCTTCATGAAATCTCTTGACAAATGTGTCATGATCAGCATCAGCACTCTGAGCTCTTCCAGGGTATCTATTGAATTCATGATGGGAAACACCATCCTTGCCCTCGATGATTTGTGTTATCATCGACCACTTTATTGCCTTTCGTTCAACACAAACTTGTTCGTGTTTGATATTATACCTTGAGTTCCTTGCTATCCAGGAATTGTTCTCCCTTACCTTGGAACATTAACATCTCTTATGTCCTCAATGTTGTGGGAATTTCACCACCGCTTAAGAATTCTTGGTATGGTGATACTTCTCACCATCACCATTCCTTCTTGGGTCCTCGTGTTGATTCCAACCGGGGTACCAACAAGTGAGCGGTGCTGTTTGGATTCTGCCCTTCTAGCAATCCTATTGCTTTGAAGTTAATGGTCGGCCGTCATTCTTAGACTATTGATTATTGAATCACCATTCCGACGTTGCTCGTGCAACCCAACCCATATTTCGGGTGCAGCTATCAACCAATGCTTAAGCTAGGTATGTTTTCCTCGAGCATATCCCCTTATATCATTTCATCTGACTAACGATATCTCCTCGTTCACATACTTGTGGAAACCCATCTTTTGGAAGTTTCGATGAATTGTCGCTGAATTCATCAGCTACCTCCTTCTCCCTTCATTGGTTTAATGATGAGCTTTTGTTTCGGAACTCGCCTCCGTAGTTAATTTCCCAAAAATCTTACCATGTCATCTCGACAATTTGTGTTGCACCTTTCTTCTCAGGCGTCCTGAGTCCGAGGTATCCTGACTCCAATCAGATCTGAATCTCGGTCAGATATGATGGTTGGAACATATTTCCAAGAGTTATAACAATGGTCTTTATGTGACCCGTTAAGGTGATGTTGTGCCTAGCACACCTGGCCGGAGGCCCTATTGTCATAGTTCCCTTTTTGCAAGGTTATCCATGCTTCCATGAGGAAATTATAAGACTTATTCTATAAGTTGTTCCTGATGGATCCTTTTGTTTCCAAAGTCTGATCTTCACCTGTTGACCATGTCAAGGCTATCTCGAAGCTTGTTTGTGGTACTCTGATCTTCAATAAGAACATTGGAAGCGCAATGCTAAAAGTTTTCTTGCTCAATTATCCAAACACCGTTGTATGGGTAATATCATGAAATCCCTTCCCCTTACCTTAATGGCTTTCTACTTTCTATCCGGTCATGGATATCATGCTCCGGTTGTCCTTGGGAAAGATATACCCCCAAAATATGTGTGTATACACATTTTCATTTCCATTTGTTCGGGTTAAAACTGGTAATCACATTTTCCTTTCCATTGTCTTGTTTAAGCTTTCTTGTAATCTGACTTAACCGAGCAGTGATAATTCCCTGCTTAGTAAGCACCTCGTTGTACAACTCTGTCAGTAAGACCCTGTTACCATTATTGATAGCATCCCGGTAACCACCGATGGACGAAAGCTTTGCCTATTGGTCCTCCTCGTTCAACGAGCAAGAAAATGGTTATCTTCGTCCCTCGCCCTTGGTACCGACATTGTTGCCGACATAACTGATAGGCTACCCCCTGACATGTCTTGCTATCATGCCCGTGCAAGATGTCAACGCCCTTCCTACTTTTAGCCACATGGTGGGCCCATAACCCATAGTTTCACAGGATCGAAACCTGACTCTCCTATACACCCCCTGTTCTTAAGGTTGTTCCTCGCACTTGGCCTCGTATGTAATTCACGAGCCAGCTTCCGCGAGATCATCAATTCTCGTATCAGACATAATACTTATTTCCGTCGCCTTGAACCCCTTTCGCACTCTGTTTTAGGCAACGAACGATTGTCTATCCGATTGAAACTTCTTATGGTACCTTCTTACTTGGCTCTCAATATGTTTCATTCGTTCAACTCAAGAGATACTCATGTGTTCATTCCTGGGATAACCCCAAACGAATCTCCCCTTATATCATTCTATTGTTGTAGAGCATCCCCTTACCTATTCGTAAGTACGAAGGAATTTTTGAAGTTAGGAGGACGACTTCATCATGATGACCTGGAGAAGAGGAATGAAGGCATCAATTTAATGCATCGACCTCTTCGAGAAGAGTAACCAAGACCGAGAAGATTCGTTAGGATTTCGTAACCAGACGTTTCCCCCTTATTACACCTCTTAAATCTCGGGACGAGATTTCTTGTAGTGGAGGAGAATTGTGACGCCCGGATAATTAAGCTACAGTAACCTCTGCTAATAATGCCACGTCACCTCGATTACGGTTGCTAATCTCGCGTTAGTTCGAAACTGATTCAAATTCAAATTCAAAAGAAAAGCAAACAACAAAAGTTTTCAAAAAAAATTTAAAACTAAAATGTTCACAGTGTGTAGTTAAATGCCATGGTAATTATAATAAGGCAAACACATTTTTATAAAATGCCTAAATGATTTAAAATGAAATAAAACAGAAAAGAAAAGAAAATACAAAAGAGAAAACTAAACTAACAAAAAAACAAACAAAGAGAAAGCCCACCCCCCGCTGGGCCAAGTGGCCCAGCTGGCCTCCGCCTTCCGAATGGGCCGGCCCAACTGGCCCAGCCGGCCACGCCTTATCCTCGCACCCCCGCAAACCCTAATCCCCACGCCCCCCACTCCTCCCACTCTCCCCCGATCTGGATCGGGGGCGCCCCGATCCCGTCGCCCCCCCGAGCCCGACGCCGGCTCCTGTCCCAGACGCCGCCCCACCCTGCCGCGCCGCCCGACCGTCGTCGCCTCGCCCGCCGCCTCCTCGCCTCTCCTTCTCCGACGCGCGTCACCGGCCGGAGGCATCTGCCTCGCCGTCGCCGACCAACGGCGCCGTCACCTCACCGCCATCGCCCCGGAGCTTCCACGTCGTCGCCGGATCTCGTCGCCGCCTCGTCGTCCTCCTCCTCATCACCGTCGCCGACCCGACCCCGACCTCGCCGTCCCTGTCCTCCCCGAGCCCATTGCCATGACCCCGCAACCCCTTGTGAGGACCCCCCCTCCTTCTCCTCTTCCCCGTGCTCCGGCAGCGCACCTGCACGCCCGCGTCGTCCGCGCCGGCGCGTGGCCATGCCTGCTCGTCCCCGTCTCTCCCGCTGAGCCGGCCGCGTTCCCCCGCTCACCGGCAGTCGTGCCCCGACCGCCCCTCTTTGGTCGCTTCGCCCCCCTCGCTCGCCGTGGCCGCCGCCGCCGGCTGCTGCCGCCCCTGCCCACGCTAGCCCGTGGCTCGGCTGCTGCCAGTCGCGCCCTCGACGTGCCGTGCGCCTGACGGCCTCCCTGGTGAGGCCGGCCCGCGCCGGTGTGCACCGGCCACTAACCGGGGTGGTTAGCATTAAGCTAACCCCCACCCCATTGCCACTTACACGTGGGGCCCAGCCCCTAAAAACGAAAATAAAAACGGTTTAAAAAAAGGAATTAAAGAATTTATATATATATATATAATAATTTATTAATTAATTAAGTTAATTAATCATGCTTAATTAAATCTAATTAACTAGTTAGTTTAATTAAACCCTAATTAGACTAAACAGTCAATGACGAACGGGACCCACACGTCAGTTGACCAGTCAACGTCTCTGTTGACTGATGACGTCATGTTGACGTCATGATGACGTCAGCGAGCACTATTCTGGATAATGTTAAATTTAAATAATTAATTAAATCATAAAAATGATTTAAATCTTTTAAAATTAATAGAAAATAAACCGTAGCTCAGATGAAAATATTTTCTACATGAAAGTTGCTCAGAACGACGAGACGAACCCGAATACGCAGCCCGTTCGTTCGCCACGCATCCCTAACATATCCAACTCGCAACTTTCCCCCTCCGGCTCCTCTGCCCGAAAACGCGAAACACCGGGGATACTTTCCCGGATGTTTCCCCCCTTCACCGGTATCACCTCCTACCACGTTAGGTCACCTCTAGCATAACGTATTGCCGCTTCTTGCTTTTTGTTACATTTGATTGCTCTGTTATTTATTGTGTTCCCCCTCCGTTATTTCTTTCCGGTAGACCCTGAGACCGATGCCGGTACCCCCTGTGATCGACTACATCGACGACCCCTCCTTGTCTGAGCAACCAGGCAAGCCCCCCCCTTTGATCACCAGATATCGCCTACTCTTCTCTATACTGCTTGCATTAGAGTAGTGTATCATGTTACTGCTTTCGTTATTCCTATCCTGATGCATAGCCTGTCTTTGATACTGCTGTTGATACCTTTACCTGCAATCCTACTGCTTAGTATAGGATGCTAGTGTTCCATCAGTGGCCCTACATTCTTGTCCGTCTGCCATGCTATACTACTGGGCCGTGATCATTTCGGGAAGTGATCGCGGAAATATACTATATACTTTACACTGTTACATTACCTGTGATACTGTTCGGAGATGGGGGCTGAAGGGGCAGGTGGCTCCATCCCGGTAGAGGTGGGCCTGGGTTCCCGACGGCCCCCGACTGTTACTTTGTGGCGGAGCGACAGGGCAGGTTCAGACCACCTAGGAGAGAGGTCGGCCTGGCCCTAGTCGGCGTTCGCGATACTTAACACGCTTAACGAGATCTGGGTATTTGATCTGAGTCTGGCCATTTGGTCTATACGCACTAACCACCTACGCGGGAGTAGTTATGGGTATCCCGACGTCGTGGTATTAGCCGAAGCACTTCGTGACGTCAGGGACTGAGCGGCACGCGCCGGGTTGGACCGCATAACGTGACTTCCTTTGAAATGGAGGTTGCTAGGTCTGCTCTCCGGCCGCGTACACAACGTGCAGGTGTGCTCAGGGCGATGGGCCCAGACCCCTGCGCGCTTAGGTTTAGACCGGCGTGCTGACCTCTCTGTTGTGCCTAGGTGGGGCTGCGACGTGTTGATCTTCCGAGGCCGGGCATGACCCAGTAAAGTGTGTCCGGCCAAATGGGATCAAGCGTGTTGGGCTATGTGGTGCACCCCTGCAGGGAAGTTTATCTATTTGAATAGCTGTGTCCCTGGGTAAAAGGACGACCCGGTGTTGTACCTCGACCTTATGACAATTAGAACCGGATACTTAATAAAACACACCCTTCCAAGTGCCAGATACAACCTGGTGATCGCTCTCTAACAGGGCATCGAGGAGGGGATCGCTGGGTAGGATTATGCTATGCGATGCTACTTGGAGGACTTCAGTCTACTCTCTTCTATATGCTGCAAGACGGGGGCGACCAGAAGCGTAGCCTTCGATAAGAGTAGCTACCCCCCTCTTATTCTGGCATACTGCAGTTCAGTCCACTGATATGGCCCTTTACACATATATCCATGCATATGTAGTGTAGCTCCTTGCTTGCGAGTACTTTGGATCAGTACTCACGGTTGCTTTTCTTCCCCTTTTTCCCCCTTCCCCTTCTACCCGGTTGCCGCAACCAGATGCTGGAGCCCAGGATCCAGACGCCACCTTCGACGACGACTCCTACTACTCTGGAGGTGCCTACTACTACGTGCAGCCCACTGACGACGACCAGGAGTAGTTTAGGAGGATCCCAGGCAGGAGGCCTGCGCCTCGTTTGATCTGTATCCCAGTTTGTGCTAGCCTTCTTAAGGCAAACTTGTTTAACTTATGTCTGTACTCAGATATTGTTGCTTCCGCTGACTCGTCTATGATCGAGCACTTGTATTCGAGCCCTCGAGGCCCCTGGCTTGTATTATGATGCTTGTATGACTTATTTTATTTGTAGAGTTGTGTTGTGATATCTTCCCGTGAGTTCTTGATCTTGATCGTACACATTTGCGTGCATGATTAGTGTACGATTGAATCGGGGGCGTCACAATCCATACCCTTAGTCATATGGACGAGCCGCCTATTTAACGGGATGGGGATTTAGTTCCAAACCACATCTTCTCCTCTCCGCGAGTTATCATCAAAGCGTCTCCAGCAAAGGTCCATTCCAACATGGCCATCCGTCGCAGCTCCTCCCCTCGCCCCTCCAGTCCTAAACCCGGAGACTGGGAGAGTTGCACCATCCCACACAGCGAGTTAGTGTCGCTGCAGGCCAAGGGATTTCTCCCCCAGGCATACATGGTCCCGGTCCGAGCCGGACTCGCCACCTATAATGGCGGAAAGCAAGCGGAGAGCACCCCCAATCCTTCTAAAGGAGAGCGGGTGTGCCTCGTCCTTTATCTATTAAGGGGACTGGGATTTCCAATTCATCCATTCCTCCACGGTGTTCTGGAGTTCTACGGCCTCCAGCTGCACAATCTCACGCCCGGCTCCGTACTACATATTGCGGGCTTCGTTGCCGTTTGCGAGCTATTTTTAGGCGTCGAGGCTCATTTCGCGCTGTGGAAGAGGTTGTTCTGCTTGGTGCCCCGCTCTCAAGAGGGGTCCATTTATCAAGTGGGCGGAGCCGAAGTATGGCGCATCGCCGGGACCGGATACCTATCCGGAACCCCCAAAAAGGCGTCCGAGGACTGGCCTTCGGAATGGTTTTACATAGATCACGTCCCGCTGCCGGACCCTATCAGGGTCGGTCTCCCCGAGTTCAACAGTGCTCCATTGAAGAAACGCTTGAGCTGGCGTCCGCGGAGCTCTCAGAGAGAAAACGACAGAGACGTCCTTTACCTGATGGGCCGGATAAGACTGTTGGCTCATTCCGGACTAACCATGATTGGAGTCATGGCCACATGCATTATGCGGGGGGTGCAGCCGCTTCAATATAGAGGCCACCCCATGTGGGATTTCAACGGGGAGAATGACGCCACCCGTTACGGCCGTAAGGGGCCAGCCACAGGTGCCGCTCTAGTAAAGATTTTAACATCTTTGTACAAGGGAGAAAAGGAGGACTTCCTCCGCGTCAACCCGCGGGCCGGATTCACCATGTATGAACCTCCAAGTTGGGTAAGTGAACAATTGCACTTGCCTGTCTGTTTAACGCTCCCATGACTAAGTACGTAGTCTGACGACTTCAATGCAGGAATTGCGACAGGAAGTAAAGGATATCAACAGCGGCCCTCCACAGCCTGAGGACCCAGAACGGTCCCTCGATCCGGACTCCGAAGAGGATCCGGACATATCGGTGGAGCTTATCGACGGGGTGTTCCACCAGTTAAGCAAGGACGATACCTTGGTGGCCATTACGGCTGATTACCCCGGGTTAATCCCGGCCTCCCAGGTGACAGAAACCGGAGTGTTTATTCCCTCAAGAGAGATTCCATTCTCACATATTCCGGAGTTTCAAACGACAACCGTATTTTTCAGGGGAGATTTCCGAGGCGGGAGGCCGAACCTGCAGCGGTTAGCCAACGAGGGGCCGTAGGGCCCCGTGGGGTAAAAAGAAATGTAGTCCGGACTGAGATTCCGACACAAAGGTATAACGCGCCCTCTGTTTCCCTGGTGTTATTCTGTCAAGGCATATTAACATTCGTGTTGTTTCCAGGACAAAGAGGCCTCGCCAGACTCTGTCCGGAGAGGTTGCCAATCGCGCCTCCACTAGCCAGGCTCCAACGTCTGGTCCGGAAGCGGGGGCGAGCACCAGGCGTGCACCGGACGCTCCTCCAACAGAGGATGCAGACCGGCTGTCTGCCACAAATTCAGAAGTGGAGAGTGCCATGAACCACAGGCGTCGCCGGACAGTTCTACGCGACGCTTGTTTCTCCCGAGAGGCTTTAGATGCCTTTAATTCGGGAGATGCGTACCTTCGTGCCGCTCAAGATGGTTTAGCCAGAGCCACGGAGCAGTATGTGAAAGACATATGGGTAAGAAAATACGGAGCAGTACGGAGAAGAACACCATGCTATCCGAGGAGCTGGAAAAGTGCAAGGCCCAACTAGAGGCCGCACTAGCCGCAACACGGGAGCCCAAAGGGACCCCCTCAGGTAAGATACACTTCATAAGATTAGTATTGTGCGGCTTGGGTGCAAATCTGACAATTCATGTTGCAGATGGCGCCGGACTCGATCCGGAGAAGCAACAACTCTTACGCCGGTTAAAGGCCGGTGAGAGTATGTTGACAAAGGTGAGGCGAGAGAAGAATGATCTTCAGGATGCCAACACCAAGCTGGATGTTGAACTGAAGGACGTTCGTGGCCAGCTGTCGGACCCCACGAAGGAGAATCAGCGGCTTCGACGCGACATATTTAGTAAGTGCTTGAACGAACTTTGAAAAATGAGTTCGGTGAGGAAGTCGAATAACAGAGTATTGTCTGTAGGTATGCTCACAGGTCATCCTGCAGAGGAGATGCCCGGTTCTACGGGTGACCTACTTCCTGAACTCCTGCAACTGCATGAGAGAATTCGGCAGGCGATGCGAGGCGTTGCCCAAGCCTTATGGCCTGCCCAGCCCACGCCCGAGGGCCTTGGAGAGCTTGCGGAGAAGCCGAAGGGAGCTCGACGGCGCTTCCGGTTGTGGAAGATATCAACCTGCCGACAAGACGCTAGGAAGGCCTGGGCCATGGTGAAGACCCGCTTTACGAAGTCTGACCCCAATCACATGGCCGAGGTGAAGGAAATATGCCCTAGAGGCAATAATAAAGTTATTATTTATTTCCTTATATCATGATAAAGGTTTATTATTCATGCTAGAATTGTATTAACCGGAAACATAATACATGTGTGAATACATAGACAAACAAAGTGTCACTAGTATGCCTCTACTAGACTAGCTCATTAATCAAAGATGGTTATGTTTCCTAACCATGAACAAAGAGTTGTTATTTGATTAACGAGGTCACATCATTAGTTGAATGATCTGATTGACATGACCCATTATATTAGCTTAGCACCCGATCGTTTAGTATGTTGCTATTGCTTTATCCATGACTTATACATGTTCCTATGACTATGAGATTATGCAACTCCCGTTTGCCGGAGGAACACTTTGGGTACTACCAAACGTCACAACGTAACTGGGTGATTATAAAGGAGTACTACAGCTGTCTCCAATGGTAGATGTTGGGTTGGCGTATTTCGAGATTAGGATTTGTCACTCCGATCGTCGGAGAGGTATCTCTGGGCCCTCTCGGTAATGCACATCACTTAAGCCTTGCAAGCATTGCAACTAATGAATTAGTTGCGGGATGATGTATTACGGAACGAGTAAAGAGACTTGCCGGTAACGAGATTGAACTAAGTATTGGATACTGACGATCGAATCTCGGGCAAGTAACATACCGATGACAAAGGGAACAACATATGTTGTTATGCGGTCAGACCGATAAAGATCTTCGTAGAATATGTAGGAGCCAATATGGGCATCCAGGTCCCGCTATTGGTTATTGACCGGAGATGTGTCTCGGTCATGTCTACATTGTTCTCGAACCGTAGGGTCCGCACGCTTAACGTTACGATGACAGTTATTATGAGTTTATGCATTTTGATGTACCGAAGGTTGTTCGGAGTCCCGGATGTGATCACGGACATGACGAGGAGTCTCGAAATGGTCGAGACGTAAAGATTGATATATTGGAAGCCTATGTTTGGACATCAGAAGTGTTCCGGGTGAAATAGGGATTTTACCGGAATACCGGGAGGGTTACCGGAACCCCCCGGGAGCCAAATGGGCCAACATGGGCCTTGGTGGAAAGGTGAAAGGGCTGCCCTCATGGGCTGCGCGCCTCCCCCCCCTTCCCCTAGTCCTATTAGGACTAGGGAAGGTGGCCGGCCAGCCCCTCTCTCTTTCCCCACTTGGGGAGTCCTATTAGGAATAGGATTGGAGGGGAGTCCTACTCCCAGCGGGAGTAGGACTCCTCCTATGGCTGCCGCGCCCCTCCCCCTTTGCCCCTTTATATACGGGGGCAGGGGGCACCTCTAGACACACAATTGATCATTGAGATCTTTCCTTAGCCTTGTGCGGTGCCCCCTGCCACCAAATTCCACCTCGGTCATATTGTCGCAGTGCTTAGGCGAAGCCCTGCGTCAGTAGTACATCAAGATCGTCACCACGCCATCGTGCTGACGGAACTCTTCCTCGACGCTTTGCTGGATCGGAGCCCGAGGATCATCATCGAGCTGAACGTGTGCTAAGAACTCGGAGGTGCCGGAGTAACGGTGCTTGGATCGGTCGGACCGGGAAGAAGACGTACGACTACTTCCTCTACGTTGTGTCAAACGCTTCCGTTGCGATCTACAAGGGTACGTAGATCATACTCTCCTCTCGTTGCTATGCATCACCATGATCTTGCGTGTGCGTAGGAAATTTTTTGAAATTACTACGTTCCCCAACACGAGGTCGGAGCGGTGGGTCCCGACGGGAAGGAGATCCCTGTGAGCTTAGTGTATGGCCAGGTAGAATTGGCCGGAAAGTATTCTCAGCAGGACTGTAAATTAGACAGCCTGTTAGATGGTATAGAGGAGGAATACAATCAGTCAGGATGACTATGTAATTTATAATTGACATGTGAAATGCCTTCTAGCCGGATTGTAGATCGTTTGTCGTTGCCGACCTTTTCGCTTCAACCTCGGGACCTGACGGTCCGGAGTGTGTCCGAATACCATAACGGTTATATAAGAACCGAGGTATGCATGGAGACCAGGCGTAGAGGTCATTAGTGCTTTATCAGACAAGTGCCCAACTAGTTATGTTATATTACATGGTTAGTAAGAAACATCTTCCAGAGAGAATAGTTCCGTTAAGGGTTCCTTTCGCTGGGGTGGCGTGCCCTGAAGTGCACGTCCGGTCTGCAAATGCAGGAAAACATCTGGGGGCATGTATAAGTAAAAAAGGTTCATCTTTAGTTCACCGACCGAATATTCCCTTAAGAACGCTAGCTTTCGGCTTCACCCAGTCTGAGGTACACATCCGGCTTATCCGGCAGTAGCAATTGCAGAGGTGCTCCCTTTACCGCCTAGCCGAACAATCGGGAACGTAGGGGTAAGCACAGGAGCCAGGCAACCCAGCTTGGCCAAAACTTAAGTCATATCAATGCATATAATGGTGAAGAAAAGGTGCATGCGGAAGTCTGACGCATGCGTTGGGTGTGAAACCCATATAAACAAGCTTCTGCTAAAGAAGCCCCCAGGTTTAAGGAGCGCTGGTAGCGCGTCACATGATGAGCCTTTAAGGGCTAGAAAAGGAAAGAGTGGGAGGAGACAAAATAAAAACAGAAAGATATATGTCAAAAAGGACAGAGGAAGGAGACAAACTCAGAGTTCGGCGCTAGGCATAGAATCTTCGGAGACGTGTGGCGTTCCATGGGTTCGGCTCGAGTCGGTTGTCCGACGCATCTCGCAGGCGGTACGCTCCACCAGTGAGGACTTGGTCAATTATGAAGGGACCTTGCCATTTGGGCTTGAGTTTGTCCTTTTTCTTATCCGGCAGGCGTAGAACTAGTTCGCCAACATTGTAATTTTTGGCCCGTACTTCTCTGCTTTGATATCTTCGATCCTGCTGTTGATAAAATGCGGAATGGGCTTTAGCCATGTCGCGCTCCTCCTCTAGGGCGTTCAGGTTGTCCTGCTGATCAAGCTCGGCTTCTCTTTCTTCGTACATGCGCACTCGAGGTGAGTCATGAATTATGTCGCAGGGCAGAACTGCCTCAGCGCCATACACCATAAAGAATGGTGTGAATCCGGTCGTACGATTCGGCGTGGTTCGCAGCCCCCAGAGTACGGAGTCGAGCTCCTCTACCCAGTGCGTATTAGATTCCTTTGAGGGACCGCACTAGTCTGGGTTTGATACCGCTCATGATGAGACCATTTGCATGTTCGACCTGACTGTTAGTTTGTGGGTGATAGACAGAAGCATAATCGAGCTTAATGCCCATGTTTTTGCACCACAGCTTTACTTCGTCAGAGGTGAAGTTTGTGCCGTTATCGGTGATAATGCTTTGGAAGACACCGTAACGGTGTACGACCCCGGATATGAAGTCTATCACAGGTCCGGATTCGGCCGTCTTAACAGGCTTGGCTTCTATCCATTTGGTGAATTTATCCACCATGACCAATAAGTATTTTTTCTTGTGGGTTCCACATTTAAGGGGTCCTACCATGTCCAGCCCCCATACCGCAAAAGTCCAAGTGATGGGGATAGTTCGGAGGGCATTGGGCGGCATATGGCTTTGGTTTGCAAAGAGCTGGCAACCGACGCATCATTTGACTAAGTCATGGGCGTCTGCTCGGGCCGTCGGCCAATAAAAGCATGTACGGTAAGCCTTGCTTACAAGGGATCGAGCTGCAGCGTGGTGGCCACCGAGTCTGGCAGGAATTTCAGCCAACAGACTCCGCCCTTCCTCTTCAGAGATACATCTTTGAAGGATTCCGGTAGTACTTTTCTTATAGAGCTCTCCCTCGTGGACTTTATAGGCTTTAGATCGCCGCACTATGCAGCGTGCCTCGTTTTGGTCCTCTGGGAGTTCCTGCCTAGTAAGGTAGGCGAGGAATGGTTCTGTCCACGGGGCGATGACCGCCATTATTACGTGGGCTGAGGGTGTGATTTCGGTGGCAGGGCCTCCGATTATGTCCGATTGTTCGGCGTCGGGCTGTGCGGTTGTGTTCGGACTGTGGTCCGAGGGTTCCCCCTCCCATGCTACAGATGGCTTGAATATTCTCTCTAAGAAGATGTTGGGGGGACTGCATCTCGTTTTGCTCCGATACGTGCCAGGACGTCCGCTACCTGATTATTTTCTCGGGCTATATGGTGAAACTCCAGTCCTTCGAACCGAACTGACATTTTTAGGACGGCATTGCGATAAGCTGCCATTTTGGGGTCTTTGGCGTCGAAGTCGCCATTTATTTGGGATATCGCGAGGTTGGAGTCCCCGCGTACTTCCAAGCGTTGAATGCCCATGGATACTGCCATCCGGAGACCATGTAGAAGGGCCTCATATTCGGCTGCATTGTTGGAGTCCGCGTACATGATTTGGAGTACATATTGGACTGTGTCTCCTATAGGGGACGTCAAAACGACGCCAGCCCCCAGTCCGGCCAGCATTTTGGATCCGTCGAAATGCATGATCCAGTTGGAATATGTGCCATATTCTTTAGGGAGTTCGGCCTCTGTCCATTCGGCGATGAAGGCGGCTAGGACTTGCGATTTAATTGCTCGCCGTGGTTTCTAGGTTATGTCGAATGGGAGGAGCTCTATGGCCCATTTAGCTATCCGGCCCGTTGCATCGCGGTTGTTGATAATATCACTGAGTGGTACTTCCGAGGCTACTGTTATGGAACACTCTTGAAAGTAGTGTCGTAGCTTCCGGGATGCCATGAACACCGTGTATGCAATCTTTTGGTAATGCGGGTACCGTGATTTGCATGGTGTAAGGATAGTGGACACGTAGTAAACCGGCCTTTGAAGGGGGAGTTTGTGTCCGTCCGTTGCCCGCTCGACGACGAGTACTGCGCTAACAACTTGATGAGTTGTGGCAATGTACAATAGCATGGGTTCAACAGTGTTCGGCGCGTCCAGGACTGGGTTTGTTGCCAAGATGGCCTTTATTTCCTCGAGTCCGGCCGTGGCAGCTTCCGTCCACTCGAAGTGTTCGGTGCGCCTAAGGAGGCGGTAAAAGGGCAGTGCCTTTTCTCCCAAGCGGGAGATAAAGCGGCTTAGAGCCGCCACACATCCGGTGAGTTTCTGTATTTGTTTGAGGTCTTTTGGGACATTCAATTGTGACAAAGCTCGGATTTTAGCTGGATTTGCTTCAATTCCTCTACCGGATACAATGAAGCCCAGTAGCTTTCCGGCTGGAATGCCGAAAACGCATTTTTCCGGATTGAGCTTAATGTCGTATTTTCGGAGGTTGTCGAATGTAAGCCTCAGGTCGTCTACTAGAGATTCGACATGTCTTGATTTAACGACCACATCATCTACATACGCCTCCACTGTTTTGCCGATCTGGTTTTCCAGACATGTTTGAATCATGCGCTGATATGTCGCGCCGGCGTTTTTTAGTCGAAAGGGCATCGTGTTGAAGCAGAATGGGCCGTATGGTGTGATGAATGTTGTTGTGGCTTGGTCTGATTCTGCCATCTTGATTTGATGGTAACCGGAGTATGCGTCGAGGAAGCACAGGGAATCGTGTCCTGTAGTGGTGTCGATGATTTGATCTATTCGAGGGAGGGGAAAACGATCCTTTGGGCAAGCCTTATTAAGGTCTTTGAAATCGACACACAGGCGCCAGGATTTGTCCTTCTTTGGTACCATCACCAGGTTTGCTAGCCAGTCCGGGTGTTTTACATCTCTAATGAATCCGGCCTCCAATAACTTGGCTAGCTCCTCTCCCATAGCCTGTCTCTTTGGTTCAGAGAAACGCCAAAGGGTTTGTTTGACAGGTTTGAATCCTTTCTGGATATTTAAGCTGTGTTTTGCCAGCCTGCGTGGGATTCCTGGCATATCTGAGGGGTGCCAAGCGAAAATGTCCCAGTTCTCTCGTAGGAACTCTCGCAGTGCGTCGTCTACATCAGGGTTCAGTCGTGCCCCGATGGACGCTGTTTTATTGGGGTCCGTTGGATGGACCTGGAATTTGACTATTTCGTCCGCTGGTTTGAAGGATGTGGATTTGGGTCTCTTATCGAGTATCACATCATCCCTGTTAACCGTGGATCGCAGCGCAGTCAGTTCTTCGGCCGCTAAGGTTTCTGATAGTGCCTCGAGGGCCAATGCGGCTGTCTTGTTTTCGGCGCAGAGTGCTATGTCCGGATCACTAGCGAGAGTGATAATTCCGTTTGGCCCAGGCATCTTAAGCTTCATATACCCGTAATGGGGTATAGCTTGGAAAACTGTAAAAGCCTCCCGCCCTAGTATAGCGTGGTATCCGCTTTTGAACGGGGCCACCTGGAACGTGATCTGTTCGGACCTGTAATTATCCGGCGTGCCGAATACCACATCTAGTGTGATCTTTCCGGTGCAGCGCGCTTCCTGACTGGGGATTATTCCTCTAAAAGTTGTGCTGCTTCGCTCAATGCGGTTCCAGTCTATTTCCACCTTTTGGAGGGTTTCCTCGTAGATGAGGTTCAATCTGCTGCCTCCGTCCATGAGTACCTTTGCGAGGCGACAGCCGTCCACTATGGGACTGAGGACCAGTGCGGCTGGTGCTTTGGCTGTTCGAAATTTAGGTTCGTCACTCGCGTTGAAGGTGATAGCAGTATTACTCCATGGATTTATTGTCGCTACTTGATAGACTTCAGTGAGGCTGTGGAGTGTTCTTTTTCGCATGTTATTTGATGCAAAAGTCTCAAAGACTGTGAGAATGGAACTGAAATTCCCTGGCTGGTTTCCTTCGACCTCTGGAATTAGGAGATCCTCGCCAATTTTGGCCACCTGCCGGAGTATCCAACATGCCCTGAGGCTGTGAGTTGGGGTGGCGTCCGCTGCACTATGAATCTTGCAGGGTCCATCTAGCCACTTTTCCAGTACGGTTCCATGCCCCCTAGAGGGTTTTGATTTTTTGGTGTTTAGTCTGGGCGCCTTACTGTGGTGCGCCCTCTTGATTCGGACGGGATTGCTATTCAAGGCCGGATTATCCCAAAATTTAATTTCGGTTTTCCAAGCACTTCCCATCGCACAGTATTTTTGTACTATGGACGCCAAGTCAGCAAAGCGTGTAATATTACGACGACTTACGGCGTTGTGTATTCCCTTGTCCGTGCAGTTACTGCAAAAGATTGAAATTGCGTCTTCCTCTCGGCGGTCCTTTATCCTGTTCATAAGCAGGAGGAATCTGGCCCAGTAATGATGTACTGTTTCTTCGGGCATCTGCCTAATTTGGGAGAGATCGTTTAAGATCGGGTGGACGGGTGTCGTTGAATCTAAGACTTCGCCCGGTTTGCTGTTCAGAAGCTGAAGAACTTCCGGATTCTGAGATCCGGAGTCTTGGATGTTATCCGATTTGCCTGATTTTAAGCTCAGGTCTTGGATTGTACCCTCCCCTCCGCGGATATCCGGCATGGAGGGTTCAGGAATTCGGACGTGGCTAGTCCTTAAGATAGATGAAGGGTCGCTGCATTGTGTCTCCACCACAGCAACGTGGTGGGTGACTTGGGGAGAGTTAATTTCCCTTAGATCGGGTTTGAGCCCAACCTGGTCGTAATTTGTAGCGACCCCCAGGGCGGCGATGCGATCCAAGAGCTCGTTTACGGAAGAGAGCTCCATCGGATCCAGCTGCTCGGCAAGTTCCGAGCTGACGTGGAGGTTGCTTTCGATGACCCGAGAGGTCACCGTCGGCGCAACGGCCGAACAGGCGGTCATGAGAAAACCACCTAGCCGGAGGGTTTGGCCGATAGCCAAGGCTCCCTTAGTAACGGCGCCGTCTTTAAAGACGGGAAAAGGCATCCTTCCTGATCGCAACGGCAGAGAGGAACTCTCAATGAAAGCACCAATGTCGGTGTCAAAACCGGCGGATCTCGGATAGGGGGTCCCGAACTGTGCGTCAAGGTCGGATGGTAACAGGAGACAGGGGACACTTTATTTTACCCAGGTTCGGGCCCTCTCGGTGAAGGTAAAACCCTACTCCTGCTAGATTAATATTGATGATATGGGTAGTACAAGAGTGGATCTACCACGAGATCAAGGAGGCTAGACCCTAGAAGCTAGCCTATGGTATGATTGTGTATGATGATGGTTGTCCTACGGACTACAACCCTCCGGTTTATATAGACACCGGATAGGGTTAGGGTTACACAGAGTCGGTTACAATGGTAGGAGATCTTGAATATCCGCATGCCTAGCTTGCCTTCCACGCCAAGAAAAGATCCTTCCGGACACGGGACGAAGTCTTCAATCTTGTATCTTCATAGTCCTGGAGTCCGGCTGAAGGTATAGTCCGGCTATCCGAACACCCCCTAATCCAGGACTCCCTCACCAGGCATGGACGGCTTCAAGCCTCGAGCTCATCCGCGTCGAGATGGGTCTGCCCGTCATCAGTACTACTCTCACTGTTCAAAACAAAGTCTTATTTTTTTAGCATGCATGAGCTGACAATTGAGTGTCTTTAAGAATGTACTTTTACTCCTGAATTTTGGAGACCCAGCATATATTAATTAATTACTTTTGGTAGAGGATGATATCTTCTGACATTCCGCGAATGTTTTTTTTAGAAAAGGAGGATGACTCCCGGCCTCTGCATCTGGGCGATGCATACGGCCACTTTATTAATTATTCTCACAAGACCTTACAAAGTAATACCACAATAAGACTAAAGCCGCCGTTTAAACAACAAACTGTCGCTACACCTATTCAATTGATGAAGGGGCGCAGATAGCCTGGGCCTAATACCAAACAGATATCGCAGCCAAACCTAACATCTAAGACCTGAGGATCCATCCAGGACGCCTGCCGGGCATGGGTCTCGCCGGTCCGGCGTGCTCTCAGAGGCCGCCGCCGCCAACTGCCACCACTCCATCTTCAGAACTGTACTGATGCATCAACCTTGCTCGGTCTAGCTATCGTCGACACCACCACGGCGCCCAACAACACCTCCTCCCTGCGCGCAAACAACTGTGCACGTCACGGTCGCCACTGATACACCTCAGCACCATGCTGCCAAGTACCACCAGCCGACACAGCTTGAAGTCTATGGAAGATCTGTTGTGCGTAGCACCTGCCGACCAGGTATGACAAAGCGTACCACCTGTCGGTCAGGCATGACTTGACATCTCCACTGAAGCTCCATGAAAGACGAAGCCGCTCCACCGCCTGCTTCTGACTTCCAACGATGCTCCCAAGAGAGAAACGACACCGCAGTGCCGCCATCGTCCGATCTGGAACACCAGATCCTAGGGTTTCCCCAGAGCAGCACAAGTGGGTCGACAGTAGTTACACGACAATGCCTCCATCAAGGTAACGGTGTAGAACGCCGCCATCGCCTGCCAACGGCTCGGTTTTCACCGGCAACCATGTCTCCCCAACTCGCAACCGTGACTAGATGATGGATCTCGTGATCCGATCACCAAGCCTCTGGCCGGCCATCTCTGACAAAGAAGATGACCACCACCATTGGCCAGCGAGACGACGCGAGATGAAGTAGGGCGCTACCAGCGTGCGTCCTGGCCAGCACCACCGGCGCTCGGCCCGTCCCGGGCCACGCCTCATGGCCGAGGGCAACGGCAAGCGCTGCCACGACGAGGACGCAGACCGGAAACCCAGATCCGGCCCACCGGCGCGCCGCCACGTGGCCACCACCAAGCGCCGTTCAGGGGCAGCCCCGCCGCCGTGAGGGACACCGCCTCACGGGCAGCATGCGCCAGCCACTGGCGGAACACCGGCCGCCGCTAGATCACCACCGGGCGCCGCGAGATCTGCACGAGAACGACGAGGACGCCCCGCCGCCACCTTCCCCGGGACCACGCGGGCTTCGCCGGTGTCCCCTCCGGCGGCGGCGAAGCGGGGGAGGAACGGGGAGGGGCGGCTGGCGGCGCGGTTAGGGTTTCCCCTGTGCACCAGAGGCGACGCGCGGGGGACGCGCGGGGGAGTGCACGCGTGGACATTCCGCGAAGGTACACGTTATTTTTGGTTGCACTCAGATTGTGCATCATAAAAATTTGGAATTCTCACGTGTATTATTATGAGATACTATAGTCGTTTTAATTCACCAGAATATTCTGTTACAGACTTCGCCCCCTTGATTTAGGTGAGTTAACTCCTCCATAATGTGGGTTGCCTGCATTTTGTTTGATTTCCCGAATTGCTCCTCCAAGTCGGTCCACACTTAGACGCAGTTGACATAATTTCGACCTATTGTCTCACTACTGTCTCCATGCTTCCCAATAGCCATGTATAGTAATACTCTATTATTGATCTGTCTTGTGTGAGTATCACCACTTTTTTGCTTTTCTTCATTATTAGCAAGCAGGTTCTCATAGCCATGAGAACTCAGTATCAGTTGAGCATGGCATGCCCAACTGACATAGTTGCCAGGATGTAATAACCTCACTGGATTCGGTTCCAGGGCATACTTAGTTGTCTCCATATAAGTTGTTGTTGCTCAAGCAATATACTGAAAATTTCGTACATTTTTCCTATACTAGAATCCCGTGACTTTTCCTTAGATTGTTTTGTCATTTCCAATGCAAAAGCACACCCCAAGCACACTCAACAATTGTCTTAAGGTTCACCATAGCAGGTGCTAGCTTGTTTGTAGCACACTAATTTGATTTAACTTGGCCTCTCCTCTGTTTGTGATGGAGACGTCACGCGGGAGAATAACAGCCAAATGAAAACTTGGAGATGAACTAGCTGTTGCCGTGATAGGTACCAGGAAGAAGGACGACGCTTTGGGGATGAAGTTGACCTCGTCACAAACCGGTTGAGCTTGACACCAAACCGGGGCAGCGTTGCATACCTATATCCGGGTCCAACGGCGGCGGTACAACACCTCACTCCGGCGGACTGTGGCGGGGATGAAGACAGGGACTCAGAGATGCCACACCACCACACACGGTATGAATGACCGCACGCTTCGGACTGCGGCGACACAACGCCTCGTTGGCGGCTAATCTTTTCTCAAAATTGCGGGGATAACACGCAGGAACGATCCTGCTCTGATGCCATATTGATTCTCATATGAAAATCATGAGGATTTGAGTGAGCTGAGTGGAAGAACAAAGAGGAAGGCATGCATGTGGAAGTGCGAGGTAATGATGAGGCCAATCCATCAGAGTTGGCGGGATGCGAGATTGCCTCAAGTGCCAGGAGGAGTAGCAGTGCCGCCATGGTCGACTTCCAGCGCTTTCGGCCCCGGCCGGCTCGCCTCCTTGCTCGCAACGCGCACCAGCAGGAGCAGTTTCTGCAACGTCGTGAGAGTACTTCCCGTGCTAGGTGGAACAGCACGGCCGACGGCTTCTCTCTCGCATGCGCGATGCAGGCCAATGCGCCGCCTGCCTTCCTGCTGGCTATCCTCACAACGACCCTGGTTTATGTCTTGCCTCTCTTTGAATTAGGGCACGAAATCATGAACGAAAAGGTGTGGTAGCACCTGGGAGTCCCGACCCTCGGTTATCCTGTGCGTCGAGCATCGTCAAGATTTGTGCTCTGTTCTGACAAACCACAGAGCATTTGCAGTGGAAGCATGCGTGTCCAGGCCATTTCATGATTTTAATAGAGGTACTCAGCTCCGACAGCGGTGCAGGCTGGTGTCTGTTGACAAGACATGTCACATCTCTTTTCATCTCTCTCCCCCATGCCATGTCTCGCATGCAGATTCTGCGCATGCACCAGCGAAACTCTCTCACAGTGTAACAAAGTATCTCTCACTTGCAGACAAAAGTATATTTTACCAAGAAATAACCTCTCCCTCTCACACAGGTTCTCTTTCCCACTTGAGTAAAAACATTCTTTCTCTCACTTCTCTCAAAAAGATGAGTTCTCTCTCACAGTCACATCCTATCTCTCTTTTTAGATTTTCAAAGAAACATTTTTCTTTCTCTAAATATCACATGCAACTTCTCTCTTGGATTTCGATCTTTGTCTTTCTCTCGTGTCAGCAGCTGCAGTGGCCGGGCAAGGCTCATTGTACGAGAAATTTCTGCTTGCAAAATTACTGCTCACACAGGCCTGCTAATGCAACTGGCGGCCAAGACATGGCACAAATCTCAAATTTTAGTTTCTTGGTGGACGCTCAGATAAGCGGGAGTCTAGGCCCCCGGGTCCTGAAAATTCATTCTCAATCATGAATTTTATTTAAGAACTCACGAGTAGGTGGCAAAGTTTAGAAATCAGCGTGTGCAGGAGTTCGCCCTGAAAGATTGAAGAGCAGCCTCAACTAGGCATGCTTGACTGGAGTGAGCAAAGTTCTACTCCCTCCGTCCCATAATCTAAAACGTTTTTATAAGCTAGCATAATTTGTACAAGACAAATTACAGATACATAGACTTATCGACTTGATAGACAACTCTAATCGCTCACAGTAATTGATAGACTTATGGACCACAGTAATTGGATCCCGAGGAGTGTGGGTGTCCTCGGCCACTGGGCCAGGTATTCATCCCGGGCATCTCCAAAGTTGCTGATCTGCTGACCCCGGATGGCGTGAGCTGGGATGTGTCAAAGGTCGATGCCATGTTCTCTGTTGACGACGCTAAGGACATCAAGCAGGTCGCTATTGGCGGGCCCGGACGGTGTAGATGACTTCTTAGCCTTGAACCACACGAAGAATGGCGATTTTACTGTCCGATCTGCTTACCATCTGAAGATGGACATGAAGAAAGCGCGAGGGGGTCGTCCTGAGGGATCAAGCTCACTCCATAAGCATCGAGGTTTTAAGGCTCTCTGGGATACAGATGCCCCAAACAAGACGAAGATCCACCTTTGGCGTCTCATCCACATTGGCCTGGCCGTTGGAGCGGAGCTTCATCGTCGTCGCATCAAGCCTGGCATCTTCTGCCCTGTGTGTGGACGGGAGGAGACTACCCTGCACCGGTTTTGGCGCTGCCAACATTCAGTTCAGGTCTGGCGTGAGCTGCAGGCGCAAGTTCAAACGGATGCGCCAGCGGGCGAACGCTCGATCATGGCCCAGGCCACTTATGGGCTCTGGCTTGCTAGGAATGAGGCGAGGGATGGTGTCCGGATTGCATCGCCCCAGGATGTCGCTGCCAGGGTGCTCTCCTGCACGCAAGACTGGACGACGGCTCATGCGACGGTGGCGGATCGTGCCCCTGCTCCTAGGGCTACAGCTCGTTGGTCACCTCCGGGGGAAGGCTGGACGAAGGCGAACTCTGATGGGGCAATGGCTCGGAAGCGGTCCAATGGCGGCGGTGGAGTTGTCCTGCGTGATCATAATGGCGGTTTCATAGCTGGTGCCTCCGTGCCTGTCACTTCTTCCCAGGAGTGTCCGACCCGGAGTCTACGGAAGTCCTAGCTTGTGCCAAAATGCTGGAGGTTGCCAAGGCATGCAATGTTCAAAGAATCCATGTCGAGCTAGATTGCAAGGGGGTGGTTCACATGCTTCAGAATCAGGCGAAGAACCTCTCCCCCGTCGGGCCCTGGAGGCGATCAAGGACAACCTGCGTGGCTTTGTAGACTTTAGAGTGTCTTGGGTTAATCGTTCTGCTAATACCGCTGCTCATAAGCTGGCAAAAGTTGCAGTGGGTGAGGAACGGTGCCATGTGTGGCGTAGCTCTCCCCCTGATTGTATCCTGGATGTTATTTCGGATGACATTCCGAGCTTTGGTTAATTAAATGCAAGTACTTTCCCTCAAAAAAAAAGAACTCTAATCGCTAAAACTGCACCATGGAATTGAGGTCC
The DNA here is from genome assembly GCA_032464435.1 of Aegilops umbellulata. Taxonomy (NCBI): domain Eukaryota; kingdom Viridiplantae; phylum Streptophyta; class Magnoliopsida; order Poales; family Poaceae; genus Aegilops; species Aegilops umbellulata. Next base: position 442,084,460 of record CP136059.1, on the reverse strand, counting down.
ATTTTAACTCCAAGTGGATTGTTGATGATTGGATATGTTGTCTGCACAGGGAATGCTAGAAGCCGTGCTGGTTTATAGTTGATATTTCTTAATAAGCTCCAACCGGCCATATACTAGGTACATTAAATCATTGGCAGTAATAGAATCCCTTAGAAGAATTTTCATTCTAAGTATTCTGAAAGCATGTTTCTAATTTCTGAAAAACAGTTTTTTCATTAGCAAAAACATTGCACTTTCTTAGTGTGTCTTATTTGTAAAAAATAATGTTGTACTAGAGGAGAACTGTCTTCCCGTGGAAAATGTTGTTCCTGCGTGGTTGTGTAATGATCAACGACAAGGAGTTTACCGAACATGGTAACCAGAAAAAGTAAAATAATGCTCCTAAAAAAAGGAGAAGTAAAATAAAATTGACAGGAAATAAACCCCAAAGTTTAGCTGAAAGTCGATGCCATGATCCCACATGGCAGACAAATACGCCAAAGTTATTCAGGTTCGTTGATCGTGCCCTAATACTAATCTCGACATGAGAGGGATGTGTCCTCTCATGCAAAGGCGGTGGAAAAAATGCGTCCGGTGTCTACACCTTCGTGGCCAGGTTGCAGCGGCACGGGATCAATCTTCAGCTGTGGTTTAGAGTTGGTGTTGGATATGTAAGTGTATCATAAACTAAATTAAGTGGTGTTGAGAAAACTAAATTAAGTTGTACAACATCAATGTTAACGTTTATGGACGTACTGCAAGCATCTGAATTGTTTTTCATTTGAATATAGGGTTGTACGTGTCATGGACTACATGTAACATCAAGGGGAGACCTCTTATACAACGCGTTTTGCCCCACGGATCGCTTCCGGCGCTCGGAGGAATCTAGCTGTACCGCAGCCCATTAGCCCATACGCTCGTTGGCTGGATCGCTTGCACACATGTAATTCTCAAAAAACAAACATGATTCTCCAGAAGAAGAAAAAAAAGGCCACTTGCACGCTCGCTATATTCGCTCAGTCGCTCGATCTGCGCTGCGCTAGTCGTTGTTTGACCTGTGACCATGAACAATGACTGTTGACCAAGAAGTTGATGTTGACTTAAAAAATAGTGTATTTCAAAAATATCATAAATTTGGAAAGGTCATGGATTTGAAAATATTCATGATTTTGAAAAAAGAGTTCATGAAAGTGAAAAAATTAACGTTTTTTAGAAGAAAAAAAGTGCAGTAGGTTAACATTTTCTTGCAAAAAAAACGAATTCGGAAAAGTTCATGAATTTTAAAAATAATAGAGTTTCAAAAAAATTAATGAATTAAAATAAGTTCACGAATTTGGGAAAAATGAATTTTAAATATTTCACAATTTTTTAAAAGGTTCAAGAATTTGAGAAAACCAGAAAAATATAAAAAGAAAAGAACAGAAGAAAAAAGACCAAAAGCCGGTCTAAAACAGAAAAAAAAAAGGCGAGAAGAGCAAGACAACCGCCACTGTGCTAAATTGGCCAGCCCGTTTCAATCAGGTGAGTGCGCTGCATACAGATTAGAGCGCCAAGTAGGATTCGGGGCCGAGGGGACCGGAGAAGTTTTTTTGTAGTGGGCCGGCAAAAGGTTAAATGGTATGGGTCTCGGACAAATGTCTAGACTAGCGGCATTTTGTATTCCACGCCTCAGGCGCCCGTTACAGTATAAGCTGCCAACGGGCGCACACCCCAGCATTGCTAGCTGATTTTTTTTAAATAATACATTTTTTTAGTAATTTACAGAAATATTACGCCAAAAAAATATTTTCAAAAATATTATCCAACCGGCCAGCTGCTGGCCGACTGAGCCCAGTCAGCCCGCAGCTGGCCGACTGGTGGCCCATCAGCTCGCTGCTGGTCGATTGGGCTGTCGGCCGCCAGTGTGAAGCCCAGTCGGCCTGCAGTGGGCCGATCGGCCCGCAGCTGGCCGATAGGCCTGCAGTCGGCCGACTGGGCTCAGTTGGCCTGCTGTGGGCCGACTGGTGCATGCCTATTTTTAATAATACATGATGATATTTTTTAAAAGTATATATTTTAACACGTTATGAATACATGGTAACATTTTTCAAATACATTTTTAATGGAAATAACATTTTTTAAAACCACACAACATTTTTTAAAATTGTATAGCTTTTCTGAAATTTTCACTAACTTTTTTAGAAACACGCGAATATTTTCTTAAAATGGCATGATCTATGTAAACATTTTCAAAAAAAGTGCATGCCTTTTTTGAAAGGCGGGAACCTTTTTCCATTGTGATGAACATTTGTTTAGAAAGTTATCAACATTTCCAAACTGCGCTTTTCCCGCCACCCATTTCCCAGCCAACACTTTCCCGCCACCCAGTTCCGATAACAGAGTACTAAAATAGAGTAGGCATATGTCTCGTACATAAGTACATAGTCATTTGTCTCATACATATAATAGACATAAGTCTCATACAGAAATAGATGGTAATGTCTCAACTGATACTGATAGATAGGAGCGTCAATGACGACGTCTGGCCTGCCGGGGAGGCGGATCTCGAAGGACAAATTCATCACATATAACTCGGTTTCCTGTAGCAATGCAACTCAACAACCCTTTTCCATTGCCATTCGCTCAGCATTTCTTGAATCTTGCCATCATCAGTTATGTCAATCAATTTTCTTTCCCCAGGGCCATCTGACTGCTTCCTGCTGACGTAGTACACAAAATCGTCTTCCTTCAACCCTTGCTTCAACATGAATTTAGTCTTCAACCAATCAAAAGTGAGGTCCACTTCACTAACTTGCACAACAGTTGGAGAAAAGCCTTTGACATGAACAATAGGGCTAAGCAACCACGGAGTACCCTCAGCCATCTGCAACACACAAATCGCATTGAGTACCTAACCTACCCCTTAATATCGCACTAATTAGTTGACATCTAAATATATGAACAAATACTACCGGAGCACCTACGAAAAATAAAAAGTGGGATGAAATATACCCTTGAAGCGTGCCACCAAACTGCCGGTGCTCCGGCTCCAACGAATAACGACGAACAACAGCTTCACCTCCACCACAGTGCCCCAACTTGCCCAGCAGCACACTGCAATGCTTATCCAGGTGCGTCTGAAGGGGGTTTTATAGGTAGAGAGAAGAGAATGGCGGGAAAGAACGACTGCGGTATGGCCGAACGACGGCCTGAAATCACCAGACCCGGAGCCGGAAACTCCACCGAACAACCGGAGCTTCAACTCCACCACACTGCCCCAGCTTCTCCACCACCACCTCCACCTCAACCGCCGCGGCAAACTCCACCAATGAGCTGAAAAAATGCTCCAACAAAATCCTCACCACGACCACCACAAGCTACCCCATCAGTAGATCGAGGTCTCTTTTGGCTCCCCTAACTATATAGAACCCATTCACGGTGCCAAATCCGCGAAAATACGGGTCATTTTGGTGTATTAATTGGAGCTAGTTCGTGTAAGAGAGAGGAGGAAGGAAGAACAGAGAGAAAGAGAGAAAGAGAAAGGAGAAAGAGAAGAGAAGAGAGGAGAAAGAGGCGTGGGCGCTGCGGGGCTGGCTCCCTGTCGGCCCGCAGCTGGCCGATCGGTCGGCAGCTGGCCGACTGCCCCGGCGCGCGCCGACAGCCAGCGCCCGACGTGGCCTGGCCAATGGGAGGCCTCCGCGTGGCTGAGAAGCCAGCTGTCGGCCCGCTGTTGGCCGATAAGGCCCAGTCGGCCTGCTGCGGGCTGACTGGGCTCAGTCGGCCAGCAGCTGGCCGGTTGGGTAATATTTTTGAAAATATTTTTTTTGGCGTAATATTTCTGTAAATTACTAAAAAAAATGTATTATTTAAAAAAAATTAGCGCATTGCTATGGGCTGGCCTATTTTTCTTTTTTTTTTCATTTAAACATCCAAGAAAGGTGCTGGCTGGCGGCGGGATCAAATTGACGACATCATTGTTTGAACGGAAGGGCAGGAACCATCAGGCCACTCGCCCGCTTGCACATACATACTTCGTTTTCCACTTTTATTTCGTTCCTCGGTTCTGTTTCTTCATTTTCCACATGCGCTGTATTTTTAAATCTGTGAATGTTTTTTTTTTCAAAATCGATGAATTTTTTATATATTAGATGAACTTGTTTCAAAATAAATTTTTTTTAATTTAATGAACTTGTTTTCAAATTTGATGAACTCATCGATTTTTCATGAATTTTTTTCAAAATTCAATGAAAATTCTAAATTTGGTACAAAAATTCAAGTTTGATGAACTCTTTGTTGATTTTTCATGACTTTTTTTTCAAAGTTCAATGAAAATTTTAAATTTGGTAAGAAATTTCAAATTTGATGAACCTTTTCTAAATTCAATAAATTTAATGAGTTTTTTTTTTCAAATTTATGAACTTTTTTCAACACCCATGAACATTTTTTGAATTCACAATTTTTTTTATTTTACTAATTTTTTTATTTTTAAGTTTTAATTTTTTGCAACTGCGATCGAGCGCTCGCATTCACATGGGCCCGCTGACCAGCATTGCTCCGTGGGCGCCAGGGAGCTTCCCTGGTGCATGAAACGCCGAATAGGAGCACCCGCTTGCTATTGGTAAGTTGCTTGAAAATGGGAAACACGATCAGCCAACTTTACTTGGTGAGAGTGAGGCAACATGGAGTTTCGAGGTCGAGCCAGTAATGAGGAAAGACGGGAGCGCCAACATCGGTACCACGGAATGGGCCAAAGACCTAACGTTTCAGGGGAGGGTGCCAGCGCAGAAGAAGAATGGTGGGCGGTGCACTTAGCCGGGAGGCCAGGGTGACGGCGGAGGCGGCGGCGGACAGCGGGCCCGCGTGAAGGACTGAAGGAGTATGATCCACAGCCGTTGTCCTAAATAAATTTGTTCGATGAATTGGCAAAAATGATGGACCGTCGGATTTTTGCTTCGATTTTTACTAGCCATTGATTTTAATTGAAGCGCAAATTTTCACCGAACTCGGGCCTCGGCACCCTTCACGATCTCATCCGCAGCCGCCTCCTCTCTCGCACCGCTTCTCTCCTCCGTCTGCTCGCGTCCACCTCCCTGTGCCGTGCCTCTTTCACCCCATTGGCCATTGCTCTCCACCCGTAATAATGCCAAACCAAGAGCAATCAACGGTGAGGAGGATCGGACCGACCTGTAGCCGTCGACGCTAGCTCCGGTGAACGACGACGGGATCAAGCTCCAGTGCCCTGCTCTTCTGCCCGGCCACAGCATGGTATGCACCCTCTGCCTTTCTTATCCCAAAGTCGATCCTCCCCCCTCGTCAGAATCCTACTTTTTTCTTTCAGTTGGGCAATGCACTCTAGGTGTTCGATGAATTGCTGGCTTGCCGATGCTTCAAGGTAAATTGAATCTTTTTCTCAGGAATAGTTAACAACTATTGTTGACACTATATATTAATTGGCGACTGAATTCACTCCACATCCGTAGGTCCTGGGTCAGCACTCAGCAGCCAGTCCAGTTTCCCCCTCTGTTTTTACTGCAGTAGAACATACCGCTGATGGCTTCCAACAATGATAGGCATATAAGATGTAATGCTGGGTATATTTACATATGTAGAGCTAGCATCCAATGGATCATCACCAATTTAGCATTTCCCCCTCTCGGAACTTTCAGTGTCAAATTGTCAATGCAGATGAAATCATGGTCCTGTATCAACAGGAGCAGTCCTCATTTAGTATTTGTAAGTTGGGGTGTATTCCTCATGATCATCCCACATACGTGCACTTTTGAATAGAGTTAACCCATCCCGCGCTTTCCATCTGAGTGGCAACTCTAGTGCAATCATAACCATGGTAATCTTGCTAACATTCTGATACTCCGGGTAAGGACGGTGCATGTGAGTGCTTGATGGACTAATACTCTGCTCGACCTGACGCCTGTGTCCGACAGTAAACTGAAGCAAACTGAAATGCAGTTGAGCTAGTGCTGTTCTTCCGGCAGTGCATGGGATAACAATGATTAAATCAACGAACGGAGCATGCAGTAAACCTGAGTACACCTAGGAGCAAAATGCTCCCCTTCTTCTAACTACAAGTACAAGACGTGAAGAGATCAATTTTATATTTAACACAAGGAGAAATAAGCATTAAACAAATCTAAACATCCTTTGAAAGGAAGGAAAACTGAAGGTAATTAATTTAGACATCTTTCTACTGGTGTAGTCCAACGAAATCGTTTGTGCTGGCACACCGTAACAGGCTTGTTGCCAGCATCAAATTGACGACAGTCCACAACTCAGTTTTAATAAAGACCATCAGAAAATCCAGCTGCCCGTAAAGAGTGCACATAGGTAGTAAATTTTTACAAAAATACATGTTTATTGCTAATAAGCACACAAGCAATGTGGAAAACAAGTACACAAAGAAATGATGGTTTGCGAAGGCTGGATATCCAGCTAATTAGTTATAGCTGAAAAAAAAGGGAACTCTTCATGTTGATGCCGGTAGTTTCTCCAGCTTCACGGCAGGCTTATTTGGGTGAGTGGCAAGATATCTCTCAAGCTCTGCCCTGAATTGCTCATCATTGGTGCCCTTGAGCAAGACTTCCTTGAGTTCAGACAGATTATTCAGGCCGGCAAGCTGATATGATCCACTTGAGTAGTCAATCTCGAGCAGCTCTAGATTTTTCATCGACTTTGACCCAAAATTTACTTGTAAATTGCTGGAGCCGCAACCAATCTCAAGGATCTTCACCTTTTCGAATGTGGTCAACTCACATCCGGATAACTCATGAAAAAAGTGGAGCTTGCCACCCTGAAGCTGCTTGACACGAAGGCGTAAGATACACAGGTTTGGTAGCTTGGCAAGGAACTCAATGTCAGTCTTCTCTAAAGAGTCCATCTCCACATCCAACTTCTTGAGCTTGCTAAGTTGGCCCTCAAGTAGAGGTAACTTGTCTTGAAGCCCATGCAGTTTAAGACTCTGTAGGTTCTCCCAAGGCAGGGAGATGCCATCCAAGGAACGTTGATTTCCCTCTGCAAGCTGCACTAACAAGGATTCCAAATGCACGTGACCTGAGATTGCAGAGAAGAAGTCCTCGCTGTTATGCCTATTGATGCCAGACACACCAAGCTTGCGCAATTGGGTGAGTTTCTTGAGCTCTTTCACAAATGCTTTTCCCCCAGAAGCAATGACATTGACAACACCAAGTGTATGCAGGGCTGTCAGTTTTCCAATCCCTCTAGGAACCTCAACACCAAGTAGGGCACGACGTCTGCGCAACTCTAGCAAGCTGCGGGATGGGGCAGGTGATGTCAATGCTGAGATGGTAGTGCCAGCTCGGATATACTGCAGCTTCTGTAACTTCCCGATGTTCTTTGGCAGTCTGGCTATGGAGGTGTGTCTCACATCCAGAGTCTGGAGCTGCCTAAGCTCACCCAGTGAACTAGGAAGATGGGAGATCTCACTACATCCTCTTAAGGAGAAAAACTTGAGGCGGCGCAGCCGCTTCACCATCTCAATAAGATCTTCATCCTTTAAACCTGATGCATCCTCCAGATCAAGAACCCGAAGCAACCTCATACTTTTGGAGATGAAGAATGATTCCCACTTTCCAAACACTGTGAGCGATCGTAACCGTGAGAAGTCAATGCTCTCAAATACAATTATGTCTCTGACCCAATTCTTCAGTATGATAAGGTGACGCCCTTTGCGTTCGGTGGTCAGGACACAATTGGGCCCAAGTTCAAAGACAAGGTTCTCTTCCATTCTTCGCGAGACGATGTACTCGCGGATGAAGCCATTGACCTGGCACATGACTATCCTTGTGTCACTGAATGCAGTGGTGACTAACTGTGGCATCTGCTGGATTATGCTTAGATCAAGGAGCTTGGAGAAGAAGTTCTCCCCTTTGTCCACCGCAGATTCTTCATCACTATCTCTAGAGTAACCTTCTGCAATCCACCTCCTTACTAGTCGCCTTCGCCGAATGCCATGGCCTCGAGGAAAAATTGATAGATAGAAGATACATGGCTTAATTGAATCCGGGCAAGTACGGAAGTAAGAATACATCCAATCAAATAGGCCCCGCAGACTATCATACTCTTGATTGGTCTCTAGAGTGTGCATAAATTTGCCATTCAACGAACGCACAGTATCCATGGTTGTTACCGTCTGTGTGGCCAATAAGGCAGCTATGGAAACTATCACCTTGGGAAGACCTCCACACTTCATAATAAGTTCTTGTAGCTCGTCATTTTGATGGCCAATCAAAGCGGACGATGGATTGTTCCTCTGCACCTGTTGTTCAAAAGATTTAGCATTAATTAACTTCTGATTTTTGAGTTGCAGAATATAGACCAAGTAATCTTCCTGTGTACATATATGCATCTATATATGCAATATTGTTTTTGCAAAATGAAACGGAATAATTCATCCGAGCATTTCGTGTTATCCCATAAGACGCCGGTTGTGGCTGATCCAAATACTTTAACCGCTCAACCATCCGCGTCTAATGGTCCAGATTCTATGTTTAGTGCAACAAAAGACACCCAATACCCCTAGATTTGCTAGAAATTACCCACAACTGCCACTAGTTACAAGGCTGCGTTGCCTCCTTCTGAATGGCATGTTGATGCACTCGTTCCCAAACGTGTATTGCACATGTTCAGTTACTAGACGTGAAAAAGAAATTCTCTTTATGTTTATGTATGGTGACAAGTATCCATAATTAAATAAATGTATGTCGTTCAGATAACACGCACAAAAATATTCATGTAACTTTGCTAACCAATAAAGACAAACTATTTAGAATTGTTAGGTCAAAATGATATCATCAAATCTGACAATAGTGATTTCATATTTATTTTATTCACATGAATATACAATATTAAATTCTAAGATGCATGTTAAATACTATGTTTACATCTACTGATATTATGGTTGCTTGTTACTTACTTTCCTATTCATAATATTTGCACCTTCGAAAGCTAATTCAATGTTCTGTATATTTTGAAAATATATATTAAATATCATAAATATACCACTGTAGTAAAATACGTGTACGTGAAAGTAATATGGCTATTTGAAAAAAGACACAAGATCGTAAATAGAATAATTAGAGCTGATATTTAATAGTTCGCAAATAGTCATACGTCTTTTTGCAAGTGGACTCTAGAGATTCCGGTCAAAGTTGAACACCCACATTTGTTTCGAATACTTTTCATACATATATTTGAAATGCTTAGAGTTTAAAGGCTGCATTTTTGGATAATATAAATTACAGACGCACGAGTAATAATGTACCATGCATCAAGTGTTAAATTTGTGAGAACATTTGTTTTCCAAAAGGAGGTATAACCCGCTAACTCTGCATCAATTGATGCACACAACCATTTTATTATTGCAAGTTAGATCATCCAAGATGTCATAAAAGGATCTTAACCAGTTGAATCATTAATTGTGTGAGAATATGCAGCAAACTACCGAAGTACCATAGTTCCCTCAAAGGATATTTTTTATAGATAATATGATTTATAAGAAAACACACCTCTTTCCCGAAGAGATCCATGGCGGCACCAGCTTCTAGACCTTTCACATTAAAGACTTGATCTTCATTATTTGTGCAATGTGTGGCCACACTAGCTTCTGTTGTAATGACAATGATAACACTTGCAGAAGATCTAGTCACCAAGGTAGCCTGTATCAAGTCCCAGTCTTCTTTGGACCGGAGATTATTAATAACAATGAGATACTTATGTTTGCTCAGAAGCTGACGGCACTCTTTAATTGGGTCTTTTTCTGAATGATGATCCAAAAGTAAGCTTCGGGAGAAATCCCTTAGATTGAATGGATATGATATATCTACCCAACAGTATTTTTCAAACTGGCCACGGAGCATTCTTTCATAATACAAGTTTTCAACAAGAGCTGATTTTCCAACACCAGCTATTCCCCAAACAGATATAACTGGGGAACTTTTGAAACGTGCCCCAGCTGTATAACTGCGGAGTTCATTCATTTCCGACTCGCGTCCAACAAGAGGGTTATTTTCCATCCAGTCATTGACAACTCTCTTACTGGCGGACGTAAGTTTCTCTAAAGGTGAACTTTGGCTCACTTTAGACAACATTAGCTTCTCTTCTTCATCTCCATAATAGCGAGAACCCTACAGGTGGTGAGTGTTAACAACTTGACATGCAAAGACAGCAAGGTCCATATATGAAATTCATTGAAGTACTAATTTCCTAGACTAGCTATCCAATCCTTGCGGAAAACAAACTATTTGCGGTAAATGTCACAAGAAAAGGAGTATTGCTGGAATTAAATGGTTTTCTAACTCGGTTAAAAATGTTAACTAGCTTGTGTTAAATTGTGCATTTCAACATGATTGTTTATAAAACTAGAATTATCCCCAACAACTATGCAGGAAACATTCTTAATCGTATTTAACTTTTGAACTCTATGATATATTAAGCTGTTAATCCCAAACTACGACTGATTGTGTGTCTATACATGATATTAGACCAATATGCAAAATCGAGTATTTTAGAGTGGGCCAATTGGCCAATGGTTTATAACTGAATTGGCAAGTTGTCAAACTCTAATGAATAAGGCGTGCACTCATTTCAAAATTGAATAAGGCGCACATGGATTTTAAAATTGAACTTTGACATAAATTACACTCATGAAAGTATCACAGAGATATAATTATGAAAATCTAGGGATTGCAGTCTACTGATAAAAGAGGGCCCACCAATTTGATGGCCTGATATTTTGTTTTCGCCTGAATTTTCTAGGGACCATCTTATCCTTTTATGATCCATAATGTTTTTAGTATATAAAAGATTAGTTGGTGTTCTTGTTGACTAAACACTAATGTATCATTTTGATAAACAAAAACGTTTGTTGCATGTATAATATAATTATTTCAAACATTAACATTTTAGAGTTCCATGTCAAGAAAAATAATAAATTCACTAGTTAAAAATGTTTTACTGGAAGTAATTGATGATGCTTTGTGCTTAACTAATTACCTCCTTGAAGAAGGCACAAACCGAGTGCTCAGGGGAGAACTGCTTGAGCTCGAGTGGTTGGTAAGGGTGTCCGACGCACAAGCTTGCGATGTCAAATTGCTGGGTCGACACGATGATCCAGCTGCCATTTTTTTTGTCAGGAAGAAATGTCCTGACAGCATCCCAATCTACCATTTCAGTCAGGTTCTCCAAGACAACGAGGTAAATCTTGGTGTTGACTTCTTCCAGAAATTCCTCGAGGAGATCTTCTTGCTTCGCCTCCATTTTCTTGAGGACAAGTACGCCTACATCTGTACCCTCCAATTTTTCAGCGCAAGCCTTTGTGGCGTAGACCTGAGCCATGAAACGCCGCACGAACTCGTGTGGGTCAAAAGGATGCATCAGCTTGACCCAGGCACGGCACACAAATTTCTTGCTGATTTCTGGATCATTGTACGCCTTCCGGATGGTGGAAATCGTCCCAAGATCTCCACTTGTTCCCCACACAGAGATCACCTGAAGGTGAGGGTCAGTATTGTCCTTGTTGGTGATCAACTGGGTGAGATCCCCCAAGCCTTGCTGCCTCCTCGCTGCGTCCCTCGACTCAGCAAGCATGTTGAATGCTGGCGCACCGAGGGAGGCGCCAGGCGCAGGCATGTGGTGCTGCACGACGGCTGCCTTGGAGCCAGAGTCGCTGATGAGGTTGTAGCGCGAGTTCCTGGTACTCACATCATTCACCCTCGCCTTGAGCTGCTCGATTTCGCCGACAGCCTCGTCAAGCGACAGTTGAGATGGTGGCAGCCCTATGCACCAAGGCGGGAGCATGCGCCACCACCAACCAGTCTTGGGGTCGAGGTGGACAACAAACTCGATGCAGTCCTCCACATCGTAGGCCAGCTCGCGGACCTGCCGCACCCAGGTCATCACCACCTTGTTCTCCACGCGCTCTGCGGTGGCGACATTGAGAAATGAGTGCATCATTTCAAACTCGCCTGTGATGAACACCAGGTCGCGCTGCGCGCTCTCCCGGAGCTGGGCCTCCTCCCCGATCGCCGCCTGGGCCTTGGTCAGCGCGCCCTCCACCACGGACTTGGCCAACCCAACAACCAGGTCCGCCATGGCCGCAGCCTGGTACCTCTCAAGATTCTATGTTTCTTGTGGGTGATGCTAGTGCTTGATGGGGTTGTTGTGCATCGACTTGTGGAAGATGGCAATCTTAAAGGGGGAGATGGCTAGCTTGCAAGACCTGCTGGCCAGATCTGTGAGATGTGGTCAAGTCTTCCCGATCCACTGTAAATTAAATTAATGTGCTGTCCTGGTAACAGCTAATGGCCCTCTGGAGCATCTATTTTTCAAGGGCTACTCGTACAAACTCTGTCTCTTATCTTTCTTTTTTTGAAGGACTGTCTCTTATCTTTCTTAATTAATATCTTTACAAAAGACGTATATGATTAGCTGTATTACACGGAAGGTCTTGGAGTTGTTCAAGAGGACCAAGGACCACCACAAACTCCCTCTCGAAGATGGCAATAAAAGGCACAAGTTTCTGTAATAGTGATAGAATATGGAAGGGTTAGTTTCCCGCGATCAGTGCATCATATGTTAGGCTTTCAAAATGAAAATAAAAAACATACTATTGTATTATGTTTTAGCTAGCTAGTACCAAACTTATGACAACGTGTTTTTCATAGGTTAGCTAGAAAGGGTCAAAGCCAAGTGAAATTACCCTTAAAGTGAACAATCAAGGAACATGAAGATGTTATTTGCATGTCATTGTCGCTACATCCAATGCTAGATATCTATGGTTTTCACCCCCAAAAATCAGATTCGAAAACACTTCAAGATGAAAACAACACACATATGAATATGTTCTCAAATTAATATAAATCTTATATGATATACATATAGACTACATATTAACAGGGGAATTAATTGTAAATTCCTCAAAAAAGTAATTAATTGCTGGTCAAGCTCTCATTTCAATCAATATTAATATGCACTATAATATGGAAGAGCGAATAGCTTTATCTTAATTGTCAAACAACAGTGTTTCTTGATAAATGGGAAAAGCACGCAGAAATTTCATTATAACAGATTCAAAGCACTACAACTTTACATTGACAGACCAACAAAGGGAAATGGCTTCTAGCTGTTTGCACAAAGCAAAGTTTAACATCGAAGTGACAAAATGCCATAGGAAGCAAAGTCTAACATGATAATATTATAAGATATTAAATTATGTAAGCATATGAAGTAAAACCAAAAGGACATGAGGCGCAAGTCTTTGAAGCTCACATAAGTCTTGATAACAATTCGTCGGTCACTAGTTTTGATGTTCTCCTTGATGTGGTGACTTTATTTTTGTCATTTCTTCTGTAAAAGCAGGGCATTGGGAGCACCCTTATTAAGAGATTATTCAATCAATCCTGGAGCAGGCAAAAAGCTAAGATGGCTTGGATCGATGGATCTTGTCTGATTGTAACATCATATGCTTCATTAACCAATCACCACCATCACATGTCCAAATTATATACTGGGGCCTTTGTCCTAGACGAAAAGCCAGTGTCTTAGCTCAAAGGATCGTCCTGTCTGTAATGCTGCCAATATGCTTAGTTAACCGCAATCAGTTGATGAACCAAATACTTTCTCTAATAAACCTCAACTCTATAATTTAGAGTTATGAGAAGAGTTGTGTATTTTAGACGAGAATTACGAGATCCATGACACGAGCTGGATATATATTCCAAACAACAATTGCCAGACCTATGAGTGAGAGTATATTTTAAAGGGAGACTTCTGTAGAGACGAGGGCTGAAGTCATAACATATCGTGTTGGTAGAAGCCATTTTCCTCGTCCTGTAATCATCCATGAGATGAGTAAATTTTGCATAAATAGGTTGGTGCATTATTTGTGAGAGATGGAGGTCCACAAAAGCAAATTTTCTTTAACTCTGCTATCTGCCTCAGCTTTGTGTTCGTTGGCTAAATCTATAGTACTACATATACGAACAACTAATGGCTGAGATCAATCACCAATGGATTTGGCCCGGCTGAAATACAAATATGCTTTGTCACTAACGTTCCCACTTGCTATTACCACCTACCGTCGGTGCACTGGCCCATGATGTTAATAACCTGTAATATTCATTGGCACTGGGCCAAATGCATAATAACTAATTGATTTATCTACGGTCTTCGATGCACGGAGGTCATTAATCAACAAACGGTAGCAGCATCTTTGTGGATCAATTTGGCCAAATGGTCTGTGGGTACGAGCCAACAATAGCAATAAATTAAACAACCATCGAGTACATCTGCCAGCCTAGGATGGACCATTGGAGGGTGTAGCCTTCCTTTCATGTGTTTTTGCTATCATTAGTGTTTTCGGCCTTCATTTGTTCTGTTTTGATGGTGTGTGATGGATTTTACTCTTTTGGATTCATTTGGTTTTCTTCGATGGCGATGCGTCTAAGTTTATTTACGTTGGTTGCTTATATGCACTAGTTACAACAGAACATGGCTTTAGAGTTGATTCTGGTACACAACTCTTAGTCTCAGGCGGTTTGGGTTTGGCACCAAGCCAGCGAAGCACAGGCATAGACACATATTCCCTCCGTTCCTAAATATAAGTCTTTCTAGAGATTTCAATGTGGACTACGTTCGGATGTATATAGACATAGTTTAGATTGTAGATTCATTCATTTTGCTTCATAGGTAGTCCATATTGGAATCTCTAGAAAGACTTATATTTAGGAATGAAGGGAAATGACAATTCTGGGGAAGCCAATGACAATTCTATCTCTGTCTTTCATGAGCAAGCCAATGACAATTCTTTCTTTCAGGTGTAATTCTATCTTTGTCTTAACAAACCAAAGCATGTCACCAACTAAATTAAAATTCCAGAGGGAGCAAAATCTGGCATGCCAACATTCTGAGTGCTTATTATTTAGTGATCAGACGTTAAAGGCAACCAAGAAGACTCGTAGCTCAAGTCCTTACAGTTCACACCTGCCGAGGATTCGCCTGTGCCTATCTCTTTGTGATGCCAAACAATTTTTGGGGGCATCATTTCCGAGCTCAGTGACCAATGTACCATTTAGAAGTGCATGTGGGAAGTGGGAACACCCTTTTTGAAAGAGTATTTAACCAACCGTGGAACTGGCAAACAGCTAATGGCTCGGATCAATGGGTACGAATATTATGCTTGTAATTTCCTAATTGATGGAGGTTGGCAGCAACCTTTTCGATAGCTGACTGAGCCTTGGTCAAGCCAACGGCATTTCTCCCACTTCTTGTCCTGCATAGTACTAGTAGGTAGCATGGCTGATGCTAATACCGGCAACTAGTCATTATCTTGGCGCTTACCGTTGAGGGAGAGCAAATGTTGAGTAGATTCTTTTCGGGGGAACATGGCGAGTAGATCTGTGAATGAGTTTTGAAGAAAAAACATTTACACTAGTTTTCAATGTATGGAGGTCATAAATTAATTAATTAACCATGGAGTGGCACTTTACCGACCGTTCGCTATGTCTAGGGTCATCCTAGCTCTCAGAAATGACTTCTTATACATTCAGAGATACATGAAACCAGTCTGATATTTCAATACTTACGCCATCATATGAAATGAAGCTCGGATGCTAGCTTCTCTTAGTTAGATATACAATTAAAAAAATTCTCTTACTTAGGGCATCTCCAATGCCGACCCGCAGAAGTCTCCGGTATATGTTCGTTTTTATGTCCCGATGTGGCCGTGGACATGATACCGGAGTGAGCCATCCAATGCTAATTACAAAGTATCCAGTTGGGGGACAAAAAAGTAGGTGAGGACCATGCATATGGTGGGCTATGTATGGTGTGGTGTCCAGTTGGAAGGACAGAGAGGAGAGGGGGCCCATGCATATGTAAAGAGAGAGAAAAGAGAGGAGGACCACGCAGAGGCTTTTGATTGGTCAAGTGGATGTCCGGACTCCGGTACAACTCCCTCATATTTGTCTCCGCTTTGCCGGAAAACCGATGTCTGGACCACTTCACGGAGGTGGTGATCTATTTGTTTCTTCACCGGGGTTGTGTGTTTTTTGTTGGAAATATGCCCTAGAGTCAATAATAAAAGCATTATTATTATATTTCCTTATTCATGATAATTGTATTTATTCGTGCTATAATTGTGTTATCCGGAAATCGTAATACATGTGTGAATAACAGACAACAACATGTCCCTAGTAAGCCTCTAGTTGACTAGCTCGTTGATCGACAGATAGTCATGGTTTCCTGACTATGGACATTGGATGTCATCGATAACGGGATCACATCATTAGGAGAATGATGTGATGGACAAGACCCAATCCTAAACATAGCATAAGATCGCATAGTTCGTTTGCTAGAGTTTTCCAATGTCAAGTATCCTTTCCTTAGACCATGAGATCGTGTAACTCCCGGATACCGTAGGAGTGCTTTGGGTGTGCCAAACGTCACAACGTAACTGGGTGACTATAAAGGTATACTACGGGTATCTCTGAAAGTGTCTGTTGGGTTGACATGGATCGAGACTGGGATTTGTCACTCCGCTTGACGGAGAGGTATCACCGGGCCCTCTCGGTAATGCATCATCATAATGAGCTCAATGTGATCAAAGTGTTTGATCACGGGATCATGCATTACGGTACGAGAAAAGTGACTTGCCGGTAACGAGATTGAACGAGGTATTGGGATACCGACGATCGAATCTCGGGCAAGTAAAATACCGATTGACAAAGGGAATCGTATACGGGATTAATTGAATCCTCGACATCGTGGTTCATCCGATGAGATCATCGTGGAGCATGTGGGAGCCAACATGGGTATCCAGATCCCGCTGTTGGTTATTGCCAGAGAGTCGTCTCGGTCATGTCTGCATGTCTCCCGAACCCGTAGGGTCTACACACTTAAGGTTCAGTGACGCTAGGGTTGTGAAGATATGTATATGCAGTAACCCGAATGTAGTTCGGAGTCCCGGATGAGATCCCGGACGTCACGAGGAGTTCCGGAATGGTCCGGAGGTAAATAATTATATATAGGAAGTGCTATTTCGGCCATCGGGACAAGTTTCGGTGTTATCGGTATTGTATCGGGACCACCGGAGGGGTCCCGGGGGTCCACCAGGTGGGGCCACCTGCCCCGGTGGGCCACATGGGCCTTAGGGGGTGTGCCTTGGCCTGCATGGGCCAAGGGGAACCATCCCCAAAGGGGCCCATGCGCCTAGGGTTCCAAAAGGGAGGAGTCCTAGTGGTGGAAGGCACCTCCTAGATGGCTTGGGGGGAGGGAAACCTCCCTGGCCGCCGCCCCCCTTGGGAGATTAGATCTCCCAGGGCCGGCGCCCCCCCAGAGGCCTATATAAAAGGGGGAGGGGAGGGGGGCTGCGCACCCTATGCCCTGGCGCCTCCCTCTCCCTCTCCAACACATCCTCCTCCTCCGTAAGAGCTCGGCGAAGCCCTGTCGGAGTACTGCGACTCCACCATCACCACGCCGTCGTGCTGCTGCTGGAGTCTTCTTCCCCAACCTCTCCTTTGCCTTGCTGGATCAAGAAGAAGGAGACGTTACGCTGACCGTACGTGTGTTGAACGCGGAGGTGCCGTGCTTTCGGTGCTAGGATCTCCGGTGATTTGGATCACGATGTGTATGACTACTTCATCCCCGTTCATTGAACGCTTCCGCTTGCGATCTACAAAGTGGTATGTAGATGCAATCTCTCTCTCCCATGACTCGTTGCTAGATGAACTCATAGATGGATCTTGGTGAAACCGTAGGAAAAATTTTAATTTTCTGCAACGTTCCCCAACAGTGGTATCAGAGCTAGGTCTATGCGTAGTTCTCTATTGCACGAGTAGAACACAATTTGTTGTGGGCGTAGATGTTGTCAACTCTTCTTGCCGCTACTAGTCTTATCTTGCTTCAGCGGTATTGTGGGATGAAGCGGCCCGGACCAACCTTACACGTACGCTTACGTGAGACCGGTTCCACCGACTAACATGCACTAGTTGCATAAGGTGGCTGGCGGGTGTCTGTCTCTCCCACTTTAGTTGGAGCGGATTCGATGAAAAGGGTCCTTATGAAGGATAAATAGAAGTTGACAAATCACTTTGTGGTTTTAACGTAGGTAAGAAAACGTTTTTGCTAGAACCCTAATTCAGCCACGTAAAACTTGCAACAACAATTAGAGGACGTCTAACTTGTTTTTGCAGCTAGTGCTTTGTGATATGATATGGCCAAAGTTGTGATGAATGATGAATGATCTATATGTGATGTATGAGATGTTCATGCTATTGTAATAGGAATCACGACTTGCATGTCGATGAGTATGACAACCGGCAGGAGCCATAGGAGTTGTCTTTATTTTTTTTATGACCTGCGTGTCATTGAGAAACGCCGTGTAAATTACTTTACTTTATTGCTAAACGCGTTAGCCATAGTAGTAGAAGTAATAGTTGGCGAGCAACTTCATGGAGACACGATGATGAAGATCATGATGATGAAGATCATGGTGTCAAGCCGGTGACAAGATGATCATGGAGCCCCAAGATGGAGATCGAAGGAGCTATGTGATATTGGCCATATCATGTCACGTTTATTATTTGATTGCATGTGATGTTTATCATGTTTTGCATCTTGTTTACTTAGAACGACGGTAGTAAATAAGATGATCCCTCATAATAATTTCAAGAAAGTGTTCCCCCTAACTGTGCACCGTTGCGACAGTTCGTTGTTTCGAAGCACCACGTGATGATCGGGTGTGATAGATTCTAACGTTCACATACAACGGGTGTAAGACAGATTTACACACGCAAAACACTTAGGTTGACTTGACGAGCCTAGCATGTACAGACATGGCCTCGGAACACAGAAGACCGAAAGGTCGAGCATGAGTCGTATAGAAGATACGGTCAACATGAAGATGTTCACCGATGTTGACTAGTCCGTCTCACGTGATGATCGGACACGGCCTAGTTGACTCGGATCATGTAATACTTAGATGACTAGAAGAGGGATGTCTATCTAAGTGGGAGTTCATTAAATAATTTGATTAAATGAACTTTATTATCATGAACTTAGTCTAAATATTTACAATATGTCTTGTAGATCAAATGGCCAACGTAGTCCTCAACTTCAACACGTTCCTAGAGAAAACCAAGCTGAAAGACGATGGTAGCAACTATACGGACTGGGTCCGGAACCTGAGGATCATCCTCATAGCTGCCAAGAAAGATTATGTCCTACGAGCACCGCTGGGTGACGCACCTATTCTCCCTGCAGAACAAGACGTTATGAACGCTTGGCAGTCACGCTGCGATGATTACTCCCTCGTTCAGTGCGGCATGCTTTACAGCTTAGAGCCGGGACTCCAAAAGCGTTTTGAGAGACATGGAGCATATGAGATGTTCGAAGAGCTGAAAATGGTTTTCCAAGCTCATGCCCGGGTCGAGAGATATGAAGTCTCCGACAAATTCTTTAGCTGTAAGATGGAGGAAAATGGCTCTGTCAGTGAGCACATACTCAAAATGTCTGGGTTGCACAACCGCTTGACTCAACTGGAAGTTAATCTCCCGGATGAAGCGGTCATTGACAGAATCCTCCAGTCGCTTCCACCTAGCTACAAGAGCTTTGTGATGAACTACAATATGCAGGGGATGGTAAAGACCATTCCTGAGGTATATGCTATGCTGAAATCAGTAGAGGTAGAAATCAAGAAGGAGCATCAAGTGTTGATGGTAAATAAAACCACTAAGTTCAAGAAGGGCAAGGGTAAAAAGAACTTCAAGAAGGACGGCAAAGAAGTTGCCGCGCCCGGTAAGCAAGTTGCCGGGAAGAAGCCAAAGAATGGACCCAAGCCCGAGACTGAGTGTTTTTATTGCAAGGGAAGTGGTCACTGGAAGCGGAACTGCCCCAAATACTTAGCGGACAAGAAGGCCGGCAAAACCAAAGGTATATGTGATATACATATAATTGATGTGTACCTTACCAGTACTCGTAGTAGCTCTTGGGTATTTGATACCGGTGCAGTTGATCACATTTGTAACTCAAAGCAGGAGCTGCGGAATAAACAGAGACTGGCGAAGGACGAGGTGACGATGCGCGTCGGGAATGGTTCCAAGGTCGATGTGATCGCCGTCGGCACGCTACCTCTACATTTACCTACGGGATTAGTTTTAAACCTCAATAATTGTTATTTAGAGCCAAGTTTGAGCATGAACATTGTGTCTGGATCTCGTTTAATTCGAGATGGCTACTCATTTAAATCCGAGAATAATGGTTGTTCTATTTATATGAGAGATATGTTTTATGGTCATGCTCCGATGGTTAATGGTTTATTCTTAATGAATCTCGTACGTGATGATACACATATTCATAGTGTGAATACCAAAAGAGTTAAAGTTGATAACAATAGTCCCACATATTTGTGGCACTGCCGCCTTGGTCACATAGGTGTCAAACGCATGAAGAAGCTCCATGCAGATGGACTTTTAGAGTCTCTTGATTATAAATCATTTGACACGTGCGAACCATGCCTCATGGGTAAAATGACCAAGACTCCGTTCTCAGGAACAATGGAGCGAGCAACCAACTTATTGGAAATCATACATACCGATGTGTGCGGTCCAATGAGTGTTGAGGCTCGCGGTGGCTATCGTTATGTTCTCACCCTCACTGATGACTTGAGTAGATATGGGTATGTCTACTTAATGAAACACAAGTCTGAGACCTTTGAAAAGTTCAAGGAATTTCAGAGTGAGGTTGAAAATCAACGTGAAAGAAAGATCAAGTTTCTACGATCAGATCGTGGAGGAGAATACTTGAGTCACGAATTTGGCACACACTTAAGAAAATGTGGAATAGTCTCACAACTCACGCCGCCTGGAACACCTCAGCGTAATGGTGTGTCCGAACGTCGTAATCGCACTCTATTAGATATGGTGCGATCTATGATGTCTCTTACCGACTTACCGCTATCTTTTTGGGGCTATGCTTTAGAGACTGCCGCATTCACTTTAAATAGGGCTCCGTCGAAATCCGTTGAGATGACACCGTATGAATTATGGTTTGGGAAGAAACCTAAGCTGTCGTTTCTAAAAGTTTGGGGATGCGATGCTTATGTCAAGAAACTTCAACCTGAAAAGCTTGAACCCAAGTCGGAAAAATGCGTCTTCATAGGATACCCTAAAGAAACTGTTGGGTATACCTTCTACCTCAGATCCGAAGGCAAGATCTTTGTTGCCAAGAATGGATCCTTTCTAGAGAAAGAGTTTCTCTCGAAAGAAGTAAGTGGGAGGAAAGTAGAACTTGATGAAGTGTTACCTATTGAACCAGAAAATGGCGAAACTCAAGAAAACATTTCTGAGGTGCCTGCACCGACTAGAGAGGAAATTAATGATGATGATCAAGATACTTCTAATCAAGCTCCTACTGAAATTCGAAGGTCCACAAGGACACGTTCCGCACCAGAGTGGTATGGGAACCCTGTCTTGGAAATCATGTTGTTAGACAACGGTGAACCTTCGAACTATGAGGAAGCAATGGCGGGCCCGGATTCCGACAAATGGCTGGAAGCCATGAAATCCGAGATAGGATCCATGTATGAAAACGAAGTATGGACTTTGACTGACTTGCCCGTTGAACGGCGAGCGATAGAAAATAAATGGATCTTTAAGAAGAAGACGGACGCGGATGGTAATGTGACCATCTATAAAGCACGGCTTGTCGCTAAGGGTTATCGACAAGTTCAAGGGGTTGACTACGATGAGACTTTGTCACCGGTAGCGAAGCTGAAGTCCGTCCGAATCATGTTAGCAATTGCCGCATACTTATGAGATATGGCAAATGGACGTCAAAACGACATTCCTTAATGGTTTCCTTAAGGAAGAATTGTATATGATGCAGCCCGAAGGTTTTGTCGATCCTAAGAACGCTGACAAAGTGTGCAAGCTCCAACGCTCGATTTATGGGCTGGTGCAAGCATCTCGGAGTTGGAACATTCGCTTTGATAAGATGATCAAAGCGTTTGGGTTTACACAGACTTATGGAGAAGCCTGTGTTTACAAGAAAGTGAGTGGGAGCGCTGTAGCATTTCTCATATTATATGTAGACGACATACTTTTGATGGGAAATGATACAGAACTCTTGGACATCATTAAGGCCTACTTGAATAAAAGTTTTTCAATGAAGGACCTTGGAGAAGCTGCTTATATATTAGGCATCAAGATCTATAGAGATAGATCGAGACGCCTCATAGGTTTTTCACAAAGCACATACCTTGATAAGATATTGAAGAAATTCAATATGGATCAATCTAAGAAAGGGTTCTTACCTATGTTACAAGGTGTGAAATTGAGCTCAGCTCAATGTCCGACCACGGCAGAAGATATAGAAGAGATGAGTGTCATCCCCTATGCCTCAGCCATAGGTTCTATTATGTATGCCATGCTGTGTACCAGACCTGATGTAAACCTTGCCGTAAGTTTGGTAGGTAGGTACCAAAGTAATCCCGGCAAGGAACACTGGACAGCGGTCAAGAATATCCTGAAGTACCTGAAAAGGACCAAGGAAATGTTTCTCGTTTATGGAGGTGACGAAGAGCTTGTCGTAAAAGGTTACGTCGACGCTAGCTTCGACACAGATCTGGATGACTCTAAGTCACAAACCGGATACGTGTATATTTTGAATGGTGGGGCAGTAAGCTGGTGCAGTTGCAAGCAAAGCGTCGTGGCGGGATCTACATGTGAAGCGGAGTACATGGCAGCCTCGGAGGCAGCACATGAAGCAATTTGGGTGAAGGAGTTCATCACCGACCTCGGAGTCATACCCAATGCGTCGGGGCCAATCAAGCTCTTCTGTGACAACACTGGAGCTATTGCACTTGTAAAGGAGCCCAGGTTTCACAAGAAGACCAGGCACATCAAACGTCGCTTCAACTCCATTCGTGAAAATGTTCAAGATGGAGACATAGAAATTTGTAAAGTGCACACGGATCTAAATGTCGCAGATCCGTTGACTAAACCTCTCCCTAAGGCAAAACATGATCAACACCAGAACTCTATGGGTGTTCGATTCATCACAATGTAACTAGATTATTGACTCTAGTGCAAGTGGGAGACTGTTGGAAATATGCCCTAGAGGCAATAATAAAAGCATTATTATTATATTTCCTTATTCATGATAATTGTCTTTATTCATGCTATAATTGTGTTATCCGGAAATCGTAATACATGTGTGAATAACAGACAACAACATGTCCCTAGTAAGCCTCTAGTTGACTAGCTCGTTGATCGACAGATAGTCATGGTTTCCTGACTATGGACATTGGATGTCATCGACAACGGGATCACATCATTAGGAGAATGATGTGATGGACAAGACCCAATCCTAAACATAGCATAAGATCGCATAGTTCGTTTGCTAGAGTTTTCCAATGTCAAGTATCCTTTCCTTAGACCATGAGATCGTGTAACTCCCGGATACCGTGGGAGTGCTTTGGGTGTGCCAAACGTCACAACGTAACTGGGTGACTATAAAGGTATACTACGGGTATCTCTGAAAGTGTCTGTTGGGTTGACATGGATCGAGACTGGGATTTGTCACTCCGCTTGACGGAGAGGTATCACCGGGCCCTCTCGGTAATGCATCATCATAATGAGCTCAATGTGATCAAAGTGTTTGATCACGGGATCATGCATTACGGTACGAGAAAAGTGACTTGCCGGTAACGAGATTGAACGAGGTATTGGGATACCGACGATTGAATCTCGGGCAAGTAAAATACCGATTGACAAAGGGAATCGTATACGGGATTAATTGAATCCTCGACATCGTGGTTCATCCGATGAGATCATCGTGGAGCATGTGGGAGCCAACATGGGTATCCAGATCCCGCTGTTGGTTATTGCCAGAGAGTCGTCTCGGTCATGTCTGCATGTCTCCCGAACCCGTAGGGTCTACACACTTAAGGTTCGGTGACGCTAGGATTGTGAAGATATGTATATGCAGTAACCCGAATGTAGTTCGGAGTCCCGGATGAGATCCCAGACGTCACGAGGAGTTTCGGAATGGTCCGGAGGTAAAGAATTATATATAGGAAGTGCTATTTCGGCCATCGAGACAAGTTTCGGTGTTATCGGTATTGTACCGGGACCACCGGAGGGGTCCCGGGGGTCCACCAGGTGGGGCCACCTGCCCCGGTGGGCCACATGGGCCTTAGGGGGTGTGCCCTGGCCTGCATGGGCCAAGGGGAACCAGCCCCAAAGGGGCCCATGCGCCTAGGGTTCCAAAAGGGAGGAGTCCTAGTGGTGGAAGGCACCTCCTAGATGGCTTGGGGGGAGGGAAACCTCCCTGGCCGCCGCCCCCCTTGGGAGATTAGATCTCCCAGGGCCGGCGCCCCCCCCAGAGGCCTATATAAAGGGGGAGGGGAGGGGGGGGCTGCGCACCCTATGCCCTGGCGCCTCCCTCTCCCTCTCCAACACATCCTCCTCCTCCGTAAGAGCTCGGCGAAGCCCTGTCGGAGTACTGCGACTCCACCATCACCACGCCGTCGTGCTGCTGCTGGAGTCTTCTTCCCCAACCTCTCCTTTGCCTTGCTGGATCAAGAAGAAGGAGACGTTACGCTGACCGTACGTGTGTTGAACGCGGAGGTGCCGTGCTTTCGGTGCTAGGATCTCCGGTGATTTGGATCACGGTGTGTATGACTACTTCATCCCCGTTCGTTGAACGCTTCCGCTCGCGATCTACAAAGTGGTATGTAGATGCAATCTCTCTCTCCCATGACTCGTTGCTAGATGAACTCATAGATGGATCTTGGTGAAACCGTAGGAAAAATTTTAATTTTCTGCAACGTTCCCCAACATTTTTTTCCGTTCTCTTTGTTCTTTGTGATTTTGTGATTTGTTTCCCTTATAAATCAGCCACACTTTGTATTTTATTTTTCTATCTTAATGAAATCGGTAGAGCTCCTGCACCTTGCACATAAAAAAAGAGTAAAACATGGCATTTACTTATGTCTATTGGCAATCAATTTGATTGTACTGTACATCAATCCTAATGCCGAATCTCCATTTTATTGTCTTTTTCACTTCCGTATCAAATGTGCAGCTAACTATAGGTGCTTGGGCAGCCATACAAATTAGGGTTTCCTTCCTCCAGTCAGCACCGCCATCTCATCCCCTATGGCCTTAGGGCCATGGAGGCACGGTGCCTCAGTGGACCCCGCCCTTGCCGACGGGAGGGCTCCTCCGCCGTTTTTAGGAATTTCTAGTTGGTGTTTATGTCTTGCTCAGCAAGGTGAGGCAATAGTGACTCCCTCAAGATGGAAGAAAGTTTTCCTCACCTAGCCCCCATCCCAGTGGTGCATCTAGCCTTCTCAGAGGGAGTGTGGAGGTGTGTCTGTTGTGGATCTCACGGGATTCGGTCAGTGTTTGTCTTTGGTGGATCTGCATGGATCCAATATGCGTTAGTGTGTCTACAGGTTGGATCCTTACGATCTATGGTTCCCTTCATCAGAGACAATTGTTGTTCTTGTGTGCTGGACATGTGGGACATTAGCACTGCGACCCGACTCTCTACGACAACAAGGTTTGTCCGGCTCCAGTGAGGGAGGGCGATGATGGAGGTGCGCCTTTGTCTCACTCCAATTTTTTTAGTTGTCCCTAGGTGGTTTATGAACCTCGACATAATTTTTGTAAGAGTTAGATGGAAGAGTTGTTTGAATGCTACACAAGAAAAATACCAAAAAATGAGGTGGTACCTAATCGGAGGAGACAAGGATGAGAGAAAAGAGGGAAGCTTAATGCATTGGAAACACTAGTGCAGAAAAGCTTAGTTATGGAGTGCCAAAAAGTGCCTTGCCGACATGGGTGCCCAACACCATCAATATGGTGCCACTATTATAATAAGTGGTGGTGTTGGAGCCCACGTCAACGGTATTTCAGATGCTGATGGCGTGCCATGTGGACAACGCCACCACTAATATTCATCAGTAGTGGCAATGCCATGTTGGTGCCAAGCCAAGAATTTTATTTCCAGATTCCAAATAAAAGTTGTATAGCAGCGCCTTCCTAACCAAATGACAAAATAATCCAGTTTACCGGCATCAATAAAATCAAGTTTGACAGTACAAAATAGAGGCAAATAACAACATTTAAGTTCAACAATGTACTAATTAACATAGTTCAACAAAGTACTAAATAGATGCAGATCACAATATACACATAATGATGTGAGCGATGCTAGATTTGAATTCTGCCAATTTGCTGAAATAGATCGAGGTATATTTGCTGTCATATACCTTTCCGCGGCAAGCGCAGATGTAGAACTCTCGGTCTCGATTCCATTTTGTGTGCAAGATATTCTTATCGAGAGACGTTAACAGCCCCAAAGAAGCACATGCCCTCGGACGATTCGCGGCAACTTCGGCGCCGGTGGCGTAGCTACTGGATCAAAGGGACGTCATGTTGCTACAGCAGGATAATTCGCTGGACAGAGCCGGCTGCATTGGTTGTGGCGAGCTCATGGCATAGCCAACAGGGCCAGAGGGGGGCTCGGCCAAGGCGACGGAGTCCCAGCCATTCGACACGCTTTGCTGACGTGGTGCTCGTGCCGATTCGACAAGCTCTGGTGGGTCCATTACCAGCCACGTAGCTTGCAAAGAGGGAACAACAAAAACTAAGAGGAACTAACTAGCTAGAGAGAAGATTTTTGTGGAAAATGAAAGTGAAATTGTTTGAGAAACAAGGGCTGCCAACACTCCTATATATCGACATAGCTTAGTGTTGGCCTTCCAAGACAAGGCACACCAGCACTAGACTAATTATCTATGGCGTGCAATGAAATCCAACGCCATCATTATCTTGTGACTGGTGAGAACAACCGAACCCACCAATTTGTTGTGTGTTAGAAAAAAGCAATGCCAACACTAATGTTATAAAGTTGGTGTACCAAATAAGCCAACGCTAATGTTGAATGTAAATGGGACGCCACCAACTAAAGTCATGGCTAGCCATTTCTCTACTAGTGTCATGTTTGGATTCCATTCCTACAGTATTCCTTGGTCAATCCTAAGGGTGATAGATAGATAAGGCTGCAGCTTATGGATATATGCATTTGTTTGGAGTAGAATGCCGCATATGTATATTGCTCTTCTTCAACGTTGTGTCATCGGATCCCTGTTTTTGGGTGGCTAAGGCAAGAAGGCGGTGTTTGTCAGCAGATAGTGGCGATCCATTGCGATGATGTGCCATTGCGAAGGTGGTGCCTGGCACCAGTGCCGGTAATGTTGGCTCACGGTTTGGCTTATAGATCCGGATGCTCGATGGGGCTGGTGGCAGCAGATTGTGACATGATGTTGCAATGACGTCTCATGATGCATTGTATCAGGACCGATGGCCATGCCCAAATGTACCACTGACGTACACTATGTGACGGAGGCTTGGGATTGCTGGTGTCCCGGGTATGAGATTTTGGTGATATTGTTCTCTTTCGCCAGTTGATCGGTGACCCGCGTCACACGTGCATCAACACATGTTCTTAGCTCCGCAAATGGCTCTTGGCAACTGGGCCGTTTGTGTGCTGCCTGTATGGTTTTTAGTTTGCGTGGTTATGTCCATGTCCATATCGTGTGCGCTTGCATCATCTTCATTGGGTTTGGTCTTGTTCGCCGTGGTTCATCGTTGCTGTTCTTCTGTTTCTTTTTTTCTCTGCGAATATATAGCTTCGATCTTGTATGACTTTGCACTTTGCTGGTGGGAACATCTGTGTGTGTGCTTTGGTGTTGTCTATGTGCATCCTAATCATGGATAGGACAGGTGTGTGCTCACTGTGTTGGTAGCCCCTGAATGCTAGATTATGAGTTAATAAAAATGCCCTTTATATAAAAAATTAATTATCCAAAAAAGCAAAATCTTATTTCAAATTAACATGAGCAAACGATAGTAGGAAGCTGTCATATGTTGGTGCTTGATCAATACAAAAAATATACAGCAGTTCTCGAGAAATTACATTTGGCATTTCCACAATGACATGACATCAATCAAAGGGACTTATTTCCAAAATAAAATAAAGTACACATAGCAATAATAGGACATGCATGGTTTTTTCACCGGATCTCAACAGACCCATCTTTCATGCTCACTGTAGACCTGATCGAAAACCTGGTATTACATATACCTTGTTAATTTACGTTATCGAAAATGTGTAGCATAAACTAAATGATAGTGCAGATATTTGCTGAATTACTACAGTAAAAATATTAAATAAAAGATAAATATGTAACTTAAGTTTGCATATTGTTTGAGAAGGTACAAATTAATAACTTAAGTTTGCATTTAGTTGCACATTGCAATGTATCCTCATCCTATCATTTTACGCTACAAGAGTGGCAAAATCCCTTCTTTAATTTGCAGATCTTATATGGCTTAATTAACAAACAGATAAGGCCATGCTTATTAGAATGCAATACAGAGTATTGGAGTAAAGATAATAGTAGAGCCGGAACTGGCTATAAAAAACTGTCATGTCATCAAAACCAACCTTATTAATTACACATATAATAGAGTTGTCTGTACGGTTAGCTATTAGATTGGTGTTTTCCTTTTATTGTCTCTCTTCTTTTTTTTTCTCATGTAATGTTTTTACCTTGGAGCATGCGTTGAGACCAACTCCTGCATGAGAACTCACTTTTTTTCTCTCATTCACATAGGCAAAAGTGCCATGTAAGTGGACTTATAGCCCCTTCCATAATTCTTGTCGTGATTTTAGTTCAAACTGAATGGAGCGAGTACTATATTTGCTCTTTCGGGCACCCACAATAAATGTCTTCTCTCTATACACAGTTGCAAACTTGCACATATAAGAACAAAGGGACTATTCCTGTCTTCCTTTCCTCTCCTAGCCTATTTTTCTAAAAGAAAAATTCCTTACTTTAATATTGAACCCTGGCCCACATACATAGTATCTAACTATTAGGGAGGTGTACCGAAGCAAAACTCAAACTTCCTTTCATAATGAATGTTAAAGTGTAGATAAAGTGTAGAAAACCAAAATAAAACTAACTCCAAAAAAATTATGACAGCAAATTTTGAATTTATAAATATATATCAAGGAAGTAAAATATACAATATACATGAATATGAGTGTAATTTCGCCAGTTGAATATTTATAGTTCAGAGGCACCAACGAGAAACTACAAAGACGTATTTGTTAAAGGTGATTAGCATTTGAAAGGAAAACTGAAATTAAACTCCTGTACATTTCCATGAAATTATTTCACATAAGTAGAGCCTGTGGGTCATTGTTTTCATACCTTATTTGCAGTTCAGTTTATTCCATTGAGGGTGTCAATAATTTTTTCTATAGTGGGTCTGCCTTTCCGATCGATGGTAACACATTCCAGCCCAATTTTGATGCATCGCTTAACTTGGTTGAGGCAATCTGGGGTTAATTTTGAGTACTTGAATGTTATGTAATCCTCTGTCCAATTTTTTTGTACCTACATGCAGAAATGGAATCACGATGGATGGTCAAAAATATATGTATACAAACTAAGTTTATGTAAGCTTCGATTTCCATAGTCGGACAATCATATAATATTTCCTCTTACATTATCAATAAAATTTCTTGCGGACGGTTGGTTGTTTTCAGGACAATTCTTCTCTCCTGTGGTGATCTCAATTATGAGTAGGCCTAAACTATATATATCTGATTGCGCTGAGATTTCACCCCTGTATAGATATTCTGGAGCCATATATCCACTGCATGTCATTAAATTTAAAGGATTAGTCAATACGGAAGAGGTAAAATGTAGTTTGCATTATAACAAAGAAATACTATTTTAGAATTTCATGATGGGCTTACTATGATCCCACAACTGTCTGTGTGCACAATCGGGTTTGTGCTTCGCCAAAGACTCTAGAGAGTGCAAAGTCCGCAATCTTAGGCACCATATCTTCATCCAACAATATATTCTCGGGCTTCAAATCCATATGGATTATGGGAATATCTAATTTGTGTAGATAACTTAACCCCTTGCAGATCCCCTTGATTATTTTGAAACGTGTATCCCAATTGATAATGAGTTTACCTAAAGAGACAAGAAGCCGGCTTACTTTTCCAAAATAAATTCAAATAAACTATTGCAGCGACGTCAAAACTCTAAGTAATCTACAAATAAAAGTGATGCCCTAACTCCATACTCAAAAGTGTTACCATTAAAAGAAACTAGAAGAGAATGCAGAATATGTCAAATAATGTTGTACATACCAAATAGATTCTTTGCAAGGTCCCCCTGAGGTAAATATTCATAGCAGAGTACACTTTCAGTAACATCTGCCTGAATATATCGATGATCGAACTGCACCAATTTCTTTGTTGTTTCACTGCAGTATCCAACCATTTTTACAATGTTTGGGTGTTTGAGCACCATAATATTCTGAACCTCATTTATAAATTGCTTGCCAGCTGGCATTGGTGCGTTTTCCTGAAGTTTCTTCACAGCAATCACTGTGCCATCATCTGGATTAATTCCCTGTTTAATGTAACAGATACACTATAAGTAAGTGTATTTTTATCAACTTTAGTTGAAATTGAGGACAAATAATTATTAAGGAAAATCTGACCTTGTAAAGTTTTCCAAATGGACTTTCACTAATTTCTCGTTCCTTAGCGAAGTCATTTGTAATTTTCTTCACAAAATCATAGGGTAGTTCTGCCGGTAGTGTCAGGTTTATCTTGTTCTCTTGGGTTTTACTTCCGGTGGCCATCTCTGATGATTTAGAAAACATGAGCAGACACAATATGTGAATTAATTGCTACAACTTTTATCTCAACAAAGCAGCACAGCTGTTCAACAGCATATACAAGACTACATATACAAGCATATACAGATTACAGAACGATCATCTAGAAGGGAAGGACTTAGCATGATGCATGGTTCTGCAGAGATCTAAAAAGAACAAGCTTCATGAGAGCACTGACCTTGAGAGGAACAATAGCTTGCGGGATCCTTGCTGGGAAGAGAGAAACGAGATCTCTCTCTCCTTGGCTCCTTGCTACTTGCTAACTAGCTGCAGGCGTACATATATGAAGCAACTCAATCGATGAGGAACAAGGGTAAGCTGAGTCTTTGGACAGGTCTAGATAACAAACAATATGTGCCCATTGCGTCCATGTGATTAGATGCTAATGGTCGTTGCAGCCTTGGATACTGGAATTAATAACAAGCAACTGTTGGACAGAATATTTGAACGGCATCTATGAAGTCTAACGTCTCCATCGATAATATCACATGGGCTGCTTTGGTAACATTGGCAGGTTGGTTATTATAACCATGGATCGCTTAGGGGATGGTGTAATTAATATATTGGCAAACACGGTGTCATATCAAGTGGCATCAAGCATATTCATTCTGTGGGTACATCTGATAGCGTACAAATATGGTGTACTTCTAATCTAAATAAAGAGACACTAGATGTTAGATTGGGTTTAACTACACCTGGAGATCTGGCCATTAGATTAAGAAAATGCAGTCCGGCATTTTTGTCTCTTTTTTGCGAGTTGGCATTTTCCTCTTCCCAACAGACTGAAACCTTCTCCACATGTTTTTTTTTTAAGAAAAACTTCTGCACATGTGAACATTTATGACTTAGCATCTCCCATCCTTATTATAGCTAAATAAGGACGTGGGGTGATGTGGATATCTTTTATTTTTAGGGAATGATGTGGATATCTTCTAAACAAAGGAATGGTGCTTAGTCTTTGCACTCCACTGGGTTTAAATTGCACTAGGAGGTTAATTGGGCCATTAGTTTATGACAAGATAGTCTTGGAATTTTGTCTCTTCCAAAACACAATGGATTATACGTTGTTCGCAGGTGTGCATGTGACATAGTCATACATAGGTGTATATCTTATCCCTCGCAACAAGAAAAAAAGTGTACATCTTATCTGGCCAAGCTAATAAACCAATAAAAAAAAGGAAAGAATCATGACTCAAGAGGGGAATTGATTGTTGGCTCTCGAAATTCTGGTGAATCTCCATTTTAGTTTTTCTCTAAAATATCTTGGACGGGGTCCAGCGTTCGCTGCTTTTTTTTCCTGCTCAGCTTGAAGCAAGCCCAGCAATCTAAAAGGGAAAAGGGGGATTGAACCTTGAAGCCCATCAACTTAGAAGAATGCCCATATACCAGTAAGTCAGCCCACTATTGAAGACATGCAATTTAAATGATTATAGAAAATATATTATATATGTTAAACATTTTAAATTATTAACATTTTTTTCAAATAAATGCTTTAAATATGTTTAGCAAATATGTGCCAAACATTTTTCAAATAAACATTGAAGCATTTTATGATTGATGAAAAACATCTTTTAAATATAAGCAAACAATTTTTAGAAAAACTAAGCACAAATATTTTTAAACTAAGTTCAAAAATGAGGAGAATCTTTATCTGGCTCTCAAACTAATTTTCAGACTGCCACCCCGATGGCCCTCCCTCATCCCCCCTCCTCCCTGGCGACTCCAAGGGCGACTCCACCGGCGATCCATGGCCCTCCCTCCTGGTGAATTTCCCCAGCCAAGATGGTTCCTCCCCTCTTGGATCTCTCCCTTGGGGTGGGCTTCGCCAACAAGGTCAGAGCAAGGTTCTCTACTCCTGTTCATTGTCTAAATCCTAGTGATGCTTTTCATCTCGTTGTCTCCTTTGGCCATTCCACCTTTCCACTCAATGTTGAGCATGTTGGTCTTGCGCTTGAGGCTTGTGTTGGTGGATCACCATCTCATCTCAATGTCTACCATCTTCGTGGACAAGTTTATAAATTTTCTGTGATCTCTAAGGCGGTCGGATTTATGATCTACCAACTTAGATCTTTCAAATGCCCTAGTTTCTCATGTTATTTCCACCTATGGGGCTTCGGTGGTCCAGCTTGGATTAGAGAATTTAATTCTTGGATCTACGAACTTGATCATGAATGGACTACGGTCTCTAGATCAACTCGGCGCATGCTCACCGGTGCAAAGGCAGTTCAGATGGGCCGTCGTCCTTCTCCTACGTCACCGATGGGACGTTCCACAACTATCGCCGACTATCATGCTCCCATCTCGGATCACGAGCCAAACGCGGGCGCGTTGGTTACTATTCAAAATTCTAGCTCATCAATCTTGGCCCACCAACCCAATATTCCAGCCCGCAACGGTGACGCTGACTTGCAGTCCATGGCCCAGCAGCATCTTTCAGCCCATGCACAACCCAACCATTTAGCCCATACCACCCCGTCTGTCATCTCTCATCATCTCCAACCGACTCGGGAGATTCTTTTTTGTGGCAAATGTTTATCTCATGAGCATCTTCGTGCAGATTGCTATAATGAATTCCGTTGTCGTAGTTGTTATCGATATGGCCATATATCTCGTTTTTGTTATAACTCCAAACGCCATCCTCCTGTATATCGGGTCAAATCCTACCAACCTACCGACCCATTACCAGAATCCAATAACCCGCTTGACGACTCATCTCCCCCAAACCCCACCCCCCCTCCTCTATTCGACCGCCCAACCTGCCAAACCCCCTGTTCATCAGCTCATCCTTGCTCTGCTCCGCCATTGTTCTCCACCGCCTCCTCACCTTCCTCAAACACCATGGCCTCCTACCCTTGCGACCCGATCCCTCTCCTCCCTCCTGGCACTGCCATCATGGAGGCTGATGGCAATCGTCGTCGACATACCTACCACTTCCTCGGCGGTGAGCCACCTGTCCAGTCCGGGGACTAGGCCATCATCTCCCTTGCTCCACCCCATGATCCTCTCCAGTTTGATACAGATGCCATGCTCATTCGTCATTTTCTTGACCATGAGCGTGGTTTCCGCATTGCTGAGGTCTCTAGATGCGGGATGGGGGCGGCTTTCGTCAGGTTTCAGCATGCTTGCGACATCGACACCGCCATCGCCAACAGTCCTTACTTCGTTGGCGACTCGATCCTCAGAGTTATTCGTCATGACAAAGGTATTAATCACAGAGATTGCACTTTTTCGCATGATGCTTGGATCATGATGGTGAACTATCCCCTAGAGGCTTGGAGACCGGATAAAGTTAGGGAGTCTGTCAGTGGTTTTGCCAAGTTTTTAGTCTGGAACAGGGACATGTCAAATAGAGCTCGTATCTTGGTCAAAGTTAGAGTTCCTGATTTGCTAGATATTCCTGTCAGTCATGTTATTTGTGAAAGTCTAGATGACTTTGGCCATGGACAATCCTGGACTAGTGTTGTTTACATACTGCAGTCTGATCTTCTTGGTGCTATGGGTGGAGATGAAGATCCGATCCCTCCTGATGGTGTGTTGCACCCTATGCCCCTTGCCCCGTTCGGTGGTATATGGCATGATGCTGATTTCCATGACCAAAACCATCATCATGCTGCTCCAGCTGCTCATCATGCTCCAGATGACAACAATGGGGATATACCTATGGTTCAGACACCCCCACTCAGCCCTGAACACCACCAGCCCAACCAGCCTGCAGTTGAAGCCACTGATGCCTTCATTGCAATGCACGACATGATGTCCAAAATTATGGCTGCTACTCCTGACATGATCAATCAATTGTCAGAATATGATGTTGTTAGTACCAGATGCCAGATACTGTGTGTGGATGAAGAGCCTGTTAAGAAGTGCCTGATGACTGTGACTACTGTTGTACCGCAGGAGCCTTTTGTTTCTTCAGTGGTGATTTCTGAACTCCCTGAACATTCTGAATTTTCTGAACTTCCTGAATACTCGGGGACTATTGGCATATCGGAAACAGAGCAAGTCCCATCCCCAGCTATGCTGGATTTCATAGCTAGCAATCACAACTCTCCTGTACATGGACCACCTCCTGTGATGGCTGATCCATTGCATGCGGCTATAAACTCTCCTGCTGTCAATAAGAGGAAGAAAAATAATGCTCCTTTGGATGTAAATGACCTCAGACGCAGTCGTCATCTTGCTGGATTGAGCATTGGTTTTAAGAATGAAGCTGCTGCTATCAAGGCCAAGAAGAGCATCAACATATGCCAGAAGAACTTAAATGCAGAATTTGAACATGAGGTTGTTGACCCCACTGCTATGCCTCCACCTGAGTTGCCACTGAACACCATCCAAGCTATCGCCACAAAGCAGTGTCAGATACCCCTTGAGGAGGTCTCTGGAGAGAAGCTGAAGGCCCCGGTGGACTATGAATAAGTCTAATTATTATCTCAGTTGGTCTTGCTGTAAAAAGACCCTATCTGGCCTTAGGCCTTTATTTTGTTTTCCTTGGCCTTGGAATGCTATTTATGCCTTAATTATGAACTTGGTTTGTAAGGAGTTAAACTCCAGTATTTGCTTATGTTGGTGGAACATCAAGACTTATCTATTTTACAGTTTTAGTTATCCGAAGGATCAGTTCTGTTATGGGCAAACTTGTTGCCAGTTCTATGATTGGAACAACATGTTTTTAGTTTTTCACATTTTGAGTTGGCTGAATGGTCAGTTATATTATGAGCTGTCAAGATGGGGCAAATGCACTTATCTTAAATTCTGGTTACAGTTCCTGTTGCCCACAAATGAACATTTCTGTATTTATGTGGATATGATTAATTCATGTCCCTATGACCTTCTACCATATGCTTAATTTAATGAATAGAAGTTGGAATATTTTAAACTGGAATGTCAGAGGTATAAACTCACAGACTAGATGGGATGATTTAAGAGCCAGAATTGAGGAAAGCAATTGTGGTGTTATTTGCATTCAAGAAACAAAAAGAGAGGCATTTGACCAGGCATATCTCAGAAACTTTTCACCTAGAAGATTCAATCAATTTGCATTTAATCCCTCAGTTGGTTTGTCAGGTGGACTTATCACTATATGGAATGGCAGTGTATTCAATGGAATTGTCATCAGTCAATCTTCTTTTCAAATCACTGTCAAATTAACATGTAATCTATCTGGTCATATCTTTTATATAAGTAATATATATGGGCCATGTCAGAATGAAGACAGAGTGGATTTTTTGATTGGTTACACAATGTGGATGCATCACAGATGGACCACTGGATGTTGGTTGGGGATTTTAATTTAATAAGAAGCCCTCATGACAGAAATAGACCTGGAGGAGACACAAACAATATGCTCATGTTTAACAGCCTACTCCAATAATTGGATCTTGTGGAGATCCCTCTCAAAGGTAGAAATTTCACATGGAGCAATATGCAAGATCGCCCTTTATTGGAAAAGTTGGATTGGATATTTACCTCTGCAAACTAGACAATATCTTTCCCAAACACTCTGGCCCATCCACTCACCAGAGTTACATCAGATCATGTTCCTATCCACATTCAGATTGACAGTGATATTCCTAAATCCTCCATATTCAGGTTTGAAAACTACTGGTTTGAATTTGATGGTTTTTATGAAACTGTCATACAATGCTGGAATAAGAACCAATAGTTGATAAATTCTGCTCAAGATGTTGCTGCTAGATTCAAATGTCTTAGAATGGGTCTCAAGAAATGGAGTAAGAACTTGTCCAAACTCAATACCAACATTTCTGCTTGTAATTATGTTTTATCTATGCTGGATGGCATTGAAGATCAAAGAATACTCAGCACTATGGAAGCCAACTTCAAGACTATATTGAGGAAGCACATTTCCAAATTAATGGAAGTGAAAAGAATATATTGGAAAACAAGATTTAAAATGAGATGTGTGAAACTGGATGATGAAAATACTGATTTTTTCCATGCCATGGCTACCCAGAGTTACAGGAAAAATTACATTACTTTTATCAATGATGAAGATGGTAATCCTGAACAAAACCATGATCATAAGGCTGCTATCATATGGAAATCTTTCAAAGACAGTCTGGGCAAGTCAATTGAGCCACATATGTTATTTAACCTGGAAGAACTTATTCAGCCATCTGATCTATCTGAACTTCAAGCCCCTTTCACTATGGAGGAGATTGACCAGGTGATTAAGGATATTCCATCTGATAGAGCTCCAGGACCTGATGGCTTCAATGGTGCATTCCTAAAAAAATGTTGGGATATTATTAAACAAGATATTTACACTATGATTTGGGATTTTTTTGAAAAGAACAGTGACATTCAAAGTATCAATACTTCCTTCATTACTCTTATTCCAAAGATATCAAACCCTACCAACATGAATGATTTTAGACCTATTTCTCTGGTCAGTCTTCCATTAAAGATTATTACTAAGCTTATGGCTAACAGAGCTCAGAAAATTATTACCTCAGTTATACATCAGAATCAGTATGGGTTTATCAAAGGTAGAAATATTCAAGATTGTTTGGGTTATGCTTTTGAATATCTCCATTTATGCCATCAATCCAAAGAACCCATCATCATTCTAAAATTAGACTTTGAAAAGACATTTGATAAGGTGGAGTACAAGACCATTACTGCTATGCTCAGAGCCAAAGGGTTTGGACCTAGATGGATCAAGTGGGTAGATAATATTCTCCAAACTGCATCTACTTCTGTCCTACTTAATGGAGTGGCTGGGAAAAAAATCATCTGTAAAGGAGGAGTCAGACAAGGGGATCCTCATTCCCCTCTATTATATGTTATTACTGCTGATCTCCTACAATCTGTTATTAATGCTGCCTGGTCAAATGGGGAATTATCTCTTCCTATAAATCATGCATATGGTCAAGATTATCCAATCATTCAATATGCTGATGATACTCTAGTGTTTAACCAGACATCAGTGTCCCTTTTTTATTAGTGTTTATTCTCTTTTATTATTTTAGCGCGCATGTGCCCATATTTTTTTTATTCGAGCCAAACTAACATATTCCCTTTTATTGGCCGAAGAAAAATAATCTCTCCCCCAGACCACCCAATATGGGAGTGCGGCTGAGGCCCAATGCTGCCTATGCAACAGAGCAATTTTTTTCTTGGGCCAACTGCGCGTGGGCTATAATATGACGATAGTTGCGTCAAATAGCGTGTGGGAGCACATCAGTTCGTGTATGGGCCAGCACACTGGTAGGCTCCAAAACGATCTGTGTTTCTAAGGCGCGAAAAAAAATCCAAAAAACAAAGAGTTGAAGGATCGAAATCATGCCCTTAAAGACTGATGCTAGCCACTCGAAGAAATGAGTCCTACCAACCAATGGCCAGCTCGAACATTTAAGAACATACTCCAACGTCAGATTGGAAATAATTTTTGTTTTTTAGAATTTTTAAAAAATATAATTGCAGAATATTATTGGAAGCATGAACAATTTTGAAAATCTCGAACTTTTTTTAAAAATTATTTAAGGTTTGAGACATTCGACATTCACAACAAAATTTGAGACGTTCGAAATTCACAATTTTAATTGAAAACATGAACATTTCTAAATTTGTCATTTAAAATATGAAAAATATTTTGAATATTTAGAACAATTTTATTAAATGGTTTTCATTAAACTCAGACATTATTCTGAATATGCGAACATTTCACCAAAACAAGAATATTCCGAAAAAATTTAAAATGCAATCTTAAACATGTATTTGGAAGATTTCAAAATGCAAATTTTGTTGAAAAATTCCGAACAACTTTGAAAAACACACAAAAAGGAAACATCTTTTAAAATTCTTAACCAATTTTAGAATAATGACAAAGATTTAATATTCTAAACATTTTTTCTAAAATGGAATATGTTTTAAAATTCTCAGCATTTTAAAAAATTCAGTTTTTCTGAAATTATGAACTTTTTGAAAATTTTAAACTGACGAAAAAAGGAGAAAGAAAAATAAACTTGAATTAAAAAAGACAAAAGAAACAGGAAAGAAAAAGAGAAAGAAACGGAAAAAGAAAAATATAAAAAGAAAGAAAGGAAAACTATTTAGCCCAGCTTGCGCGCCTTGTGCGAATTTGTGACTATTTCACGCTCTATGAGTTAAATAAGTTTCTCTCACCAGCGTGGGCACAAGTATAAATGAGCTGGCTTTGCTGGGCAAGACTGCAGGCGGCCCATGTACGAATTTCTGGCGTTTTGCTTTTCTAATAGACGAAGGGACAAAAATTTAGTACCACCTCGAATAGGAAAAATCTTTTCGACGGTGAACAGATGGAAAAAATAGGAGAACACACTTTGCTTTATTAGTAGGTATATATATATATATATATATATATATATATATATATATATATATATATATATATATATATATATATATATATATATATATTTGATAAGAAAAACAAAATTTAGGGAAATGTGTAGGCTTATATTGTTGTTTTCACCGGTTTGTTGCTTCTCTGTTTTTATTACTGCTTTGTGTATATTGAACTTTGATGTTTGTCATTTAATAAATGTGGTTGTGTGCATTGCCATGATGCGGAGGCTGTAGGTTGCCCTCCTTTCCAAATATAACTAAATTTGGAGGCAAAAGGTCGGGGCGGCGGTGACCTAAATCATGCTTTCGCCGTTCGTCATGGCTCTACGGAAAGTTGGGGAGATTAGGGGAAAACCTTTTGGGGGGAGATTGAAGCAAATATGTAAGAAAAACAGTACGTTTGAAAAACAAAACTGTGGGACGACGAGGCCATGTGAGGGAATGAGTGGAGACTGTAGCCTTCTATAATACATGATACGCACGCTCATGCGTATTCGAGAAAAAAAAAAGAATGGAGACTGTAGCGAAGGAAACGAATGACGTACAAACTCTTCTTTAATAGTAAATGTTTGAAGATTTGAAATGTCATCATGTATATGGATCCTTAGCACGCTGGGAAGAGAAACGAGATCTGGAACAATGCTTTTTCTTGCCAGAATGCTAGATAGACGCAGTAGTACATATGTGACTTGGCCCAAGGGGGAGGAAGGGTAATTTGACTTGACTGGGGGCTAAGTTGAGTCGTCTTTCGACCCCACAAGGTCCATGTGAGTAGATGCCTTGCTAAGAATGCACGTGAGAAACGGGCCTGCCTAGCTAGATCCATGAAACGAGTAT
Source organism: Aegilops umbellulata (assembly GCA_032464435.1). NCBI lineage: Eukaryota > Viridiplantae > Streptophyta > Magnoliopsida > Poales > Poaceae > Aegilops > Aegilops umbellulata. The sequence continues at coordinate 442,044,510 of CP136059.1, read as the reverse complement.
ATTTTTCCTGATTTAGTACCACATGATAACGTGTAGCGTGCAATGGTGGTTGCCTCATTGGACTACTGAAATTAACAGGCATATGTTCGTGTTTGATACCAGTGGCACTTTGACCGGTTAGAAACGAATATGCCTTCTGCCTGTCTTCATGTATCGTACTTCTAAAAATATGGGTCCTTCTGTCCGACGATACACAAACGTTGCCAAATGACTGTTTGATGTCGAGGTTATATCCACCCGGCCCCGTGCCCCCCCCCCCCCCCGCGGGCGGCCCGGGTGCTCGAACCCTAGCCGCCGTTCCCAACCCCCACCCTCCTCCCCTCCCTCCGCCGCCGCCGACGGGGGCCGCCGGGCAAAGCCCGCGCGGTGCCGGCGGCGGCGGGATCTCCTCTGACCTCTCCTGGAGCGGGGCTGCGGGGGGCTTCTTCCTCGACCGATGGCGGAGTTGGAGTTCGGAGGCCGGTGCGTCGGGCGGGGCGCGCAGGCAGGCGGCGGTGTTTGGCGGCGTTGGGGCTGGCCGGTGGCGGCGCGTCGAGGCGGAGCGCGCGGGCCGGTGGCGGCGCGGCGCTCTCTTCTTGACGGGGCTGGGGTCGGCCAGATCAGCGCGCGCCGGAGAAGGGGCTGGCGGCCGGTGCTCGGCAGGAGGCCTGGTGGAGCGGCGGGCCGGGCAGGAGCAGGCAGCAGCAGGCAGCAGCTTGTTGGCGAGCGCGGGTGCCGGTGGCACGGTCTGGAGGCAGCGGTGCGAGTCCATGGCCAGACCGGTGGCGGCGGCGCTGCGATGGCTCGGCCAAGATGGAGTCTTGGCGAGCAGCGAGCGGCCGGCCACCTCTGTGCAGTGTGGCGAGCAGCGAGGTTCTCTCGGTGGTGCGGCTGGTTCTTCGTGGAGATGCGGGCCCGACCATTGCAAGGCTGTCCCTTGGAGTGGCGACGGCTGTTGCGGGCGGTTCTGGACCTTGCCGGAGGTGCGGGGTGGCTGCGGTTTCTGTCATGGCTGGGTGTCGGTGATGTGGCCTGTGTTATCCTTGCCGTGTGTCCGGTCGTAGACCCTCGGCTTGCAGCTGCGTTGGCGAAGTGTTGCGGCGGCGGCGGTGTGAAGCTCCTGGGACGGTGTTGCCCAATTCCTGGTGGTGTGGTGAGGTGCGACGCGCGGATGAAAATCTTGCTCGGCTTTCGTCGGGCCGGCGGCGATGGCACCCGAGGTTGTCATCCCCCTCATTGGAGGCGTCGTCGAGGCGTGTTCGTCATGTCCCTCGCTCACTCGGAGTTGTGGCTGTCTCCGGGCGAAAGCCTCGATTCGGTTTTGGATCGGCACAAGGGCGGCGTCTTCGACGTCGTTTCTCTGTTGGGAGCTTTGTGTTGGATACATGGCTAGTTCCTTGACGCTCTCCTCCGGTGTTCGTCGCTGTCCTCTCTGTCCCACGACAGCGCTATGTACGCCCATCGCCGGTGTGTCCAAGATGGCGTCTTTCTCGGTTCGGATCAAGTCCTGCCACCCACTTGCCACTCCTCTTAGGCGATAAGAGTGGATGGTGCGTCGACAAGTGAAGCTCTGTGGAAGTTGGTGGTCTTTGGAGGTGTCCGGCGTCGGTCGAGACGCGGTGTTGCGTTTGAGTTTGGATAGGCTCTTTGTATTGTAGTTTGCTTGCGGTGTTGTTCGTCCTTGGTGTGGTGTTGTGCTACTCTCGTTGTTCGCAGCGAGTGTAGTTTCCTGTAACTGAATTTCTGCCTTCTATAAAGCTATGATACGCCTAGGCATACTCTCGAAAAAAAAATGTCAAGGTTATGATGTAGCGTGTCCTTAATTGCCCCGGCATGTTTTCGGGGGTGATGTCCTTTGTTTTTAGGTTTCCTACTAATTTTGTTGTGCGGATTCTCAATATTCTTTTTTATATGGCAATACGTGTCTCATTTATGTATCATAAAGATCATAGTACAAGCCACATACACATCGACGTGGCAAACTGAAAAGACACGAAAACACTAACCTTCGCACAAAGGAATACCGGCCTAAAAAATTTACAATCAAAATCGAAGAAATCTCTTCACTTGATACAAACGCTCGTCACCTCATGTGCATAGGAGGTGAGCTAGAGCACCACAAAGCTTAAGTGTGGCTCGGGCATTTCATCGAACATCTCATGTGCATAGGAGATGAGACAGAGCAACACAAAGCTCTCCCACGGCCGGCCAAAAAATAGAGCAATGGCTCTGCTCGCGGGCAGGGGCGGGAGTATATATAGGCCACTCTTTTGTCCCGGTTCGTGGCTAAAACCGGGACTAAACGACCCCATTTGCTCCCGGTTCCAGCCACGAACCGAGACTAAAGGTTCTGGGCCCTGAGCGAGGCCCATTGGTCCAGGTTCGTGTCTGGAACCGGGACCAAAGGGGTCAGACGAACCGGGACCAATGGACCCGAGGCCCGGCCGGCGCCTTGGCCTCATGAACCGGGACTGATGCCCCCATTAGTCCCGGTTCGTGAGTGAACTAATGCCCTTTTCTGGCCTGGACCAAAGGCTTGTTTTCTACTAGTGGGGGATTAATGCCCTTTTCTGAACTGAGTTTGTTGCCTACCACAGGGGCTTTATCCGGTGACATCGACCAACGGTGACGAGGGGAAGGGCGTCAAAGTGGGGGCAATAGGCAGCGGCTGCGAGGCGCCACCCGTGTCACCTAAGGAAGAGGATGTGGGCCTAAGTTTTTTTCCTAGTTACCACCTCATGCGCTCCACACTATCAAAACTCACATACTCCCTTGGTCCTTAAAAGATTGTACTTCCAACTTTGTTGGACAATCATTTTTTTAATGTTTGACCGTATTTATACAATAATACACCAACATTTATGCCATCAAATTAGTAACATTAGATTCATGATAAAATATATTTTCATCATATACCTACTTGGTTTCATAAGCATTGATATATTTTTGCACAAACTCAGTCAAACTTTGGAATAGGTTGACACTGCAACAAAGTTGGATGTACACTCTTTAAAGAATGGATGTGTAAACTTTGGTGGAAGCGTTGAACCCTTTACTCGGGCCGCATCTCTATTTATATCACATGTGTGCCGTGGCTTACAAGGGATCGAGAGAGATCGTGATCGATCGCTACAGGAGATCAGGGAGGTCACAACATAAGAATAGATAGAAAGATACAAGTTTAAAACACCTCTCCTACCTCTATACAATATCATCCAACACTCCCCCTCGATCTAAACCTCAAGAGATATCAGGACGTGTAAGAGTCAGATACTGCAAAGCACCCACAACACTTCTGTAATTAGTTGCATCCACTGGTCCAAGTGCTTCTCCACTCTCAATTGTAAGTTTTTCAGAAGTTGAAATTGGTGTACTCACAGGTTTACAATTGTACAAACATACTCTCCTGAGTATATCAGTTGTATATTTTTCCTGTGTAAGAAGTATACCATCCTTGATCTGCTTCACTTCTATGCCAAGAAAATAGTGAAGATCTCCCAAGTCCTTGAGAGCAAACTCTAACTTTAAACCTTTAAGAAAACAAGTGGTAGCATCTGAACTTGAGCTTGCAACAATTATATCATCAACATAAACAAGCACAAATATAGTAATATTGTCTTTATGATAAAAGAACAATGAGGTATCTGCTTTGGATGGTGTGAACCCAAGTTGTTGTAACCGCATGCTCAACCTTGAGTACCAGGCTCTAGGGGCCTGTTTCAAACCATATAAGGCCTTATCCAACTTACAGACATGATGAGGTGTGCTTTGGTTTTCATATCCAGGTGGCTGCCGCATTAACACTTCTTCCTCAAGAACACCATGGAGAAACGTGTTCTGAACATCTAGCTGACGTAAACTCCAACCTCTGGAGATAACAATAGACAATACAAGTCGAATAGTGGCTGCCTTAACAACGGGACTAAATGTATCTTCATAATCAATACCAAATCTCTGCTTAAAACCTTTGGCAACTAATCTAGCCTTGTATCTGTCTATGCTTCCATCAGGTTTTCTTTTTATTTTATATACCCATTTGCAATCTATAATGTTGCTACCTTTCTTTGGAGGTACTAAGTGCCAAGTTCTATTTTTCATGAGAGCATCATATTCATTATCCATAGCCTCCTTCCATTCTTTATGAGCTAGAGCATCATGCAAATTATTCGGTTCTCCAACACTACTAAGAAAAGCACGTTTGACTCTGTCATATCGTACCGTACCATCAGTATACTCCTTTTCTTTGATAATAACTGATTGTGACCGAGTATGTCGACGAGGAGGCTGAGGTTGTGTTGCTGACGTAGCCACAGGAGATCCAGAAGCAGTAGACACCTCCACAGAGAATCCTGGTACGGATCCAAGGTAGATTCTGCCCCTGTAGCTGATCCTGACGCTGCAGAAGCGGGTGTCCCCCTGTCAGCAGGCACGCCGATCGCCGCGTCGTCCCCGCCCGCGCCTGGGCTGGCGGGCTCCACCCGGGAGCGGCTATCGGCCACATGCGTATCGGCGCCCACGCCTGGGCTGGTGGGCTCCTCCTGGTGGCGGCTGTCGGCCACGCGCGCACCTATGCCCGCGCCTGGGCGGACGGTCTCACCCAATCGCGAGGCGAGACAGGCGGGGTCTGCCTGGTCGGCCACCCGTGCGCTAGTGGATGCATGCAGGGAAGGGTGATCCTCCTGGGATCGCGCACCACCAGAGACAGACGGGCTGACGCGAGGATCTGCACGGGATCTAGCGTCGCTGCCAACCGAATCAGCATGGGATCTCGTGCTTGTTTCATCTGGATCTGCACACATAAAATGACGACCACGCAATCTGGAGAATTACAGTTTTCTTTGGAATTTTCCACATGATCATCTTTATTTAATTCACCCCCGTGATCTGGCAGCAAGGCTATTTCAGCACGAATAAGATCTCCTGCGTTGGGATTAAGTTTGGCAAAAGGAAACAAAGTTTCGTCGAAAACAACATCCCTTGAAATATAGATACGTCGAGTAGCAATTTCCAGGCACTTATAGCCTTTGTGAAGATTACTATAGCCAAGAAAAGCACACTGAGTAGAACGAAGCTCAAGTTTATGACGATTGTATGGACGAAGATTGGGATAACATGCACACCCAAAAAAAATCAGAGAGTTGTAATCAGGTTTTTGATGATAGAGACGTTCCGAAGGAGTAGAGTTGCCAATGACTTTGCTGGGCAAACGGTTAATAAGATATGTGGCAGTGATGAAGGCCTCGTCCCAATATTTTAGAGGCATGGAAGCATGGGCAAGCAAAGAGAGACCAACTTCAACAATGTGGCGATGTTTACGCTCGGCGGAGCCGTTCTGTTGATGGGCATGAGGGCAAGACACATGGTGTGCAATGCCTATGCTATGAAAGGAGTTGAGCTTCTCATACTCCCCTTCCCAGTCACTTTGGACTGTCAAAATTTTCTGTCAAAGTGAAGTTCGACAAGTTTTGAAACTCTTGAAATATAGAGAAAACTTCAGATTTATGCTTGAGTAAATAAACCCAAGTGAATTTACTGTAATCATCAATGAAACTGACATAGTATTTTTTTCTCCCAAAGGAGTCTCGGGCATGGCTGTTGGAAATATGCCCTAGAGGCAATAATAAAATGGTTATTATTGTATTTCTTGTTCATGATAATTTTCTATTGTTCATGCTATAATTGTATTAACCGGAAACCGTAATACATGTGTGAATACATAGACCACAACATGTCCCTAGTAAGCCTCTAGTTGACTAGCTCGTTGATCAATAGATGGTCATGGTTTCCTGACCATGGACATTGGATGTCATTGATAATAGGATCACATCATTAGGAGAATGATGTGATGGACAAGACCAAATCTTAAGCGTAGCACAAGATCGTGTAGTTCGTTTGCTAAAGCTTTTCTAATGTCAAGTATCATTTCCTTAGACCATGAGATTGTGCAACTCCCGGATACCGTAGGAATGCTTTGGGTGCACCAAACGTCACAACATAACTGGGTGGCTATAAAGGTGCACTACAGGTATCTCCGAAAGTGTCTGTTGGGTTGGCACGAATCGATACTGGGATTTGTCACTCCGTATGACGGAGAGGTATCTCTGGGGCCACTCGGTAATGCATGATCATAATGAGCTCAATGTGACCAAGTGGTTGATCACGGGATCATGCATTACAGTACGAGTAAAGTGACTTGCCGGTAACGAGATTGAACGTGGTATTGGGATACCGACGATCGAATCTCGGGCAAGTAACGTACCGATTGACAAAGGGAATTATATGCAGGATTGATTGAATCCCTGACATCATGGTTCATCCGATGAGATCATCGTGGAACATGTGGGAGCCAACATGGGTATCCAGATCCCGCTGTTGGTTATTGGCCAGAGAGCTCTCTCGGTCATGTCTGCATGATTCCCGAACCCGTAGGGTCTACACACTTAAGGTTCGGTGATGCTAGAGTTGTCACAGGAATTAGTGTGGACTTACCGAATGTTGTTCGGATTCCCGGATGAGATCCCGGACGTCACGAGGAGTTCCGGAATGGTCCGGAGGTAAAGATTTATATATGGGAAGTCCTATTTTGGCCACTGGAAAATGTTCAGGATTTTTCGGTATTGTACCGGGAAGGTTCTAGAAGGTTCCGGAGTGGGGCTCACCTGCATGGGGGGACCCACATGAACGTGGGTAGTGGGGGAAAGGACCCACACCCTTGGTCAAGGTGCACCAAGATCCCCCCTTACAAGGAATAAGATCATATCCCGAAGGGATAAGATCAAGATCCCTAAAAAGGGGGGATAACAATCGGTGGGGAAGGGAAATGATGGGATTTCTTTCCCCCACCTTTGCCAACGCCCCAATGGACTTGGAGGGCAAGAAACCAGCCCCCTCCACCCCTATATATAGTGGGGAGGCACATGGGAGCCGCACCCTTCCCCTGGCGCATCCCTCTCCCTCCCCAACACCTCCTCCGTAGTAGTAGTGCTTGGCGAAGCCCTGCCGGAGAACTGCAAGCTCCACCACCACGCCGTTGTGCTGCCGGAGCTCTCCCTCAACTTCTCCTCTCCCCTTGCTGGATCAAGAAGGAGGAGACGTCCCTGGGTTGTACGTGTGTTGAACGCGGAGGCGCCGTTGTTCGGCGCTTAGATCGGAATCAACCGCGATCTGAATCGCTACGAGTACGACTCCTTCATCCGCGTTCTTGTAACGCTTCCGCATCACGATCTTCAAGGGTATGAAGACGCACTTCTCTCTCTCTCGTTGCTAGTCTCTCCATAGATTGATCTTGGTGATGCGTAGGAAAATTTTAAATTATTGCTACGTTCCCCAACAGTGGTATCATGAGCTAGGTCTATGCGTAGATTCTATGCACGAGTAGAACACAAGTTGTTGTGGGCATTGTCAATTAACTTGCCGTTACTAGTCTTATCTTGATTCGGCGGCATCGTGGGATGAAGCGGCCCGGACCGACCTTACACATACGCTTATGTGAGACAGGTTCCACCGACTGACATGCACTAGTTGCATAAGGTGGCTAGCGGGTGTCTGTCTCTCCCATTTTAGTCGGATCGGATTTGATGAAAAGGGTCCTTATGAAGGGTAAATAGAAATTGGCATATCACGTTGTGGTTTTGGCGTAGGTAAGAAACGTTCTTGCTAGAAACCTATAATAGCCATGTAAAAACTTGCAACAACAATTAGAGGACGTCTAACTTGTTCTTGCAGCATATGTCGTGTGATGTGATATGGCCAAAAGGATGTGATGAATGATATATGTGATGTATGAGATTGATCATGTTCTTGTAATAGGAATCACGACTTGCATGTCGATGAGTATGACAACTAGCAAGAGCCATAAGAGTTGTCTTAATTCATTCTATGACCTGCATGTCAAAGAAAAACACCATGTAATTACTTTACTTTATTGCTAACCGTTAACTTTAGTAGTAGAAGTAATAGTTGGCAAGACAACTTCATGAAGACACGATGATGGAGATCATGGTGTCATGCCGGTGACGAAGGTGATCATGCCGCGCCTCGAAGATGGAGATCAAAAGGTGCAAGATGATATCGGCCATATCATGTCACTTTATGATTTTCATGTGATGTTTGTCATGTTTACATCTTATTTGCCTAGAACGACGGTAGCATAAATAAGATGATCCCTGCTAAAATTTCAAGAAAGTGTTCCCCTAACTGTGCACCGTTGCGAAGGTTCATTGTTTCGAAGCACCACGTGATGATCGGGTGTGATACATTCTAATGTTCGCATACAACGGGTGTAAGCCAGATTTACACATGTGAAACACTTAGGTTGACTTGACGAGCCTAGCATGTAAAAACATGGCCTCGGAACACGGAAGACCGAAAGGTCGAACATGAGTCGTATAGTGGATACGATCAACATGAAGATGTTCACCGATGATGACTAGTCCGTCTCACGTGATGATCGGACACGGCCCAGTTGACTCGGATCATGTATCACTTAGATGACTAGAGGGATGTCTATCTAAGTGGGAGTTCATTGAATAATTTGATTAGATGAACTTAATTATCATGAACATAGTCAAAAGGTCTTTGCAAATTATGTCGTAGCTCACGCTTTGGTTCTATTGTTTTAGATATGTTCCTAGAGAAAATTTAGTTGAGAGTTGACAGTAGCAATTATGCGGACTGGGTCCGTGGACTGAGGATTGTCCTCATTGCTGCACAGAAGGGCTATGTCCTTAATGCACCGCTCAGTGTGTTGAACCTCGAGCGTCGTCTGTAGATGTTGGAAAACATCTGACATACACGTTTTGATGACTACGTGATAGTTCAATGCGTAATACTAACGGTTTAGAATTGTGGCACCAAAAGATGTTTTTGAAATGTCGCAGAACATATGAGATGTTCCAAAGACTGAAATTGGAATTTCAGACTAGTGCCACCGTCAAGAGGTATGAGACCTCTGACGAGTTTTTTAAGCCTGCAAACTAAGTGAGAAAAGCTCAATCGTTGAGCATGTGCTCAGATTGTCTGAGTACTACAATCGCTTGAATAGAGTGGGAGTTAATCTTCCAGATGAGATAGTGATGGTTCTCCATAGTCACTGCCACCAAGCTATTGGAGCTTCGTGATGAACTATAACATATTAGGGATAGACATGATGATCCTTGAGCAACTCGCGATATTTGACACCGTGAAAGTAGAAATCAAATAGGAGCATCAATTGTTGATGGTTAAACCACTAGTTTCAAGAAGGGCAAGGGCAAGAAAGGGATACTTCATGAAACGGCAAATCAGTTGCTGCTCTAGTGAAGAAACCCAAGGTTGAACCCAAACCCGAGACTAAGTGCTTCTGTAATAAGGGGAACGGTCACTGAAGCAAAACTACCCTAGATACTTGGTAGATGAGAAGGCTGGCAAGGTCGACAGAAGTATGTTGGATATACATTATATTAATGTGTACTTTACTAGTACTCCTAGTAGCAACAGGGTATTAGATACCGGTTCGGTTGCTAAGTGTTAGTAACTCGAAATAAAAGGCTACAGAATAAACGGAGACTAGCCAAAGGTGAGACGACGATATGTGTTGGAAGTGTTTCCAAGGTTGATGTGATCAAACATCACACGCTCCCTCTACCATCGGGATTGGTGTTAAACCTAAATAATTGTTATTTGGTGTCTGCGTTGAGCATAGACATGATTGGATTATGTTTATCGCAATACGGTTATTCATTTAAGGAGAATAATGCTTGCTCTATTTATTTGAATAATACCTTCAATGGTCTTGCACCTAAAATGAATGGTTTATTGAATATCGATCGTAGTGATACACATGTTCATGCCAAAAGATATAAGATAGTAATGATAGTACCACATACTTGTGGCACTGCAATTTGAGTCATATTGGTATAAAACGCATGAAGAAGCTCCATATTGATGGATCTTTGGACTCACTCGTTTTTGAAAAGATTGAGACATGCGAACCATGTCTATTGGTATATATACATGAAGAAACTCCATACAGATGGATCGTTTGGACTCACTTGATTTTGAATCACTTGAGACATGCAAATCATACCACATGGGCAAGATGACTGAAAGACCTTGTTTTCAGTAAGATGGAACAAGAAAGCAACTTGTTGGAAGTAATACATTTTGATGTGTGCAGTCCAATGAGTGCTGAGGCACGCAGTGGATATCGTTATGTTCTTACTTCACAGATGATTTGAGTGGATGCTAAGTACATTTACTTGATGAAAAACAAGTATGAATTATTGAAAGGTTCAAGTAATTTCAGAGTGAAGTTGAAGATCATCGTGACAAGAGGATAAAATGTCTATGATATGATCATAGAGATGAAAATCTGAGTTACGAGTTTAGCACACAATTAAGACATTGTGGAAATTGTTTCACGACTAATACCGCCTGGAACACCATAGTGTGATGGTGTGTCCGAACATCATAGCTGCACCCTATTGGATGTGGTGCATACCATGATGTCTCTTATTGAATTACCACTATCGTCTATGGGTTAGGCATTAGAGACAACCGCATTCACTTTATATAGGGCACCACATAATTCCATTGAGACGACACTGTATGAACTATGGTTTAGAGAAACCTAAGCTGTCATTTCTTAAAAGTTTGGGGCTACGACGCTTATGTGAAAAGGTTTCAGGCTGATAAGCTCGAACCCAAAGCGGATGAATGCATCTTCATAGAATACCCAAAAATAGTTGGGTATACCTCCTATCTCAGATCCGGAAGCAAAAGTGATTGATTCTAGAAACGGGTCCTTTCTCGAGGAAAAGTTTCTGTCGAAAGAAATGAGTGGGAGCATGGTGGAGACTTGATGAGGTTATTGAACCGTCACTTCAACTAGTGTGTAGCAGGGCACAGGAAGTTGTTCCTGTGGCACCTACACCAATTGAAGTGGAAGCTTATGATAGTGATCATGAAACTTCGGATCAAGTCACTACCAAACCTCATAGGTCGACAAGGATGTGTACTACTTCAGAGTGGTACGTAATCCTGTCTTGGAAGTCATGTTGCTAGACAACAATGAACCTACGAGCTATGGAGAAGCGATGGTGGGCCCGGATTCCGACGACTGGCTCGAGGCCATAAAATCCGAGAGAAGATCCATGTATAAAACAAAGTATAGACCTTGAAAGAACTACTTGATGGTCATAAGGCTGTTGGGTGCAGATGGATTTTAAAAGGAAGACGGACAATGATGGTAAGTGTCACCATTAAGAAAGCCCGACTTGTCGTTAAGATGTTTCCCGACAAGTTCAAGGAGTTGACTACGATGAGACTTTCTCACCCGTGGCGATGCTAAGAGTCTGTTGGAATTATGTTAGTAGTTACTGCATAATTTATGAAATCTTACAGATATGATGTCCAAACATTGTTTCCTCGACGATTTTCTTGAGGAAAGGTTGTATGTGATACAACCAGAAGGTTTTTTCAATCCTGATAGATGCTAACAAGTATGAAAAGCTCCAGCAATCCTTCTAAGGACTGGAGTAAGCATCTCAGAATTGGAATATACGCTTTGATGAGATGATCAAAGATTTTGGGTTTATACAAAGTTTATGAGAAACTTGTATTTCCAAAGAAGTGAGTGGAAGCACTATAGAATTTCTGATGAGTATATGTTGTTGACATATTGTTGAACAGAAATGATGTAGAATTTCTGGAAAGCATGCAGGGTTATTTGGAAAGTGTTTTTCAATGGAGAACCTGGATTAAGCTACTTGAACATTGGGCATCAAGATCTATAAGGATAGATAAAAAACGCTTAATAGTACTTTCAAATGAATACATACCGTGACAAGATTTTGAAGGAGTTCAAAATAGATCAGCAAAGAAGGAGTTCTTGGCTGTGTTACAAGGTGTGAGTATTGAGTAAGACTCAAGACCTGACCATGGCAGAAGAGAGAGAAACGACGAAGATCGTCCCCTATGCTTTAGACTTAGGCTCTACAGTATGCTATGTTGTGTACCGCACCTGAAGTGTGCCTTGCCATGAGTCAGTCAAGGGGTACAAGAGTGATCCAGGAATGGATGACTTGACAGCGGTCGAACTTATCCTTAGTAACTAATGGACTAAGGAATTTTCTCGATTATGGAGGTGGTAAAAGAGTTCGTCGTAAAGGGCTACGTCGATGCAAAGTTTGACACTAATCCGGACGACTCCGAGTAGTAAACCGGATTCGTACAGTAGAGCAGTTATTTGGAATAGCTCAAAGTAGCGCGTCGTAGCTGCATCTACAAGATGACATAGAGATTTGCAAAGCACACATGGATCTGAAAGGTTCAGACCCATTGACTAATAAACCTCTCTCACAAGCAAGATATGAACAAACCCTATGGGTGTTGGATTCATTACAATCACATAGTGATGTGAACTAGATTATTGACTCTAGTGCAAGTGGGAGACTATTGGAAATATGCCCTAGAGGCAATAATAAAATGGTTATTATTGTATTTCTTGTTCATGATAATTGTCTATTGTTCATGCTATAATTGTATTAACCGGAAACCATAATACATGTGTGAATACATAGACCACAACATGTCTCTAGTAAGCCTCTGGTTGACTAGCTCGTTGATCAATAGATGGTCATGGTTTCCTGACCATGGACATTGGATGTCATTGATAACGGGATCACATCATTAGGAGAATGATGTGATGGACAAGACCAAATCTTAAGTGTAGCACAAGATCGTGTAGTTCCTTTGCTAAAGCTTTTCTAATGTCAAGTATCATTTCCTTAGACCATGAGATTGTGCAACTCCCGGATACCGTAGGTATGCTTTGGGTGCACCAAACGTCACAACATAACTGGGTGGCTATAAAGGTGCACTACAGGTATCTCTGAAAGTGTCTGTTGGGTTGGCACGAATCGAGACTGGGATTTGTCACTCCGTATGACGGAGAGGTATCTCTGGGCCCACTCGGTAATGCATCATCATAATAAATGAGCTCAGTGTGACCAAGTGGTTGATCACGGGATCATGCATTATGGTACGAGTAAAGTGACTTGCCGGTAACGAGATTGAACGAGGTATTGGGATACCGACGATTGAATCTCGGGCAAGTAACATACCGATTGACAAAGGGAATTGTATACATGATTGATTGAATCCCTGACATCGTGGTTCATCCGATGAGATCATCGTGGAACATGTGGGAGCCAATATGGGTATCCAGATCCCGCTGTTGGTTATTGGCCAGAGAGCTGTCTCGGTCATGTCTGCATGATTCCCGAACCCGTAGGGTCTACACACTTAAGGTTCAGTGACGCTAGAGTTGTTACGGGAATTAGTGTGTAGTTACCGAATGTTGTTCGGATTCCCGGATGAGATCCTGGACGTCATGAGGAGTTCCGGAATGGTCCGGAGGTAAAGATTTATATATGGGAAGTCCTATTTTGGCCACCGGAAAATGTTCAGGATTTTTCGGTATTGTACCGGGAGGGTTCTAGAAGGTTCCGGAGTGGGGCCCACCTGCATGGGGGGACCCACGTGAACGTGGGTAGTGGGTGAAAGGCCCCACACCCCTGGTCAAGGCGCACCAAGATCCCCCCTTAGAAGGAATAAGATCATATCCCGAAGTGATAAGATCAAGATCCCTAAAAACGGGGATAACAATCGGTGGGGAAGGGAAATGATGGGATTTCTTTCCCCCACCTTTGCCAACGCCCCAATGGACTTGGAGGGCAAGAAACCAGCCCCCTCCAACCCTATATATAGTGGGGAGGCACATGGGAGCCGCACCCCTTCCCTTGGCGCAGCCCTCTCCCTACCCAACACCTCCTCCGTAGTAGTAATGCTTGGCGAAGCCCTGCAGGAGAACTGCAAGCTCCACCACCACGTCGTTGTGCTGCCGGAGCTCTCCCTCAACTTCTCCTCTCCCCTTGCTGGATCAAGAAGGAGGAGACGTCCCCGGGTTGTACGTGTGTTGAACGCGGAGGCGCCGTTGTTCGGCGCTTAGATCGGAATCAACCGCGATCTGAATCGCTGCGAGTACGACTCCTTCATCTGCGTTCTTGTAACGCTTCCGCATCGCGATCTTCAAGGGTATGAAGATGCACTTCTCTCTCTCTCGTTGCTAGTCTCTCCATAGATTGATCTTGGTGATGCGTAGGAAAATTTTGAATTATTGCTATGTTCCCCAACAATGGCCCCATACATCACTGAAAATAAGCTCTAAATGAGCATGAGATATACTATCTGACCTAGGATAGGGAAGTTGGTGACTCTTGGCACATTGACAAGCTTCACAAACCGAATCAATAACATGGCTATGTGACAAATAAAGATTGCCTTTATTGACTACTTGCTTAACTATGACTAAAGAAGGATGTCCTAATTGTTGATGCCACCTGGCCAAAGAGGGCTTGATGGCGGAGTAGACCTGACGACGCTTGCGACTAAGTGCTCCGGATGTGATGGGGTAGAGGCCTCCAATGCATCTACCATGGTGTAGAAGTTCCCTCGTTGCCCGATCCTTGATAAAAAAGTAACGAGGGTGTCGGGGATATACCCCGCGGTGTAAACCGGCCGAAAGTTAACCCGGCCGGACTTGGCGGTTTATCTGAAGACCCGCCCTGACCTTGGCGGTTTACAAGCAATCCGCTTGGTCGTTATGACTCACTGGTAAACCGACGGGCGAATCAGACGGATGACAAGACCCAAGGCCTAGAAGGCCGGTTCAACTACTGTGGGCCGGTTTAAGAGGAAAGGAATATTTATCTTACAAGGAGTTAAGACCGAGACTTGTACCCGGTTTGTATTAGAGATAGACTAGTCCTAATCCTAATAGGACTCCACATGTAAACCGCCCCTTCCACATATATAAGGAGGGGCGGGGCTCCCCAAAGGGGGACAAGTTAGAAGAAGAAGCGACAGCAAGAAGAAACAATCTCTAGGGCTAGACACAAAGAGCCGGTTTACGGCGTCTCCCTCGGGATGATAATGAGACCTAGCCTCAAACAGCATGTAGGGTTATTACCGGATGATGTTTCCCGGGGCCCGAAGCTGTCTAAATCCTTGTCTTGCGTGTTGATCCGCCCTGCGTCTCTCGTCCCACTCAACCCCTCTCAAGCTACCACATAGATGCGTTGGCCTCGCGACTAACTCCTGACACTAAGGACATCTGCCGTGACAAATCCACGACAGTTGGCGCCCACCGTGGGGCGTGCGCACGGTGGTGTTGAGTTTTTGGAGGGATTTTTCTTCTTTCAGGGATCGAGAAGTTCGCGATGTGCCGGAGAAAAGAAGAGTTGCGTCGGATACGCCGCCGCAAAGTTGCCAAGTTGATATGACTGACTGACCATCTAGTCTAAAGCCAGGTCGAATTTTTTGGAGAGGTGACGTGTGTCGCTGAGACCGATTGGATGCCCATCACGCGCCGCCAAAAAACTTGATGCTGCAGCACGTAACTTCCGCCTGTGGTTAACTTCGTCTTCACCCTCGAATCCGTGTTGGAACCGTGAGTCGCCGCATCTGTTCTGAGTTGCCCCAGGGAGTCAGCTTCCGCCACGGACTATAGGCTGCTATCGCTATCATCCATCTGTTTCCATCCATGTTACGTCTTGCAAACCGCACGGCCGCCGCCTTAAAGATCGACAAGACCGACAAGACTTTCTACGGCCGCTAACTGAAGGAGTCGGCTCGGCCTGACAAGTATTTTTCTTGGTTCCAACACACATTCAATTCATTGAGCTGTCAGGTCGTGTCTGAGAAGACAAAAGGGCTGGCAGCAGGCCAGCCACCCCAGGAAGCTCCTTACGTGGAGGCTAAAAACAGCTACAAGACATCTAGTACTAATGCTACACGGATTTCAAAGTTTAATTGACACATAAGTACAACCACACTACGTCAGCTCCTGGGAAGATACCATATCAGGGTACATGCAGTTTTTATCGGTGATCTCCACCGGCTCGCATCGCCACTGCGATCCGCCTCCGCCGGCTTGCTTCTGCCGTGGCCCGCCTTTTGAGACGCCGGGCTGCCGTGTCACCCGCCCTTTGTCTCTGCTACACCGGGCCACCTCGCCGTTTCACCAGCCAGCGCCCCTGTTAAACCACCGACAAGTGGTTGATCCGCTGCTGCGGCCCGTTCCCCGCACACCTCTACGGCGTGTCGAGCGACTGCCGTGGCCACACCGTCGAATCCGAACAGATGATCAATTCCTGCTGCAGTTGTTTGTCGTCAAGGCTGACAAGAATTGTGCTACGCTGTCGTCGCCGGAGCCTGGCCACCTTGGCCAAGCTGCTATCAGCATCCGAAAAATACGAGGTGCTATTTATCCTATTTGCTTTTAAACACGTATTAATTTATGCGAGCGAAACTACTTTGCCCTGCTGTGTTTGTATGGAGAAGAAATTATTAGTCATAAGGTGGCATTATACCGCTGAGATGGAGGCATGCCAACATCATTTGGCACGGGTGGTCGTCCTTATTCAACGGACTCCTGCACCGACTTAAAAATGACGTGGCTGGCTCGCTCGTCCGCGCCGCTTTACAACGCCACGGGCGACTTGCCCGTCCGCCCTCACGCCGGTTCACGCGTCCGAACCGGCTTACAACGCGGAGGACAACTTGCTTGTCATCACCGGTTTACAATACCTCGGCCGACTCATCTGTCTACTCCACCGTGATTGATTTCAGTGTCACCATGGTGGTTATCAACTCCGCGACGGAAAATTTCCGGCCTAACATATCAGGTGATATCCATCTAAATTTATTTTTTGACATATATCGTTTTTGTAAAAAGAACAATTACCTTGGTTTTGCATATTTTTATATGCAGGACAATTATTCACCACAACATTGGTGTTACACCATGCATATGGAGCGTGCACCGGCGTCATTATATATTGGCTTTTGACCGTTCCACACTGCTTAACGGACGCGCGTAAACCGCCGGTGGTCCGGTTTACATCAACACGCGACCGGTTCTCCATCTGCGCCGGCTTACAACACCCGTATAGGCCGACTCTCCGTCTGCGCCGGTTTATAATGCCCGCAGGCGAATCTCCGTCTGCGCCGGTTTACAACTCCTGAGGCCGACATTCGTCCGCACTGGCTTACAACGCCGCGGCCGGTTCACCCGTGATTAATTTCAGCTTCACCATGGTGATCGTCAACTCTACGGTGGATAACCCCTGGCGTGATATATCAAGTGAAATCCATCCGGAATTATGATATCGCTGACCTATTGGACAACCCGTGCCGGTTTATATCGCGATCCAGTCCGCGTCAACTCGTCAGGACCATGCGAATTACCCAATAGCGCGTGCACAAGCTGCCATCCCCCGCAGTCCGGACTACATCAACATACCGGGCCGCACCTGTCTGCATGAGCCATTTATTGAGTATGAACAAGTCACAGCTTGGGTAGCCCGGTTTTCTTTCAAATGGGAGGCAAATTATCATCAACCGCCGTCTGTACTAGGTGGATCAATGGGCAGGCGCACAAGTCGCCGCCGCTACAGTTTGGTTAACTTGAAATCACCAGTTGGAAGGAACCATTGGCCGAGTTGCGGACACGGTTCATACGGGGTCATTTATAACCCGCCGCAGTCACCTCAACCTTCTGTGGATTCACATCGTGCTATCAACACCAATGATATACAAGTTATGCCGGTTTATATCACGATCAAATATGAAGAATCTCAAGCCAACTCCTCGAGTCACCTTTGAGACTCGGGGGCTACGATGACATGACTCAGCAATTCTTGCCAGTTTCAGCCGGTTTAAAAAACCGAGGACGATGGGGGGAAAGATAACCCGATCCCGGATGCTACTGTTATATTGACGAAAGTTTAAAGGCCGTCAGAAAAATTCAGGCTTAGAAAGTATGTGACAGTTACGAAATCCCGGCTCAATGAAGAAGATCCGGGTCATCAGAAAGGATTCCGGTTTAAAATCCGGCTCAAGGGAAGTCAGTCTCATTGAAGCTCTCAAATATCCGGTTTACAAATCCGGTTCAAAGGAAATCTATTCTCCCACAAAGCTCTGAAGCGCTCAAATCCGGTTTAAGAATTTCCGGTTCAAAAAGGAATTAACCTCTTGCAAATTCGAGTTTAAAGGCCGTCAGAAAATTTCCGACTGAAAATGAAGATTCCGGTTTACGATCCGGTTCAAGGGAAGGATGTCTCCCACAAGCTTTGAAGATCTTAACATCCGGTTCAAAATCCCGGTTCAAGAAGAATTTATCTCTTGAAAAAAGTTGAAAATTACCGAAGAGGACCTGCTGCCATGATGCGCGGTTCAAACATGGGTATCCTGCCTTATTGGCCTGACATATCATTTATCACATGGGGGCTCCCGCTTTATAAAGCGGGGTATCTATTCTTTATATCATGTGTGGTTACATGGAGTTGTTTTAAAACAACATCCAGTTTACCCCTTGCAAGTCTTAACAAGATCACTTGGGGCTTCCTGTTCAAACATAGGTCGTATTCGAACCAAAGAGAACATAGCTGTCCTTATAAAGTCAGTTGGGGACCTAGTCGACTTGAACCGTAGCTACACCTCCTGGGAGCTTGGTCATGTCTTGACGACGGTAATGCCTTCTGGCTGGCACATTTGCCACTAAGTCAGTTGGGGACCTAATCGACTTGAACCGTAGTTACACCTTATGGTAGCTCGGTCATGTCTTGATGATGGTAATGCCTTCTGATCGGCTTTTAAACAGCCTATAAGTCATTTGGGGGCTCGGTCGCGTCCGAACCGATGCAACACCTCTTGGCCGGCGAAAGCCACCAGAATCATTTGGGGACATGGTCACGTCTGAACCGGTCACGCGTCTTGGTCGGCCTCCGGGCCTAGAGTCATTTGGGGGCTTGGTCGAACCCGAACCATAGCAATGCCACTTGGCCGGCGTAACGCCACGCGTCATTTTGGGGTCCTGGCTGACTGGCACCATCGCTACGCCTTCGGGGGGCTTGGTTGCGTCTGACCATGGTAATTCCATCTGACCAAGCTCAGTAGAGCTCTTCTTTTGCAAAAAGTTGTTGCCATTGCTTTTGCTTTAATAGCCTTTCTTGAGAAGTTGCTATTTTATTTGCGTTTTTTAAACCGACAGTATTTTGTACCGGTTCAAACAGCTAAATTGGCGGAACACGGTCCACTTTTAGACCGGAGATTATCTGCCCGGTTTGATTTTCTGTTACCATCCTATTACGGAGTAAACCGGTGTTTATCAACCCGGCTCGGCTTTCAACTACAAGTTGTGAGGGCATGATCAAATTATAATCCGGAGATTATCAGCCCGGTCTGGTTTGACTACAAGTTACCAGTATATATATGGTTAATCCGGTGTTTATCACAACCCGGTATGGTTTTATCATAAATCGGCGCAATATGGAAGGAGTTATCATTACTCAAGATTGGGGTTATCACTCTTACTACAAAAAGTTGGTAAACCAACGATGTGATTCAATTTCACAGGTATGATACATTTCATATTTTTAAGTGCAGCCCTGGTTATAAACCCAGGTTATATGTTGAGCATTATGACCCGTCCGGCGGTAAACCGCCAGGACACTTTAAACTTGTTGTATGCAGAAACAGGTTGAATAAAGCATGATTATAAATTATCCGGTGTTTGTTAAACCGGCCTGGTTTTAAGACGATAAGTCGCCAGTATGATGATAAATTATCCGGTGTTTGTTAAACCGGCCTGGCTTTAAGACGATAAGTCGCCAGTATGATGATAAATTATCCAGTGTTTATTAAACCGGTCTGGCTTTGGACTATAAGTCGCCAGTATATATTTGGATTGCGCCATTGGAATCATGTGCTTATAAATTATTGGATTATATTATTCAAATAGCCAAACTTGGCTGAATTTTCATTATGATATTGGATGAATAAGGTTTTCATACCAGATTATATTATGTTGAATAGCCATCATGGCTGGATTTTTATGGTTATCAATAACCAGTATTATAATTAAGGTTTTCAAAGTTGCTTTAGCGCAATGGATATCATATTATCAATGGATATGATTTATTCTACAATTGAAGGAATAGTCCCGAGTCGCTGCAGGCTTACAACCCGGCACTTGGGGGCTACATTGTTCAAAGTCGAGATTCAAATATGCAAGTCTCATGTCGCTGCAAGCATGCACCATGACACTTGGGGGCTAATGCAAAGTCATTTTTGCTCATCTTATTAAAGACCCAACTCATCACATCGTAATGAGCTGGCCCTTGGGGGCTACCAATTGCTCCTGTCAACTATTCAAGGTACAAAGCTTTTTATCCATTATATTGAAGGGTTCACTGCTCATTTGGTAAAGCACAAGGCTCTTAACCTTGTGGACGTGAATTCAAGCCTCATGATGGGGGTTACATCATATGATGTTATTTTCATTGAAGTATAAATCAAAGTCCCAGCTCAATATTATCTTACTGAGCCGGCCCTTGGGGGCTACACGTTGCTGTTCAAAGTCTGCAAGATTATATTTACAAAGTCCCTGCTGATTATTATATAATGACCCGGCCCTTGGGGGCTACATTGGTTGAAGTTTTAGGGGCATCAGTCAATTACAAGTCCCAGGTTGCTGCGAGCATGACAACCCGACACTTGGGGGCTACAGGTAATATGGATATAAGGGAGAAATATCTTCCAATTTTCTGTTTTGAGCCAATCATTATGACCCGGTGTCTACAACAATCATGAAACCGGCATTGGAAATAATCATGACCTGGAATTCAGTTCTTATAAACCGGCAATCTTGACAATGATAAACCGACGAGTCTACATTTTCAAACTGGCTGAATATCAGATGAGTATTACAAGACCAATATTTCTTAAACCGGCGCTTTGGAAGCCAACTCAAGTGGATTATTCTTTACAATATTTTTCTATGAGAAACCAATGTCAGCAATTTGAGTATGAAGCTGGTTATTAACCTGGATTTTCTAGAAGGAGGAATGACAAGGACTTAAGGATGATCAGGTGCCGGTTTACAAGAATTCTTAACCCGGAGCGCAACCTGTCAAATTTGTTCTTATGTTTATTTTGCAGCATAAGTTTACCATGGATGAATCCAAGCTAAACTTGGGGGCTAATGTCGGGGATATACCCCGCGGTGTAAACCGGCCGGAAGTTAACCCGGCCGGACTTGGCGGTTTATCTGAAGAACCGCCCTGACCTTGGCGGTTTACAAGCAATCCGCTTGGTCGTTATGACTCACTGGTAAACCGACGGGCGGATCAGACGGATGACAAGACCCAAGGCCTAGAAGGCCGTTTCAACTACTGTGGGCCGGTTTAAGAGGAAAGGAATATTTATCTTACAAGGAGTTAAGACCGAGACTTGTACCCGGTTTGTATTAGAGATAGACTAGTCCTAATCCTAATAGGACTCCACATGTAAACCGCCCCTTCAACATATATAAGGAGGGGCGGGGCTCCCCAAAGGGGGACAAGTTAGAAGAAGAAGCGACAGCAAGAAGAAACAATCTCTAGGGCTAGACACAAAGAGCCGGTTTACGGCGTCTCCCTCGGGATGATAATGAGACCTAGCCTCAAACAGCATGTAGGGTTATTACCGGATGATGTTTCCCGGGGCCCGAAGCTGTCTAAATCCTTGTCTTGCGTGTTGATCCGCCCTGCGTCTCTCGTCCCACTCAACCCCTCTCAAGCTACCACATAGATGCGTTGGCCTCGCGACTAAGTCCTGACACTAAGGACATCTGCCGTGACAAATCCACGACATCTTTTAGGACTAAACGAGACATAGAGGCAAGGTTTTTATCAGCTTGAGGAACATGAAGGACATCTTTTAGGACTAGATCACATTTCAGCATAGGGGAATTAATATAAGCTTGACCAATGTGTTGAATATCCATACCTCCACCGCTTGCGGTGTGAATCTGATCATGGCCGTGGTACTGTTCACGGAGGGCAAGTTGCTCCAGCTCACTTGTGACATGATCTGTGCCACCGGAGTCAACATACCAGACGCCATCTCCTCCTTGCTCACGCATGGCTGCAACAACATGGCGAGCATCGGGCACATAGTTCTCATCGAAGCGGTGCCAACAGTCCATCACCTCATGGCCGGCCATCTTGCAGAGTTGACAGCGAGGGCGGCCACGGGAGGAGGAGGGGGGGGGGGCTGTTGTTGTTGTTGAAGCCACCACCCGCTGATCGGTTGCCGGTGTTGTTGTAGCTGCTGCCGCCGGCGTTGTTGTAGTTGTTGTTGTAGCCGCTGTCGCCCTGAGCGTTGTCGCGCCCACGCCCACCGCCGCGCTGCGCGTGGTGACCGCGCCCACGTCCGCGTCCATGCGAGACGGCATTGGCAGAGGACTGGCGAAAGCTGGCGCCATGAAGGAGACTGAGGCGGGCGTCGAAGCTGAGGAGCTGGATGTACAACTCCTGAACGGTGCTGGGCTCAACCCGAACAGCAAGGGCCGAGACGACTGGATTGTAATCCATGTCCAATCCGACCAAGATTTTGGACATGATCTCCGGATCGGAGAGCGCGGCAGCAGTGCAGGCAACTTCATCGGTAAGGCTCTTAATCTTTCCAAGGTATTCGACCATAGTCATGTTACCTTTTTTGGAGATTCTTGAGCTCGATGCGTGTATTGATAGCTTGGGCTTGGCCCTGGGCGGCGAACATGTCATGGATGGCGCGCCAGACTTCAGCTGGCATCTGGAGCGTGGCAACTTGAGCAAGGATGTCGCGGGAGAGGGAGCCCATCAGGTAGCCTTGGAGTTGCTGCTGCTGTGCAAACCAAAGGGATCGCGCAAAGTTCAGTACCTGTTCTTCTTTTCCGTCCTTGGTAATGGTGAGGGTGGCCGGCGGTGCCGGACTCTTCGCGTCGAGATGGTGTTCCATCTGCGCGCCCTTTATCTGGGGTAGAACGATGGCCTTCTAGAGCAGGAAGTTGCCCCTCGTCAGCTTCTCTTGCGGTGGCGACCCGAGGAAGGAGTTGGTGGAGGTGGAGGTGGATGATGACGCAAAAGTGGAGGAGGTGTCGGTGATGAGCGCACCCATGGTGCTAGCCGTCATGGCGACGGTGGTGGTGGACATGGTTGCAGTCGCCTGGGTAGCTAGATGCGATCTCTATCCAATCTATCGAGGAACAGGCTCTGCTACCAAGTAAACTTTGGTGGAAGCGTTGAACCCTTTGCTCGGGCCGCATCTCTATTTATATCACATGTGTGTCGTGGCTTACAAGGGATCGAGAGAGATCATGATTACAACAGAAGAAGAGATAGAAAGATACAAGTTTAAAACACCTCTCCTACCTCTATACAATATCATCTAACAGGATGGAGTATACTTCAACTCAAAAAAGAAGTCACATATATACTTGGGATACATTTTGTAGTACCATTATTACCTCATGACCAACTCAAGACAATCAATACTCGTACATTTGGGATACATTTTGTACCATGAACAGCAAGGAAGCATGGCGATCATAATTACGCCCGCGCGCGCGCGCACACGCACGTGCATACGCGTGCATGAAAAGAAGGATTGTTTGTCCTCTCGCACATGATTTTCCTCGCAAGGCGCTCCAAGTTCCAGCTTTCTAAAGTTTAGTTGCCCAGATCTGTACATCAACTGGTCACCGGTGATTAAACGATCTACCAACACGTTAATAAAGTTGCTCTTTGTCTATGCTTACCTTGACTGGTTAGGCTGGAGAATATTTGGGACGAAGGACCCGTATGTGCGTACATGTACCTATACATCGATCTGTACCTCTAGGCCAGGTCGAGGGGTCGCCCCAGCCACCGGCCACCCCTCGCTGACCTTCCTCCCCCCGCCGCCGCCGGAGGAGGTCGTCCCACGGCGGACGGCGGCGGCGGGGCGCTCCTGCCTGTTTCTTTTTTATGAGCCTGCGCACTCTTCACCGATCCCATCGTCTGCGATCTGATCTAGGCTTGCACTCCGGCCGCAGCCGTCTACGGGTCAAGTCTGCGTCCAATCGTAGCCCGGCGCTGCATATACATGAGGCAGGATGCATCCAGATCTGCATGCAAATTCTTGGTGGCTTGCTGTTCTAGACGTGCATCCAGCTCCCACGTCCAGATCGGAAGGCAGCCGACCTGCCAGATCGGTAGGCCACGACGCATGAATGCGGCGGCCTGATCGTGAGGGCAGCCACACAGGATGACGGCGGCCGGTTCGTGAGGCCGAGGACACAAGATGGTGGCGGTCAGATCATCAGAGCACCGGCAGCAGCTCATGGACGCGGGTCTGGTCCACGCGACGCCATGTTGCGACTGGATCGAGTTCGTGATTTCTGTGGAGTCCGTGGTGTCCCCGGTAATCTGCCGCCGTAGCACGTGGACAACCGGGTGATAGCCACTCGCGGACGTGCGTCCGGTCCACGCGACGTAGAGTTGCGACCGGAGTAAGTTCGTGGGTGCCAGAGGAATCCATGGAGTTGCCGGAAATCAGCTGCCGCAACACATGGGCCGTCGGGCACCAAGAGTGATTGTCCCCAACAATGTGCTCAGGAGGGACATTACATGCAGACCTATGACACTCCGATTTGTCGGAATGTCTGGCACCATGAGTGGATCTTGATGGCTCATGTTGACTTCGAGATTTCAAGTGATGAAGGAGGCGAGTATGGTTGTGGTGAAGATTGTGGTCCGGATGATCGGCGTTTTGCGGGAGTCCTGGCTAGCAGGGGCGACAACACATGAGGACTTCTTGGTGGTGCTCTTTGGGCACAAAGTCTTGACTTCCGGGGTGAAAACCCATGGTCTGACCTTCACTGGTTGTACCTGGCAATGACGGATCTCTATTCGTCTCCTTGTTGAAGGCATTGCTTGGAGTTCAGTCGGACTTTCTTCAGGGTGAAAACCCATGATCTGTGATCAGGCGACCACTGTGTTGATGCACGGTTTCCTTCTTGGAGGCGTCGTTCTTGGAGAACCTTTTTTGCAGTCCGAGTGTGGCCTCTGGTGCTGGTACTTCCTCCTATTTCGCTGATCCGTTCGGCGTTTTTTTTTTCTTTTGGCTGTGTGCATCCTTGATGTCTCGACTAGCTCTTGACATTATGTTGTTGCAGAGGCCGGGTGTAATTGATATCCGCTTGATATTAATATATTCCCTTTATCGAAAAAATGTGCGTACATGTGGCGATCCTTTCTTGACCCAGTAGCGTATATAACGTGTGAATCATGCCATGGCATGGTTGCCTATTGGAGAAGGTGAGTCGCCGTGCTTCGCCGCGTCAGCCATCGTCGGCGCTGGTAGCTCATGACCAATGCAAACAGACTCTTGATCTTTTCTTGGCAAACTTAAAATGCAAATTTAGCAGTCAAGGCCACACATCTTTTTTGACATACTGTATATGATGAGGCCTCATACATGCAAGCACTAGCCTTTTTTGAGAGGAAAGCAAACTGCTTACAATAAACATCGAGCAAAGTTAGCATCGAATCCCACTAGGTTTAAATCTTACTACTAGTACAAGACACGATCTTCCCACAGGCCTACAAATAGACCTCGTGAGACATGCCTTGGCCAAAGAGACACAGGGGGACATGATTGTGCACGCCCTCGTGGAGCATACTCCAGCTGCACGTTTACAAAGTGGAAAAGGAAACACATTTGAGCTCAACGAAGTGGGCGCCCATTACAATTATCGAAAGTACAAAGAGGGAATCATTAATTAGCTGATCAAAGGTCGTAATGAGCACGTACGTACTTCCCTCTAGTGCCCGATTTTTAACACGGGACAATCAGGCTCTACGTACTGTGATCTCGTTGATGCCAGGTCCATCGCACACTCCACGAACTTTCAAGCATGAGCCTACACAGCGTGTTGCAGCTGCTCTTTTTGCACCCACCAGCTCAAACAGCCATAAAATATCTGGTGCAATCTCAAATGATGAAGCTGCTTTGTGTCAGAAAAAAATTAGGCCTCAAGAATTCGAGTTTGATTTAGTGCCGAAAAAGAAACAGTTAGTGCAACTCTAGCGGATTCTCTAAATCCGGACCGTCTTTAAGAAAAACTGATATTATAAATAAAAAGGGTAAAAAATCCAACTCTACTGTTTTATAAACATGCCTCTAGACTTTATTTTATATTTAGAGGAAGGAACGTGCCTTTTTATGGTGCACTATATCCACAAACTTTTCGACACCACAAACATTTTAGGATGCGAGTAATCTACCATCACCGCCCACCTCACCATGCTGCCACCATTCTGGTCATCTCCATCGTCGGAACACTGCCATTCGGCACAACTCTATTCTGGCTGTCACCACGCCTCACCGCCACCTCCCTGTCTACCCCCATGGTCGTGCCATGGGAGCTCGCCGTGGCGTGTGCCACCACACAGTTCCTGTCACACGAAGATCACCCACTGTCGCCAACTCCACCACCCGAAGCTAACAAATGCTAAGGGCCAATTATGTTGCTGGCTTCTAGAATAAGTTGGAATAAGCTGCCTCCTACCCAGCTTATTCTAGAAGCCCAACCAAAAAAAATTACAAGCCTACTAGTCAATTCTTAACTCATAGACTTCTAAAAAGAATTGGTTGTGCATCAATTCCTAACTCATTCACGCTACGGATGAATGCAACTGGGCAAATGTGGTTTAGTGCATTACAAAGGTATCGATAACTTTCGAAGTTTTCATGCCAATTTATATCATTTTATATCAATATTTCATATTTACTAGACTAATCTACTAATTATCGGCCAAAAGCCATAATTGAATATTTTTTATATGCCCATGGTTGAAGGAAACTTCGGGATTGAAGAAAAAACTGCAAAAAATCAAGTGATCTTAACTTTCGGCAGATGAAGGCTTGTGAAAGGGAGCCACTAGGCCCCGTGTGCCCTATTGCTGTGGCGTGCACCATGGTATGTGGGCTCACCAAGAGCCTTGATGCCCTCCTTCAGGTTGCTTGCCTATATATGCCTGAACCTCAAAAAATTATGAGGGTTTTTTTTGTCGCCACAACATCAAGTTATTCATGATCCGTGGTGGAGCCATGTTCACTACCATTTCATCAAAAATGCCTCTCTACCCCCCCCCCCCCCGCCCCCCTTATGAGGTGTGAGTAGTCCATTAGCTGGGACTACGGGTTCGGGTAGTAGCAGTGTTGCAAGATCTCTTTCGTGCTTTCATGATCACATCACATGAGTTACCCTACATAATTGTGATCATCTATACATTATTCTTGCAATGAATATTTTGATATGTGTGATGAATAATTACTTTATGATTCATCTTTGGATGGTTGTAAAATATAATTTAGAGATGTATATTGCTCTTTATTATAATAATCTACCCAATTTAGTCAGTTCAAATGAAGGAACAATAGATCCCTATTTGCGATGTATTTTTTATGACAGTAAGAGAAGAAAAGTATAGACGGTTTTGCGTCACTAAGGATTAAAAGATTGCTTGATTGCATCACTAAGTACTAATATGTTACCCTTGATCAAGAAAATATGCGAAATGCAATAGGAACTAAATACTTTGCCAATGATAAATTTAAAATATTATACATACCACAGGTTCTGAAAAATTAGAATCAGATTAAACTATTAACTCATGGCCTACTCACAAAATAGGCTTTTGACTGACTTTATATATAAAACATAAATCGCAGTACAGAGCCGAACGATATAAGGTAGTGAGAAACCCTCAAAGAAAGCATACAAAGATCTAAAAGAGCAAAGGATGGCCTAAACACAATGACCGAACCAACTAACAGTGCCTGGGCTCCATGACAATGATCCCTGGAGGATAACGGTGCAAAGCGTCGCCGCTTTCGAGTCTGTACAGACAAGGGTTTTCACCTGAAGCCCCAATCCCCATCCCAAATCCAACCGCCCGCGGAGAGAGGAGGAGTCGCGCCGGCCTATGGCATCAGGCCCCAAGCCACCGCCTGCAACATAGCGCCACTAGTCCGCACCAGTGCCAAGCCCGGTCGGGCTTCACCGGCAAGGAGTCATGCGCCACCCGCAGCTGCCGAAGACCCTGGCCGATCCAGATCAAGCTGCCACCACTTTGACGGAAGCCACAGCTGCGCAACCCACCACGCCATCACCTAATGCTCGCGACCCCATCGTCAGTGCCTACAACCAGGCCTCCGCGGAAGGGGAAGTTTTTTTTTCTCATGACCGAATCAACACAATCGAAATGCAAGTACATGTTGTACCATGCACAACCATGGCAACCATAATTATGCACATCTAGAGCGAACTGAGCGTAACTCATATTGTTAGGTTCCTTGTGGTGGAACCAACACATCAGGGTTCAAGTCCTGGATTTGGCATTGATGCTTGCATTTTCCTTGATTTATTTCAGGTTCTCCATGATCTGCGTTCATTGTGTGGTGAAGTTCCTGTCGACTATGAAGGCGTTTGTGACGAATTCGTCAATATGAAGTGATGTGCCTGCTCAGTGTCTCGAAGGTGCTCATAGGCGTAGGATATGCACGTGCATAGAGATGAGTGTATATGTGTATATATGAGCGTTTGTACCTGTTAAAAAAATTATGCACAGCAAGCAACACATGCGGGCATGCGAGAAGAGAGGGGTCCATTGTCTACTTGCACATGATTTTCCTCGCAAGCCGCTCCATGTTTCACCTTTCTAAATGTAGTCGCCCAGATCTACACATCAACTGCTCACTGCAAACAAGCTACCAACTGGTTAATAAAGTTGCTCTTTGTCGATGCTTGCCTTGACTGGCTAGGCTGGAGAATATTTGGGAGAAAGGACCCGTATGTACGTAGTACGTACATGTGTCGATCCTATCTTTACCCAGTAGTATAACGTGAATCATGCCATGGTTGCCTATCGGAGTAGGTGAGTCGCCACGTCGGCCATCGTCGGCGCTGATAGCTCATGACCAATGCAAACATACCCTTTCTTGGCAAACTTGGAACTCAAATTTAGCAGTCAAGGACACACATCTTTTTTGACAAATATATGATGAGGCCTCGCAAATGCAAGCACCACTAGCCTTTTCTGAGACGAAAGCAAACGGCTTTCATTAAACATCGATCAAAGCAGCATTGAATCCCACTAGGTTTATAATTCTTGAAAACATGATCTTCCCCAATGTTTACTCAATCGACCTCGTGAGACATGCATGCATGCCTTGGCCATAGACCGACAGGGAGACATGATTGCACACGCCCTCGTGCAGCATACTCCAGCTGCACATTTACAAATAAGTGGAAAGAAAAGCACATCATTAGCTAAAAGTCGTCACGTACTCCGCTCTATAGCGCCTCTTTTAACAGGGATTCGAGAACCAGTCTCTACTGTGATCTCGTTGATGCCAGGTCCATGGCACACTCAACGACCTTTCAAGCATGCATGCTTCGGCTTCAACCCAAACAGCGTGTTGCACCTCCACCTTTTGCACCGACCAGCTCCAATACCCATAAAATATCATAAATGATGAAGATCTTTTCTGTCAAAAAAGAAAAGGGGACCTAGCAATCCCAGTTTGATTTAGCACCGGAAAACAAACGGATGGAGCAACATATTTTTGTCTATAAACATGGTAAATGTTTGTAATGTTTGACTTTTCGAAAAATCGATACACACTACATTATGGAACGGATGGAGTAGTAGCTATGTAACAAGATCAATTTTGTGCTTTGTTGGTTACATCACATGAGCTATCCTACATAATTGTGATCATCTATACTTTATTCTTGCGGTGAATATTTTGATATGTGATGAATGAATGATTACTTTATGATTCAGCTTTTGATGGTTGCAAGGTATAATTTATAGATGTATATTGCTCTCTGTTATATTAATCTACCCATTTTAGTCAGATTAAACAAATGAACGATATATGTAGTTGTGTGCATTAGATGTAGTAGATCCATATTTGCCACGTATTTTTCTAGATAGTACTAAGAGAGGAAAAGTGCGGACAGTTTTGCCTCACTGAGGGTAAAAAGATTGCTTGGCCTTTTGTCATATGTACAACGTGTGTTGTGAGGAATACAAATTTCAATTGTGTGTCATTAAGCTCATGATGTTCTATGCAATGATATATTTATTACTTGATACTTTGGGTGTATATGACGGTTTAATTACCCTGGGTGGACTATTAGCCACATTAGGTTTTGTGTGTGTCAATCTACTTAAATTATTGGATCGTCAAGGAGTTTCTCATGCTGTTACCGGGAGGTAATCTTAGGTGCTACTTACATTAATTTTACCTTATGAATATTTAATTTGTTTAGTTCCATTTTATTCATCATGTTTCCTTTTGAATTTACCAAATACAGCTCCATGTTTTTCTCTGGATACTCCTAAATTGCCTCCAATCATCTTGATAATCCCATGCGAGATAAGACCACCGAGACAGCTACGAAATACAAAGAAAATGAAACAAACAAAAACTAGCAATTGACATTTAAACGGTGTTGATTTCTTCATTTGAGATGATCTTGAGGATTTTCCTTTTGATCTATTAAATATAACTATACTTTTTACACCGAAATCGGACGCAATCTTCCTCATAAGTCCATGGGAGACACAAACGACATATAGAAACCTATAAAAACACAAAGCAAAGGAAAACAAAAAATTAGGTAATAGTTAATAATTTCATGGTCATGTAAATTTCACTTGAGATAATATTGAGGATATTAATTTTGAGTGTATAAAATACAACCGCTGATTAATATACATATTACTCTGAAATTGGCTCCAATCAACCTGATAAGCCATGAAAGATAGTAACCACCTAGAGATGCCTACAAAAAAAAGAAACACACGAAAAAGGTCAATGGAAAATTTCGAGATAAAACCCAAGAATATTATGGTTAACCTCATGAAAAACTTGAGTACAAATTGCACCCATCAACCTCCCTAAGATTAAACCTTGATCTTACTCGAGAAAGCACCAACCATAAGGAATTAAGATTTTAATCTTAATATTTAGGAGGTTTAAAGTTCACTCAGATATGATCCGTATAGGATCCTGTAGTATCAGCTTTTTCCCCTAGAGACCCTAGGTTATCGAACGAGGGGAGCTATAGTGCTAGTTAAGGGACTTCTTGCAAGTGCCTAGTCTCTCAAACATTATTTGTTTTCCGGATCAAAAGTGATGAAAATGTTAACAAGCTAACATTATCATACCGTCTTCTCGTGTTTGGGATAACTTTCCTTGTTTAGTTTGGCCGGGAAATATGCCGGTTTGAGCGCGCCTGCTTGTACCATTGCATGTCTTCCACTATGGAAATAAGGATCTGTGTGGTCTCAGTTGTTACGAGTCCTAGTATGGGCGCGCTTGTCCACACCCCTGCCAGTATGCCATTGGGGGAAATGGACTCGCATGGCCACATATGGTATGAGTGTCAGTGAGATATCTTGTTACCGGTTGAGATAACATTGGGTACACTTGTATTATGTACCAGTGCTCGGTTGTCTTCCTAGATCTAGAGAACTTGGTAGCATCCTCTTTATTTCCAGTGAACAACACATGTGCAACAAAAATACAAGGAGATGTGCATCAAAACAACAAGGAGGTGTGCAGCAAAATCATGATAAATAATGGAATCAACCAATTGTTTAAAAACTGGCTTTTGAAGATTATCCCAAACCAATTCCAAAACCACTTCTTGCAAAAACAAACCATGAATGCAAGTAAAACAAAAACGAGGCAAAACTGACAAATACTATTTGTTCACTTACAGGTTGCCTCCACTGCGACGTGTTCTCCTTGTAACCATATAACATGGTGTTGACGCTCCATGCTCCAGTAGGGCCCCAAGGTATGCTGATCTGTGTTGCATTTGTTCTCACATCTGAACTAATGTAGGAGCACCTCAAAGAAAAGGTTGGCAGGACTCAAAGACGCTTATGGTGCATTGTCATTGTGTAAGAAAATAAGTGCTCGCCATTGAGAAGGAGCCTCTACACTGAATGTGGTTTAAGACCAAAGTTGAAGGTGTTTCAGAACTACAAAAATATATGTTTTGAAACTGGAATGAAACATTGATGAAATTTGTTGCACCAGTTCTTATCGACGTATGTTTCGTACAGTTTTTGTTTGTGTTTCACTAGATTCTTTAAAAGTACAAAAAAAAGAACGTAACTTTATGAAACCATTCTTTTTCATAGATGCATGTTTCATATGACTTTTGGTGACTTGTGTTTTGTTCCCAAGGTTTCATTTAGTTTTTGTACACGTTTGGATGTCATAGTGGTTCGAGACCCACTTGAGCTATTTCATTAGTTTCTAGAATGGTTTCATTATATCATATCGATTTTTATGTATTTCTTTTTTTTTTGCAGGTGGATTTTTATGTATTTCAGAATAGTTTAAGTCCCCCCCTTGTAGGTCCATCTTGATCCTTTCAGGAGTGAGAGGAAGAGAAGGGAGATAGGGGAACACCACCACTGCCTACCGCAGTGGCTTTCCACGGCGACATTGACCAGCCGCGACGAGGGGAAGGGCGTCAAAGTGGGGACAAGAGTGCCACCCGTGTCACCCAAGGAGGACGACAAGGGGCGGGTGTTTATTTTTTGTCTAATTATTACCTCATGCACTCCACACTATCAAAAGTCACATATACTTCAACTCAAAAAAAGAAAAGGTCACCTATACGTGGGATACAGTTTGTGCCATTATTACCTCATGACCAACTCAAGACTATCAATACTCATATATTTGGGATACATTTTGTACCATAGACAGCAGGGAAGCATGGCGATCATAATTATCCGCAACAGAGCACCACACACACACACACACACACACACACACACACACACACACACACACACACACACACACACACACACACACACACACACACACACACACACACGTGACAGGAAAAGAGTGATTCATTGTCCTCTCGCACATGATTTTCCTCGCAAGGCGGTCCAAGTTTCAGGTTTCCAAATTTAGTTGCCCAGATCTGTACGTCAACTAATCACGGGTGATTAAACAAGCTATCAACTGGTTATCAAAGGTACTCTTTGTCGATGCTTACCTTGACTAGCTAGTAGGCTGGGGAGTATTTGGGACGAAGGACCTGTCCGTATGCCTATCTTTACCCATCCGTTACAACGTGACTCATGCCATTGGTTACCTATTGGCGTAGGTGAGAGTCGGCGTGCTTCGCCGCGTCGGCGCTGGTAGCTCATGACCAAACCGACTCTTTTCCCGCAAGCTTAAATCACAAATTTAGCAGTCAAGGTCACACATCTTTTTTGACATATATGATGAGGTCTCATAAATGCAAGCACTTAGCTTTTTTGAGGCAAAAGCAAACAATAAACATAGAGCAAAGTTAGCATCGAACCCCACTAGGTTTAATTCTTACAAGACAAGATCTTCCCCCAGCCTTACATAATCGACCTCGTGAGACTTGCCTTGGCCAGAGATAGACAGGGAGACATGATTGCACACGTCCTGGTGGTGCATACTCCAGCCTCACATGCTTAATTACAAAGTGGAAAAAGAAACACGTTTGAGCTCAACGAAGTGGGCACCCATTAGCTATCAAGAAAACAAAGAGGGCGTCATTACCTGATCAGAGGTCGTAAGCACGTGCGTACTTCCCACTATTGCCCGCTTTAAGAGGGGAGAATCATTCTCTACTGTGATCTCGTTTATGCCACACTGAACCAACTTTCAAGGACACAATGCTTCGGCTTCAGTCTACACAGCGTGTTGCAGCTCCTCTTTTTTCCACCGACCAGCTTCGACGACCATAAATTATCTGGAGCAATACCAAATGATGAAACTGTTTTGTGTCAACAAAAATTTGAGACCCCAGCAATCCGAGTTTGATTAGCACCGAAAAAGAAACCATTAGAGCAGTCCCAACTTGAAGGGTTTTACACACGGCTTTTCTCTCAGGTTTGCTCAGCTGATGCCAGGAACTCGACAAGTTGGTGACTCCCTCCCATTGGCGCCATCGTCGGTCTGCCTCGTCTCGTGTGGCCTTAGGGTCATGGAAGCACGATGGACCCCGGTCATTGTCGGTTGGAGGGTTCCTGCTCTGTTTTACGTGTTTTTTAAGGTTCGTTATGGTTTGTGCCTACTCAGATAGGCAAGGCAGCAGCGACTTCGGGTAGATGGAATAAAGTTCTCCCCACCTGTCTAGCGTTCCCAGAGGGCATGCAGAGACGTAACTCTGGTGGATCTTGTGGGATTTGGTCGGTAGTGGTCTTTGGTGGATCTCCTTGTATATAATCTTTCCTCGTGTGTTCACAGTTGGACTCTTTCGATCTATGCTTCTCTTCATCAGATGGTTGCTCTTCTAGTGCACTCGTCATGTGGGGTCTTAGGCCCCGTTCAGATCTCCTCCTGCTTCCAGCTTCCCGAGAAGCCGGCGAGAAGCCCGTCGAATGGTTCAGCTCCTGGAAGCTGGATTCTGGAGAACGAGCAGCCTCTAGTGCAATTTGCGGGAGCAGCTCGAGTCTAGCTTCAGAAAAACGAGAAGCGGGAGTTGCAGGAAATTACACTTGATTGCCCTCGCTCGAACCGTTTTCTCTCGCGAGCGAGCTCGCCCACCGCGAGAAGCTGGCCACTTAGGGAAGCAGGATCACTTCCGAACGGGGCCTTAGTACAATGACTTTCTGACTGTTTACTAGAACAATGTTTGTCCGGCTCCGGTGAGGGAGGGGCGATGACAGCGGCACGTCTTCGGATCGCTCTAGTGCTTGTAGTCATCGCTAGGTGGTTTGTGGACATGGATGTAATTTGTTTTACTTCTGGGGTTCTTTGTAGTGCCATGACAGATGATGAATAGATTAAACGATTTTATGCAAAATAAAAAAAGACATTAGTGCAAGTATAGTTGATTCTCTAAATCTCGACCGTCTACATTCTCTATACCTCCTCTGTCCGTAAAAGGTTAAAGTTATATCAAATTTTATAAACATGCCTCTAGCCTTTATTTTGTATTTAGAGGAAGGACAAGGTTATTATGATGAACTCTATTCACAAAACTTTTGGCGTCACAAACATTTTAGGACGCACCTAATCTCCTGCCACACCCACCTCACCGTATTGCCACCGTTCTGGTCATCTAGATCCGACCGTCGGAACGGTGCCATCTAGTAGAACTCGCTTCCACAGACATGTTCCTGTTGTCATCACACCTTGCTGCCATCCGCCTATCTACCGCCATGGTCGTTCCACAGGAGCTTAATGCAGGTGTGTGCATTAAGCTGCAAGAAGAGGGTTAGATATATATCTTTTAGAGATCTTTCAAACAAGACCAAAGTTGAATATGTTTTATGTTTTGAAACTGGAATGGAACATTGATGAAATTTTCTGAACCAATTATTATCGATGTAAGTTTCATAATAGATTTGTTTTGTGTTTCAGTAGATTTTTGAAAATAAAAAAATTGTTTTGAAAAATGAACAAAACTGATGAAACCATTCTTTGTCATAGATGCAAGTTTCATATGATATTTAGTGAATTATGTTCCGCTTTCATCCGTATGTGGTCATCCCTGTAGCATGTGGACGCGCTTGCGCTTATGGCCTCTGGGTGCAGCCGCCTAGAATCAGTTGTGCGGGGTTTATTTAACCAGTTTGGCTGGGGAGCCACTCGTAGAATATATGGATGAGCTATGTAATTGCGGGTTCGACCGGTTGTGGTTGTGTTTTACTTTTTATTAGTTTTACAATTTTCGACTCGGTGACAGTAACTTGATTGACGTCTCATTTCAGAATAGTTTGAGTTCCTCTTGTGTTTATGTCATAGTTCTACTTAAACTTTTTGAAAAATAATCTAATCGTCAAGGTAAACTTAGTGAAACATAGGGAAAAAGAAGTGGGCCATTGTGCAGAACGGAAAAAGACTTGACAATGAAAGTTAGACCGAACTGAAGGATATGATTTCCTAGTACACATGCGTATGAATCTCACAAAAATAAATGGTCTAGAACTCTAGCCAGACAGGGACGGGGGACTTGTCTTTTTGAAGGTAAAGGCCCAAGGTTTGAGTTGGTCAAACCGTTTGTGCTATAGTCACACAATATTATTCTCGGCCGGCCGGAGCATGTCGTAAGGTAATGTTGCTTCCAAGCAACCCACGTTAGCCAAGAATAACTTTACTAGTACTAGCTTGAGAGACCCCCCGCGCCCCGTCGCCTCTGGCACCGCTTCTTTATATACACTTGACGATGGACCAATATCCTTCAACACAAGCTAGCTAGCTAGCAAGTCTCTAAGCTGCTTGAGATCGGGAGAGAAAGAAGGAGAAGGATGCTAGAGATGAAGCCCTGCACGGCCATAGCTCTGCTGCTCGTTGTAGCAGCACAATGCGCCGCCCTGGCCACCGCCGCCGGTCCCAGAGTCATCATCGTCGGCGCCGGCATGTCCGGTAAGCTATACACGCTACACACATGCATCATGCATTTTGCATCGACATAGATACATGCATGCGGGAGGCTGGTCTGAGTGCACATGTAACTGATGCAAGTTCTTGTGCTTGGTGGTCTTAGGGATCTCGGCTGGGAAGAGGCTCTCCGAGGCTGGGATCACTGATCTGCTGATCCTGGAGGCGACGGACCGCATCGGCGGGCGCATCCACAAGACCAAGTTCGCCGGCGTGAACGTGGAGATGGGTGCTAACTGGGTAGAAGGGGTGAACGGCGACGAGATGAACCCCATCTGGACCATGGCCAATGGCACCGGAGGCCTCAACCTCAGGACCTTCCGCTCCGACTTCGACCACCTCGCCAGCAACACCTACAAGCAAGAGTATGTGCACGTGCTGGTTTTTGAATTCCAGTTTCAGAAATGTTTCAATCATAGCCGAAATCACCGTATTTCACTCAAGTTTAGTGATTTTTTCTGCCAAAGGTCCGAACTATCCGCTTAGATTTAACTTAGATCCAACCAAATATTATGAAAAAAATTTACATTTGTTGCACAGCTGAGCTGATTAATTTTCTTGCATGGATGCAGCGGTGGTCTCTATGACGAGAAAGTTGTTGAGAATATAATCGAGAGGATGGATGAAGTGGAGGAGAGCGGGAGCAAGCTCTCAGGCACCTTGCACCACAGCGGCCAGCAGGACATGTCTGTCATGGCCATGCAACGCCTCAACGACCAGTACGTATCTATACCGTTCATCTTGCTCCTTGCCCCTTGCAGTAGCCAGTGATGTGTGCTAAGTAGCCATGAGCTCCGGGAG
Source organism: Aegilops umbellulata (assembly GCA_032464435.1). NCBI lineage: Eukaryota > Viridiplantae > Streptophyta > Magnoliopsida > Poales > Poaceae > Aegilops > Aegilops umbellulata. Next base: position 442,007,370 of record CP136059.1, on the reverse strand, counting down.
ATTTGTTAGGGATTTATGGCGAATGGATCTTGCCTTTCGTGGTTCCTCCACGCCCATAAGCCACATCCTTTAGTGCAAGGGGCTGTATATGGCCGTCGGATGCAGCCCGCCAGATGGATCTGATGGGGTGACGTGAACCCATATTCCTGCACTAGAAGGCAATGATCCATCTAACACAGGATTTTTCACAAGTTGGAGCGTATGAAAATTTCATATGAAATATAGTTCAAATGAACTGACTGCAAAAATTCTGATGGAATGAAATCCTATGAATAAACCTACTCCCGTAAAAAAAACTACTCACATAAGAAAAAATTCCTGGGGATAAATCCTCCACAAATCCTTTGACAATTCTTTGAATCATATACGGGCCGTAACCGGGGCCTGGGGGGTTGAAAGTCTTTTTTGTTCATGCTAAGAGGAGTCTATTTCCAAATTGGAAGTCTTACATGCACCTTAAAATCCGACGATGATTCTTGCTCGCCCTTATCTCTAACTACTACTCTATGTACATGTCTCCACCAATGCCTGGACTCACATATATATTCTTGTCCAGCAAGTGCATTCCAGCAAATTGCGTAGCACAATCATGCAGTTTGCAATACTAAATCATCAAATCCATAAAATTTTAGCAAACGGCAGCCACTGCCGAGTCCAAGAGCCGAATATCATTAAAAAGTGCCTCAAGTTTTTAAAAGAAATCATTATTTTTTTCCATTCACCCACTCCATTTTCGTCTACGGCGACCTAGCATCGCGAAAGGCAGTGTGACCTAGCAATAGCATCATTAGCTCCTCTTGCTTCTGATCTGATCGAGCGTGACAGAGCAAGATTATTCAAGTGCGACATCACCAACTATTTTACTACTCCTAAAGCTTCCTCACAGCTGTACAAAATACCGCCTTAGGCAAAGTGCTAAATATCTTAATGGCAACTGCACCCTCCGGCCGACCGTTGCATCGACCGGATTAGCCAGATGCGCACGCCTGCTTCTCCCTTTTGCAAGCAAATTGTTTGATGATCTCCAGAGAGAAATGTATTTTTATTTTACCGTGCATTGATTCGTGCAACCTTCCCTTATGTCCCAGTATGCCTTCGGGCCCGGCGAGGCCGGTGGACATGGTGGTCGACTACTACCAGCACGACTTCGAGTTCGCCGAGCCGCCGCGCGTGACGAGCCTGCAGAACACGCAGCCGCTGCCGACGTTCAGCAACTTCGGCGACGACGTCTACTTCGTGGCCGACCAGCGTGGGTACGAGTCCGTGGTGTACCACGTAGCGGGGCAGTACCTCGAGACCGACCGCAAGTCCGGCGCCGTAACTGACCCGAGGCTCAAGCTCAACACGGTGGTGCGGGAGATCAGCTACTTCCCCAGCGGCGTCATGGTAAAAACGGAGGACAACAAGGTGTACCGTGCCGATTACGTCATCGTCTCCACCAGCCTCGGCGTCCTGCAGACCGACCTCATACGGTTCAAGCCGCAGCTACCGTCGTGGAAGATCGTGTCCATCTACCAGTTCGACATGGCCGTGTACACCAAGATCTTCCTCAAGTTCCCCAAGAGGTTCTGGCCGGAGGGGGAAGGCAAGGAGTTCTTCCTCTACGCGAGCGGCAGGAGAGGCTACTTCCCCGTGTGGCAGCAGTTCGAGCAGCAGTACCCCGGCTCCAACGTGCTGCTGGTCACGGTCACCGACGACGAGTCGAGGCGGATCGAGCAGCAGTCCGACAACCAAACGATGGCCGAGGCGGTGGCGGTGCTCAGGAAGATGTTCCCCGGGGAGGACGTGCCGGACGCCACCGAGATCCTTGTGCCGAGGTGGTGGTCCAACCGGTTCTTCAAGGGCTCCTTCTCCAACTGGCCCATCGGCGTCAACCGCTACGAATATGACCTCATCCGGGTACAAAAATCTACTACATTTGTCTTGCATTTCACTCATCCTCCACTGACAATAATACTAAATTGATGTTTTTTCTGTGATGTGATTCAGGCTCCCGTTGGGAGGGTTTACTTCACGGGCGAGCACACGAGCGAAAAGTACAACGGATATGTCCACGGGGCGTACCTTGCAGGTGCATTTACATCAAAAGCCGTTCTCCTCATGCTCTGCACTCTGCATTGTGTTTTTAGATGCTCATTCTCTGCATTGTTCAGAGTGTTTTGCTTTCACTTTTTGGTTTTGCGGGGTATTCACGTGTGATGTGTCGGTGTTTCCTAGGTATTGATTCTGCTGACATCCTGATCAACTGTGCCAAGAAGAAGATGTGCAAATATGATGTCAAGGGAAAGCATGACTAATCTCAAGGTATTCATGTCCTGCTGGGACTAATATGTAACCCATAAAAGCATGACTAATCTCAAGATTTTGATATCTTATTTTAATACTTTTCGATTGCCTAATAATACCATCGCAATTCTTCCCTGTGTTGCAGATAAATCGCGGAGTCACCAGCTAAAACAGCAGAAGTAACGGGTTGAAACCGAGTCAGTGCACTGCATTATTCTGGTGTTCATCTGTGTCGGGTCATTGTTCAATGGTTTTCTGGGCAATCCATATTTTTTCTCTTTGCGACATGTTTGTTGTTTGGCTCAGTTTGGAGTTGTTCTCATTTAATTATTTATTTATGAAACTTCTACGAAACAGGAGTTGACAATAATGTCTTTTGCCCATTTGTTGTACAATAACATTTTATGAGAATATTGTGGGAAGCAAAGATATATTCATATGCAATAAAGAGCAACATAACATGATCAATTGACTAAATAGCAAGTATATGAAACGGCAGTTCGACGAATAATTGAGGTTAATTGCTTTCTGAAACTCGAGACAAAATCCTTGTCATTTTCATTTATTAAGAAAAAGTTGGTGCCTAGTTAATTTGAGAAATCAGGAGAAAACCAACCAACACCTAGCATTATGAAGGAACAAAGCACCACCAGCCTTCTTGAAATATGTATTATAGCATGCACAAATTGTATTATAGCACCACTTTGGTCTAGGAAGATTGGTATTAAGCATGAAAGATCTTATATTTACTAATTGGAAGCACCGTAAGAGGTTCCATGTTAATTCTGAATGTTAAGAAATTATGTCCATCTGATTAAAGTATAATGTATTTCTAGCCGTTCATCATGCATAACAAGCCCCTTTGTAGTCCCACGTACGAGAGCCCCGTCAAGTCCTTGGTCTCTATCTCTTATTGTCCCTCAAAAGCACGTGAGACTGTCCAAACAAAACATGAGCCATATTGTCCTTGGTCTCCGTCTCCCAATGATTCCCCACAATTGAATTTTGTTGCCCACGTGTGAGATAAATGGCACGCCAAGAAGCAACTCGCAAGTCACCAAGGAATAATTTCCGGCTTGTGTTGTGGTGCTGCCCAAAGCTGACCCCCAATTATGTGCTAATTAACGATGCTTTTGGCCTTGACTAAGACAGCTAGATGAAGCTAGCACGAGGCCAGGAGAAGAAAATTCCGGCGGCCAGAAGCGAAAATGAGGCATACATACTTTGATTGATCCTGGAACTGACGCACGACAACGACGCGTCCAGGCTTTGAGGGGTGCATTTATTCTTTCTTTTCAGATTTATTCAACATGCATCTTTCCTCCCTTCTCAGATTTTTCTGATGTATGGAACGGCCTCCATTAATTGGACATCATGGTAAAGTAATTAACTTGACAAGATCATATTTTAAATTTTAAAAGATGAAAAATATGCAACGATTGTAAACATATATAGATACGTATATACATGTACATGGAAATATGATAATTTTTTTGAGGTTGAAATATGATAATTTACATGCCGGGAAAATAAGGAATTAAGTTATTGTGCACTAAGCGACACTAGGTAACGGTATCTGGCCGTCAAAAATGTATTAAAATTAAAATAAGTACATATCATAAATTATCATATTATTTTCTTTGAGTGAACAATTATCATATTATTTTACCGAATTTCACATATGCATAGCCTACCTAACCACTGTTAATGAGTTTACGAAACATAGAACTATCGTATATGTCTTACTAACTTAAACATACTCAGCGAGTTTAAATAGGCTGATTTACTGTTGAAATAAAGTTAACATGTAATGAAAAAAATTGTATACTACTCTGTATTGTACTAAGTAATCTCTTGTAAGAAAATACAATAAATTCACTTGAAGGTTTGGTTTGGTCATCCTAACAAGTTATGTGGACTAACGCTATGTTTGTGCAAGATCAGTGGTAACATGATCACAATCAACAGGCCAGATCGTCTATAGACTGAATTTATATAAATTCCATGGAATGTGTTAGATGCCAATTTTTAACAATAGGAAATAATTAGGAAGTGTAGTGAATTAATTCCCAGAGTAATCAGACTCATTACCAATAAGTGCTAGAAATCCAATGGACTGGAGGAATGTGCTATTCAGTTCGTTTGGCAGCATCAACTCAATTTTTCCCCAACCTATATCAATCAAATCCCTGGAAATAGAATGTGATAGTACTTACTTCTCTATTTCCTGTTAAGATAATTTTTGTATTTTATTGTAAAAAAATTCACTTCCAAAACTGATTAACCAATGACACGTGTATAAGTTGGGGATTCTAAGATGGGGAAAAGACTTCTCGATGGGTGGTGCCAACATGTAAGCGGAATTGATAAAGTAGTACACTTCTGATTGCTTCTTCGGTATTTGGTTAGATTTTTGGTTTGTATATACTAAGTCTGTTATTAAAAAATGGAAGTGTGCCGCTATTATGGTATGCATATTTCTTTCAATGAGTATAAGCCCAAAATACTCCATGCCTAATCCGAACACCCTAATAAGAAAAAAGGATAAATTTTGATTAAATAAGTTGTTTTTTGAAGTACTTACCATTCAAAATAAGTTTTTTATATAATTTTTGGGTTACGTTTCGGGATTCCTACATAAATTATAACTTTTTACCTATTTTTCTAAAAATTAAATATGAACATTGTCACACGATTATTAAACTAAGAAGATATTATTTATCTATTTTCATATTCATCATTGATACGTCCATTTTGCATCATTCTTTTATATCCGTATTTATTGCATTATGGGCTGTTATTACACGTTATGTCACGATACTTATACATATTCTCTTTTATTTTACAAGGTTTACATGAAGAGGGAGAATGCCGGCAGCTGGAATTCTGGGCTGGAAAAGGAGCAAATATTAGAGATCTATTCTGCACAGCTCCAAAAGTCCTGAAACTTCACGGAGGCAGTTTTTGGAATTAACAAAAAATACTGGAGAAAGAATCAACCACAGGGGCCCACACCCTGGCCACGAGGGTGGGGGCGCCCCCTGCCTCGTGGGCCCCCTAGCAGACCTCCGATGCCCATCTTCTGCTATATGAAGTCTTTACCCTGGAAAAATCATAAGCAAGCTTTCGGAAAGAAACTCCGCCGCCACGAGGCGGAACCTTGGCGGAACCAATCTAGGGCTCCGGTGGAGCTGTTCTGCTGGGGAAACATCCCTCCGGGAGGGGGAAATCATTGCCATCGTCATCACCAACGATCCTCTCATCGGGAGGGGGTCAATCTCCATCAACATCTTTACCAGCACCATCTCCTCTAAAACCCTAGTTCATCTCTTGTATCCAATCGTTGTCTCAGAGCCTCAGATTGGTACCTTTGGGTTGCTATTAGTGTTGATTACTCCTTGTAGTTGATGCTAGTGGGTTTATTTGGTGGAAGATCATATGTTCAGATCCTTTATGCATATTAATACCCCTCTGATTATGAACACGAATATGATTTGTGAGTTGTTACGTTTGTTCCTGAGGACATAGGAGAAGTCTTGCTATAAGTAGTCATGTGAATTTGGTATTTGTTCAATATTTCGATGAGATGTATATATGTTGTCTTTCCTCTAGTGGTGTTATGTGAACGTCGACTACATGACACTTCACCATTGTTTGGGCCTAGAGGAAGGCATTGGGAAGTAATAAGTAGATGATGGGTTGCTAGAGTGACAGAAGCTTAAACCCTAGTTTATGAGTTGCTTCGTAAGGGGCTGATTTGGATCCATATGTTTCATGCTATGGTTATGTTTACCTTAATACTTCTCTTGTAGTTGTGGATGCTTGCAATAGGGGTTAATCATAAGTGGGATACTTGTTCAAGAAAGGGCATTACCCAAGCACCGGTCCACCCACATACCAAATTATCAAAGTAACGAACGCGAATCATATGAGCGTGATGAAAACTAGCTTGACGATAATTCCCATGTGTCCTCGGGAGCGCTTTCATTTATATAGGACTTTGTCCAGGCTTGTCCTTTGCTACAAAAAGGATTGGACCATCTTGCTGCACCTTGTTTACTTTCATTACTTGTTACTCGTTACAAATTACATTATCACAAAACTATATGTTACCGATAATTTCAGTGCTTGCAGAGAATACCTTGCTGAAAACCACTTATCATTTCCTTCTGCTCCTCGTTGGGTTCGACACTCTTACTTATCAAAAGGACTATGATAGATGCCCTATACTTGTGGGTCATCAAGACTCTTTTCTGGCGCCGTTGCCAGGGAGTGAAGCACCTTTGGTAGGTGGAATTTGGTAAGGAAAAATTTATATAGTGTGCTGAAATTTACTGTCACTTGTTAATATGGAAAGTAATCCTCTAAGGGGCTTGTTCGGGGTATCTTCACCCCGACTAGTAGAGCAAAGAGTTATTCCTCAACCTACTAAAAATGTTTACTTTGAAATTCCTTCGGGTATGATAGAGAAACTGCTAGCTAATCCTTTTACTGGAGATGGAACATTACATCCCGATTTGCACCTAATCTATGTGGATGAAGTTTGTGGATTATTTAAGCTTGTAGGTATGCCCGAGGATTTTATCAAGAAGAAGGTTTTCCCTTTATCTTTTAAGGGAGAGGAATTGACATGGTTTAGGCTATGTGATGATATGGGATCATGGAACTACAACCGATTGAAATTGGAATTTCATCAGAAGTTTTATCCTATGCATCTTGTTCATCGTGATCGTAATTATATATATAATTTTTGGCCTCGCGAAGGAGAAAGCATCGATCAAGCTTGGGGGAGGCTTAAGTCAATGTTATATTCATGCCCCAAGCATGAGCTCTCAAGAGAAATGATTATTCAAAAAATTTATGCTCGGCTTTCTCTCAATAATCGCTCCATGCTCGATACTTCTTGTACTGGCTCTTTTATGATGAAGACTATTGTATTCAAATGAGATTTAGGAAAGAATCAAATGCAACTCTAAAGATTGGGATCTCGATGAAGGTAAGGAGTCAGGTATAACACCTAAGTTTGATTGTGTTAAATCTTTTATGGATACCGATGTTTTCCGTAAATTTAGCACTAAATATGGACTTGACTCTGAGATAGTAGCTTCTTTCTGTAATACTTTGCTACTCATGTTGATCTCCCTAAGGAGAAGTGGTTTAAATATAATCCTCCCATTGAAGTAAAAGTAGTTGCACCTATTAAAGTTGAAGAAAAGACTATCACTTATGATGACCATGTCGTTCCTACTGCTTATATTGAGAAACCATCTTTCCCTGTTAGAATAAAGGATCATGCTAAAGCTTCAACTGTGGTCAACAAAAGTAATATTAAGACACCCAAACCCCCTGAGAAAATTAAAGTTGAACCTAGTGTTGCTATGGTTGCTAGAATTGCTAGACCTGATACTAAAAATAAACATAGACCTGTTGTAGGCATGCCTCTTATCTCTGTTAAAATAGGAGATCATTGTTATCATGGCTTATGTGATATCACTACTAGGGAAAACCTTATACACAGAGGTATAGCAGTAGCGTTGGTCAAAACTCGGCGCTAGCGCTACTTAGTAGTAGCGCTTGTTGCAAAACCACGCTACAACCATTGTTTTAGCAGTAGCGCGTCTTCACGGAAAAGAGCTACTACTAAAATTCCCTCATTAATGCCGGTAGGCTAGGAATAGTAGTAGCGGTTCACCCAGAAGCACGCTACTGCTAAAAACTTTGTAGCAGCGCGTTTATGCTGTAGAGCGCTAGTTCTATGAAAAAGAAAATAGATAGAAAAATAAGTAGAAAAGTAAATGAAAATGAAAGAAATAGAAAAAAGGAGAAATGAAAAAAAGAAAATGTAAAGAAAACAAAAGAAAAAGAAAAATAAAACAGAAAGGAATAGCTGTAGCGCGTTTCTCTGGAACACGCTATAGCTATCTTAGCTATAGCGCGTTTCGGCCAAACGCGGTATTGCTAGTTTGACTCAAATCCCGGCAGTCCGGGCTCAAAATTTCGCTAAGTCCTTTCCCCCCTCTCTACTCCCGGCCCCCTGTCCCCAACTGCTCCATCGCCGCCGTCGCCCTGCCGCCTTCGACCACACCGCCACCGCCCGAGGCCGCCTTCGACCACACCACCGCCGCCCGCCGCCTTCGACCACACCGCCGCCTCCCGAAGCCGCCCTCGACCTCACAGCCGCCGCCCGAGGCCATCGTTGACCTCACCGTCGCCTCCCTCGAGCTCACCGCCGCCGCCCTCGACCTCACCGCCGCCGCCCGAGACAGAGCTTGCCCTCGCCGCCGCCCTCGACCTCACCGCCGTCGCCCGAGCCTGAACCTGACCTCGCCGCCGACCGTAATGCTCTGCCTCTCCTGTCCCCTACCCTTCTCTCTCTCTCTCTCTCTCTCTCTGCTAGGGCAATTCATATATATGTTGATACTGTGTTGATGTTCATATGAACCCTAGATTTTTTTAGGGCAGTAGGCATTTTATAGCATTTAGGAAAAATGATTAGCAATTTTTTTAGGAAATTAGCTAGGGCAATTTTATGAAAATGCCTAAACAATAATTCCATTTAGCTTTAAACTAATAGAGGGTATATAAATAATAGTAGCATTTAGATTTAAATTAACAGAGGCTATAAACAAAAAACACTTAGCTATAAAAAAATATTTGGACTATGGACCAGAATTTGTTCCAAATTTCATTCAAATGAAATTTGAATTATTTGAACTGTGGACCTGAATTTTTTTGAAGAAATTGGGTGTAGGTACTAAGGTCTTGCTGTGGAAATTTTGGTGAGGTCAGAAGGGTTAGAGAAAATGGAGTTCCTAGACTTTTAGCTTTAGACAAAAACCAAAAGTATTTAGCTATAAATAAAAAACAGTAGCTATGGCATTTAGCTATAAACAAAAAACAGAATTGTTTTTCTTTCCAAAAACTTGGTCAAACTAATTGTTGCTATGTAAACAAAAAACAAGACTGTTTTTATATGATATATGTCATTGATGTTCATTTGCATATTTCATTATTGTTGATTATATCTTTTCATTGAAGTGGCCATGTTATATGCAAATTCCTCAATAGTGTTTGCTCATGTTATATCTTTTCATTGAAGTTGTTCGATTGTGCCCAAGTGGCTTTGTTGTTTCCAGGGAATGATGCTGAGTGGCCTATGTTTTGCCGGAATGTTGATTCATTTCTGTTCCGGCAAATTTCAGGTTCTCAATTTGTCCAGTTTTTAGCAAAGGTCATGCCAAAATTTCCATGAATTTCGGCATGACTTGTGCTACAAACTAGGACATATCGAGTGCCCGGGATTTGCCGCACTAGGAAGGAGTCAACATTCCTGCAAAACAATAGGCCTTTTTATGTCATTATTCATTTTATTAGGTCTAGAATTAATTGACTAGATTTGATCATAGGAAACATGGCTAGCAACGATGATGGACAGGGTTCTGGTGATTGCAACGACGTCTAGCGGGTGGCAGACGATTTTTTAGCCTTGCCGATGATCAACCGATGTTGTTGCTAGGCCCACCGGTGGCATCGGGGACTGAGACCGACACGCAGACCGGTGCTGAGACTGAGACCGGCGCTGAGACTCAGACCGGCATCAAGACCGACGCTGAGACTGATACCGGCGCTGCCTCGGGGAGCGGAGCCGATGTAGAACCGAAAGCAAGCTAAAGGTGCCCGAGGAAGCGCGTCGATGCTACGACAATCAAAGAGGCTGCATCGTACGAACAACTTCCACCGTCAATGATGAGAAACTACAGAAGATAGAAAATATGAGGAGCTCCCTCCTAAAGAAGTTTCACCAGATATTCTTGTTCCCGGGCCGGAATGAGAAGGATTACGAAGATCCAGATGAGGTCCCGGCAATGAAGAAGATAAATAAACATGCCATGACCAAGTTTAGCGACACGTTGGCCGCCTGGAAAAATCGAGTGAAAGCAAAGATCATCGACAAGAAGGAACCCTACTCCGAGATTGTAAAGGACAATCCGACAATCACGGAAGGGCAGTTTCAAATATTCAAGGAGGCTTGCGAGGCCGAAGCTGCCAAAAAAAGTCTAAGTACATGAAGGGGCTTCAAGAGAGGAACATTGGGAGCCACCACCTCGGAAGCCGTGGTTACGGCGGAAAGAGGTCCAAATGGGGCAAGGAGGACGCGTAAGCGGCGAGTTTGGACATCCCAGACCCCTTGGCGGATTTCACCGTCCCGCAGGAGCATGACGTCCTCAGGGCTCGGCACCGTTGGGACCCAGTGAACAAGGTTTACGAGACAAAACCGGTCATTACGGAGATCATGAGACTGCTGGTAATTTTAGTTTCTGATCTATTCGAATGCACACGTTAGTCATATTTGTAAACGATCCTTGTGCCTTTTGTAGAGAGAGCAGCACCGGATTGTGGCCGAAAGCGACTCGCCATCTCAGGCGTTGGCGAGGCCCAAGTGGGACACTCCATTCAACCGGGCGTTGAACATATTGAAACGACAACCGGTGGATACTCGACCGTTGTATGGACGCGTGCACGGTGTCGGAGACGGCGCCACGTGGAAGAAGTACTACCGTGAGACCACGGATGAGAGAAAGGAAAGACGGAGGTTAACTGAAGAAAACATCGACAAGAAGGTTGAGATTGCGGTTGAGAAGAAATCATCTCAGACAGTCGCAACAGCGGTAGCTGCCGCAAAACAGGTGGTTGCAGATTTGTCTACTTCCTTGGTGACGGGCGTTTTCACTTGGACAAGACAAAATCCAGAAAAAAATGTAGAGGACTTTCCCCTTGCTGACTTCTTGGGGAGCAGCTCGACTAGCGTTGCACCAGCACCTGCTCCCGCACCGGACGTGTTTGGTGGTGCTTCGTCTTTGGCTGAGCTCAACGCCCTCACGGTATCTGTCACACCGGCCCCCTTCAATATAAATGTATAATCTCCCGTTTTAGTTGCCTTTCGGATGTCTCACGTCGCAGACTTTTCTTTGCAGGCCGACGAAACCCCGTGCACCATATTGTACACCATCGGCGACCAGAAGGTGGATGTGGGGAAGGCGACGATAATGGAGCCGAAGGAACCATTGTTCCACAGCCGGCCAATCCCCCCGAATGTCTTCAAGGTTTCTGTGGCTAGTGTCAAACCGGGGCACGAGAATTTTCCTCCTCCAATACTAGTGGGGGATGATGACGAGACACCGCGGTGGCTTGGTGATTGTTGCAATGGGTGGGTCCTGTTGTGGCCAAAGAGTCTGCTTCGTCTGAAGGCGGCTGAGAGCACACCCACGAGCACGCAGCCTCAGCAAGGTCTGAACATCAACACCCCACCTATCCAATTAGCGTCGGGTGTCGGGTTGGGTGATAGCAGATGGGGTAAGGAGGAGGCTCCATCAGTCGCTGATGACGTCGCCATGGATGAGGATGAGGACGACGATGGCGCTGAACAGTATGTCTATACTAGCGCCTCCTCAGGGTTTGAGCGTCATGAGTCGGTGCCTGAATTGCCGTCTCAACGTATTATGGACGACCTTCCGGTAGTAAAGAAGTCTAGGAAGAGAGCGAGGAAAGGCAAAAAAGCTGATTCTATGATCCAGCCGCCTCAGCAGCCTCGGCTTCAGGACCGTATAGATATCCTTGTTGCGGATAAATGACATATCCCCGGTCAACCAATCCTACCTACAACAGCGCTACGGGTCAGATTCGGCGCTCTAAGGAGAGTTCATGACGATGTGCTGCGGGTAGAGAAAGGCCTCATCGCCTCGAAAGATCCAGGATACCCACTCTACGTGGTTAACGTTCCACGGCAAATGCCGTACGTCGACAGCTTCCCCGCGGATAAGTTCTTCCTCCGATTCGATTACATATTCGACATGTTTCGCGTGAAGAAGTTGGATTTTACGTTTGTCCACCTTTATGCCCTGCACATTAACTACATCATCGGGGTTGAGCAGGTATCTCATATCTGTGTCGCTGACCCGTACTACATGCACGAGGGCTTCTTGGGAGTCCGCGCAAAGCACCGTGAATACGCGATGGATTACATCGTCAGTTTCATGCTCGCCAATAAGGACAAGGAGGCGATTCTCGTGCCCTATCATCCCGCGTAAGTCATCCGCGCTACTATCCTTCCTTCGATTTCAATCATTCATTTGCACAGTGGAGGCTAATTAATTTGAGGTGTACTTATTTTGCGCAGCGGCGGGCACGCCGTCCTCATCATCCTCTACCCCGATTCTCCCACTCTCTTTACTTGGACTCATCGAAGAACATTCACAAAAAGGATTACACCCACATCAAGGATGTTCTCGACAGTGCTATGTTTTACTACCAAGCAAGGGGTGGAGAGGTCAGGGACAAGAAGAGAAGGGGCGGCAGGGTTGCCTTCGGCCATAAGACCGACTTCTGCTGCATCCAGCAACCGAACGATTCTCTTAATGATGGATTCTATGTCCTACACCACATGCTGGAGTACGGATGGGATCACCAGAACCTTCGCATGTCACCTAGATCCGGCGATGCCCATATTCTGCAATGGGCAAAGGACATAGGAGATATCGAGGATCATCGACTTCGAGCTGAGTTCTATAACATCCAGCACGAACTTGCCCAAATCATCATGAAGGAGGTCGTCATAAAAACAGGGATGTTCTACGAAGAAGGACAAATGTCGCGGGAAGACGTCCGAACATGGATAGCCTATCAGCATCTCGACATGAAGCCTTTCACTAAGCTCGAGGACTATCTCCCTGACTTGGCTGGATGGAACGACATGTTGGAGTGATTGTCGATATATGACAATGTGTCCGTTTAGTCCATACTTTTTGTATGACAAAACTTTGAGTTATGCACGGTGAAACTTTATTTGTGATGTAATTAAACTGTCCTCCTCCTCGACTAGCGAAAATCACTCTAGTTAGTGCATTTTGGGGTACGATGAACTTTGTTATTTATACTTATGATATGTTGTTTCTATTTTTGCCAAGTCTGTCTCTTTCTGTTGCTCAACTATATATGTTGCATATCATCGACTCATGTGACGATGCAGGTGCATAGATCATAGATGGCGAAGAAGTGCTACCCCAGGAATATATATACGACAAGTGGCCGGAGTGTCAGGCCCAGGTGTACCGGTTTCCGGTTTCCGAGCGACAGACAGTAGTTAGTTTAGGTTCATGCTAATGCGAGAGAGGGATACGAACTCATGTACTCAAAGTGATAGCTCTTCTCGCGTATATCATTGTTTAGATGGATGACGATGTATTTGCATGTAATCGAGACTTGTATCGCTATTTTGAAGATGATGACGAGAGACCACTTTGTGTTGGATGATGATTATGATGATGACATGATTTGATGAGACTAATTGTATGTATATGCTATGATTACATTTGTATGTGTATGATATGCTAAAGATTATTGTATAAAGCCTATTCAAATACAAAACAAATACAAAACAAATATGCAGGGAAAAAACTAATAAAATTAGTAGTAGCGAGGGGGAAAATTTAGCAAGAGCGCCGCCTTACCAGTAGCGCTTCCCAGTAAACAACGCTGCAGATAATATCAGCAGCGCCCTTTTCTAAAGAGCGCTACAGCTATTCATGTATAGCAGTAGCGTGGGACAATAGGCGCTACTGCTATACGTTACCTGTAGCGCCTTATTAGTAGCGCCGGTCCCCGCGCTACTGAGAGGCCCAAAACCCGCGCCGCTGCTAGGCTTTTCCCTAGTAGTGTATGGGTGCTAGTGCAAGTGCAATACCTCATTCCTTATATAAAGAAATTATGCATGATATTGCACCTGCTAAGATAGAGGAAATTGATGTTACAATTAAGCTTGCCAATAGAGACACTATTTCACCAGTTGGGATGTTTAGAGATGTTGAAGTCTTGTGTGGGAAAGTTAAATATCCTGCTGATTTTCTTGTTCTTGGTTCCCCACAAGATAGCTTTTGTCCCATCATATTTGGTAGACCCTTCTTGAATACTGTTAATGCTAGGATAGACTGCAAAAAGGATGTTGTTATTATTGGTTTGGGGGATATGTCTCATGAGTTTAATTTTGCTAAATTTCGTAGACAACTCCGTGATGAGGAACTGCCTAGTAAAGATGAAATTATTGGTCTTGCTTCTATTGTCGTGCCTCCTAATGATCCTTTAGAACAATATTTGCTCGACCATGAAAATGATATGTTTATGAATGAAAGAAGGGAAATAGATGAAGTATTCTTTAAATAGGGACCTGTTTTGAAACACAACTTGCCTATTGAAATCCTAGGGGATCCTCCTCCACCCAAGGGTGATCCCGTGTTTGAGCTTAAACCATTACCCGATACTCTTAAATATGCTTATCTTGATGAGAAGAAGATATATCCTGTTATTATTAGTGCTAACCTTTCAGAGCATGAAGAAAATAAATTATTGAAAACTCTGAAGAAGCATTGTGCTGCTATTGGATATACTCTTGATGATCTTAAGGGCATTAGTCCCACTTTATGCCAGCACAAAATAAAATTGGAGAAAGACGCTAAACCAGTTGTTGATCACCAACGACGGTTAAGTCCTAAGATAAAAGAAGTGGTAAGGAAAGAAATACTAAAGCTTCCAGAGGCAGGTATAATTTATCCCGTTGCTGATAGTCAGTGGGTAAGTCCTGTCCATTGTGTCCCTAAGAAGGGAGGTATTACTGTTGTTCCTAATGATAAAGATGAATTGATCCCACAAAGAATTGTTACAGGTTATAGAATGGTAATTGATTTCAGCAAAATAATTAAAGCTATTAAAAAGGATCATTACCCTTTACCTTTTATTGATCAAATGCTAGAAAGATTATCCAAACATACGCATTTTTGCTTTCTAGATGGTTATTCCGGTTTCTCTCTAATACCTGTGTCAAAAGAGGATCAAGACAAGACCACTTTTACTTGCCCTATCGATACGTTTGCTTATAGACGTATGCCTTTTGGTTTATGTAACGCACCTTCTACCTTTCAAAGATGCATGATAGCTATATTCTCTGATTTTTGTGAAAAGATTGTTAATCATGGATGATTTCTCTGTATATGGAACTTCTTTTGATGATTGCTTGAGCAACCTTGATCGAGTTTTGCAGAGATGTGAAGAAACTAGTCTTGTCTTGAATTGGGAAAAGTGCCACTTTATGGTTAATGAAGGTATTGTCTTGGGGCATAAAATTTCTGAAAGAGGTATTGAAGTTGACAAAGCTAAAGTTGTGCTATTGAAAAGATGTCGTGTCCCGAGGACATTAAAGGTATAAGAAGTTTCCTTGGTCATGGCGGTTTTTGTAGGAGGTTCATTAAGGACTTCTCTAAAATCTCTAGGCCTCTAACCAATCTCTTACAAAAAGCTATTCCTTTTGTCTTTGATGATGATTGTGTAGAAGCATTCGAAATACTTAAGAAAGCTTTGATTTCTGCACCTATTGTTCAGCCACCTGATTGGAGTCTACCCTTTGAAATTATGTGTGATGCTAGTGATTATGCTGTAGGTGTTGTTCTAGGACAAAGAGTTGATAAGAAATTAAATGTTATTCAATATGCTAGTAAAACTCTAGACAATACCCAGAGAAATTATGCAACTACTAAAAAAGAATTTTCCGCAGTTGTATTTGCTTGTGATAAGTTCAGACCTTATATTGTTGATTCTAAAGTAACTGTTCACACTGATCTTGCTGCTATTAAATACCTTATGGAAAAGAAAGATGCTAAACGTAGACTTATTAGATGGGTTCTCTTGCTACAAGAATTTTATTTGCATATTATTGATAGAAAGGGAGTTGAAAACCCCGTTGCAGACAACTTGTCTAGGTTAGAGAATGTTCTTGATGACCCACTACCTATTGATGATAGCTTTCCTGATGAACAATTAGCTGCCATAAATGCTTCTCGTGCTGCTCCATGTTATGTTGATTATGCTAATTACATTGTTGCTAAATTTATAGCACCTAGTTTCACATACCAGCAAAAGAAAAAGTTTTTCTATGATTTAAGACATTACTTATGGGATGACCCACACCTTTATAAAGGAGGAGTAGATGGTGTTATATTAGACGTTGTATACCTGATCATGAACAGGAACAAATCCTACGCAAGTGTCACGCTACCTCTTGAGCATGCGTTGGTTTTCCCTTGAAGAGGAAAGGGTGATGCAGCAAAGTAGCGTAAGTATTTCCCTCAGTTTTTGAGAACCAAGGTATCAATCCAGTAGGAGGCCACAGGCAAGTCCCTCATACGTACACACAAATAAGAACCTTGCAACCAACGCGATAAAGGGGTTGTCAATCCCTTCACGGCCACTTGCAAAAGTGAGATCTGTGATAGGGATGATAAGATAATATTTTTGGTATTTTTATGATAAAGATTAAAAGTAAAGAAAGCAAAATAAACGGTGACAGAAATAGCTAGTTGACGAAAGATTAATATGATGGAGAATAGACCCGGGGGCCATAGGTTTCACTAGGGGCTTCTCTCAAGATAGCATAAGTATTACGGTGGGTAAACAAATTATTGTCGAGCAATTGATACAAAAGTGCATAATTTTGAGAATATCTAGGCATGATCATGTATATAGGCATCACGTCCGTGACAAGTAGACCGACTCCTGCCTGCATCAACTACTATTACTCCACACATCGACCGCTATCCAGCATGCATCTAGAGTATTAAGATCATAAGAACAGAGTAACGCATTAGGTAAGATGACATGATGTAGAGGGATAAACTCATGCAACATGATATAAACCCCATCTTTTTATCCTCAATGGCAACAATACAATACATGTCGTTTCCAATACTGTCACTTGTATCGAGCACCGCATGATTGAACCCAAAGCTAAGCACTTCTCCCATTGCAAGAAAGATCAATCTAGTAGGCCAAACCAAACTGATAACTCGAAGAGACTTGCAAAGATAGCCAATCATACATAAAAGAATTCAGAGAAGATTCAAATATTGTTCATAGATAATCTTGATCATAAACCCACAATTCATCGGATCTCGACAAACACACCGCAAAAGAGTTACATCAAATAGATCTCCAAGAAGATCGAGGAGAACTTTGTATTGAGATCCAAACAGAGAGAAGAAGCCATCTAGCTAATAACTATGGACCCGAAGGTCTGTGGTAAACTACTCACACATCATCGGAGAGGCTATGGTGTTGATGTAGAAGCCCTCCATGATCGATGCCCCCTCCGGCAGAGCGCCGGAAAAGGCCCCAAGATGGGATCTCACGAGTACAAAAGGTTACGGCGGTGGAATTACGTTTTCGTGGTGCTCCTCGATGGTTTCAGGGTACGTAGGTACATATAGGAGGAAGAAGTAGGTCGGTGGAGCCACGAGGGGCCCACGAGGTTGGAGGGCGCGCCCAGGGGGGTAGGCACGCCCCCTGCCTCGTGGCCTCCTCGTACGTTTCTTGATGTCCACTCCAAGTCCTCTGGACCACATTTGCCCCAAAAATAACTCTCCCAAAGGTTTCATTCCGTTTGGACTCCATTTGATATTCCTTTTCTGCGAAACACTGAAATAGGCAAAAAAAACAGCAATTTGCACTGGGCCTTGGGTTAATAGGTTAGTCCCAAAAATAATATGAAAGTGTATAATAAACCCATTAAACATCCAAAACAGAATATATAATAGCATGGAACAATAAAAAATTATAGATACATTGGAGACGTATCAAGCATCCCCAAGGTTAATTCCTGCTCGTCCTCGAGTAGGTAAATGATAAAAACAGAATTTTTGATGTGGAATGCTTCCTAGCATATTTCTCAATGTAATTTTCTTTATTGTGGCATGAATGTTCAGATCCGAAAGATTCAAGATAAAAGTTTAATATTGACATAAAAATAATAATACTTCAAGCATGATTGAGGTTGTCTGAGAAAAAAAAAAGAGAAAGTCTCACATTGACGCGGCTAATCAACGGGCTATGTAGATGCCCATCAATTGATGTCAATGCAAGGAGTAGGGATTGCCATGCGACGAATGCACTAGAGCTATAAATTTATGGAAGCTCAAAAAAATAAACTAAGTGGGTGTGCATCCAACTTGCTTGCTCACGAACACATAGGGCATTTGAGGAAGCCCATTGTTGGAATATACAAGCCAAGTTCTATAATGTAAAATTCCCACTAGTATATGAAAGTGACAAAATAGGAGACTCTCCATCACGAAGATCATGGTGCTATTTTGAAGCACAAGTGTGGTAAAAGGATAGTAACATTGTCCCTTCTCTCTTTTTCTCTCATTTTTTTATTTGCGCCTTCTTTTTTTCTTTTTCTTTGTTGGCCTCTTTTCTTTCTTCCCCCTTTTTTTCGTCCGGAGTATCATCCCGACTTGTGGGGGAATCATAGTCTCCATCATCCTTCCCTCACTTGGGACAATGCTCTAATAATGATGATCATCACACTTCTATTTACTTACAACTCAAAGATTACAACTCAGTACTTAGAACAAAATATGACTATGTGAATGCCTCTGGCGGTGTACCGGGATATGCAATGTATCAAGAGTGACATGTATGAAAGAATTATAAAGGTGGCTTTGCCACAAATACGATGTCAACTACATCATCATGCAAAGCAATATGACAATGATGATGCGTGTCATAATAAACGGAACGGTGGAAAGTTGCATGGCAATATATCTCGGAATGGCTATGGAAACACCATAATAGGTAGGTATGGTGGCTGTTTTGAGGAAGATATAAGGAGGTTTATGTGTGATAGAGTGTATCATATCACGGGGTTTGGATGCACTGGCGAAGTTTTCACCAACTCTCAAGGTGAGAAAGGGCAATGCACGGTACCGAAGAGGCTAGCAATGATGGAAGGGTGTGAGTGCGTATAATCCATGGACTCAACATTAGTCATAAAGAACTCACATACTTATTGCAAAAATCTACAAGTCATCAAGACCAAGCACTACGTGCATGCTCCTAGGGGAATAGATTGGTAGGAAAAGACCATCGCTCGTCCCCGACCGCCACTCATAAGGAAATCAATCAAAGAACACCTCATGTTTCAAATTTGTCACACAACGTTTACCATACGTGCATGCTACGGGACTTTCAAACTTCAACACAAGTATTTCTCAATTTCACAATTGCTCAACTAGCACACCTCTAATATTACCACATTTATATCTCAAAACAACTATCAAGTATCAAACTTCTCTTACTATTCAATGCACTTTATAAACTACCATGATATTCTAAAGGACTCTCAAAATGATATAAGTGAAGCATGAGAGATCAATAATTTCTATAAAATATAACCACCACCGTGTTCTAAAATATATAAGTGAAGCACTAGAGCAAAATTGTTTAGCTCAAAAGATATAAGTGAAGCACATAGAGTATTCTTATAATTTCCGATTAATGTGTGTCTCTCTCAAAAGGTGTGTACAGCAAGGATGATTGTGGTGAACTAAAAAGCAAATACTCAAATCATACAAGACGCTCCAAGAAAAACACATATCATGTGGTGAATAAAAATATAGCTCCAAGTAAAGTTACTGATGGACGAAGACAAAAGAGGGGATGTCGTCCGGGGCATCCCCAAGCTTAGGCTTTTTGGGTTGTCCTTAGATTTTACCTTGGGGTGCCTTGGGCATCCCCAAGCTTAGGCTCTTTCCACTCCTTGTTCCATAATCCATCAAATCTTTAACCAAAACATGAAAACTTAACAACACAAAACTTAACAGAAAAATCTCGTGAGCTCCGTTAGCGAAAGAAAACAAAACACCAATTTAAGGTACTGTAATGAAATCATTCTTTATTTATATTTGTGTTAAACCTACTGTATTCCAAATTTTCTATGTTTCATAAACTCCATTACTAGCCATAGATTCATCAAAATAAGCAAACAACACACGAAAAACAGAATCTGTCACAAACAGAACAGTCTGTAGTAATCTGTAACTAACGCAAACTTATGGAACTCCAAAAATTCTAAAACAAATTTCTGGACGTGGGTAATTTATCTATTAACCGTCTGAAAAAGAATCAACTAAATATCACTCTCCAGTAAAAAGTTGTAGCTAATCTCGTGAGCGCTAAAGTTTCTGTTTTTTTACAGCAAGATCGCAAAGACTTTCCCCAAGTCTTCCCAAAGGTTCTACTTGGCACAAACACTAATTAAAATACAAAACCACATCTAAACAGAAGCTAGATAGATTATTTATTCCTAAACAGAATGAGGGAGTCCTGGATTAGGGGGTGTTCGGATAGCCGGACTATAACCTTTGGCCGGACTGTTGAACTATGAAGATACAAGATTGAAGACTTCGTCCCGTGTCCGGATGGGACTTTCCTTGGCGTGGAAGGCAAGCTTGGCAATACGGATATGTAGATCTCCTTCCATTGTAACCGACTCTGTGTAACCCTAGCCCTCTCCGGTGTCTATATAAACCGGAGGGCTTTAGTCCATAGGACGAACAACAATCATACCATAGGCTAGCTTCTAGGGTTTAGCCTCTCTGATCTTGTGGTAGATCTACTCTTGTACTACCCATATCATCAATATTAATCAAGCAGGAGTAGGGATTTACCTCCATCGAGAGGGCCCGAACCTGGGTAAAAACATTGTGTCCCTTGTCTCCTATTACCATCCGCCTAGACGCACGGTTCGGGACCCCCTACCCGAGATCCGCCGGTTTTGACACCGACATTGGTGCTTTCATTGAGAGTTCCTCTATGACGTCGTCGTTAGGCTTGATGGATCCTTCGACCATCATTGGCGATGCAGTCCAGGGTGAGACTTTTCTCCCCGGACCGACCTTTGTATTCGGTGGCTTGGCATTGTGGGCCAATTCATTTGTATACCGGCACGGGAGATAATAACACCCCGGACAGTGCCGAAGACAACTCCCTCCAGCAAGATTCAGCGTAGGAGGATGGAGAAGCCAGCCCCCCGGAGAGAGCGGCAGACAGAGAAGAGGAGGATGACAATTACATGCCTCCCTCCGAAGACGAGGCAAGCCTCGGCGACGACGAATTTGTCGTGCCTGAGGATCCCGTCGAACAAGAGCGCTTCAAGCGCAGGCTTATGGCCATGGAAAATAGCCTTAAGAAAAAGCAGCAACAGCTTAGAGCTCATCAAGACTTACTAGCCGACAGATGGACTGAAGTCCTTGCGGCCGAGGAGTACGAACTCGAACGCCCCTCCAAGAGCTACCCAAAGCGCAGGTTGCTACCCCGATTAGAGGAGGAAGCACTTAAACCTACATCACCAGCGCATGATGCGGCTGACCGGCCACCTCACGGCCGCGACAGAGAGGCCTCCCGGCCCTCCACTCAAGCCGCACCCTGGCGTCGTTCAAAAAATACCAAGACACGGGGAAACGCGCCAGACCTGCGAGATATGTTGGAGGACAAGGCAAGGCAAACAAGATCGATCTACGGATCGCGCGGGCGCCCCACGTCACGAGACGATAGTCGTCACGCCGGATACAGTAAATCCGGCCGGGCCGAACACAGCAGACAAAGCTCATTTGAGCTACGTCGTGATATAGCCCAGTACAGAGGTGCCACACACCCACTATGCTTCACAGATGAAGTAATGGATCATCAAATCCCAGAGGGTTTCAAACCCGTAAACATTGAATCATACGATGGCACAACAGATCCCGAGGTATGGATTGCAGCCCTCACGACACTCATGACACGCTTTTGCGCGGGAGAAGACAGCTGGCTGGCTTGTAGCAATAACATGACCAAGAGCCCCGGTAATTCGGATACCAAGGACAGCAATGGCAGGTCGCGTCGCAACAAGCACAAGCGCCGCATTAATAGCGACAACGGCGAAGATACGACAGTTAATGCCGGATTCACAGGCTCTAAACCCGGTCAGCGGAAAAAGGCATTCAAAAGAAACACTCCGTGCCCATCCAGTTTTGACCGAATACTCGATCGCTCGTGCCAGATACATGGCACCCCCGAAAAACCAGCCAATCACACCAACAGGGATTGTTGGGTGTTCAAGCAGGCCGACAAGATAAATGACGAGAACAGAGACAAGGGGCTACATAGCGACGACGAGGAGGAGCCTCGGCCGCCGAACAATAGTGGACAGAAGGGCTTCCCCCCACAAGTGCGGATGGTGAATACGATATACGCAACCCACATCCCCAAGAGGGAACGGAAGCGTGCGCTCAGGGACGTATACGCGTTGGATCCAGTCGCCCCAAAGTTCAAACCATGGTCCTCCTGCCCGATCACTTTCGATCGAAGGGACCACCCCACTAGTATCCGCCATGGTGGATTTGCCGCATTGGTTCTCGACCCAATCATTGACGGATTTCACCTCACTCGAGTCCTAATGGATGGCGGCAGCAGCCTGAACCTGCTTTATCAGGACACGGTGCGCAAAATGGGCATAGATCCCTCAAGGATCAAACCCACAAAGACTACCTTTAAAGTTGTCATACCAGGTGTAGTGGCCCACTGCACGGGCTCAGTCACACTTGAAGTAGTCTTCGGATCCCTGGATAATTTTCGAAGCGAGGAGTTAATCTTTGATATAGTCCCGTTCCGCAGTGGCTATCACGCGCTGCTCGGGAGAACCGCATTTGTAAAGTTCAATGCGGTGCCGCACTACGCATACCTCAAGCTCAAGATGCCAGGACCTCAAGGAGTCATTACGGTCAACGAAAACACTGAACGCTCTCTCCGAACAGAGGAGCATACGGCGGCCCTCGCAGCAGAAGTACAAAGCAGCCTCTCAAGGAAATTCTTCAGTCCGGCAATAAAACGTCCGGACATCGTCAAGCGCGCTCGGAGTTTATCCCCGAACACCCCAACACTAGTGGCGTGGGGGCAGAAGCCGACGACTCGCCATCTCCCAGATTTAATAAACTGCCGCATAGAAGGTAATATTTTAAATTAAAACAAGCGTTGCATAGCGCATATGAACAAGTCTTCAACGCACAAGATAAAACAAACAAGTTTACTGAAATATTACATCCTTGGAACATTCATCTGCCACAAGGCGGGCACCCTTCAGGACGCCCTCGTAATACATCTCGGGGTGGCGATGCTCCTTGCCCGGCGGCGGCCCGTCCTTCACAAGCTTCTCAGCATCCATCTTGCCCCAATGCACTTTAGCACGGGCAAGTGCCCTACGGGCACCCACGATGCAGACGGAGCGCTTGATGACTTCAAGCCGTGGACAGGCATCCACCAGCTGCCTCACTAGCCCGAAGTAGCTCCCAGGCATGGCCTCTCCGGGCCACAACCGGACTATGAGACCCTTCATGGCCTGTTCAGCCACCTTATGGAGCTCGACCAGCTGCTTCAGTTGGTCGCTCAAGGGCACCAGGTGTCCGGTCTCAGCATACTGAGACCAGAACACCTTCTCCGTCGAGATTCCCTCCTCGGCCCGGTAGAAGGCGGCAGCATCTGACACGCTGCGGGGCAAATCTGCGAATGCTCCTGGAGAGCTCCGGACTTGGGTAAGTAACAAGTAATTCACTTTCACGTGCTTGCTTTGCATAAAGAATGCCTTACCCGCCGCTATCTTCTTCATCGCCTCAACTTCCTAGAGGGCTTTCTGGGCTTCGGCCTTGGCAGACTAGGCGCTCTCGAGGGCCGTCGCGAGCTCGGACTCTCGTGTCTTTGAGTCAAGCGCCAAACTCTCGTGTTTTTTCACGAGAGCCTGGAGCTCTTGCTGTACCTCGCCAACCACTACTAGGGAAAACCTTATACACAGAATCTTAGCAGCAGCGCGGCATAAAAAGAGGCGCTGCTGCTAATTAGTAGCATCGCGGTCACGGAAAGCGCGCTACTGGTGCAAATTTAGCAGCAGCGCGTGATGTTAAACCGCGCTGCTACAAAAATCCGCCGACAGTACACAACGACCTAAGTTTACCAGCAGCACGGCGTCAGGAAGCGCGCTGCTGCTAATCCCATAGTAGTAGCGCGCTTTTTTGTCACGTCGCTGCTGCTAATTTTGAAATTGTGCACACGGTTGGCCCGTTTAGCAGTAGCGCGTGATAGGAAAGCGCGCTGCTGCTACGCTCTTAGAAGTAACGCCCTTTTGCTCCCGCGCTACTGCTAAGACGCAACACCCACCACCTTTTTCCACCTTCCCCTCCCCATCTCCTCTCCTCCCTTTCCCCTACCTCCCACATCCTCCCTCTCTCACTCTTCTTCTTCCTCAATACTTCTCCACCCATTACTCTCCCTCTTCTACCTACCTTTCTCTCTCTTCATTACTCCTAGCTATAACTACACCACCACCTCCATTAATGTATCTCCTTTCTCTTTTTCCTTCCCCCTCCACTAGTTGAAGTTGTCTCCTCCCAAATTAGCTAGCTAGGTAGAGTTAGCATTTAGTTAAGTGACCTATTTGCCCCCTAACTAGATCTTTCTTTGTCAAGAAGAGCTTTGTGCACTTTTGACCTCCCTACATCATCATCTCCACCGTGTGCTCGATCTCAAGATAGAGGTGATTAAAATTTCATGCTTTTGCAAAATGGAAATATGTTTATGTGTGTGTGATATGTTTATGGAAATTGTGTGTGTGGCATGAGTTGACGCCAAATTGTGCTTTTGAGTTGCCTATGTTTTGTCGAAATGTCGATTTATTTCCGTTTCGGCGAATTCTGGGAAAACTCTAGATCTATATATGTCCTATTTTTAAGGAAGGTCATGCCGAATTTTTGTATGACTTTGATGAATGCACGCATTTTTATAATCAATTTGTTCAATTATTATTACCGTGCAGAGTTGACGATGGTCAGTGGAATGACGGTGGACAGGTGGTTGCGGTCGGCGGTGCAGGACATGAAGGAAAATAACCAGACCGTGTAGAAAATGCAAAGGAATAGTTTGGCTTGACCCCCCTGACGATGGTCGTGTCGAAGCGCACCTGCTCATGACTGGTTTCATGGATGGCTATACTCGGTGGATAATTGAAGATGAGGATGACGATGTTGAGGATGCCGATGGGGCAGGCAATGATGACACGGGGCAAGACGAAGAGATGATCGATAATGGCGGCGGGGAAGAGGCTGGACATGGCAGTGGAGAAGGGGCCGGACATGGTGGCGGAGAAGGGGCCGGACATGGCGGCGGAGAGAACGACATGCACTCCATGCAGTAGAGTTCGTCGGTACTAAGTTCAGTCATGCGGGACCCTCATGTTCAAAAATTGCAATGCAAGGAGACGAGTACTGAGAGAGTTGCTTCTAGAGAGGAGGCTAAGCTGGAGCAACTGGTGGTAGACTCGAACACTCCATTGTATGAGGGTTGCAATCCTGAGGTGACCCGCTTGAGTTTCACGCTCCAACTCCTGAAGACGAAGGCTAAAAACAAATGGACCGACACTAGCCTCGATGAGCATCTCAAGTACCTAAAGGATGTTCTTCCCGCGGGTAATCTATGTCCTAGTAGTGTTGATGAGGCCAAGAAGATCGTGTGCCCTCTTGATCTGCCACATGTTAGATACCATGCATGCATCAACGATTGCATAATTTATCGGAAGGAGCACGCGGAAAAAACAAGCTGTCTGGTGTGCAATGCTTCTCGATATAAGAAGGCTGGGAAGAAATGTCCCCAGAAAGTGGTATGGTACTTACCGATCACTCTCCGTCTCCAGAGGTATTTGGTAGATCCCAAGGAAGCAAAGCTAATGCGCTAGCACGCGGAGAGGAAGAAGCCCGACGATGGAGATGATCCGAAGCTGAGACACGTCAAGGATGGAAGCCAGTGGAGAGCGTTGAACAGCTTCTATCGGTATTTTGGATGTGATGCAAGGAACATCGTGCTCGGCGTGTGTACCGATGGCATGAATCCGTTTGGCAATCAGAACACCAACCATAGCACATGGCCCGTGTTTGTATGGATGTACAACCACCCCCCTGGTTGTGCATGAAATCGAAGTACATTCACATGAGCATGCTTATTCAAGGGCCGAAACAACCAGGAAATAATATTAATTTGTATCTGGGGCTACTTCAAGAGGAGTTAGACACATTGTGGAAAACACCGGCCAAGACATGGGACGCCAGCAAAGGCGAGTAATTCAACATGAGAGCCGCACTGATCACGATAGTGCAGGACTATCTCGGTTACGGATATGTGGCAGGCAAGGTGTGCCATGGATATTGTGGATGCACGCGGTGCATGGATGATACGATGTCTCAGCAGCTAACGTCAAGGAAAGATGGCGGGTCTGGGAAAATCGTGTACATGGGGCATCGAAGATGGCTCGAACAGGACGAACCGTGGAGAAACCATGGAGATCTATTCAATGGTCATGCTGAGCATCGAGGACCTCCACGTAAGCGGAGTGGTGCCGAAATCGATGAGCTGTTGAAAAACTGGAAGGAGTGCCCCGCGTCGGGAAAGTCGATGAGAAAGGCGCCGGAGCCGCTGCTGGAGGTATGGAAGACAAGGTCTGTGTTCTGGGACTTGGAGTACCGGCACAAACTCGATACACCTCATTGCCTTGATCAAATGCATATCTGGAAGAATGTCCTTGAGAGCTTGCTCGAAAAACTGATGAACATGCTGGATAAGACCAAGGATGGGCCGAAGGCAAGAAAAGACTTGCAAGATTTGAAAATCAGGGAAGATCTGCACATGTCGCCCCGTAAAATGTCAGACGAGATAGAGACGGAGATAGAGGCACGGGAGAAGAAGGGCAAGAAAATAAAGAAAGAGGATTATTGCCCCCCTTCGTGCTGCACCAGAAACTCGAAGGACGTGAGTATGAAAAAGAATCAGAGAAACTTATGATTAAAAACTGAGATGATGAAAAGGCATATGGTGTGGCAAACGGAGGAAAGACAGGGAGAGTATCTCAGCGGGGAATCCAGGCAGCGAGGCGTACAGGGAAGAGGCGAGGCGTGATGAAGTCACGTACCTAGGGTAGGTTCATAGGCCTGCCCAAGGGTACCCTCCCCAAGGTCACTGACTAAAAGAGGCTGCTTACCAATCGACCTGATAAGCATCCACTCAACAAATACAATAACACTCGACGAGCGCAGAGACACTCGACCATGAAGATTCACTCGACCATAGGAAGCACAGGAGCCACGCCGCATCCAAACGGTCTGAAGTTAAATAGCCTTTATAGCCTTAATAGCACTTTATACAGGGCGTTTCCAGTAACGCCATGCCTTAATGTACCTTAAGATCCTTCATTGCGTGGGCTGGCAGGGGTCCTGGCGAACTCTATATAAGCCACCCCCCTCCACAGGAAGAGGGGTTCGCATCTTTGTAACACACACACACATATAATCCAGTCGACCGCCTCCGGGCTCTGAGACGTAGGGCTATTACTTCTTCTGAGAAGGGCCTGAACTCGTAAAACTCTCGTGTGCACAACTACTCCAAAGCTAGGATCTTGCCTCTCCATTCCTACGCCCCATTCTACTGTCAGACATAGAACCACGATAGTTGGCGCCCACCGTGGGGCCGGTGTTCTAGCGATTTGTTGGAGGAGTTGGGATTCTTTTGACATCTCCCATCATGTCGTCGAGCGGAGTCCTGGTCGAGGGGTGCGAGATCCGCGTCGGCGCCGTCACTTTCGTCGCGATGACTCTGCTTGGCTCCAGGAGGCTCCACTCGACGTGGACGCGCTTCCCGCCCGCGGAGCAACGCACTTTCGCGCGTGCATTCATGGCGTCCTCCTGCGGCAACCGTCGGCCCAGTACGGGTCGGCACCCGTTTCGTCCTCGCTTCCAGTTTCCTGCCGGCGCAAGCGCTCTGGTCGGTCGAGGCTCCAGCGGTGGGTGAGGCATGCATTGGCCCGCCAGTCGGCCATCCCCCAAGTCGCGGCGATTGAGCCCAACGAATCACTCTACGGCCTGTTCGATCTGTCGACTGGCTCCACAGAGACTGCGTCCGAGTGCGACAACAGTGATCCAGCGGCGGAGGTACTGATGGTCGACGGATCGCGCAGTCCCCCCGGATTCCCCCACACCGAAGAGGTTGCCGGGGGAGGAGTTCCGGCGCGGGGCCACGAAGAGTACAGACCCGAGCCTCTCACCTCGCTGCAGAGGGAGGAACTTCGTCGCCGGAACATGGACGCGCTTCACACTTCTATCGTTGGAGAAACCCCCGAGGCACGCGCCTTGGAGGAGGCGCGCTTGGCCAACCTAGCTGAACGCACTCGACTGGAGAATCTCCAGAGAGTACTCGATGAGCGCACTCGACTGCCAGTTCCAGAATCCAGTCGACGTCGTCTCTTTCAGCCACCAACTCAGGTATACCGAACTCCGATTCAGAATTTAGCAGCTGCAGCCCGCATAGCAGAGTTGATCCAGCCTTCTCAGTCAGAGGCAGGGAGAGGTATGCTACAGATCAGAGATTTGCTCCGGGCAGCAGGGGATCAGAACTCAGTTGTATCACAGTCGCGTAACAGGAATCACAGCCGATCCGTCGCTGCGAATTTTGTACAGTCGGCTCATAGTCCAGGATCGCCCCTGAGGCGTGAGGAACGTAGAAGCCGGCATGATGATCAATATCAAGGCCGTGAGCGGTATGAACACCGATTCAATCGCAATGATCGACGTCGAGTGTCCACTCCTCCCCCAAGGGGTGGATCGTACATCCCTCGGCAGCAAGATGACAGACGCCAGCACAGTGCTGGGCGTAGGTTTCCAGTCGACCCCAGGGAGCCAAGCTTTGATGCGAGATCCATTATCGTTCAAGGTCTGGTCAACAGGAATAGAGGTCACAGAGAAGGCCATGACAGAGACGTTCCCTCCAGCAGCAGGGTTCATGTATCAGGACCAGAATGTTTTAGCAGAGCGATCAGGGCCGCTGTAATTCCTCCCAACTTCAGGTTGGCGACTGGAGTTAGTAAGTTCACCGGCGAGTCCAAGCCTGACACATGGCTTGAAGATTACCGAGTGGCTGTTCAGATTGGCGGCGGCAACGACGAAGTAGCCATGAAGTATTTGCCTCTTATGCTGGAGGGATCAGCCAGAGCATGGTTTAACCAGTTGGCACCCAGCAGTATTTACACTTGGGAAGATCTTGCCCGAGTGTTTGTCAGGACATTTGAAGGGACTTGCAAGCGACCAGCAGGGTTGACAGAATTGCAGTCGTGTGTTCAGAAGTCGAGTGAAACTCTGAGGGATTATATCCAGAGGTGGATCACTTTACATCACACAGTCGAGAATGTATCTGATCACCAGGCAGTTTGTGCCTTCAAGGAAGGCGTCAGGAACAGAGAACTGAGTTTGAAATTTGGTCGAACCGGAGATATGACATTGAGTCGGATGATGGAAATTGCCACCAAGTATGCAAACGGTGAAGAAGAAGATAGGCTCCGGAGTGGCAAGTACAAAGCAGCCGCTAATGAGGCCGGCGGAGGAAACTCCAGTCGGAAGCAAAAGCGCAAAGCCGAGCCAGCTGCTCCTGGAGAGACCTTGGCTGTGACCCCAGGAAAGTTTAAGGGGAAACCCAAGGGTCCCTGGATGTCACACCCAAAAAATTTTGACCTTGTTTTACTAATTAAAATTTTGCCAGGAATTAAAAACTTTTATTTTCTGAGCTCCCTTTTGATTTTTTTGAACTTGGTTGTTATGGAGTTTTCCCCCAAAGTGAAAACTTTTCAAATATGTTTTTGGACTTGTTTAAACTCTCAAGGAAAAACTTTTCTTGTGTTAGTAGAGCTAATTACAAAATTAAATTGCTTGATCTTTATTTTTCTTGAAAAACAGTTTTTCAAGGTTATAAGGCCATTTTTGAACTACACCCTCATCATAAATTATCTCATAAATCCCACCAAAATTTGGAGATGTCATGTGGTGTTATTAAATCACTTTTGTGCAAAAATATCTTTTATTCTTAAGATAAAGTGAGCCCTACACCAAATTTTCTTCTCTGGTCCAGTGGGCATGTTTGCACTACAACCCATTTAAATATTTCTTTCTAACCTCCACCAAAATTATGAGATGTTAGTAGCAGCATATGATTCAACTTTATGCAAAAACATAGAGTTGTTCTTTGGAGAATTTGAGTGGATCAACCTCATTTTCATTCTGGCCCAACTTGCTGGTTTGTATAGCAACCACATTTTTAGTTGCTCCTTTAACCATGATTCCTTTTTCTACTTGTAGCCAACCCTGCTAAACCCCTAAGTCCAGGAGCATGCACTCTTTGGAACACTTTTGATCCATGTTATGATGCCATTTACTCCCTGTCCAGAAGTGAAGTTTTGCAAAACTTGCACTAGCAAGTTTCTTCTTTTTGCAAACCAACTTCACCACCCCCTCTTTCTTCTAAAGAGACCCCACCCCGGGAGATTTGTCCACCCCAAGAACTGCCTAGGTTCCTTCGGCATTTCGTCGAACACCCTGAGTGCATAGCCAGTTTTGGTATGATTTCAAGTTTGCATTGTGAACTTGAGCCCCTGACCCATCCACCATGTCCCATAGATTTGCCCTAGCCTATAGCCCCGTACTGCTAACTCTCGTGTGGTTTGGAAACCCCTAGGCTGCCCTGGCATTTCGTCGAGCATGTCCCGGGCGTGCTCCGGGCGCAAGCAGAGCGCGCGTTTTGCACGTGCCGCGCCCGAGCCGACGCGTCGTGCCCCTGGTTTGCCACCACTCTGCCAAGCCGCGCCACTCACATGACCTCTCGCTGCGTCGCGCCAAGCCCCCCCGAACGCCTCTGCAGCGTCGCCAGCAAGTCGTTTGGCGGCACGCCCGCGGCCGCATCCGCCACCGCCATGAGCAGCGCCGCCCAAGCCTTCCCCGCTCGCCACCTGGCTCTTGGAACAGCGCGAGCTCATCCACAAGCGTGTTGGCTAGCGCTCGTCGCCGCCACGATGCCCTGCAGCTACAGAAAGACGGTCGCCGACGAGCTCATCCGCGGCCGCCGCTGAACCGCCTCGACTCGCCTATTTAAGGGACCTCGAGCCCCATTGAGCACGCACGCAACCTCAGGCTACCCCATGGCACCCCCACAGCCCGCAATCGTCAGGGAAACGCCGTCTTCCTCAACTCCGGCAACTTCGGCCGCCGCCATTGCCCCGGCCAGTGCGGCGCCACCAGAGCCTCTCCCTCTCCGTTCTCTTCACCGGGAACACCCTCTCCCTCCCGTGAACCTTTCCCCCTACTCGATTTCGATCGGGAGCCACCGCAGCCCCAAAACCACTTTGCATCTGAGGCCTCCTCCGCCGCATAGCTCACCGTCGACGACTCCCTCCACCCCCGCCGACCCGTCGACCACCGTGAGGACCGCCCCGGTCTTGCGGTTCCATCCTGACTCTCTGGAGCTCGCGGGGAGCAGCCGTTCGCCGGCGTTGATCGCCGTCACCCCGCCACCGTTCGGACGAAGGAAGAAGAAGGAGAGGTGGACTAGTCAAACCTGACTGGTGGGCCAGGCGGGCCCACTGTCAGCGACCCAGATGCTGTCCATGAGGTTTAAGTGGAAACGCATTCCCGGGTTTACGCTTTCGACGTGTACGTTTTAGATTGAATTGTTTTTCTTTTCTGTTTTTATTTTAAATAACAGATTTGACTAAACTTTGACTGTTTATAACTTTTTAAATACAACTCCAAATGAATTGATTCTTTTTCCTACCTCTCTCAAATAAATCTAGTTTATTTTAAGATTTATTTGAAAAAATTTCAAACAACTTTTTTGTACTGTTTTGAAATGTGTGTTAATTCAAATTTATTTGAAATAGGATTTTTGAAGGTTTCAAGGTGTTTTGGATGCACCCCTCTTTTCCATGACCTAAAGGCAAGCATTCAGAACCCTGGTGTGAATTCTTTTTGTGTGTTGTTTGACTCGGTAACATCACCACCCCGACACGTGCATGCGTCATTTTATGTGAGGATGTGATCCTCTTCATAAGTGCATATTAGTGAAGTTCATGCATATGGATTTGACAGGTGTTGTGATGGAAATCACCTCCATAAACTTTTCATGCATACCGGAAGGAATTGCCGGGTAGGCCTCTGTCTTGGGTAGACGCGGTCTTGACCCTAGCCCTCCGTTGAGGCGGTCGTGTCCGGTATGGCATGATGGAGTATGTCGTGTGGAGTTCCTATCTGTTGGTTGAAGTATATACATTGTTATGCTAAACTTGCAGGGATTATTACTACCTCCTAAGTCGACCGTAGATCGAGTCTTATGCCAGTAACCCCCATACTTGTTTCGTACTGCCACAGGTCCCTACCATAGGTGGGGTATGGTTCAGTAAGCTGTTAACCCTTGTCTTGGCACACACCGTACAAAGAGGCCATGGTGGAAGATATCGGTTGTAGCCGGTAGGCATGCCACCTGGTCAGGGGGCATGGGTGTTTCGGTTGTAGCCGAAGGGGGTAGCTCCCCCAGTTTGCGCGCGGTATAAATTTTGTGATCCCATGCTACGTCGAGGTTGTAGCCTCCCCACTTAGAGTTTGCTTGACAGGTGTCGTGGGTGATTCCAGACACCGGTGAGTTAAGCTGGTGTGTGCAAGACAGGTGTGTTTTCAACTAAAAGACCATAGACGGAATTAGTCCCGATGGGCTAAAGGAATCCGTTACTCGTGGGTAAACAGTACACCCTCTACAGAGATTAAACCTATTCGAATAGCCGGGTCCATGGTTAAGGACTACAGTCTGGGATGGGTCAAGCGTCGGTCTTAGTGTCGGTCTTCGGAGGTGAAATTGTCAAACCAGAACGGGAATTACTACTTGTGACTTGTGATGATTATGATTATTACCATTGTTGACTAACCCATGATATTATTGTTATCATCGAATATCTCTGGGATGGTTCTACCTCCGGGATATTCACTATGATCTTTTCTTTTAAAGCACATTATGTGGTGTCGCTCAGACGCCCGACTGTGGTATTATTATTCCGCATTTTCCGCTCGAGGAGTCTTTCAGACACTCGTTTGGTACCAGTATTATTATTCTGCATTTTCCGCTCGAGGAGTCTTTCAGACACTCGTTTGGTACCAGTATTATTATTCTGCATTTTTCCGCTCGAGGAATCTTTCAGACACTCGTTTGGCACCAGTATTTATTATTCCGCATTTTCTGCTCGAGGAGTCTTTCAGACACTCGTTTGGTACCAGTATTATTATTCTGCATTTTTCCGCTCGAGGAGTCTTTCAGACACTCGTTTGGCACCAGTATTTATTATTCCGCATTTTCCGCTCGAGGAGTCTTTCAGACACTCGTTTGGTACCAGTATTATTATTCTGCATTTTCCGCTCGAGGAGTCTTTCAGACACTCGTTTGGTACCTGTATTATTATTCTGCATTTTTCCGCTCGAGGAGTCTTTCAGACATTCGTTTGGCACCAGTATCTATTATTCCGCATTTTCTGCTCGAGGAGTCATTCAGACCCTCGCTTGGCACCCAGTATTTATTACCTCTATGTGGCCATTGCATAAATTTCCGGTTGCATATGAATAACCTGTTTGCATGCATCAAGATATTTATTTTTTTATGATTAACTAAGTGAGTATAAGGATATTGCAAAGCATGAGTATCAATGGTTATATTATACCTGTGTTCTTAATGTTTGCGAGTACATTCAAAGTACTCACTGGCTTGTCCCTGGCTATTGTCTTGGCCAGATTGCTTGCTTGGAGAGGAGCGTTGCGATGACAGCCTCGGAACCTGAGCAACGGTGATAGCAGCCTCATGAAGATAGGAGTTAACCTGATCAGCTGTTCCCGTGGGAAATGGAGTCCCATAGCCGTGGTGATCCACAAACCGCTTCCGCCCTCAACCACTAGAAACCTTTTGTTGTACTCATAGGCCACAATGGTCTTGTACTACATATTTTTGTACTTTTGCTTGGAATTTCTGTATCAAGTTGGTGTCTCATCAGCTAACAGTAATCCTGGGGCTGGTGAGCACAACGACCATTTTCTGGAAATTAATGCCCTAAAAACCGGTCGTGACAGACTTGGTATCAGAGCCAGGCTGACTATTGGCTAATCCTATCCTAGCCAGGCCAATAAACCTAGGCAGACCAACCCACTGAGCCATAACCAAAACCCCAGCCAAGCTTCTCCTGCAAGATAGCCCCACAGTGACCCGACACCTTTTGGCAGACGGTGCCCAACCTATCAACCTATCCTGTCACTCATGCGCCAGTGATCGAATCCTGAATAGTCTTTCTCGCAAGCATGCGAAGGAAGACTCCGTCCCCATTTCCCTATAAAAAGGGCACGTTAGCCCCAACCAGCACAGCTCAGCCACTATCCCAAACCAAACCACAATACCTGGTCCTGTCGTACACACTGAGACTACGGCAACCAACCTTGGAGGTTTTGTGACCATACTCGCAAACCTCACCCGTCGAGCCTATGCGTTAGAAGAGCCCCCAGAATATGTCGTGTACCAAGGATCCATGAGCGGTGAGAGCCGTCAATTCTGGGCCACTGTGCATGTCTATGGTAGGGGTCTAGCACCCGAACGCCCCTACAGGTTCACAGGAAGAACGACTTCCTTTGAGCCCCAAGCCATCCAACTAGCCGCTCGAGAAGCTATAGTTCATCTCCGGCACTTGTCGCCCCGAGTTGACTGTCACTCGTTCCACTACTACCCCAGATGGGAAGGATATGGTAGACCACCCCAAGTTGCCAACGGAGATCACGAAACAGATCCTGCATTGTTGCACCTAGTGCGCTACGTAAGTGCACTGGAGGAACTGTGCGATCAGGTCACTATTGATCTTATCGCAGCTCGTGGAGAGCTGGTTCGTCGAGCCTCGGCGAGAGAAGAGGACGAGCCCAGTGCCGACAACCCAGTCGTGTTGTTTGGACAACCGATCGAGCCCCTGAGGTCTACCCCAGCCATCGGCCAAAGTGTTGCGATAACCCCAGAAGTGCTTCGTCGCATTTTGGGAGCACACTCCAACGGGGTTGTGGCCAACAACCCCCGAGATGGTCATCATCGCTACCCCGAGCCTGCAGCCCCTCGACCCACTCCTGCTAATTCCAACGGTGAGAACCGCGGAGACGCCTAAACATCCACCAGGCACGCCCGCTTGGATGTAAACGAGGTAGGCTAAGTCACCCGAGAAGGATCGAGTCCCGGTGTATTCTCGCTTGTAACCGTGTGACCTTTTAAATAAACGTCGCCTGTCGTTGAGCCCCTGTAGCCCTGCATGGGTATGCCAGCTTTTCTACCCCCAGGCACATTTGC
This sequence comes from Aegilops umbellulata, assembly GCA_032464435.1. Lineage (NCBI taxonomy): Eukaryota > Viridiplantae > Streptophyta > Magnoliopsida > Poales > Poaceae > Aegilops > Aegilops umbellulata. The sequence continues at coordinate 441,971,967 of CP136059.1, read as the reverse complement.
CAAAGACCCCCGATAACTCCCACAGTAACACGTCACCTCGGTGAAATATGTGTATCTGTGGCTTGACTCCGACCCGTAGAGCGGAGCTGGAAGTTTCCTTACCAATCAACATGGTAAAAGTGACCCAGCTCCAGTGCTATAGAAGGCCACCGCGTGACCTTGCCAAAGCACCTCTCACCTTGTGCACCACCCTCACAACCATTTCTTGCCATGCCGAACCCCAGCATTCATCTAAGAACCCCAGATGCAACCCTGGGTAGTTTTGTCAAGATATTATGGGATTTTACCTGCAGTACCATGGGCGCTACACAGCCACCCCAGTACAAGCTGTTCAAATCAAGGATCACCTCTTCCACCTCGAGATACTGGGCAGCAGTGCACATCCCCCCCGTGAACTCAGACCAAGACCCAACAGAGGTCTCCTTCGTGGGGAAATCTATGCCGACCCCGCTTATGGCCATAGAGGCTACTGCATATGAAGCGCTTGCTCGCCTTCGATTCGCGGTACCCTATGCCAGCGAACGAGGGTATTATTACTTTCCGAGCCGTGCAGCACCCGGTGGAGTGTCATCTTTTCCTGATGGACGACTTGAGAGAGACCCAGTCCTAGCCAACCTGGTCCAGTACGTCATCGCTCAAGAACGCTTCACCCAACATGTGATGGGTTATCTCCGGAGTCTCGCGGATTTAAATCCTCAGATCGCCATTGGCAGATCACTGAGGCCCGACCAAGAGAGACACATTCATCGACTAGTTAAACCTCTTCCCCCGATAGAAGAGGAATGTGTCTTAGTACCAGAAACATTCTCGCAGGACCCCGTCCATTTACCGTTTCCATTTTAAGCATTGCTGCTGTGTTCATGGTTGCAACAATTAGTTATGTATTGTGACTTATGCGTGGTAACCTGAGCTTGCAAGTTATTTGGCTTCTACTAACATGTATGGTTTTGTTGTGACTTGTGCTCTTTTATTTTTAACCGTTTTCCCTCGCGAAAAAAAAATCCCGGAGAATTTTTAAAAGAACCCTTAGCAAATCTCGAGGACGAGATTTTTCTTAAGGGGGGTAGTGTTGTGACACCCAAAAAATTTTGACCTTGTTTTACTGATTAAAATTTTGCCAGGAATTAAAAACTTTTATTTTCTGAGCTCCCTTTTGATTTTTTTGAACTTGGTTGTTATGGAGTTTTTCCCCAAAGTGAAAACTTTTCAAATATGTTTTTGGACTTGTTTAAACTCTCAAGGAAAAACTTTTCTTGCGTTAGTAGAGCTAATTACAAAATTAAATTGCTTGATCTTTATTTTTCTTGAAAAATAGTTTTTCAAGGTTATAAGGCCATTTTTGAACTACACCCTCTTCATAAATTATCTCATAAATCCCACCAAAATTTGGAGATGTCATGTGGTGTTATTAAATCACTTTTGTGCAAAAATATCTTTTATTCTTAAGATAAAGTGAGCCCTACACCAAATTTTCTTCTCTGGTCCAGTGGGCATGTTTGCACTACAACCCATTTAAATATTTCTTTCTAGCCTCCACCAAAATTATGAGATGTTAGTAGCAGCATATGATTCAACTTTATGCAAAAACATAGAGTTGTTCTTTGGAGAATTTGAGTGGATCAACCTCATTTTCATTCTGGCCCAACTTGCTGGTTTGTACAGCAACCACATTTTTAGTTGCTCCTTTAACCATGATTCCTTTTTCTACTTGTAGCCAACCCTGCTAAACCCCTATGTCCAGGAGCATGCACTCTTTGGAACACTTTTGATCCATGTTATGATGCCATTTACTCCCTGTCCAGAAGTGAAGTTTTGCAAAACTTGCACTAGCAAGTTTCTTCTTTTTGCAAACCAACTTCACCACCCCCTCTTTCTTCTAAAGAGACCCCACCCTGGGAGATTTGGCCACCCCAAGAACTGCCTAGGTTCCTTCGGCATTTCGTCGAACACCCTGAGTGCATAGCCAGTTTTGGTATGATTTCAAGTTTGCATTGTGAACTTGAGCCCCTGACCCATCCACCATGTCCCATAGATTTGCCCTAGCCTATAGCCCCGTTCTGCTAACTCTCGTGTGGTTTGGAAACCCCTAGGCTGCCCTGGCATTTCGTCGAGCATGTCCCGCGCGTGCTCCGGGCGCGAGCAGAGCGCGCGTTTTGCACGTGCCGCGCCCGAGCCGACGCGTCGCGCCCCTGGTTTGCCACCACTCTGCCAAGCCGCGCCACTCACATGACCTCTCGCTGCGTCGCGCCAAGCCCCACCGACCGCCTCTGCAGCGTCGCCAGCAAGTCGTTTGGCGGCACGCCCGCGGCCGCATCCGCCACCGCCATGAGCAGCGCCTCCCAAGACTTCCCCGCTCGCCACCTGGCTCTTGGAACAGCGCGAGCTCATCCACAAGCGTGTTGGCTAGCGCTCGTCGCCGCCACGATGCCCTGCAGCTACAGAAAGACGGTCGCCGACGAGCTCATCCGCGGCCGCCGCTGAACCGCCTCGACTCGCCTATTTAAGGGACCCCGAGCCCCATTGAGCACGCACGCAACCTCAGGCTACCCCCATGGCACCCCCACAGCCCGCAATCGTCAGGGAAACGCCGTCTTCCTCAACTCCGGCAACTTCGGCCGCCGCCATTGCCCCGGCTAGTGCGGCGCCACCAGAGCCTCTCCCTCTCCGTTCTCTTCACCAGGAACACCCTCTCCCTCCCGTGAACCTTTCCCCCTACTCGATTTTGATCGGGAGCCACCGCAGCCCCAAAACCACTTTGCATCTGAGGCCTCCTCCGCCGCATAGCTCACCGTCGACGACTCCCTCCACCCCCGCCGACCCGTCGACCACCGTGAGGACCGCCCCGGTCTTGCGGTTCCATCCCGACTCTCTGGAGCTCGCGGGGAGCAGCCGTTCGCCGGCGTTGATCGCCGTCTCCCCGCCACCGTTCGGACGAAGGAAGAAGAGGGAGAGGTGGACTAGTCAAACCTGACTGGTGGGCCAGGCGGGCCCACTGTCAGCGACCCAGATGCTGTCCATGAGGTTTAAGTGGAAACGCATACCCGGGTTTATGCTTTCGACGTGTACGTTTTAGATTGAATCGTTTTTCTTTTCTGTTTTTATTTTAAATAACAGATTTGACTAAACTTTGACTGTCTATAACTTTTTAAATACAACTCCAAATGAATTGATTCTTTTTCCTACCTCTCTCAAATAAAGTCTAGTTTATTTTAAGATTTATTTGAAAAAATTTCAAACAACTTTTTTGTACTGTTTTGAAATGTGTGTTAATTCAAATTTATTTGAAATAGGATTTTTGAAGGTTTCAAGGTGTTTTGGATGCACCCCTCTTTTCCATGACCTAAAGGCAAGCATTCTGAACCCTGGTGTGAATTCTTTTTGTGTGTTGTTTGACTCGGTAACATCACCACCCCGACACGTGCATGCGTCATTTTATGTGAGGATGTGATCCTCTTCATAAGTGCATATTAGTGAAGTTCATGCATATGGATTTGACAGGTGTTGTGATGGAAATCACCGCCATAAACTTTTCATGCATACCGGAAGGAATTGCCGGGTAGGCCTCTGTCTTGAGTAGACGCGGTCTTGACCCTAGCCCTCCGTTGAGACGGTCGTGTCCGGTATGGCATGATGGAGTATGTCGTGTGGAGTTCCTATCTGTTGGTTGAAGTATATACATTGTTATGCTAAACTTGCAGGGATTATTACTACCTCCTAAGTCGACCGTAGATCGAGTCTTGTGCCAGTAACCCCCATACTTGTTTCGTACTGCCACAGGTCCCTACCATAGGTGGGGTATGGTTCAGTAAGCTGTTAACCCTTGTCTTGGCACACACCGTACAAAGAGGCCATGGTGGAAGATATCGGTTGTAGCCGGTAGGCATGCCACCTGGTCAGGGGGCATGGGTGTTTCGGTTGTAGCCGAAGGGGATAGCTCCCCCAGTTTGCGCACGGTATAAATTTTGTGATCCCATGCTACGTTGAGGTTGTAGCCTCCCCACTTAGAGTTTGCTTGACAGGTGTCGTGGGTGATTCCAGACACCGGTGAGTTAAGCTGGTGTGTGCAAGACAGGTGTGTTTTCAACTAAAAGACCATAGACGGAATTAGTCCCGATGGGCTAAAGGAATCCGTTACTCGTGGGTAAATAGTACACCCTCTGCAGAGATTAAACCTATTCGAATAGCCGGGTCCATGGTTAAGGACTACAGTCTGGGATGGGTCAAGCGTCGGTCTTAGTGTCGGTCTTCGGAGGTGAAATTGTCAAACCAGAACGGGAATTACTACTTGTGACTTGTGATGATTATGATTATTACCATTGTTGACTAACCCGTGATATTATTGTTATCATCGAATATCTCTGGGATGGTTCTACCTCCGGGATATTCACTATGATCTTTTCTTTTAAAGCACATTATGTGGTGTCGCTCAGACGCCCGACTGTGGTATTATTATTCCGCATTTTCTGCTCGAGGAGTCTTTCAGACACTCGTTTGGTACCAGTATTATTATTCTGCATTTTCCGCTCGAGGAGTCTTTCAGACACTCGTTTGGTACCAGTATTATTATTCTGCATTTTTCCGCTCGAGGAGTCTTTCAGACACTCGTTTGGCACCAGTATTTATTATTCCGCATTTTCTGCTCGAGGAGTCTTTCAGACACTCGTTTGGTACCAGTATTATTATTCTGCATTTTTCCGCTCGAGGAGTCTTTCAGACACTCGTTTGGCACCAGTATTTATTATTTGGCATTTTCCGCTCGAGGAGTCTTTCAGACACTCGTTTGGTACCAGTATTATTATTCTGCATTTTCCGCTCGAGGAGTCTTTCAGACACTCGTTTGGTACCTGTATTATTATTCTGCATTTTTCCGCTCGAGGAGTCTTTTAGACACTCGTTTGGCACCAGTATATATTATTCCGCATTTTCCGCTCGAGGAGTCATTCAGACCCTCGCTTGGCACCCAGTATTTATTACCTCTATGTGGCCATTGCATAAATTTCCGGTTGCATATGAATAACCTGTTTGCATGCATCAAGATATTATTTTTTTTTATGATTAACTAAGTGAGTATAAGGATATTGCAAAGCATGAGTATCAATGGTTATATTATACCTGTGTTCTTAATGTTTGCGAGTACATTCAAAGTACTCACTGGCTTGTCCCTGGCTATTGTCTTGGCCAGATTGCTTGCTTAGAGAGGAGCGTTGCGACGACAGCCTCGGAACCTGAGCAACGGTGATAGCAGCCTCGTGAAGATAGGAGTTAACCTGGTCAGCTGTTCCCGTGGGAAATGGAGTCCCATAGCCGTGGTGATCCACAAACCGCTTCCGCCCTCAACCACTAGAAACCTTTTGTTGTACTCAAATGCCACAATGGTCTTGTACTACATATTTTGGTACTTTTGCTTGGAATTTCTGTATCAAGTTGGTGTCTCATCAGCTAACAGTAATCCTAGGGCTGGTGAGCACAACGACCATTTTCTGGAAATTAATGCCCGGAAAACCGGTCGTGACACTGGAACCCCAAGAAGGTGAAAGATCAGGATGGGAACGATGTGATGGACCTACCGTGTCACATTCACACGAAGAAAGACGAAGAGGGTAAACTCATTTACCCAAAGCATACCACTCGACAATGTCGACTCCTGATTCAGCAGTTTCAAGGGAAACAGGCCAAAGACAAAGAGAAAGAGTCAGACAAAGTTGATGACAAAGAAGACAGCGGTGAGGAGTACCCCCAAGTCAACTCCACCCTGATGATTTTCGCTGATGTCGAAAGCAAGAGTCGATTGAAGGTTATCAATCCGGAAGTGAACATGGTCGCTCCGACGACACCCAATTATCTGAAATGGTCTCAGACTGCCATCACCTTCGACCAGTCCGATCACCCGACTCATATTGCTACCCCAGGGAGGCAAGCGTTGGTGGTCGACCCAGTCATTGAAGGCACTCGACTCACCAAAGTGTTGATGGATGGTGGCGGTGGCTTGAATTTGCTATATGCAGAGACGCTGAAATGGATGGGCATTCCGATATCCAGACTCAGCACCAGTAACATGAGCTTCCATGGAGTCATTCCTGGAAAGAAGGCTGAGTCACTCGGCCAAATCGCTCTCGATGTAGTTTTTGGTGACTCGAAGAATTTCCGGAAGGAAAAGTTGACCTTTGAGGTCGTGGATTTTCAGAGTGCGTACCACGCCATACTTGGAAGGCCAGCGTACGCTCGTTTCATGGCCCGACCATGCTACGTGTACCTTAAATTGAAGATGCCTGGTCCAAGAGGTGTGATCACTATCACGGGCAATCGGAAGAAGGCAGAAGAATGCTTCCAGAAAGGCTCCAAAATTGTTGACGCTCAGATGGCCGAAATGGAGTTACAAGAGTACCAGAAGACCGCAGACCCGAGTGATTTGTTGCGAGCCAAGAAGCCTGCCACAGAGTCAACATTTCAGTCGTCCGGTGAGACAAAACAGGTTCACATCCACCCGACTGACCCCAATGCGGCTCCGACCAACATCTCCACTACACTCGACTCTAAATAGGAAGAAGCGCTCATCCAGTTCCTCCGTGAGAATTGGGACATCTTTGCATGGAAGCCTGCTGACATGCCAGGTGTTCCCAGGGGACTGGTTGAGCACCGCCTTCGAGTCGACTCAAAAGTCAAACCAGTTAAGGAACATCTTCGACGGTCCGCCGTCCAGAAGAGAAAGGCCATTGGCGAGGAGGTGGCTTGACTCTTAGCGGCAGAGTTCATACGCGAGATCTACCACTCCGAGTGGCTCGCCAATGTTGTAATGGTCCCCAAGAAGGACAAGTCGTTGCGCATGTGCATCGATTTCAAACATATCAATCAGGCCTGCCCGAAAGATCATTTCCCTCTTCCTCGTATCGACCAAATAGTCGACTCGGTCGCAGGATGCGAGAGGTTGTCTTTTTTAGATGCTTACTCCGGATACCATCAGACTCGTCTATATGGACCAGATGAAATAAAAACAGCTTTCATCACCCCGTTCGGGTGCTTCTGCTATGTCACCATGCCTTTCGGTCTCAAGAATGCCGGAGCTACTTTCATGAGAATGATTCAGAAGTGCCTGATCACTCAAATCAGTCGGAATGTTGAAGCATACATGGACGATATAGTGGTCAAGTCGCGAAAGGGTTCCGACCTGCTGACTGACCTTGCTGAAACGTTTGCCAATCTCAGGAGGTATGATATCAAGCTTAATCCATCAAAATGCACATTCGGAGTTCCTGGAGGAAAGTTACTCGGTTTTCTTGTTTCCGAACGAGGAATCGACGCTAACCCTGAAAAAGTTGGCACCATACTCCGAATGAAACGCCCTGTGCGTGTGCACGATGTCCAGAAACTTACTGGATGCTTGGCCGCTTTAAGTCGATTCATCTCCAGACTGGGTGAAAAGGCATTGCCTCTTTACCGACTGATGAAGAAGTCAGACAAGTTTGAGTGGACTCCGGAAGCTGACGCAGTATTTGCAGAGCTAAAAGCTCTGCTCTCCACCCAACCGGTGCTTGTTGCCCCTGTCAGCAAAGAGCCATTATTGCTTTACATTGCAGCCACTGGACAAGTCGTTAGTACCGTACTTATGGTCGAGCGGGAAGAGGAAGGAAAAACATTCAAAGTTCAGCGCCCAATTTATTACCTTTCTGAAGTTCTGACCCCATCAAAGCAAAGATACCCTCACTATCAGAAGCTTGTCTACGGGATTTACATGACCACGAAGAAAGTTGCTCATTATTTCTCTGATCACTCCATTACAGTCGTCAGCGACGCCCCGTTATCAGAGATCCTTCATAACAGAGATGCAACTGGTCGAGTGGCAAAATGGGCGATTGAACTTCTTCCCCTTGATATCAAGTTCGAGGCAAAGAAAGCTATCAAGTCCCAAGCAATAGCCGATTTCCTCGCCGAGTGGACTGAACAACAACTTCCGACTCAAGTTCACTCGGAGCACTGGACTATGTTTTTTGATGACTCCAAGATGCTGAATGGGTCCAGTGCGGGGGTTGTATTGGTTTCCCCCCGAGGAGACAAGCTCAAATACGTCCTCCAGATTCACTTTGATTCCTCCAACAACGAGGCAGAATATGAAGCACTCCTATATGGACTGCGTATGGCCATTTCACTCGGCGTCCGCCGCCTTATGGTCTACGGCGACTCAGACCTGGTTGTTAATCAAGTGATGAAGGAGTGGGATGTTCGAAGCCCAGCCATGACGGGTTATTGCAATGCAGTAAGAAAGTGGGAGAAGAGATTCGAGGGGTTAGAGCTCCATCATATACCCCGACTGAAAAACCAAGCTGCGGAGGATTTGGCGAAAATAGGGTCCAAGAGAGAAGCCATCCCCATTGATGTGTGCTTGGAACACATTCGTGCACCATCAATACAAGAAGATCCTTTCACAGAAGAACCTCTGCAGCCAAGGAGCGCCAACGATCCGACTGAAGTGGAGATTCTAGCCGTGGTCGACCTGATTATGGAAGTTGTAGTCATCACTCCCGACAGGACAGCGCCTTACATCGCGTATATTATGAGGAAAGAGCTCCCAGAAGATGAAGAAGAGGCTCGACAGATCGTCCGTCGATCCAAGGCCTTTACAGTAATCAAAGGGAAGTTGTACAGAGAAAGCGTGACTGGAGTTGGCCAGAAGTGCATCACGCCAGAAGAAGGTCAGGTAATTCTTGAGGATATCCACTCGGGGACCTGTGGTCATCATGCGTCCTCTCGGACCATTGTGGCTAAAGCATACCGAGCGGGATTTTACTGGCCGAGGGCGAATGAAATGGCAAAAGACATAGTCGACAAGTGCGAAGGGTGTCAGTTTTATTCCAACATGTCGCACAAGCCCGCCTCTGCTCTGAAGACCATTCCACTCGTCTGGCCCTTCGCTGTTTGGGGGCTAGACATGATTGGACCGTTGAGAACTGGTAGAAGCGGCTTCACTCACTTACTGGTTGTAGTCGACAAGTTCACCAAGTGGATAGAAGCCAAACCCATCAAAAACCTCGATGCAAGCACCGCTATCAGTTTCATCAGAGAGCTGATATTCAGACATGGAGTTCCACATAGCATCATCACGGACAATGGATCAAACTTTGATAACGACAGATTCAAAGCCTTATGCGCCTCCCAAGGCACGCGGGTCGACTATGCCTCAGTTGCCCATCCTCAGTCGAATGGGCAGGCAGAGCATGCAAATGGTCTCATCCTCAAAGGACTGAAACCCCGACTGATGCGTGATCTCAAACACGCGGCAGGAGCTTGGGTCAATGAACTTCCGTCAGTTCTTTGGGGATTAAGGACCACTCCTAATCGGTCGACTGGAAGAATGCCCTTCTTTCTGGTCTACGGGGCTGAAGCAATGCTGCCGAGTGATCTGCTCCACAATGCACCTCGAGTCGAACTATACTCTGAAGCAGAAGCAGAACAAGCTCGGCAAGATGCAGTCGACCTCTTGGAAGAAGAGAGGGAGACGGCCCTAATCCGCTCGACTATCTACCAGCAGGACATACGTCGGTTCCACGCGAGAAACGTGAAGAGTCGAGCCTTTCAGGAAGGAGACTTGGTCCTCCGAGTGGATCAGCAAAAACCTCACAAGCTCGCTCCAACCTGGGAAGGCCCCTTCATCGTCACCAAAGTCCTCCACAACGGAGCATATCACCTCTACAACGTTGATCGCTAGATCGACGAGCCTCGAGCTTGGAATGCGGAGTTACTCCGCCCTTTTTACACTTGAAAAAAGAATCTCACTCGGTTGAGATGTAATAAAAGTACCTCTTTAGTTCTTTTATCTAAAGCAAGAATGTTATAATTTTCACAGAAGATTGCTATTTCTTTTTGTTGAAATTTCCCCCAGTGGCTTAGCTGCGAATCCGTTTCGCCTAAGTTTGTAAAAGTCCTGCCGAGTGAAGAGTCAGCCTCCCACTCGGAGGCTTAGCTGCGAATCCGTTTCGCCTAAGTATTGAAAATCCTACCGAGTGGAGAGCCAGCCTCCCACTCGGGGGCTTAGCTGCAGTCCAAGTACTCGCCTAAGTATTTAAAATCCCACCGAGTGGAGAGCCAGCCTCCCACTCGGGGGCTTAGCTGCAGTCCAAGTACTCGCCTAAGTATTTAAAATCCTACCGAGTGGAGAGACAGCCTCCCACTCGGAGGCTTAGCTGCAGTCCAAGTACTCGCCTAAGTATTTAAAATCCTACCGAGTGGAGAGCCAGCCTCCCACTCGGGGGCTTAGCTGCAGTCCAAGTACTCGCCTAAGTATTTAAAATCCCACCAAGTGGAGAGCCAGCCTCCCACTCGGGGGCTTAGCTGCACTCCAAGTACTCGCCTAAGTATTTAAAATCCTACCGAGTGGAGAGCCAACCTCCCACTCGGGGGCTTAGCTGCAGTCCAAGTACTCGCCTAAGTATTTAAAATCCTACCGAGTGGAGAGCAAACCTCCCACTCGGAGGCTTAGCTGCAGCCCAGTGCTCGCCTAAGTGATTAAAATCCTACCGAGTGGAGAGCATACCTCCCACTCGGAGGCTTAGCTGCAGCCCAGCGCTCGCCTAAGTGATAAAAATCCTACCCAGTGGAGAGCATACCTCCCACTCGGAGGCTTAGCTGCAGCCCAACGCTCGCCTAAGTGATTAAAATCCTACCGAGTGGAGAGCATACCTCCCACTCGGAGGCTTAGCTGCAGCCCAGCGCTCGCCTAAGTGATTAAAATCCTACCGAGTGGAGAGCAGACCTCCCACTCGGAGGCTTAGCTGCAGCCCAGTGCTCGCCTAAGTAATTAAAATCCTATCGAGTGGAGAGCAAACCTCCCACTCGGGGGCTTAGCTGCAGCCCAGTGCTCGCCTAAGTGTTTAAAAATCCTACCAAGTGGAGAGCAAACCCCCACTCGGAGGCTTAGCTGCAGCTCCATGCTCGCCTAAGTCATTTTGAGTAAAAGTCAAGTCTCACTCGACGGATAAATCACGAAGATATTCAATGATAAATCAAGTTCAGATAAAGATCAAATGGTCCTAGACCGCAAATAAAAGTACCCGAGCCTCCAGCTCAACAGAGTTTATCGGTTACACAAACCACTCGGCATTCCGAGGCAAATTTAAAGTGAGACACAATAGTTTTTTACTCCTCCGGTGGAGGACTGGATGGGGCAACAAACTCGTCCAAATCAATCCCGTCTGAGATACGGGTGGCAGCAACAATGAAGGTCTCCATGAAGTCCTGGAAATTATGCTTCCTGGTATTGGCAACTTGGAGGGCGGCCAGCTTCTCTTCTCGCACCTCCTTGCAGTGGACACGAACCAGCGACAGAGCAACATCGGCACCACACCTGGCAGAAGACTTTTTCCATTCATGCACTCGACTTGGCACTTCCTTCAGTCGAGTGACCAAGGATTCAAGGTCATTCTGAAGTATCTGATTTGGCCAGAGTGCAGAGTCGATCCGCGACACTGCAGCCTTCAGTCGAGCGAGGTAGTCCACCACACTGGCGACGCGAGACTCCAGCCGGAGGACATTCATGACAGCTTCGACCTTCACAGGAGAGTTGATGGGGTCCAGATTGGTTTCCACTCGACCAGTTTCTTCCTCGAAGTTTTGACAGAATTCTGAAAGGTACAATCCAATATTATAATTGAATGATGAGTCGACAACGACAAGTCAATCGAGTAAGGGGATTACCTTCAAGCATGAGGAATAGTTTCTTGGCGAGCCCTCCGAGGTAAGCCTCCAGATCCTTTCGCTTCCCCGCCATATCGCCGACCTTGTCAGTCAAAGCAATCTTGTCGTTTTTCAATCGACTTGCTTCCTTGTTGGCCGCGTCAAGAGCAGACTTCAGCTTGGCATTCTCGTCTTCAAGCTGACCAACTGAAGCAAGCTTTTCTTCAGCGAGCTTCATTTTCTCCGAAGCCGCCTTCTGTGCTTCCACAAGGTCAAGATCTTTCTTCCTCAGAGCCTCCTCCAGTTGGTCTGCAAAACAATAATGAGAACGGAGTTGAGAATAGGCAGAAAAACAAAGACAGCCGTCGGATCCTCACCAGCCATACCTTTTGCTTCGTCCTTCGCCTTCTGCAAGTTCTCCTGGGCAAACTTCAAGTCGAGGTTAAGCTGGACCTGTTTCTCCTTCAATTCAGCAAGATGAGCAACAAGCTTGCAAGACTTCTGCAAAGAGTCAATCGACAAAAGATATCAAAAACAAGTTACTTCCGAGTGACTAAAGGAAAAGTCGTAGCACTTCTAAGACTACAGCCGAATCAAAACATTCGACAGTAGCCTCGGGGACTACACCCAGTGGGTGCACTCAGCGTGCCCCCACTGGTAATATTTCAAAATCCTGATCGATCAGTCGACCAAATATGATTCTAGTGCCATGACTAATAGTCAGCGGTCAGCCATATATATATATAAAAAAGCATAAAGTTCTTTAGACTATAGTCGACTGCCAGCAATCGACCATAGCCTCGGGGACTACACCCAGTGGGTGCACTCAGCGTGCCCCCACAGGCTTTGGTTGGTTCCACTCGACTTCGTCCGTCCAGGCTGAGTGAAGAAGTTTGAAAGTATAGAGACTATAGTCGACTGCCAGCAGTCCACCATAGCCTAGGGGACTACACCCACTGGGTGCACTCAGTGTGCCCCCACAGAAATTCAATCGACACACACACCCCAGTTGGTGTACAAACAGCAAAAATCTTCAGAAAGATGCAGTTTTCAGGTGGCGTTTCATAATGAAACAGACAAGTCGACTTACCTGAACATTATTCTGAAGAGCTGAACTGGCATCATAAGCCGCCTGACCGGCCTCTCGGACCACCTTCACTTGTTCCATCATAATCCCTGCTTGGCGAATGGCTTCCTTAGCAGCGCTCACTGGTTCTTCCGAGACATGGTGGATAGCAAAAAGAGATGGTCGAGCAACAGTCGACGAAGTGGGTCGAGCACTCGTCAGCGGTACAACAAAAGACACCGAAGTCCGAGTAGCATCACCTCCATCCCGAACCACGACCTCAGGCGCCGGGGTAGCTTGTGGAGTCTTGCCGGCCAGAGCCTTCCTCTTCCTCCCCGCCCTCAGCGACTCTCCGTCGTCGTCATCAGGGAGGTCAATGACATGAGGAGGAGCTGCAAGAAAAGTTCAACCGACCGGAATGATAAGAAATCAGCAGTCGACCCAGAATAAAGCATCAGTAATCATACCCGGGTTGGAGGTAACAGCGTCTTCCATCTCCTGGTCATCACCCTTGGCGGAAATCTCCGAGGTAGCAGCACTGCAAATTTCAAGAGTCAGTCGACTCGGTCAATGAGTCGACCAAAATCTGTCACATTCAGCAAGAGAAGACAAGTTCAACTCTTTACCCAGAAATGGTGGGAATAGTCATTTTCATCCTGGGCAAGGCCTTGGGGGGCTTGGACGGTGTCGCACGCGGATGCTTGGGAGCTTTTTCAGTCGGCGCGGGCGAAGAAGTCCTGGGACGCTTCGACGACTGCCCCACAGGAGCAGTCGCCTTACCCTGCTCCCGCGCAGGGTCGTGTGTAAGCTTGGACCGCCTTTATGTGCGAGGAGGTTCAGCTTCCTCCTCCTCCTCCTCACTGGAGTAGGCGTCTCCGCTTCCCTCCTCTTCGCCGTCGGACTCCCACTCCTCTGGCTCGTCTCCGCTCTCGCCTCCGCTCGCCTCTCCTTCCACAGCCTGCTCCTGCGCTCCATTGGGCGCCGAATACATTTCAGTAATTTCCTGGAGAACAACAAACAAGGTAAAGGTCAATCGACTGTCTCGGAAGAGGAAACAAGCAGATTGAATATTACAAATCAGTCGGAGAAAAGTGTTCGTACCTTATCTGGTTGACGAGACAGGTCGAATGGGAGAACTCTCCTGGCACCTCGAGGATTGTCCTTGTTCCCAGTGATGGCAGTCATCCACCTCTCCAGCGTGGCATCGTCGACCTCCTCTGGATGAACCCGAGTAGCGTCTTCGGTACCAGAGTACATCCACATCGGATGGCCTCGGTATTGCAGTGGCTGAATTCGCCGTCGGAGGAAAACTTCCAGAAGATCCATGCCAGTCACCCCGTCTCGAATAAGCTGGACTACGCGCCCCATCAACAACTTCACTTGGGCCTTCTCCTCCGGTACCACCTTCAGAGAAGATGGCTTGTCTACTCGACTCATGGAGAAATGGGGAGCCCAGTCGACTGCCCCGGCGTCGACTGGTCTTGGCAGTAGAACCAGGTCGACTGCCATCCTCTAATCGAGTCGGGCAGAGTAATCGCCGGAAAGGCGCTCTTGCCTCTTGTCTGGACTCCGAGTCCACCACACATCTGGATCACTTGAGTTCTCTCGTCGTCTGGATTTGTCTTCTTCACCAACTGAGAGCGACAGGTGAATATGTGCTTGAAAAGCCCCCAGTGCGGCCGACAGCCCAAGAAATTTTCACACAGCGAAACAAAGGCAGCGAGGTAGACGATGGAATTGGGAGTGAAATGATGGAGTTGTGCCCCAAAGAAGTTCAGAAACCCCCGGAAGAAAGGACTCTGCGGCAGATAAAACCCACGATCTACATGAGTGGCCAGAAGAACACACTCACCCTCCTTCGGCTGCGGTTGCGTCTCCGTTCACGGGAGCCTTGCCGACCCGTGGGGGATCAGTCCCTCTTCGGCCAGATCGGCGAGATCCTTCTCGGTGATGGTCGAGCGGATCCAATCTCCTTGGACCCAACCCTACGGCAGTTGGGACCGAGACGAGGATCCGCCCCGGCTTGACGCCCTCCCCTTCGCCGTCGCCGTCGCCTTCTTCGCCCGCTCCAGAGCCACAGTCTTCTCCTTCCCCATTGTCGCCGGCGAGACCGGTGCGAAGCGGCGGCACGGAGAAAGCTGCGGGCGCTACAGAGAGATTTGGGGGCGGAGGAAGACGAAGATTGTGTTGGCACTGTTCAAAATACCCCCGCCTGGCGCCTTAAATAAGGCCACTTCCGAGTGGCTGACCAGTAGGCCCGGGAAATCCATCAAATCCCGCAACAGGCGCGCGAGCGGTACGTGGCAAAAAAGGCGGCGCGAAGATCGAGGCGTCATCGTCTCGTCCCATCCGAGTGTCGTGGTTTTCTCCGCTTCGCGCGCTTCCCAAAATTCAGATCCCGGGAAATCCGCTAACCGCAGAGCAATCAGCCAGACAGCGAGTCTCCATCGATCTGTCACTCGGAGATCCTCAAGACCACGAAGTTCACTCGACAAACGCAAAGAATGGATCAAGGCGACTTAAAGAGAATTTGAAGCCATCGCTAAAAGGCCGTTGATCCAGAGCGAGACACACTTGCAACGCAAGAAACAGGTCGGAAGGCTATCAACTCCTTCCTCACTCAAACCTCGATCCATTCGGGGGCTAATGATGAAGTCACGTACCTAGGGTAGGGTCATAGGCCTGCCCAAGGGTACCCTCCCCAAGGTCACTGACTAAAAGAGGCTGCTTACCAGTCGACCTGATAAGCATCCACTCGACAAATACAATAACACTTGACGAGCGCAGAGACACTCGACCATGAAGATTCACTCGACCATAGGAAGCACAGGAGCCACACCGCATCCAAACGGTCTGAAGTTAAATAGCCTTTATAGCCTTAATAGCACTTTATACAGGGCGTTTCCAGTAACGCCCTGCCTTAATGTTCCTTAAGATCCTTCATTGCGTGGGCTGCCAGGGGTCCTGGCGAACTCTATATAAGCCACCCCCCTCCACAGGAAGAGGGGTTCGCATCTTTGTAACACACACACATATAATCCAGTCAACCGCCTCCGGGCTCCGAGACGTAGGGCTATTACTTCTTCTGAGAAGGGCCTGAACTCGTAAAACTCTCGCGTGCACAACTACTCCAAAGCTAGGATCTTGCCTCTCCATTCCTACCCCCCATTCTACTGTCAGACTTAGAACCACGACAAGGCGTGCTTGAGATTATTGATGAAGAAACAATAAATTTCCCCTGTATCCCACAGAAGTGTTAGCTAAAGAGAAAAGAGGAGACATGTGCGTGGGGTGGCGTAGGAGGACTCCCCATGGTACACGACTGTACAATGCTGACACAAAAATTGCATGGGCAGTTTGCTTTTTTTAGATTAACGTGGAGCTTGGCCTCCAAGCAAAAAAGAAAACAAAAAAGAAATAGATCAAGCTAACACCAAAATCGCATGTACAGTTTGCTTCTTAATTTTTTTTAGAGTAACATGGAGCTTGGCCTTCAAGAAAATAAAAACAAAAAATGTGTTAATCTACACCGTAATAATTCGGTCCACCAGATTAACGGCTCGTAAAATCTGATTAACATGGGAATTTCTTGGAAGTCTAGAATTAGTATAGGTAGGTATAGGTATAGGTAGATATCTAGGCATGATCATGTATATAGGCATCACGTCCGCGACAAGTAGACCGACTCCTGCCTGCATCTACTACTATTACTCCACACATCGACCGCTATCCAGCATGCATCTAGAGTATTAAATTCATAAGAACAGAGTAACGCATTAGGTAAGATGACGTGATGTAGAGGGATAAACTCATGCAATGTGATATAAACCCCATCTTTTTATCCTCGATGGCAACAATACAATACATGTTGTTTCCCCTACTGTCACTGGGATCGAGCACCGCATGATTGAACCCAAAGCTAGGCACTTCTCCCATTTCAAGAAAGATCAATCTAGTAGGCCAAACCAAACTGATAATTCGAAGAGACTTGCAAAGATAACCAATCATACATAAAAGAATTCAGAGAAGATTCAAATATTGTTCATAGATAATCTTGATTATAAACCGACAATTCATCAGATCTCGACAAACACACCGCAAAAAGAGTTACATCAAATAGATCTCCAAGAAGATCGAGGAGAACTTTGTATTGAGATCCAAAGAGAGAGAAGAAGCCATCTAGCTAATAACTATGGACCCGAAGGTCTGTGGTAAACTACTCACACATCATCGGAGAGGCTATGGTGTTGATGTAGAAACCCTCCATGGTCGATGCCCCCTCCGGCAGAGCGCCGGAAAAGGCCCCAAGATGGGATCTCACCGGTAAAGAAGGTTGTGGCGGTGGAATTAGGTTTTCCTGGTGCTCCTTGATGGTTTCGGGGTACGTAGGTATATATATGAGGAAGAAGTAGGTCGGTGGAGCTACGAGGGGCCCACGAGCATGAAGGGCGCGCCCCTGCCTCGTGGCCTGCTCGTACATTTCTTGACGTCCACTACATGTCCTATGGATCATGTTTGTTCCAAAAATAACCCTCCCGAAGGTTTCATTCCGTTTTGACCCCGTTTGATATTTCTTTTCTGCGAAACACTGAAATAGGCAAAAAAACAGGAATTTGCACTGGGCCTTGGGTTAATAGATTAGTCCCAAAAATAATGTGGAAGTGTATAATAAAGCCCATTAAATATCCAAAACTGAATATATAATAGCATGGAACAATAAAAAATTATAGATATGTTGGAGATGTATCATGTCACTCCTAGGCTTATGGAGGACACCACGCTGGATATAGAACTCTCTTCAAAGATGCCCGTAAGTTTGTCTTGTCTTGTGATGAATGCCAAAGAATTGATAATATTAGTAGACGTCAAGAAATGCCTATGAATAATTCACTTGTTATTGAACCATTTGATGTTTGGGGCTTTGATTACATGGGACCGTTTCCTTCCTCTAATGGGTATACACATATTTTAGTTGCTGTTGATTACGTTACTAAGTGGGTAGAAGCTATTCCAACTAGTAGTGATGTTCATAACACCTCTATTAAGATGCTTAAAAGAGTTATTTTTCTGAGGTTTGGATGTTGGGGAACGTAGCAGAAATTCAAAATTTTCCTACGTGTCACCAAGATCTATCTATGGAGAAACCAGCAACGAGGGGAAGGAGAGTGCATCTACATACCCTTGTAGATCGCGCGCGGAAGCGTTCAAGAGAACGGGGTTGATGGAGTCGTACTCGTCATGATTCAAATCACCGATGATCCTAGTGCCGAACGGACGGCACCTCCGCGTTCAACACACGTACGGAACGGAGACGTCTCCCATGCCTTGATCCAGCAAGGAGGAGGGAGAGGTTGATGGAGATCCTGCAGCACGATGGCGTGGTGGAAGTAGCGGGATTCCAACAGGGCCTCGCTAAGCGCTGCGGGAGGAGGGAGATGTGTCACGGGAGGGAGAGGGAGGCGCCAGGCCTTAGATTGGTTTGCTCCTCCTTTTCCCCACTATATATAGGGCCAATGGAGAGGGGGAGGCGCAGCCCTTGCCCCTTCCTCCAAGGAAGGGTGCGGCCAAGGGTGGGGAGGAGTCCATCCTCCCCAAGGCACCTTGGAGGTGCCTTCCCTCTTTAGGACTCTCCCCTTTTTCCTATCTCTTGGCGCATGGGCCTCTTGGGGCTGGTGCCCTTGGCCCATATAGGCCAAGGCACACCCCTTACAGCCCATGTGGCCCCCGGGGGCAGGTGGCCCCACCCGGTAGACCCCCAGGACCCTTCCGGTGGTCCCGGTACAATACCGATGACCCCGAAACTTGTCCCGATGGCCGAAATAGTACTTCCTATATATAATTCTTTACCTCCGGACCATTCCGTAACTCCTCGTGACGTCCGGGATCTCATCCGGGACTCCGAACAACTTTCGGGTTACCGCATACTAATATCTCTATAACCCTAGCGTCACCGAACCTTAAGTGTGCAGACATGACCGAGACGTTCTCCGGTCAATAACCAACAGCGGGATCTGGATACCCATGTTGGCTCCCACATGTTCCACGATGATCTCATCGGATGAACCACGATGTCAAGGACTTAATCAATCCCATATACAATTCCCTTTGTCCAGCGGTATTGAACTTGCCCGAGATTCGATTGTCGGTATCTCGATACCTTGTTCAATCTCGTTACCGGCAAGTCTCTTTACTCGTTCCGTAACACATCATCCCGTGATCAACTCCTTGATCACATTGTGCACATTATGATGATGTCCTACCGAGTGGGCCCAGAGATACCTCTCCGTTTACACGGAGTGACAAATCCCAGTCTCGATTCGTGCCAACCCAACAGACACTTTCAGAGATACCCGTAGTGTACCTTTATAGCCACCCAGTTACGTTGTGACGTTTGGCACACCCAAAGTATTCCTACGGTATCCGGGAGTTGCACAATCTCATGGTCTAAGGAAATGATACTTGACATTAGAAAAGCTTTAGCATACGAACTACACGATCTAGTGCTATGCTTAGGATTGGGTCTTGTCCATCAAATCATTCTCATAATGATGTGATCCCGTTATCAACGACATCCAGTGTCCATGGTCAGGAAACCGTAACCATCTATTGATCAACGAGCTAGTCAACTAGAGGCTTACTAGGGACATGGTGTTGTCTATGTATCCACACATGTATCTGAGTTTCCTATCAATACAATTCTAGCATGGATAATAAACAATTATCATGAACAAGGAAATATAATAATAATCAATTTATTATTGCCTCTAGGGCATATTTCCAACAGTCTCCCACTTGCACTAGAGTCAATAATCCAGTTCACATCGCTATGTGATTAACACTCAAGGTCACATCCCCATGTGACTTACACCCAAAGAGTTTACTAGAGTCAATAATCTAGTTCACATTACTATGTGATTAACACTCAGTGAGTTCTGGGTTTGATCGTGTTATGCTTGTGAGAGAAGTTAAAGTCAACGGGTCTGAACCTTTCAGATCCGTGTGTGCTTTACAAATCTCTATGTCATCTCCTAGATGCAGTTACCACGCTCTATTTGGAACTATTCCAAATAACTGTTCTACTATACGAATCCAATTTACTACTTAGTATAATCTGGATTAGTGTCAAAGTTTGCATCGGCGTAATCCTTTACGTCGAACTCCTTTCCACCTCCATAATCGAGAAAATTCCTTAGTCCACCAGTTACCAAGGATAACCTTGACCGCTGTCCTGTGATCCATTCCTGGATCACTCTTGTACCCCTTGACTGACTCATGGCAAGGCACACTTCAGATGCGGTACACAACATAGCATACTGTAGAGCCTATGTCTAAACATAGGGGACGACCTTCGTCCTTTCTCTCTCTTCTGCCGTGGTCAGGTCTTGAGTCTTACTCAATACTCACACGTGTAATACAGCCAAGAACTCCTTCTTTGCTGATCTATTTTGAATTCCTTCAAAATCTTGTCACGGTATGTATTCATTTGAAAGTACTATTAAGCGATTTTGATCTATCCTTATAGATCTTGATGCTCAATGTTCAAGTAGCTTAATCCAGGTTTTCCATTGAAAACACTCTTCAAATAACCCTATATGCTTTCCAGAAATTCTACATCATTTCTGATCAACAATATGTCAACAACATATACTCGTCAGAAATTCTATAGTGCTCCCACTCACTTCTTTGGAAATACAAGTTTCTCATAAACTTTGTATAAACCCAAAATCTTTGATCAACTCATCAAAGTTTACATTCCAACTCCGAGATTCTTACTCCAGTCCTTAGAAGGATTGCTGGAGCTTTGCATACTTATTAGCATCTTTCAGGATTGACAAAACCTTCTGGCTGTATCACACACAACCTTTCCTCAAGAAAATCGTCTAGGAAACAATGTTTTGACATCCTATCTGCATAATTTCATAAATAATGCAGTAATTGCTAACATAATTCAAACAGACTTTTAGCATCACTACGGGTGAGAAAGTCTCATCGTAGTCAACTCCTCGAACTTGTCGGAAAACATTTTAATGACAAGTCGAGCTTTCTTAATGATGACATTTACCATCATTGTCCGTCTTCCTTTTAAAATCCATATGTACCTAACAGTCTTACGACCATCAAGTAGTTCTTTCAAAGTCTACACTTTGTTTTCATATATGGATCCTCTCTCGGATTATATGGCCTCGAGCCATTCATCGGAATCCGGGCCCACCATCGTTTCTCCATAGCTCGTAGGCTCATTGTTGTCTAGCAACATGACTTCCAAGACAGGATTTACGTACCACTCTGAAGTAGTACACATCCTTGTCGTCCTACGAGGTTTGGGAGTGACTTGATCCGAAGTCTCATGATCACTATCATAAGCTTCTACTTCAATTGGTGTAGGTGCCATAGGAACAATTCCTGTGCCCTGCTACACACTAGTTGAAGTGACGGTTCAATAACCTCATCAAGTCTCCACCATCCTCCCACTCAATTCTTTCGAGAGAAACTTTTCCTCGAGAAAGGACCCGATTTGAGAAACAATCCCTATTGCTTTCGGATCTGAGACAGGAGGTATACCCAACTGTTTTGGGTGTCCTATGAAGATGCAGTTATCCGCTTTGGGTTCGAGCTTATCAACCTGAAACTTTTTCATATAAGCGTCGTGACCCCAAACTTTTAAGAAATGACAGCTTAGGTTTCTTTAAACCATAGTTCATACGGTGTCATCTCATCGGAATTACATGGTGCCCTTATTTAAAGTGAGTGCGGTTGTCTCTAATGCCTAACCCATGAACGATAGTGGTAATTTGATAAGAGACATCATGGTATGCATCATATCCAATAGGGTGCAGTTATGATGTTCGGACACACCATCACACTATGGTGTTCCAGGCGGTACTAGTCGTGAAATAATTTCCACAATGTCTCAATTGTGTACCAAATTCGCAACTCAGATATTCATCTCTATGATCATATCATAGATATTTTATCCTCTTGTCACGACGATATTCAACTTCACTCTGAAATTACTTGAACCATTCAATAATTCAGACTTATGTTTCATCAAGTAAATATGCTCAGTATCTACTCAAATCATCTGTGAAGTAAGAGCATAACGATATCCACTGCGTGCCTCAGTACTCATTGGACTACACACATCAAAATGTGTTACTTCCAACAAGTTGCTTTCTTGTTCCATTTTACTGAAACCGAAGCTTTCAGTCATCTTGCCATGTGGTATGATTTGCATATCTCAAGTGATTCAGAATCAAGTGAGTCCGAACGGTCCATCTGCATGGAGTTTCTTCATGCGTATATACCAACAGACATGGTTCACATGTCTCAATCTTTTCAGAAATGAGTGAGTTCAAAGATCCATCAACATGGAGCTTCTTCATGCGTTTTATACCAATATGACTTACATGGCAGTGCCACAAGTAGGTGGTACTATCATTACTATCTTATATCTTTTGGCATGAACATGTGTATCACTATGATCGAGATTCAATAAACCATTCATTTTAGGTGCAAGACCATTGAAGGTATTATTCAAATAAATAGAGTAACCATAATTCTCCTTAAATGAATAACCGTATTGCGATAGACATAATCCAATCATGTCTATGCTCAACGCAAAAACCAAATAACAATTATTTAGGTTTAACACCAATCTCGATGGTAGAGGGAGCGTGTGATGCTTGATCACATCAACCTTTGAAACATTTCCAACACATCTCGTCAGCTCACCTTTAGCTAGTCTCCGTTTATTTTGTAGCGTTTATTTCGAGTTACTAACACTTAGCAACCGAACCGGTATATAATACCCTGATGCTACTAGGAGTACTAGTAAAGTACACATTCACATAATGTATATCCAATATACTTCTACCGACAGCCTTCTCATCTACCAAGTATCTAGGGTAATTCTGCTCTAGTGGTTGTTCCCCTTATTACAGAAGCACTCAGTCTCGGGTTTGGGTTCAACCTTGGGTTTCTCCACTAGAGCAGCAGCTGATTTGCCATTTCATGAAGTATCCCTTCTTGCCCTTGCCCTTCTTGAAACTAGTGGTTTCACTAACCATCAACAATTGATGCTCCTGCTTGATTTCTACTTTCGCGGTGTCACACATCGCGAATATTTCAAGGATCATCATATCTATCCCTGATATGTTATAGTTCATTACGAAGCTCTAGCAGCTTTGTGGCAATGACTTTGGAGAAGCATCACTATCTAATCTGGAAGATCAACTCCCACTCGATTCAGGTGATTGTTGTACTCAGACAATCTGAGCACAAGCTCAACGATTGAGCTTTTCTCCCTTAGTTTGCAGGCCAAGAAAATCGTCAGAGGTCTTATACCTCTTGACGTGGGCACGAGCTTGAAATCCCAATTTCAGCCCTCGAAACATCTCATATGTCCTGTGACATTTCAAAATGTCTTTGGTGCCTCAATTCTAAACCATTTAACATTACCGAACTATCATGTAGTCATCAACACGTGTATGTCGGATGTTCGCAACATCCACAGAACACGTTCGAGGTTCAGCACACCGAGCGGTGCATTAAGGACATAAGCCTTCTACTGTCCGCATAATTGCTACTGTCAACTTTCAACTATATTTTCTCTAGGATCACATCTAAAACAGTAGAACTAAAGCGCGAGCTACGACATAATTTGCAAAATCTTTTTGACTATGTTCAGGATAATTAAGTTCATCTTATGAACTCCCACTCAGATAGACATCCCTCTAGTCATCTAAGTGATTACATGATCCGAGTCAACTAGGCCGTGTCTGATCATCACGTGAGACGGACTAGTCAACGTCGGTGAACATCTTCATGTTGATCGTATCTACCATACGACTCATGCTCGACCTTTCGGTCTTCTGTGTTCCGAGGCCATGTCTGTACATGCTAGGCTCGTCAAGTTAACCCTAAGTGTTTTGCATGTGTAAAACTGTCTTACACCCGTTGTATGTGAACGTAAGGATCTATCACACCCGATCATCACGTGGTGCTTCGAAACGACGAACTGTAGCAACGGTGCACAGTTAGGGGAGAACACATTCTTGAAATTGTTTATGAGGGATCATCTTATTTACTACCGTCGTTCTAAGTAAACAAGATGCATAAACATGATAAACATCACATGCAATCAAAAGGTGACATGATATGGCCAATATTCTTTTGCTCCTTTTGATCTCCATCTTCGGGGCTCCATGATCATCATTGTCACCGGCATGACACCATGATCTCCATCATCGTGTCTCCATGAAGTTGTCACGCCAACTATTACTTCTACTCCTATGGCTACCAGTTAGCAATAAAGTAAAGTAATTACATGGCGTTGTTCAATGACTCGCAGGTCATACAATAAATAAAGACAACTCCTATGGCTCCTGCCGGTTGTCATACTCATCGACATGCAAGTCGTGAATCCTATTACAAGAACATGATCAATTTCATACATCACATATTATTCATCACATTCTTCTTGGCCATATCACATCACATAGCATACCCTGCAAAAACAAGTTAGACGTCCTCTAATGTTGATGCATGTTTTACGTGGCTGCTATGGGTATCTAGCAAGAACGTTTCTTACCTACGCAAAACCACAACGTGATATGCCAATTGCTATTTACCCTTCATAAGGACCCTTTTCATCGAATCCGATCCGACTAAAGTAGGAGAGACAGACACCCGCCAGCCACCTTATGCATCTAGTGCATGTCAGTCGGTGGAACCGGTCTCACGTAAGAGTACGTGTAAGGTTGGTCCGGGCCGCTTCATCCCACAATGCCGCCGAATCAAGATTGACTAGTAACGGTAAGCATATTGAACAAAATCAACGCCCACAACTACTTTGTGTTCTACTCGTGCAAAGAATCTACGCAATAGACCTAGCTCATGATGCCACTGTTGGGTAACGTAGCAGAAATTCAAAATTTTCCTACGTGTCACCAAGATCTATCTATGGAGAAACCAGCAATGAGGGGAAGGATAGTGCATCTACATACCCTTGTAGATCGCGCGTGGAAGCGTTCAAGAGAACGGGGTTGATGGAGTCGTACTCGTCGTGATTCAAATCACCGATGATCCTAGTGCCGAACGGACGGCACCTCCGCGTTCAACACACGTACGGAACGGAGACGTCTCCCATGCCTTGATCCAGCAAGGAGGAGGGAGAGGTTGATGGAGATCCAGCAGCACGACGGCGTGGTGGAAGTAGCGGGATTCCAACAGGGCTTCGCTAAGCGCTGCGGGAGGAGGGAGATGTGTCACGGGAGGGAGAGGGAGGCGCCAGGCCTTAGATTGGTTTGCTCCTCCTTTTCCCCACTATATATAGGGCCAATGGAGAGGGGGAGGCGCAGCCCTTGCCCCTTCCTCCAAGGAAGGGTGCGGCCAAGGGTGGGGAGGAGTCCATCCTCCCCAAGGCACCTTAGAGGTGCCTTCCCCCTTTAGGACTCTCCCCTTTTCCTATCTCTTGGCGCATGGGCCTCTTGGGGCTAGTGCCCTTGGCCCATATAGGCCAAGGCACACCCCTTACAGCCCATGTGGCCCCCGGGGGCAGGTGGCCCCACCCGGTGGACCCCCGGGACCCTTCCGGTGGTCCCGGTACAATACCGATGACCCCGAAACTTGTCCCGATGGCCGAAATAGTACTTCCTATATATAATTCTTTACCTCCGGACCATTCCGGAACTCCTCGTGACGTCCGGGATCTCATCCGGGACTCCGAACAACTTTCGGGTTACCGCATACTAATATCTCTATAACCCTAGCGTCACCGAACCTTAAGTGTGTAGACCCTACGGGTTCGGGAGACATGCAGACAAGACCGAGACGTTCTCCGGTCAATAACCAACAGCGGGATCTGGATACCCATGTTGGCTCCCACATGTTCCACGATGATCTCATCGGATGAACCACGATGTCAAGGACTTAATCAATCCCATATACAATTCCCTTTGTCCAGCGGTATTGAACTTGCCCGAGATTCGATTGTCGGTATCTCGATACCTTGTTCAATCTCGTTACCGGCAAGTCTCTTTACTCGTTCCGTAACACATCATCCCGTGATCAACTCCTTGATCACATTGTGCACATTATGATGATGTCCTACCGAGTGGGCCCAGAGATACCTCTCCGTTTACACGGAGTGACAAATCCCAGTCTCGATTCGTGCCAACCCAACAGACACTTTCAGAGATACCCGTAGTGTACCTTTATAGCCACCCAGTTACGTTGTGACATTTGGCACACCCAAAGTATTCCTACGGTATCTGGGAGTTGCACAATCTCATGGTCTAAGGAAATGATACTTGACATTAGAAAAGCTTTAGCATACGAACTACACGATCTAGTGCTATGCTTAGGATTGGGTCTTGTCCATCACATCATTCTCATAATGATGTGATCCCGTTATCAACGACATCCAATGTCCATGGTCAGGAAACCGTAACCATCTATTGATCAACGAGCTAGTCAACTAGAGGCTTACTAGGGACATGGTGTTGTCTATGTATCCACACATGTATCTGAGTTTCCTATCAATACAATTCTAGCATGGATAATAAACAATTATCATGAACAAGGAAATATAATAATAATCAATTTATTATTGCCTCTAGGGAATATTTCCAACATTGGAGTCCCCAGATATTTAATGACTGATGGTGGTTCACATTTTATTCATGGTGCCTTTCGTAAAATGCTTGCTAAATATGATGTTAATCATAGAATTGCATCTCCATATCACCCGTAGTCTAGTGGTCAAGTAGAATTGAGTAATAGAGAGCTCAAATTAATTTTGCAAAAGACTGTTAATAGATCTATAAAGAATTCGTCCAAGAAACTTGATGATGCATTATGGGCCTACAGAACTGCAGATAAAAATCCTATGGGTACCTCTCGAACTAGAACATAAGGCATCTTGGGCCATTAAAGAGCTCAATTATGATTTCAATCTTGCCGATGAGAAGAGGTTATTTGACATTAGCTCACTTGATGAATGGAGAACTCAAGCCTATGAGAATGCTAAACTATTTAAAGAAAAAGTTAAAAGATGGCATGACAAAAGGATACAAAAGCGTGAGTTTAATGTAGGTGATTATGTGTTGCTATTCAACTCTCGTTTAAGATTTTTTGCAGGAAAACTTCTTTCTAAATGGGAAGGTCCTTACGTTATCGAGGAGGCCTATCGTTCCGGTGCCATAAAAATCAACAACTTTGAAGGCACAAATCCAAAGGTGGTGAACGGTCAAAGAATCAAACAATATATCTCAGGTAATCCTATAAATGTTGAAACTAATCTTATTAAAACCGTAACCTGATACGTCTCCAACGTATCTATAATTTTTGATTGTTCCATGCTATTATATTATCTGTTTTGGATGTTTCACTAGTAGATAAACCACCATTAGCCCCGGTTGGTAAGGGCCTTTTGTCCCGGTTCCTGAACCGGGACTAAAGGGTCGTTACTAATGCCCTAGCCCTTTAGTCCCGGTTCAATCCAGAACCGGGACAGATGGGCCTCCATGTGGCCGGTGCGCCGAGTCCAGGCAGGAGGGCCTTTGGTCCCGGTTGGTGGCACCAACCGGGACCAATAGGCATCCACGCGTCAGCATTTCAGGGGTTGTGGTTTTTGTTTTTTTTTGAAAGGGGGGGGGGTTGGGGGTTTGGGGGTTAATTTAGGTGTTTCATATATTGTGTTATAGCTATAGCTAATTAATAGAGAAGTGTCCTCTCTTATGTCCGTGCTTGGTCGACGCGCTAGCTAGCTAGTAAGCAAATTAACGAAGGAAACAGAAGATCGTCATGAACATATATGCATACAGAAAGAAGTGATATCGACCACCTCTCCTTCTCCGAGAGATTGGTCGAACAACAAGTTCTCTATATCTATCCGACACTACCGGCTACATATATACAATAATTATCTCTTACCATATAATCTCCTAATTATATACGAAGTCAAGCTCTACATGGTATTCTCCGTCTTCAGCGATCACGTGGTCAAGGAAGAATGCCGCCAATTCCTCTTGAATTGCTCGCATACGATCTGGTGGTAGGAGTTCATCCCGCATCCGAAAGATCTAATTTGAAGAAGGGGGTCAATACATATATATATGAATAAATGAAACTCAACACAAATGATGGTAATAAAATAAAGTTGTGAATATTATTGCTTACGCACTTCATATTGTTCTTCAGTGTACCCCCGTTCACAGGTCGTGTAGCGGATGGACTCGCAAGCGTAGTATCCACAGAAATCATTCCCTTGATCCTTCCACAACCACTTTACAAGAAATAGAGGTCAATCAAACTGATAAGCAAGCATGCCAAATGGTATTGATGAAACTAGCGCTTGAATCACTAGGAGACGCGTGGAACATGCTACCATAGTACTTACTTTCGGGTATCTAAATTGCAGCTTCTTCAGCAGTCCCAGAGCTTTTTTGGTGAATTTTCTCCAAACCCTGCCAGACAAAGAAAACAATTACTTGATATCAGGAAATGAACAAAGTTGCTGATATGGTGGATAATGATCGATTTAACTTACTCCGCATACTCCTGGGGATCTTTTCGTCTCGAGTCTAAGATGGTTACTAGTCCCTGCTCAAGCTTAATATCTAGGAGAATATAATGGAAACTACGCACGCGTGCATAACTCATCAATTACATTACTATAACCTGGACTAATATATAAGGGAAACCGAATATGCACAAGACAGTAACACTCACTTGAAGTTGTAAGGAAAGAGTATTATATCTTTGTTTTCATTTATTACCAATGATCATAGCAAGTTGGCCTCGGTATCTTCGGCATGAAATTTAACCTCAGTTGCATCTATGAGATTTGTGTTAATGAACCCAATATAACCGACTTGTCTTTTCTTCAATTCGGCTATCTTCAATCTGCATAATATAGTGAGGATAATTATAAATACATGCAATGAAAGAGCTGACCTATATAGAGAGACTTAATGACAGAAGTAGTAGTACTTACAGACGGTAGCAGGTGACCGTTGCTTTATCGAGGGCCCTTTGATTGAAAAACTGGAAGAACTCCTCAAATGGATAATTCAACAGTTCAATTCCAACGAGGTCATGCTCCTCTCTAACTCTCAACGTCAAAGTATTCCTCCCCCCAGACTCTCGGCAGGTTTTCACGTACCAATCATGCAATCTTCGCATCATCGTTGATAGAGATCTTTCATCATTGACGAGAGGCTTCCCATACTCGAATCTGTGTACCGCCTCCACCTCCAAGAAATCATAAATCGTCTGGCAGGTAATCTCCAAGATTGCTATAACCGGGCACCATCCTCAGATCATTAGCGACGATGTCGCTATGCACCTTGAGTGGGAGGCACGATTGGTTCGCTTGTTTGCCGAGCTGGGCAATTTGTTTCCTAGCTCGTCGTTCTTTTATCCTTTGATCACTGACAGTACTTCCCGACCGCTCCGCTTTGCCAAATGTCTTTCCAATAATGCGCTCATAGTTGTCTTTCAGCGGAGACTTTGGTGGTTTTCTCAGGGCAGGCAGAGTGCGCTTCGCTTTCACCGCATCTACCTTCTCCTCCGGAGGTGGATGTCTCTGTGCTTTCAACCCTTGAAAGAAGTGCTTCACTTCGGTCCGCACGATCTTCTTGTTTTCTTCCACGGTCATCTCGTACGGTAACTTCTCTGGAGTCTTCAGAGAAAGACCGAATCTGTATTTCCTCCCGCCTCTGGCTGTACTGCTAGATGCCGACAGAGCAGACGGAGCGGGTGCGGCTGTCTTCTTTCCTTGCTTACGAGGCGGAGGATAAGGATTACGACGCGCCGGAGCAGCCGGAGCAGCGGCGGGTCTCTTCCGCCCTTGCTGACGAGGCGAAGAAGGAGGAGGCTGGCTGCTCGGGCGTGCCGGCGCAGGCGGAGAAGGAGGCAGAGTGCCGCCACATGCCAGAGAAGGAGGTCGAGTGCCCTGATTGTCACTCGCCGGAGGAGGAAGCGGTGGAGGAGGCGGAGTGCCCTGACTCACCGGAGGATGAGGAGGAGGCGGAGGCGTCCAGTTCAGAAGGTTGATGAGCTCCTTCCGCCATAGGCATGGAGTCTTCAGAGCAGAACTCAGCCGAGTCTCCCCTTCACCGGTAGGGTGGTCAAGCTGGACGTCCTCAAATCCCTTTGTTATTTCATCCACCATCACCGTAGCATATCCTTCTGGAATCGGCCGACAGTGAAAAGTTGCGTCGGGTTCAGTAGGATAAACAGATCCAACAGCCGCCTTGACCTTCAAATTCATCCATTGCGTCATAAGGTGGCAATTTTGAGACTCCGTGATAGCATCCACGGGATAGCTGGCAGGAGCCGTCAAGACATGCTCCGGCTGAAGCAGCTCGGTGGAAGCCACGCTGCTTCTCCGCTGAGATGGCGGGGTAGCTTCGGGGGAAGCTTCGGCAGTTTGTTTGCTGCGATTTGCTTCTCGTTCCTCTATCGCTTGTACCCTTGCGTGCAGTGCCTATAGTTGGGTCTGCTGCACTTTCTTCCTCCTCTCCTGGCATTTGTAACCGCCTGTGTCCGGAAACCCAGCCTTCCGTGGAATGGAGCCTGGCGTGCCTCGTGTCCGTCCAGGGTGCTCAGGATTCCCGAGGGCCATTGTGAGCTCGTCGTTCTCTCTGTCTGGAACGAACGTCCCTTGCTGCGCTGCATTGATATAGTGCTGAAGCCTCTTGACTGGTATTTTCATTTGCTCATCCGTCCAAAGGCACTTCCCTGATACAGGGTCCAAGGTTCAGCCAGCCTCGAAGAACCAAGTACGGCAACGGTCTGGCCAGTTCATTGTCTCTGGTTCGATTCCTTTATCAATCAGATCATTCTCAGCCTTGGCCCACTTAGGCTGGGCTTTGAGGTAGCCACCTGACCCCGTGCGATGGTGAAGCTTCTTCTTCACAGCATTTTGCTTGTTTGTCGCCGACATCTTCTTACTCTTTTCCGATGTCTTGTGGGCCACAAATGCGGGCCAGTGATCTCTAATCTTCTCATATTTTCCCTTGAATTCTGGTGTCTCTTCTTTGTCGATAAACCTTTTCAGCTCATTCTTCCACCTCCTGAATAGGTCTGCCATCTTCTTAAGAGCCACTACAAGAAAATTGAGATACTGTGACGAAAATCCTCGTGACGTTGGTCAACAACATCACAGAAATACCTAATGTGTGACGTCTTGGAGGTCGTGTCACTTATTACTGCAGATCGGTGACGATTAATGTCACTAAATTAACTAGGGCACCGAGCACCACCTGGATGCCAATTTCTATGACGTTTTGGTAATTTCTGTGATGAACCTACTAGGGTCACATATTATTACAAATTTGTGATGCTCTTATTCGCCATGTAATGACTAGCAGTAGGATCCTACCATAGCCGGGGGCCCACATGTTAATGTTGATAGTGGGAGCCGCCATAGTTTTTTTACATGTTATTAAGTGATGCAGTTTTTCTTGTTCAATCAAATATACTCAAAGGAAAATAAGTGGTTCGAAGAGTTTGTACCTGCAACCTCCATGGTCTTTTTCTAACTTCGTTGCCATTAGGCTAGAGCTCACGTGTTCATTCATACAAAAATGTGCTAACATATCTTTATAATGGTCTAACACCTATACGACATACAGTAGCAAGTTATTATAATTTGTTTAAGAGGCGTGCATGAATCGATCACGAGCTATATGGCGATTTGGAAATATTCTAAAACAACAAATGTTTTACTAGTAAACCATCTTAGAATAGAATTATACAGATGCCGTGTATGCACCATACGATCTTATCTAACCAATGTTACTCTTGACTATATGTGAAAAAACTCAACATGAACTAGAATATATTTTAGTGTTCACGGGTTTTTCACGTAGCAGTGTAAACGTTTTCAAATCACCCTAATGATCACGTTCTCAAATCGTCCAGTTGATGTTTGGGAAGCGAATTTGTGCACATGATGTTGATCGTGGGATTGGTGAGGTGGTCGATTTGCAAGGCCGCGCCTAAAGCCGCCTTAATGTTTTTCTACATATTATTTTTTTTTGAAAATAATTTAGTATTTCTGTTAAATAATGCTAATTATAAGAAATTGTACATATATTTCACTCTGAAAATAAACCTTCCGTCCACTAAAAATACTTTGACCTCCATTTTTCTAAAATTTTGCCCCATTCCCTTAGTGTCCCCACCTGTCAGCCACCCACGCAATTATTTTCTTGCTTCTTTTATTCTGTCGTGCGAAACTACCTCTTCCAATTTCTACCTTATCTCCCCACCCCCTCCCCCACAACCGCATCCAGAGGCGAGGCGAGATTGAAGGATCCCGGCGGCGTATCCTGCCTGTAGTCACCGCCGCGCCCTCGAGCGCCAGCGCCCCGCGCCCCGCGCCTTCTCCCGGACGGCTGCTCGTCCGCGCTCCCTCAAGCCCCGACCACCGTGTGCACTCCCCGCAATGATCAGCCTCCACCCCTGGCCGGCCGACACTGGAGCCGCCAGCCTGTACAGGCGACATTAATATCCCGCCTCATCCTTGCCGGCTGTGGTGAGAGGCTCCCGCGTCGACCCGACCGTAGCGCCGGCACCACCACAATTTCCTCCAAAGTCCGGCTCCCACGACCACGCGAGCTTCTTCTGGTTGCCAATGGCATTGGGACTTTGGGAGGCTATGACTGATGATCCTAATGACGGCATCATGGAGTCGTATGCGCGCGACTTGTTGTTCTGGCAGCTCGCCGTCGTCATGGAGGTGGAGCGCGAGGCTCTGGCTAAGGACGGTGGTGGTCGTAGATTCTTTCCTTTCTGCTCTGCATAACCTTTCCTTTTTTGTACTAGGTATAATTTCTGAAAATTCTATCTGTTGTGGCCAAAATTGATTAGTGCAGCTTAATTTCTGGGTGTCGTTTTTACTCTTTTCTCATGTTAACAGTGGAGGTCCTCTTTGCAGGTTGCGAGGCATATACTCAGATTTAAACTAGAAGATCTAGGTAAGGTAGATCAATGATGTGATTCATTGCGAGTGGGGAAACCACTTACATTGCCTTTCTTTAATTCCTTGTCAATGTATTAGGTGCACAATTCTACGCTGAAGTTTATTTTCAGCTACTCTCCTAGCCCAATTATATGTGACACAACACCCTGTACTAATAACACTGTTATGAATGTAGATGTTATTCCTTCGCTCTTTCGAACATTTAGTAACTGTAATCTACCAAGCAGATAGTATTGGTCGTGAAGAACTCGTGCTAAAGAAATTTTTAGGAGACCTTTGCTTTTTTGTTAGTCTCCTGTTCTAACCTGAAATTGGATTTTGGCTGACTATTTTTACTAATCAGTATTCAGATTACTCATAGACCTGTTTCTATTTTGCCAATTTAACATGATCATAATTATCGCATTCAGATGGACAGATTATTGTAAGTGCATGCTAATGCATAAGACCATAAAATATCTAATTGAGATTAAGTGCAGAAGGTTTTTTCCTAAAAGTCAAGGTTAGTCTTTGTTTTTTTGTTGATATGTTTTGAGATAGCTTACCGCTCATGCTGAGCGTTATAGTGAAGGTTAGTCTGAACATTAATTTTTAGACATCAAATCACACAAATTCGTGAACATTTGTGGAGATACAGTGAGTGGCCTTCTCATATAGGGTTCTACAAACTATACATGGATTTTACCTTTCCTCCCAATGAATGTTTACCTTTGACTCATGAACAAATAAATTCAAATTTAATATTTTCGTCATCCATATAGTTCGTTATTTATTGAGCCATTATCAATCATTATGGTGAAAACACCGTAGTGGTTTGGCAGTATATTATCCTGCAAGAACTCCAAGCAATCTATTCGTACAAGCTAAAATTCTTATTTCATGATCAAATATATATTTGCGAGATGAAGAGGAGGTTGCTCTTGCTATGTACAACACAATGGTAATATATTGTGCGAACATACATCTTAAATAATATGTACATTATTGTGGATTCAGTGACTTTAATTCCGTCTTCCTCATATCATGTGTATGTCACTGTGCACTACAAGTATTTTAAATATTTGACTAATTACCTGCAGATTGATTCACAATTTCTGCCCCTCCACTCTTTTACTCGTATTAATTAATCTAGCTGTTGCTTTCTCTGTTCAGTACCTTAATATTTATACTAGTGACGACTTGCATAAGTCAATGTTGATTCAATGCCTCTTTTTCTCTGACTTGTTTGACCCAGACACCTGAAGGTTCTACCATGCCAAATACACAAATCCATGGATTCGAGATCTAGAAGAAAGAATTGAACAGAAGGGTACAGAGGCAAGAAATGCAAATGTCATGTACTTCTATGTTTTTCTCTTTATGTTCTTGTTGTTTCTTATTTTCTACTTTTGTGTGCACAGTGCACTCGTGACAGTGAAAATGAAAACAAAATTGAGTTACTGACTTGTTGTCTTATTGATGAAGCTTGCTGCTTTTCTAGATTGATAAATAAAATCTTGATGTCCCTTAGCATATTCTTTAACCACTATAACTTATTATTGCATATAGTGATTGATTGGCCCATCTGCATGTTTGCCTACACATTTAATAAGGTACTACCCACTTTAGATTCATAATTTAATAGATTGTAAGCTTCTTAGTGGTACTCTGTACCATGTTGTCTTGTATGTTTTCATCTAACGAGCATGCAACACTGCTTGTTTCGTCAGTTTATAGGCACCAAGATAGAGCACTTGAAGAGATGGAGAGGAAGAACCAAGAATATCTAAAGTTGTGAAGAAGAGCCAACAAGATAAGTGTGAAGCCGCGGAAAAGAAGCAACAAGAAATGGAGAACCTGATTGCTTTTCTCTCAATCAAGGGCTCGAGCAACTTAGTGGTGGTGCTTGAAGGTCATCCTTCTATGATGGAAGATAGTTGTTGAATGATACATAACAATCATCAAGACAACACTTTTGTGGTCCTTAGTTATCTAAATACTAGTTTCAAACTTGTATATTGTCGTCATAGTCAAACTTGTGAATCAGTGTTGTTCTCTACTATTATTTAGAGGATGATTTGGCTGAGATTATTGGTTTTATAATATGATGATTGAATTTATAATATGATTAGGCTGCCAAATACATTTTGTAGAATTGGGATAGTCTAGTTGGTGCTAACATGGCATCAAGTCAGTGACATTGCTTCATCACTGAATATGGTAGATTATGCCATACTTGATCCTAACATGTGACATTAATCGACCGTCACAGGAATAGCAAGTTGTTGACGTTCTACAAAACGTCACCGAAGGTCCCATTTTCAATGACATTCTTTTGCGCGCGCCGTCTCTAGGAGTAATCTGTGACGGGGAATCCATGACGATGCTTGTGACGCCCATAAAACGTCACTCAGGGGTAATTTGTGACGTTATTAGCTATTCGATGACATTTTTTGGCCCGTCACAGTAGGCCTCATCTCTTGTAGTGAGCAAAAGACTTGATTAATTGCTCTTTAACTGGCTTCTCCGGATCATCCTCTGGCGGTAGGGTGAAATTTAACTTCAGCTCAGTCCAAAGATCATTTTTCTGCATATCATTGACATAAAGACACCTCAGGGTCTTTGTTCTTAGGCTTGTACCATTGGAGGATGCTGATCGGGATCTTGTCCCTCACAAGAACCCCGCATTGAGCAGAAAATGCATCTTTTATCCGGTTGGGTTCAATCGGTTGGCCGTTGCCCGCGATTGCT
Organism: Aegilops umbellulata; assembly: GCA_032464435.1. Lineage (NCBI taxonomy): Eukaryota > Viridiplantae > Streptophyta > Magnoliopsida > Poales > Poaceae > Aegilops > Aegilops umbellulata. Next base: position 441,936,514 of record CP136059.1, on the reverse strand, counting down.
GTGATCTCAAACCTTTCATCCGAGCTCAACTTTTTCTTCAGGCCTCGTCTCTTTACCGAAGTTATGCTCGATCCGAAGGGCTAGAAAAAAGAAGAAAGATGAGAGTTAATTAATATGTGTACATACCAAAACAATGAATGCATCAATTAGCTAGTCAGCACAGGCTTAACTAATATATATACCTGGCCGGACTCGGTTCGGTCACCGGAGCCGTCATCACGATCTCCTTCTTGCACCGTCATTGGGTCATCGGAGCCATCATCACGGTCTCCTTCTTGCACCGGAATTGGGTCAACGAAGCCATCATAATCATAGCCTGCTTCTTCATCACCATGTCCTTCCAGACCATCGGTGTCGTTGAGAAACAAAGAGCAGACGACATCACTTCCTTGTGCGATTATGTCCCCCAACATCGCTTCTTGTGCTTCGTCTCGGGGGGTGTCCATAGTTTCTACAAATATTTACAACATGGCAATTATTATTCAAACATGACAGATGGATATATTAGTGGCAAACGTAGAACTAGCTAGCTAATCACAATAAGGAATCATATTAGTGGCCTCGACGCTGCTTCTCTAGGGTTTGGGGTGGCCTCGACAACGCTTCAAGGGTTTGGGGTGGCCTCGAGAACGCTTCAAGGAGGGGGTAATATCAACAATGACGAGATAGATACACGGGAAAATAATGTTATCGGGGAGGCGGTATATCGACCCCCCCCCCACGTGTTGAAGTTATCGTGAGGGGTTTATATCGACAACGACGACATACATACATGGAAAATAATATTATCAGGGAGGGGGTATATCGACCCCCCCCCACGTGTTGAAGTTAACGGGAGGGGGTATATCGACCCCCCCCACACACACATATTGAAGTTATCGGGAGGGGTTTATATCGACAACGACGACATACGTACATGGGAAAATAATATTATCGGGGAGGGGGTATATCGACCCCCCCCACGTGTTGAAGTTATCGGGAGGGGGTATATCGACCCCCCCCCCATGTGTTGAAGTTATCGGGAGGGGGTATATCGAGCCCCACCCCCCACGTGTTGAAGTTATCGGGAGGGGTTTATATCGACAACGACGACATACGTACATGGTTAAATAATATTATCAAGGAGGGAGTATATCGACCCACCCTCCCCCCCCCCCACGTGTTGAAGTTATCGGGAGGGGGTATATCAACCCCCCCTCGTGTTGAAGTTATCGGGAGGGGGTATTCTACCCCCCCCCCCCCACGTGTTGAAGTTATCGGGAGTTTATATCGACACGACGTACGTTCATGGGAAAATAATATTATCAGGGAGGGGATATATCGACCCCCCCCCTCGTGTTGAAGTTATCGGGAGGGGTATATCGACGACGACAGACCCGATAAAACATAAGAAAACGAAGAAGAAATAAAAAGAGGAGAAGAAGAAAGGAATAGCTAGAGGAGAAGATCGAAGAAAAAAAGAAGAAAAAAAAGAGGAGAAGAAGAAAGGAATAGAGGAGAAGAAGACACATAAATTTTCTATTTTTTCTTCTTCTCCTCTATTCCTTTCTTCTTCTCCTCTTCCTTTTATTCCTCTCCTCTTCTTCTCCTCTTCCTTTTCTTCCTCTCCTCTTCTCTTCTCCTTTTTCATATTCTTATTTTCCTTTTTCCTCTCCTAAATATATAAAACTTTTCTAAAAATGAAACTAACCTAAAATGTACTAAATCAGAGAACATATATAGATAATCCTTTTCTAAATATATAAATCTAATTTTTGCATATATGACCATATATACACAGAGAACATACAAACATATATACATTTTTATAAAAAAGCAAAATACAAATCATCATATATATGAAAAAAATCTGAAAAGAAGCAATATACACAATACAATACTCACATATATACATATATATAATCTAAAAACAAGCATATAATATATGAAAAAAAAACAGGGGAGGGGCACCAGCCGGACCAAGGGAGGGGCAGGGGCGCGGGTTCGGCGGCGAGGACGGCGACGGGGCAGAGAGCGCGCGTTCGGCGGCGAGGACGGCAACGGGGCAGGGGCGACAGCCGGCGAGGAAGGGTGCGGGGCAGGGCGACGGCGAAGACGGGGGCAGGCCGGGGGGCGCGACGTGCGCCGGGGCAGGGCGGCGAGCGGCGACGACGTCGGTCGAGGGCATGGGCAACGGCGAGCGGGGGGCGATGGCGACCTTGGGTGGCTAGGGGAGGCGACGGCGGCGTCGGGGCAGGGGCCGACGTAGAGGAGCAGCGCAGCAGCCTGGCGGCGTTCGAGAGAAGAATGGCGGGTGGGGGGAAATTTCCTAAGTGTTTGGTTATATAGGAAAGGCTTTGGTCCCGGTTCGTGGCACCAACCGGGACCAATGCCTACCTTTAGTCCCAGTTGGTGCCACCAACCGGACCAAAGGCCTCTTTTCAGCAGCCCAAAGGGCGGGAAGCGGCGGCCTTTGATCCCGGTTAGTGGCACCAACCGGGACTAAAGGGGGGCATTAGTCCCGGTTGATGCCACGAACCGGTACCAATGCACCCCTTTAGTCCCGGTTGGTGGCACCAACCGGGACCAAAGACCTTGTGCTGGAACTGGCACGGTGTGGTGGGATGTTTAGTCCCACCTCGCTAGCCGAGAGGCTTCGACAGTGGTTTATAAGCGCCGCTGCGCTGACCACTTCGAGCTCCTCTCAAATGCAGGCGTATGGGCCTAAAGTCACTTTATGTGCCTTTGGGCCTACTTGGCCTCCTGCGGGCCTGAATCCTGGCCCATGGTAGGGTTTCTAGTCATATTCAGGCCGTGGGGGCCTAGTAGGTGGCACTTTTTTTTGTTTTTTTTGTTTTCTTTGTTGCTTTATTTATTTTATTTTGTATCTACTTACAACAAAATACTTATTGTTGCTATTTTTATTTTTCCTCCAGTTTTTTGTTTTGTTTTCTCCATTATTTATTTTGTTTTGTTTATTGCTTTATTTTTTAATTCTTTTTGCTTTTAGTTTTAGAAAAATTATAAACTTTATGTTAGTGCCAATAGTTTTCAAATTTGAAAACACTTTTTTTGTTTTTTTTGTTTTCTTTGTTGCTTTATTTATTTTATTTTGTTTCTACTTACAACAAAATACTTATTGTTGCTATTTTTATTTTTTTCCAGTTTTTTGTTTTGTTTTCTGCATTATTTATTTTCTTTTGTTTTTTGCTTTATTTTTTAATTCTTTTTTATTTTAGTTTTAGAAAATTTATAAACTTTCTGTTAGTGCCATTATTTTTCAAATTTGAAAACACCTTTTTTTTGTTTTTTTCTTTGTTGCTTTATTTATTTTATTTTGTTTCTACTTACAACAAAAAACTTATTGTTGCTATTTTTATTTTTATTTCAAGTTTTTTGTTTTGTTTTCTGCATTATTTATTTTCTTTTGTTTTTGCTTTATATTTTAATTCTTTTTGCTTTTAGGTCAGCAAAATTATAAAAATTTTGTTAGTGCCATTAGTTTTAGAAAAAAATATAAACTGTGTGTTAGTGCCATTAGTTTTTAAATTTGAATAGTTAAAATTTGAATTCTTTGAAATTTGTGTGAATCACAAGTTTTTGATTAACTTTACTAAAAAAATGAACATAGATGCGCCTATAGAGAAAATTTAACCTAATTTCATAATAAATTTCTATGAATTTCAGAGAAATTCACTATGAATTTAGGTCAAATTCCCTGTATATGGGCATCTATTTTCACTTTGACAGGAGCTCAACAAGGCAGAGAGGGACGGGCTTATAAATCGGTGTGAGCGCCCTTCGGTTGGCGAGGTGGGACTAAACTCTGACCGCAACGAGGACCAACCCTTTAGTCCCGGTTTGTGGCACAAACCGGGACTAATGGTCATGGGCCAGGGGCGAGGCGCATTGGCCCTGGTTCGTGCGTAGAACCGGGACCAAAAGGTCCAGACGAACCTGGACCAATGAACTCTGAAAAAGTTCAAAGTTGGCATGGTATCATAATTTCACCCACATAGCATGTGCATGTACAAAACGGACAATGGTATCATACTCGTCTGTTACAAAGTTGGCATGGTATCATCATAATAGTTGCGGGAGAAAGTCTTCACTTTTTCTTCGCTTGTGTCATTTGCTTATTGCGTCGTAACCATGGATAATCTTCATCGTTTATCAGGATGCTTGGGTCAGCCTTGACTTTGAAGGGAGCAATTTCATGAAACTTTTCATAATCTTCAGACATGTCTGTCTTGCAATCCACTCCCACGATGTCCCTTTTTCCTGAAAGAACTATGTGGCGCTTTGGCTCATCGTATGATGTATCCGCTTCCTTATCTTTTCTTTTTCTCGATCTGGTTGACATGTCCTTCACATAGATAACCTGTGCCACATCATTGGCTAGGACGAACGGTTCGTCAGTGTACCCAAGATTTTTCAGATCCACTGTTGTCATTCCATACTGTGGGTCTACCTGTACCCCGCCTCCTGACAGATTGACCCATTTGCACTTAAACAAAGGGACCTTAAAATCATGTCCATAGTCAAGTTCCCATATGTCCACTATGTAACCATAATATGTGTCCTTTCCCCTCTCGGTTGTTGCATCAAAGCGGACACTGCTGTTTTGGTTGGTGCTCTTTTGATCTTGGTCAATCGTGTAAAATGTATTCCCATTTATCTCGTATCCTTTGTAAATCAATACAGTCAAAGATGGTCCCTTGGACAACAAGTACAGCTCATCACAAACAATGTTGTCACCTCTGAGACGTGTTTCCAACCAACTGCTGAAAGTCCTGATGTGTTCACATGTAATCCAGTCATCGCACTGCTCCGGGTGTTTGGAGCGCAGACTGTTCTTGTGTTCATCGACATATGGGGTCACCAAGGTAGAGTTCTGTAGAACTGTGTAGTGTGCTTGAGACCAAGAATATTCGTCCCTGCATATTATTGAGTCCCTTCCAAGCGTGCCTTTTCCAGTCAGTCTCCCCTCATACCGCGATTTAGGGAGACCTATCTTCTTAAGGCCAGGAATGAAGTCAACACAAAACCCGATGACATCCTCTGTTTGATGGCCCATGGAGATGCTTCCTTCTGGCCTAGCGCGGTTATGGACATATTTCTTTACGACTCCCATGAACATCTCAAAGGAGAACATATTGTGTAGAAATATGGGCCCCAGAATGACAATCTCGTCGACTAGATGAACTAGGACGTGCGTCATGATATTGAAGAAGGATGGTGGGAACACCAGCTCGAAACTGACAAGACATTGCACCACATCACTCCTTAGCCTTGGTACGATTTCTGGATCGGTCACCTTCTGAGAGATAGCATTGAGGAATGCACATAGCTTCACAATGGCTAATCGGACGTTTTCCGGTAGAAGCCCCCTCAATGCAACCGGAAGCAGTTGCGTCATAATCACGTGGCAGTCATGAGACTTTAGGTTCTGCAACTTTTTCTCTGGCATATTTATTATTCCCTTTATATTCGACGAGAAGCCAGTCAGGACCTTCATACTGAGCAGGCATTCAAAGAAGATTTATTTCTCTTCTTTCGTAAGAGCGTAGCTGGCAGGACCTTCATACTGCTTCGGAGGCATGCCGTCTTTTTGTGCAAACGTTGCAGGTCCTCCCGTGCCTCAGGTGTATCTTTTGTCTTTCCATACACGCCCAAGAAGCCTGGTAGGTTCACGCAAAGGTTCTTCGTCACGTGCATCACGTCGATTGAAGAGCGGACCTCTAGGTCTTTCCAGTAGGGTTGGTCCCAAAATATAGATTTCTTCTTCCACATGGATGTGTGTCCCTCAGCGTCATTTGGAATACCAAGTACGTGAACACCGGTATGCATGGCGGGCTTCTTCCGGTGATCTGCCTCGCCTTTGAAATGCTTGCCTTTTTTCGACATTGATGGTTGGTCGGAAGAAATCGATGATGGCCCAGGTACACATTCTTCCTGCATTTGTCCAGGTATATACTTTCAGTGTCATCTAAACAGTGCGTGCATGCGTGGTATCCCTTGTTTGTCTATCCTGAAAGGTTACTGAGAGCGGGCCAATCGTTGATGGTCACGAACAGCAACGCCTTTAGGTTAAATTCCTCCTGTCTGTGCTCATCCCACGTACGTACACCGTTTCCATTGCACAGCTGTAAAAGTTCTTCAACTAATGGCCTTAGGTACACATCAATGTCGTTGCCGGGTTGCTTAGGGCCTTGGATGAGAACTGGCATCATAATGAACTACCGCTTCATGCACATCCAAGGAGGAAGGTTATACATACATAGAGTCACGGGCCAGGTGTTGTGATTGCTGCTCTGCTCCCCGAAAGGATTAATGCCATCCGCGCTTAAAGCAAACCATACGTTCCTTGGGTCCTTTGCAAACTCATCCCAGTACTTTCTCTCGATTTTCTCCACTGCGACCTGTTGGGGAACGTAGTAATTTCAAAAAAATTCCTACGCACACACAAGATCATGGTGATGCATAGCAACGAGAGGGAAGAGTGTTGTCTACGTACCCTCGTAGACCGAAGCGGAACCGCTGACGCAACGTAGAGGAAGTAGTCGTACATCTTCTCGGTCCATCCGATCCAAGCACCGTTACTCCGGCACCTCCGAGTTCTTGACACACGTACAGCTCGATGACACACCCCGGGCTCCGATCCAGCAAAGCTTCGGGGAGGAGTTTTGTCAGCACGACGGCGTGGTGACGATCTTGATGTTCAACCGTCGCAGGGCTTCGCCTAAGCACCGCTACAATATGACCGAGGTGTAATATCGTGGAGGGGGGCACCGCACACGGCTAAGGAACGATCACGAAGATCAACTTGTGTGTCCTAGGGTGCCCCCTGCCCCCGTATATAAAGGAGCCAAGGGGAGGGGGCGGCCGGCCAAGGACGGGCGCGCCAGGGGGGAGTCCTACTCCCACCGGGAGTAGGACTCCCTTCTTTCCTAGTTGGAGAAGGAGAAGGGGGGAAAGAGGAGGAAGAGGGAAAGGAAAGGGGGGCGCCGCCCCCCTTCCCTTGTCCTATTCGGACTAGGAAGGGGAGGGGCGCGCGGCCACCTCCTGCCTCCTTTTCTGTTCTCCCTACAAGGCCCATGTAGGCCCAATACACCCCCCGGGGGGGTTCCAGTAACCCCCTGGTACTCCGGTAAAATGCCGATTTCACCCGGAACGATTCCGATGTCCAAATATAGGCTTCCAATATATCGATCTTTATGTCTCGACCATTTCGAAACTCCTCGTCATGTCCATGATCACATCCGGGACTCCGAACAACCTTCGGTACATCAAAATACATAAACTCATAATGAAACTGTCATCGTAACGTTAAGCGTGCGGACCCTACGGTTCGAGAACAATGTAGACATGACCGAGACACGTCTCCGGTCAATAACCAATAGCGGGACCTGGATGCCCATATTGGTTCCTACATATTCTAAGAAGATCTTTATCGTTCAGACCGCATAACAACATGCGTTGTTCCCTTTGTCATCGGTATGTTACTTGCCCGAGATTCGATCGTCGGTATCCAATACCTAGTTCAATCTCGTTACCGGCAAGTCTCTTTACTCATTCCGTAATACATCATCCCGCAACTAACTCATTAGTTGCAATGCTTGCAAGGCTTAAGTGATGTGCATTACCGAGAGGGCCCAGAGATACCTCTCCGACAATCGGAGTGACAAATCCTAATCTCGAAATACGCCAACCCAACATGTACCTTTGGAGACACCTGTAGAGCTCCTTTATAATCACCCAGTTACGTTGTGACGTTTGGTAGCACACAAAGTGTTCCTCCGGTAAATGGGAGTTGCATAATCTCATAGTGATAGGAACATGTATATGTCATGAAGAAAGCAATAGCAACATACTAAATGATCAGGTGCTAAGCTAATGGAATGGGTCATGTCAATAAAATCATTCAACTAATGATGTGATCCCGGTAATCAAATAAAAACTCTTTGTTCATGGTCAGGAAACATAACCATCTTTGATTAACGAGCTAGTCAAGTAGAGGCATACTAGTGACACTCTGTTTGTCTATGTATTCACACATGTATTATGTTTCCAGTTAATACAATTCTAGCATGAATAATTAACATTTATCATGATATAAGGAAATAAATAATAACTTTATTATTGCCTCTAGGGCATATTTCCTTCAGTCTCCCACTTGCACTAGAGTCAATAATCTAGATTACACAGTAATGATTCTAACACCCATGGAGCCTTGGTGCTGATCATGTTTTGCTCGTGGAAGAGGCTTAGTCAACGGGTCTGCTACATTCAGATCCGTATGTATCTTGCAAATCTCTATGTCTCCCACCTGGACTAGATCCCGGATGGAATTGAAGCATCTCTTGATGTGCTTGGTTCTCTTATGAAATCTGGATTCCTTTGCCAAGGCAATTGCACCAGTATTGTCACAAAAGATTTTCATTGGACCCGATGCACTAGGTATGACACCTAGATCGGATATGAACTCCTTCATCCAGACTCCTTCGTTCGCTGCTTCCGAAGCAGCTATGTACTCCGCTTCACATGTAGATCCCGCCACGACGCTTTGTTTTGAACTGCACCAACTGACAGCTCCACCGTTTAATGTAAACACGTATCCGGTTTGTGATTTAGAATCGTCCGGATCAGTGTCAATGCTTGCATCAACGTAACTGTTTACGATGAGCTCTTTGTCACCTCCATATACGAGAAACATATCCTCAGTCCTTTTCAGGTACTTCAGGATGTTCTTGACCGCTCTCCAGTGATCCACTCCTGGATTACTTTGGTACCTCCCTGCTAGACTTATAGCAAGGCACACATCAGGTCTGGTACACAGCATTGCATACATGATAGAGCCTATGGCTGAAGCATAGGGAACATCTTTCATTTTCTCTCTATCTTCTGCAGTGGTCGGGCATTGAGTCTTACTCAACTTCACACCTTGTAACACAGGCAAGAACCCTTTCTTTGCTTGATCCATTTTGAACTTCTTCAAAACTTTGTCAAGGTATGTGCTTTGTGAAAGTCCAATTAAGCGTCTTGATCTATCTCTATAGATCTTAATGCCCAATATGTAAGCAGCTTCACCGAGGTCTTTCATTGAAAAACTCTTATTCAAGTATCCCTTTATGCTATCCAGAAAATCTATATCATTTCCGATTAGTAATATATCATCCACATATAATATCAGAAATGCTACAGAGCTCCCACTCACTTTCTTGTAAATACAGGCTTCTCAAAAAGTTTGTACAAACCCAAATGCTTTGATCACACTATCAAAGCATTTATTCCAACTCCGAGAGGCTTGCACCAGTCCATAAATGGATCGCTGGAGCTTGCACACTTTGTTAGCTCCCTTTGGATCGATAAAACCTTCTAGTTGCATCATATACAACTCTTCTTCCAGAAATCCATTCAGGAATGCAGTTTTTACATCCATCTGCCAAATTTCATAATCATAAAATGCGGCAATTGCTAACATGATTCGGACAGACTTAAGCATCGCTACGGGTGAGAAGGTCTCATCGTAGTCAATCCCTTGAACTTGTCGAAAACCTTTCGCGACAAGTTGAGCTTTGTAGACAGTAACATTACCGTCAGCGTCAGTCTTCTTCTTGAAGATCCATTTATTCTCAATTGCTTGCCGACCATCGGGCAAGTCAACCAAAGTCCACACTTTGTTCTCATACATGGATCCCATCTCAGATTTCATGGCTTCAAGCCATTTTGCGGAATCTGGGCTCACCATCGCTTCTTCATAGTTCGTAGGTTCACCATGATCTAGTAGCATGATTTCCAGAACAGGATTGCCGTACCACTCTGGTGCGGATCTTACTCTGGTTGATCTACGAGGTTCTGTAGTAACTTGATCTGAAGTTGCATGATCATCATCATTAACTTCCTCACTAATTGGTTTAGACGTCACAGAAACTGGTTCCTGTGATGTGCTATTTCCCAATAAGGGAGCAGGTACAGTTACCTCAGCAAGTTCTACTTTCCTCCCACTCACTTCTTTCGAGAGAAACTCCTTCTCTAGAAAGTTTCCGAATTTAGCAACAAAAGTCTTGCCTTCGGATTTGTGATAGAAGGTGTATCCAATAGTTTCCTTTGGATATCCTATGAACACACATTTCTCCGATTTGGGTTCGAGCTTATCAGGTTGAAGCTTTTTCACATAAGCATCGCAGCCCCAAACTTTTAGAAACGACAACCTTGGTTTCTTGCCAAACCATAGTTCATAAGGCGTCGTCTCAACGGATTTCGATGGTGCCCTATTTAACGTGAATGCGGCCGTCTCTAAAGCATAACCCCAAAACGATAGCGGTAAATCTGTAAGAGACATCATAGATCGGACCATATCAAGTAAAGTATGATTACGACGTTCGGGCACACCATTACGTTGTGGTGTTCCGGGTGGCGTGAGCTGCGAAACTATTCCGCATTGTTTCAAATGTACACCAAACTCGTAACTCAAATATTCTCCTCCACGATCAGATCGTAGAAACTTTATTTTCTTGTTACAATGATTTTCCACTTCACTCTGAAATTCTTTGAACTTTTCAAATGTTTCAGACTTGTGTTTCATTAAGTAGATATACCCATATCTGCTTAAATCATCTGTGAAGGTGAGAAAATAACGATATCCACCATGAGCCTCAACATTCATCGGACCACATACATCTATATGTATGATTTCCAACAAATCTGTTGCTCTCTCCATAGTACCGGAGAACGGTGTTTTAGTCATCTTGCCCATGAGGCACAGTTCGCAAGTACCAAGTGATTCATAATCAAGTGGTTCCAAAAGTCCATCAGTATGAAGTTTCTTCATGCGCTTTACACCGATATGACCTAAACGGCAGTGCCACAAATAAGTTGCACTATCATTATCAACTCTGCATCTTTTGGCTTCAACATTATGAATATGTGTATCACTACTATCGAGATTCAATAAGAATAGACCATTCTTCAAGGGTGCATGACCATAAAAGATATTACTCATATAAATAGAACAACCATTATTGTCTAATTTAAATGAATAATCGTCCCGCATCAAACAAGATCCAGATATAATGTTCATGCTTAACGCTGGCACCAAATAACAATTATTTAGGTCTAAAACTAATCCCGAAGGTAGATGTAGAGGTAGCGTGTCGACCGCGATCACATCGACTTTGGAACCATTTCCCACGCGCATCGTCACCTCGTCCTTAACCAATCTTCGCTTAATCCATAGTCCCTGTTTTGAGTTGCAAATATTACCAACAGAACCAGTATCAAATACCCAGGTGCTACTGCAAGCATTAGTAAGGTACACATCAATAACATGTATATCACATATACCTTTGTTCACCTTGCCATCCTTCGTATCCGCCAAATACTTGGGGCAGTTCCGCTTCCAGTGACCAGTCTGCTTGCAGTAGAAGCACTCAGTTTCAGGCTTAGGTCCAGACTTGGGTTTCTTCTCTTGAGCAGCAACTTGCTTGCTTTTCTTCTTGAAGTTCCCTTTCTTCTTCCCTTTGCCCTTTTTCTTGAAACTAGTGGTCTTGTTAACCATCAACACTTGATGCTCCTTCTTGATTTCTACCTCCGCAGCCTTTAGCATTGCGAAGAGCTCGGGAATTGTCTTATCCATCCCTTGCAAATTATAGTTCATCACGAAGCTCTTGTAGCTTGGTGGAAGTGATTGGAGAATTCTGTCAATGACGCTATCATCCGGAAGATTAACTCCCAGTTGAATCAAGTGATTACAATACCCAGACATCTTGAGTATATGCTCACTGACAGAACTATTCTCCTCCATCTTGCAGCTATAGAATTTATTGGAGACTTCATATCTCTCAATCTGGAATATTAACTTCAACTCCTGGAACATCTCATATGCCCCATGACGTTCAAAACGTCGTTGAAGTCCCGGTTCTAAGCCGTAAAGCATGGCACATTGAACTATCGAGTAGTCATCAGCTTTGCTCTGCCAAACGTTCTTAACGTCGTCAGATGCATCAGCAGCAGGCCTGGCACCCAGCGGTGCTTCCAGGACGTAACTCTTCTGTGCAGCAATGTGGATAATCCTCAAGTTATGGACCCAATCCGTGTAATTGCTACCATCATCTTTCAACTTTGCTTTCTCAAGGAACGCATTAAAATTCAACGGAACAACAGCACGGGCCATCTATCTACAATCAAACATAAGCAAGCAAGATACTATCAGGGACTAAGTTCATGATAAATTTAAGTTCAATTAATCATATTACTTAAGAAATCCCACTTAGATAGACATCCCTCTAATCTTCTAAGTGATCATGTGATCCATGTCAACTAAACCATGTCCGATCATCACGTGAGATGGAGTAGTTTCAATGGTGAACATCACTATGTTGATCATATCTACTATATGATTCATGCTCGGCCTTTCGGTCTCCGTGTTCCGAGGCCATATCTGTATATGCTTGGCTCGTCAAGTATAACCTGAGTATTCCGCGTGTGCAACTATTTTGCACCCGTTGTATTTGAACGTAGAGCCTATCACACCCGATCATCACGTGGTGTCTCAGCACGAAGAACTTTCGCAACGGTGCATACTCAGGGAGAACACTTCTTGACAATTAGTGAGAGATCATCTTAAAATGCTACCGTCAATCAAAGGAAGATAAGATGCATAAAAGATAAACATCACATGCAATCAATATAAGTGATATGATATGGCCATCATCATCTTGTGCTTGTGATCTCCATCTTCGAAGCACCGTCATGATCACCATCGTCACCGGCGCGACACCTTGATCTCCATCGTAGCATCGTTGTCGTCTCGCCAATCTTATGCTTCTACGACTATCGCTACCGCTTAGTGATAAAGTAAAGCATTACAGGGCGATTGCATTGCATACAATAGAGCGACAACCATATGGCTCCTGCCAGTTGCCGATAACTCGGTTACAAAAGATGATCATTTCATACAATAAAATTTAGCATCATGTCTTGACCATATCACATCACAACATGCCCTGCAAAAACAAGTTAGACGTCCTCTACTTTGTTGTTGCAAATTTTACGTGGCTGCTACGAGCTTAGCAAGAACCAATCTTACCTACGCATCAAAACCACAACGATAGTTTGTCAAGTTAGTGCTGTTTTAACCTTCGCAAGGACCGGGCGTAGCCACACTCGGTTCAACTAAAGTTGGAGAAACTGACACCCGCCAGCCACCTGTGTGCAAAGCACGGCGGTAGAACCAGTCTCGCGTAAGCGTACGCGTAATGTCGGTCTGGGCCGCTTCATCCAACAATACCGCCGAACCAAAGTATGACATGCTGGTAAGCAGTATGACTTATATCGCCCACAACTCACTTGTGTTCTACTCGTGCATATAACATCAAACCATAAAACCTGGCTCTGATACCACTGTTGGGGAACGTAGTAATTTCAAAAAAAATCCTAGGCACACACAAGATCATGGTGATGCATAGCAACGAGAGGGGAGAGTGTTGTCTACGTACCCTCGTAGACCGAAGCGGAAGCGTTGACGCAACGTAGAGGAAGTGGTCGTACGTCTTCCCGGTCCATCCGATCCAAGCACCGTTACTCCGGCACCTCCGAGTTCTTGACACACGTATAGCTCGATGACGCACACGGGCTCCGATCCAGCAAAGCTTCGGGGAGGAGTTTTGTCAGCACTACGGCGTGGTGACGATCTTGATGTTCAACCGTCGCAGGGCTTCGCTTAAGCACGGCTACAATATGACCGAGGTGTAATATCATGGAGGGGGGCACCGCACACGGCTAAGGAACGATCACGAAATCAACTTGTGTGTCCTAGGGTGCCCCCTGCCCCCGTATATAAAGGAGCCAAGGGGAGGGGGCGGCCGGCCAAGGAGGGGCGCGCCAGGGGGAGTCCTACTCCCACCGAGAGTAGGACTCCCTTCTTTCCTAGTTGAAGAAGGAGAAGGGGGAAAGAGGAGGAAGAGGGAAAGGAAAGGGGGGGCGCCGCCGCCCTTCCCTTGTCCTATTCGGACTAGGAAGGGGAGGGGTGCGCGGCCACCTCCTGCCTCCTTTTCTGTTCTCCCTACAAGGCCCATGTAGGCCCAATACACCCCCCGGGGGGGTTCCAGTAACCCCCTGGTACTCCGGTAAAATGCCGATTTCACCCGGAACGATTCCGATGTCCAAATATAGGCTTCCAATATATCGATCTTTATGTCTCGACCATTTCGAGACTCCTCGTCATGTCCATGATCACATTCGGGACTCCGAACAACCTTCGGTACATCAAAATACATAAACTCATAATGAAACTGTCATCGTAACGTTAAGTGTGCGGACCCTACGGTTCGAGAACAATGTAGACATGACCGAGACATGTCTCCGGTCAATAACCAATAGCGGAACTTGGATGCCCATATTGGTTCCTACATATTCTACGAAGATCTTTATCGGTCAGACCGCATAACAACAAACGTTGTTCCCTTTGTCATGGGTATGTTACTTGCCCGAGATTCGATCGTCGGTATCCAATACCTAGTTCAATCTCGTTACCGGCAAGTCTCTTTACTCGTTCCGTAATACATCATCCCGCAACTAACTCATTAGTTGCAATGCTTGCAAGGCTTAAGTGATGTGCATTACCGAGAGGACCCAGAGATACCTCTCCGACAATCGGAGTGACAAATCCTAATCTCGAAATACGCCAACCCAACATGTACCTTTGGAGACACCTGTAGAGCTCCTTTATAATCACCCAGTTACGTTGTAACGTTTGGTAGAACGCAAAGTGTTCCTCCGGTAAACGGGAGTTGCATAATCTCATAGTCATAGGAACATGTA